>OY987302.1:25173799-26376799 GCA_963920635.1 Pseudeuparius sepicola | reverse complement strand
GCATTTTGAATATGCCAGGGTTCGAGGCTAGGCGAAAGTACACGGCCATTTCCGTATACGGCGCGCGAAAATTTGAATTATTTGAAATTTTAAAATTTGAAAAAGTGGTAATAAAATTGAATACAATCTTATAAATGAATTGAAACTGTACGAAGAATAAATTAGTTATTAAGTATGAGATATATGTTCGAAAATAATGACTTTATGTTAATAACAAAATATAAAAAACGAGTAACGGTTTTTGAAACGGAAAAATCCGTTACACACCTCCTCTCCCCGGTTTAGAAAAATGCGAAAACGCAAGTGAAGTATTTTTCTTAAAAAAATTGTTGAGTTACGTTAAAGTAATAAGTACCTACAGATTAGTCTGCCCATTCGCCAAAAACATTATATTTGACTGATAGTGTACGGCTCACACATAAGCTTGCAAATAAGTTATTGTAATAGAAAAATTAACCTCAAAAAATTGATTTGCCAAAAGAAAAAAATTATCTGTGTCTGTGAAATCGTAATGATAAATCTCTCACTTTTGGACACTTACTAAGTGCTATCCGAGCCTATGATGAAAGAGTGATCACTAGGACACTTACCAAGTGCTATCCGAGCCTACGATGAAAGAGTGATCATTAGGATATCAAGAGAAGTAACAGTACATCCACTTTCGGACACTTACGTCTTAAGTGCTATCCTGGCCTACGATGAATGTCTGATTATTAAGATGTAAGGTGTAGTGACGGTACATTCATTTTCGGACACTTACGTCGTAAGTGCTATCCTGGCCTACGATGAATGTAACACCACTTCCTAAGAAAACTAACCGATAGAAAATGACACAAGATAATAGATGCAAAAATTGAATAAATGCGAAAACCTGAAACCGTTCAAACCCCAAATTCAAAAAACTCACTAATGAGTTAACTAAAAACTAAGCAGGGAAAGGAAATGAAAGAAAGAACTTCCCAGGAAGCGTAACCGCTGCTTGCTTGACGACAGCGTACGCTCCACGAACTATGACTCACCCAGTGCCGAGCCTTAAGGTTTCCCGCGTCGGAGACAACATTAACGCAACTCCCGACACCCGAGAAGACCACAACCCATGGAATGCACCCTACCCCCAGAACAAGAAGGGAGGCTACGGGCCGATAGAAAAAGAAGACGGCAATAGCCTTGGCCATAACTATTGCGTCCGCCACCAATAGTCGGTAGGCTGCCAGCTCGTCTCTGAGTTATTGCTGGAGAAAAGTGGAAAGGAATAACCAACGGAAATTTTGAAAAGACAGTATGTGCGGTAATAACTATAAATGTTCAAAAGATATGTGAAAGAAACCAAGAAGATTTAATGGAGAAAAAACCAAATCGTCACACAAGAGGGTTCCAGCCTGTTGTGTGGGGCAGTTGTGTAAGGAATGGGTCTGGATTTCGAAGAAAAAATGCCAGAAGGAATTGAAAGTACTATGGAATTGAAATGTGAACTTTTGATGCAGACGCAGGGGGATATTCAAAAGGTGAGGAAAAATAATAAAGATAACCCACTGATTGGAATAGTTGCATGCTGGAAATATGGCCGATCACCCGAAGGCACGCTTGCTCTGTTCTAATATTTCCAGGTTCTCAAAAGGAACGAACATGCAACCATTCGCAGCAGCTTCGCAACTAAACGAAAAATGGTTTTGGTATAAAAGGAAACCTGTACTACATCAATCATTCACAGAAACTTAAGTTGCCCTAATCAAATCAGGTCAAATGGACAAGACAGAATCTAAGGATCAATAGTTGATCAAGCAGTTAGTTATGATAAGTTGTGACAAGTTAATACAATCAAAATTTGATTACCAAGATATTAATTAAATTCATTCAAAAAAATAAGCTAAGATACGATAATTACGAGATATTAAAGATATAGGTAAGATATTACTGGGAACTTATCACAACTGAGACTGAGCTTGATCAACAGATCAAGATGTTAGAAAGATGTTCTCTAACTATGCTCGATAGAAATTAGCTTTCAGTGGCAAGCGCCAAAATCTAGAGCGAAATTAAAATGCATGTTCCCACCTCTAACCCAATCGTAACATATGCTGAATGGTTGTTAAGTCCAGCCATATGTCACACCAAAAAAAAAGGTTGAAAGATATAGTTCATTCATCGTTAGATTCTGTATTGTTTGATGATTCAACGTCATCGTCAGAGTTGTCACCAGATGCTTCTTCACAGAAATTTGGCTTCAAGTCCTTGATATGGAAATTCCCAAGATCTTTTCCAGATCTGTCCTTAAGATTGTACACAAGAGGGGATAAGACTTTGTTAATAATACACGGTAGATACTTTGACGTGCTTTACATCAAAAAGGTCAAGGTGACACCCTTTCTAGGCATAAGAGGGGGAAGAAGGCTCCGAACACTAAGACAAGCAAAGAAAAAATTGAATCTGTCATTTTTTTTTCGAGTTTCCCATGGTATCAGTCCCATTATTCAAAAAAGAAAAATCCTGACCTTTGCTACAGTTTGTTCAGCGAATGTTCGGCCCTACGTCACAACTCCCGTCTTACTCATTTTTTATACGACGGATATCGGAGTTATCGGAGTTAAATGTACGTCCAAAGAACTCACGTCACTCAACTCACCACTGAGAACGCAAGACGTATAACTTTCATATAAATAGCCACTTCCTTATTTAATTATTTAAACGAAGCATTTTTTTGCAATTTCAACATTAAAGTTACACACGATCATCAATTTCTGAATGCATCAAACAGGCTTCTCATCTGTCTCTGAAACTGATTTGCACATCAACTATCGTGAAAAGATATCTAATATACATTGGTACTAATATAGGACATAAAGAGCATACATAGGGTATACACATCACAGTCCACATATTTCGTGATATTTCTTTACAAAATGTATCCTAGCTCTTCTGCCGAGCATATACAATATTCATTGTGCTTGTTAAGTAGAAATTCGGGTAGAACTTACACTAGGTATGTAGTATGTTATATAAAACATAAAACCAGCTTGGTATTATCGTTGGCCATTTACACCGACACTAAAAATTAAAATTATTATAAAAAATATACCTACTCACCTCTGTAAAAATGGTGGGAATTGAATTTTGCTTCAATTTCCCCATGTTGTTTTTGCATATTCTAAAGCTGTCTTTTTTAAAATGTCCAGATAAACAGGCCATCCGCTTGTTTTATAGAATGGATAAATGTTCCTACACACAAAAACTGATTTTAAACACAACATAACACCATTATTTTAAAATTATACGTCGATGGCCCCGTCCTCGAGATCACACTGTAGTTTATGTTTCTGTGCTCTTTTTGTCGCGTATGTTTATAGAAAAAAAGTGTTTGGTAACCCGCCGTATCGATATCCCCGCGCCCGCCTGATATTCATTATGTTTCATACGCTCGAACACGTCGCGTGTTTCTTTGTGTGCGGTATAATTCCTATTATATTCATATATATTTCCTTTTCTTATGGAATAATAATTATTGACAACAAATGCAACAATTATATAACAAGAACTGTCCAATTATATATCGGCGTCCCGTCCGAATAGATCACTTTGAAACTCAGTAGTACCGTATCTTGGTGCTAATCCGTTCACATAGTTAAAAGGAATGCTTCCCTGCAGTTCCCCTCTTTACCGACCCCGCACGTCATGTCATTCGTTTCTTTGTGCTAAACACGCGTGAACGTGAACGAACTTTATCGTCAATTTTTAGGTAAAAATGGGAAAATCATCGAACAAATTGGGTCACCGGAAGAGAAGCCGACACTCCGACTCGGAGAGCGATTCGGAGAATAGACCTTCTCGGCGTTATCTTTACAAGAGACTGAAAAAATTGGAAGAAAGGCTGGGCGATCGTCGGCCATCTTGTTCAAAGAACAAGGGAGGTGAGCATCGTAGGCTGCAAAATCGGGAGCGAAACACGAGAATTTCGTCACGAAAGAGTAACAAGGTGGAACACAAGATTTCCCCTAGCTATACGCCCCCACGAACGACCACGTCACAAGATACGGGGTCGGGGGAGTATACGAGCAGCTCGGAAGAATCCAAGTCGCCGGAACATGAACCAAACTCTCCCGGGGCCGAGTCAATCACATCAGGCCAGGCAGAACACGAGATTTCTGTTGACGGGGATGATAATATAGTCCCAGATGATGAGGAAAACTTGGAAGAGGCTGTCCTCCGAGTTTTGGGAGACAATCCTCAGAATGGGAAATCCAAGGAGGTAGAATTGCATAGCGCAGTTAAGGCAAGATGGACCCACATAATATTCAATGGGCTAAACCCTGAAACCAAGGGGGAACTGTTAACAAAAAACAGCTGCGCTAGTCTGGCTGCTCCAGCACTAAACCCGGAGATAGCTGCAGTGATAACTCCCTTCGCGTCAAAAAAGGACAAATACCAAGTGGAGGCCCAGAATCAACTGGGACAAGGGCTCGGTACTTTAGGAAAGGCCATTAATCTTTTGCTGACACGTGAATCAGTATCAAAGAATCTTAGAGACGATTTATTATCACCATTAAGCGACGCAGGCAGAGTATTGTGTGATTTACATCACACCCTCTCACAAGCAAGAAGGGCCTCTATAGTGCCAACTCTAAATAAAACAGTAAAAGACCTCTGCGATACGAGTCCAATTGACCAATTCCTGTTTGGAGCAGATTTTGGTGAACGACTCAAAGCAAATAAAGCTTTGGAAAAAACAAGCGAAGAGCTAAAGCCGGCCGCAACTTCCAGAACTATCAGGAAGAAACCTTTAAACTACAGGGGCCCGCCGCAACAAGGGAGGCCATTGCGGCAGAAAGGGCCGGCTCCTCCCAGGAGGTTCTACAGGGACAGCAAGAAATACAACCCCAAGAAGCTGGGTGGCAGGTTAAAGCATTTCTCACAAGAGTGGAAAAAGCTAAAACCAAAAAAGAAAATTATGGACTGGATAAAGGGATACAAAATTCCATTTACGGAAAGTCCAAAACAACAAAAAATTACTAACACAAAATTCTCCATAAAGGAGGAAAAGGCATTGGATGAACTCATCCAGGTAATGTTGAAGGACCAGGTAATTAGCCCCTGTGAATACAATCGCAGCCAAATCATATCTCCTTATTTTCTAAGGCAAAAATCTAAGGGAGGATACCGCTTCATTTTGAATCTCAAAATGCTCAACGCGTTTGTAGTGCCACCTCACTTCAAGTTAGAAGACCTCAGGACAGCAATTAAGCTAGTCCAACCAGGTTGCTTTATGAGTAGTATTGATCTTAAAGATGCCTACTTTTGCGTTCCTATCGATTCGGCATACAGGAAATATTTGAGGTTTTCTTATAAGAACACCCTTTTGGAATTTAATTGCTTACCAATGGGCCTTTCCCTAGCGCCATATGTATTCACCAAAATTATGAAGCCAGTAATGGCATTTTTTCGTTCCAAGGGTATTCACTGTTGCATTTATTTAGATGACTTTTGTCTTTTTGCTAAGTCAGAGAAACAAGCCTTAGTTCAAGCAAAAATTGTTGAGGAAACATTGAAAACTTTAGGTTTTGTCATAAATTACGATAAAAGCTCTATCCAACCTTCAACCAATTGCAAATTTTTGGGGGTTATATTTGACAGTCGGAGAATGGAGGTAAAATTACCAGAAGACAAGAAAGAAAAGGTATACAAGGTTATACAAAAAATCAAAAACTGTCAATTGTGTAAGATAAGGGAATTTGCACAACACATAGGCTTATTGGTTTCGGTCACACCGGCAATAAAATACAGCATGCTTTACATAAAAAACTTTGAAAGGCAAAAATATCTCGCCTTAAAAAAGTATAAGGGTAACTACGATTCTGAAATGACCATCAATCACAGGGAAATACAAGAAGACTTAGATTGGTGGGAACTGAACATTTCCCATGCGCACAACCAAATTCATCAAGATACATTCGATTTGGAGATCTTTACAGATGCTTCAACAACAGGCTGGGGAGCCTGGTGCAATGATAAAAGCGCTCATGGCTGGTGGACACAGGAGTCAACCTTAGAGCACATAAACTTTTTAGAATTACAGGCAGTGGAGTTTGGTTTGAAAAGTTTTGCCAACAATCTGCATTCTGTAAATATACTTATTCGAATCGACAACACAACGGCGCTAGCATATATTAATCGTATGGGAAGTATTCAGCACCCAAATCTAAGTCTTTTGGCCAGGAAAATTTGGCAGTGGTGTGAGTCTAAGAACATTTGGATACAGGCAGCCTATGTGAGATCCCAAGAAAACAAAGCGGACCACAGTTCAAGAATACTCTCTACAGAGACTGAATGGGAGCTATCATTGTACGCCTTTGAAAAAATAACCAAGACTTTTGGCACCCCCGAAATAGATCTTTTTGCAACATATGCAAATCATAAATGTCACGATTATGTTGCCTGGTTTCCAGACCCAAGTTGTGTAGCGGTAGATGCATTCACCATATCGTGGCAAAAATATTTTTTCTATGCTTTCCCCCCTTTTGCGTTAATTGTAAGGGCGCTAAGGAAAATAAAAACAGACTCTGCAGAGGGTATTCTTGTGGTTCCTTATTGGTTATCACAACCATGGTTTCCTCTTTTTGAGGATAACAAAACCTGTATGTTTGGGGCCAGATAACCAATTACTTCTTTCTCCTTTCAGGCAACCTCATCCTTTGGCAAAAAGCCTTACCCTGGTTGCCGCAGTTTTATCCGGGAGGCGTTCAGATTGAAAGGAGTTCCGGAGGGCACCTTAGAAGTACTAATTGAATCTCTGTCAGCTTCAACCAGGAAACAATATAACGTCGCATACAAAGCTTGGTGGACGTTTTGTATGGTATCAGAGATGTCGCCTTACAAAGCAGATGCATCTTTAGTATTGAAATTTCTTCAGAAACAGTTTGAAACTAACAATTGCAAATATGGGTCATTTAACAATTTTAGGTCGGCCCTATCCTTGATATTACCAGGAAATATCGGAAGTAGCCCACTTATCAGAAGGTACCTCAAAGGAATTTCCAAAATTAGACCTCCCAAAAGGAGATATTAAACTACATGTGGGACCCCCAGAAAGTGCTCTCTTTTCTCTCCAACCTTCCTCCAAACGAACAACTTCCATTGGGCCAACTAGCGAAAAAATTAGCAACACTAATGGCTCTCACTACTGCACACAGACTCCAAACACTGTCCTTGATCAAAGTAGAATACATTTTTATAACCGGGGAGGGCATACAAATACTCATTGCAGATCATGTAAAAACGTCGGCACCAGGAAGAGAGCAACCGTGTCTATTTATCCCATATTTCGAGGGAGCTCCAAATCTCTGTGTGGCATCAACATTAACGTCTTACATAGAGAGGACAACAAGCCTGAGGCTCACGGGACAAGAATACCTCTTTTTAATAACTAAACCACCTTATCAGCGGGCGAGTAGCCAGACCTTAAGCAGATGGATCAAGGAGATGCTAACACAGGCGGGAATAGACACGCGAGTGTTTACAGCTTATACGACCAGACATTCATCAACGTCAATGGCTTTCCGCAAAGGTATATCTTTAGCCGTTATTAGGAAAACAGCGGGATGGTCTGATAATTCTAAGACTTTTGCAAAGTTTTACAATAGGCCACTCTCGTTACAAGGAGATTTTGCAAAAGCCATATTGAACACATGAATGTTGGATTCTTAGCATGAATTATGCAAATAGAGAAAAGGGAAAAACAAAAACGTTTTATTTCAATCAAAAAACAACACTTTAAACAGCTACTGAGTTTCAAAGTGATCTATTCGGACGGGACGCCGATATATAATTACTAGATCAAACGAACTTACCTGTGAAGTTCGATCGTAATTATATGAGGCGTCCCGTCCGAATAGATCACACCCTTTCCCACCCCAAGGGGATAGTATCCCCAGACCCGGAAATAGGATTGTTTTTTGAAAACTTCAAACGAATGACATGACGTGCGTGGTCGGTAAAGAGGGGAACTGCAGGGAAGCATTCCTTTTAACTATGTGAACGGATTAGCACCAAGATACGGTACTACTGAGTTTCAAAGTGATCTATTCGGACGGGACGCCTCATATAATTACGATCGAATTTCACAGGTAAGTTCGTTTGATCTAGTAATTATATGTACCTGAATTTTTTAAGGTCTATGGTTGCCACGTAACAATTCTTGTATATTAAATTTTGTTTGTTTGCTTTTTATAACAGCCCCAGCTGTGAGGAGGTTGGTAATGCTTTCTTGAAATTCAGTACAGTAATTACCCATACAGCACGTCCAATTATAAGTACGTCTCTACAAGATACACATGTGAGAAACAAAATGCGTCAAGGTGAACCTAATTGTTCAACTAGTACTGACGTACACATTTGAGATACACCTATGTTTATATTGATATAAATGTGTGACACGATGTTTATTAATTTTATACCGTATGCACTCAAGATGCTAAACATTTTTATATAACGTGAAATAGGATCATTAGAACGTTGAAATTTACACGGTGGTTGGTGGTTTTAGTTAAAACACCATTGTTGCAGAATCTTTTATAAAATAAAAACATGCAAATATGTCTATTACAACGAAGTTAATATTCAAAATAAAATAAAATATTTGTTTGTTATGTCCCTCTAATTTGACAAGTTCAAATGGCATATTTCCATACATTTTCTTAAGAAAAGCGAGTCTAAAAAGCAAGCAAGAGTATTTGGTACCTTTTGGTTTGAAACGCAGTCCATGGCTAGTTGTAGTGTAAGTAAGCATGCAACGCATTAGATTTTTCAGTTTCTTCTTTATATGGAGGACTATTGTTTCAGTTTGAAGCTATAAACAAAATTTCTATTTCCATTCCTGCAAACGTTAAAAATAGTATATTTCATTACAAGTCTGGAAATAAACTTAAGACTTAATTTCAACGGTTCAGCGTAGTGTAGTGGTAGAACGTTCGCCTAGCAAGCGAGAGGTCCCGGGTTCGACCCCCGGCGCTGACAGAAAATCCTTTTTAATTTTTCTGAAATGATGTCCGATTTTCTTTCTTCCTTAGTTGTCAAAAAGTTGTTCAGAATGTAAATCCAAGTCCCCGTACCAAATTTTAAAACAATCGGCACATTTCCATTTTTTAATTTTTTCAATTTTTGAGGTTTTAGCGCAAGTCAGGTACATTTATCGAAAAATTTTATTAGAAAAAAATTTTCAGAATGCAAATTTAAGATGTACTAAATTGCAAAACAATCGGCATACTTTGATTTTTTCCAAAAAATAAAGTTGAAATTTAACATTTTTGGGCAATTGCGGCTACGACAATGTATTCCGAATGCAATTCAACGTAGGGATATTTTAAAAAACATTTGTTTAGTTCAGTTCATGAAATTAAAAACAAATTCTAGTTACAATTTGGAAAGTGAGGGAAGATGATTTCGATTTAAATTTTCAAAATTTTAGCGATTTAGTACAGAGTGTTATTAGCAAAACACTGAACATAGGTATCTTCAGAAAATTTGAATAATATTAGTTTGCCTGAAAACTGGAGTACAACAAGTAAAGAATTAAATAATATTCAGTTTTTTTGTCTTTTTGCGATAGGAGAGGAAAATTTTTTATAGGCACCACGCGGCCGTTCCGCGTGGTAGTGTGGGGGTCTCCCCGAAACGGGGCATCTCCACTAAAAACCTCGCCTATTTCAGGGTATAGTGGATGGATTCCAGCCCTATTTTGTAGGAGAGGTGGCCGTAGGGATGTTTGTGTGGCTACTAGAAGAAGCCATGGCATGGCGGTTGTGTTTAGTGCTACGAGGGGATTTTCGCCAGACGAGTGGCAGTTTGCTGCCTTTTAAGAAAAAGGACTAGAGTATTCCTCAGATGAGAGTGTGTCGGGGTCTTTTGTGTGGCAGATCGGGATTTGGGTCATAATTTGTAGCAGCTCGGAGAAGAGCGTTTGGATGAGTCTCCGTCTTTGTGTAGGTCTTTAAGGAGAGTTCCTTAATATAATCATTTAGAGGAGATATATTTATGTCACGGTGGATGTGGCGATTGGCGACGTACCAATCAGCACCCGTGATAGTCCTAAGACAACGACTTTGAACTGCTTGGAGTCTTGTGATGAGTTTTTGCCATGTACTGCCAGCCAGCACAGGCATAGGTCATCACGGGGCGAACAATGGTTTTGTAGAGAGTTTGGATCCTTTGTGGATCATCGGATACACTGCTTTGTATATTTTTAGGGCTTTTTGTCTGATGTGTTCAGTGTGTTTTTTGAAAGTGAGCCGGCTGTCTAGATGAACGCCTAGGTACAGCGCGGAAGTGGAGTAATCAACCTCAGAGTCATTTAGAACGACCCTGGGAGGCGGGGCCTGGCGCCCCTTAGAGAAGACGACTGCTTGGGTTTTGCCAGGATTGACTTTGATCTTCCACTTATCAAATCACTAAGAAAGAGAGTCCAGGGCAACCTGAAGCACCCTGGACGCATCCTCACTGCGACGACCTGAAGCGGTTATCGCAGTATCGTCAGCGTATAGGTACAACCCTGTGGGACCCCCGCCTCTACCGATCTGCGGGAAGAGAGGAGACCATCTATTCTGACCTGCAAGGTCCGATCTTTTAAGAAGGAGGATATTATCTTAACTATATAGCCAAGGAGATATCTAACAAGACAAGTTTGTAGATTAGACCTGGATGCCATACTCGGTCAAAAGCCTTGGCTACGTCTAGAAAAATGGCTACTGTGTCTGAACGATTTTGGAAGTTGTGCGTGATCTCTTCCACCAGTCTGACGACATGATGTTCTGTGGAATGTGCACCTCGAAAGCCGAATTGCTCGGGGGGGGGAGAGCGTCTACTCGACTGAGCTCGTCTGGCCCCATTAGCCTGCTACTGGCAGCAGGCTAATGGGGCGATAATCTTGCGGGTAGGATGACGACACTTTTTTAGGAATAATAATCACGATAGCGTGTTTCCAACAAGTAGGGAAATAATAGTGACGAAGATCTATTAAGTTAAGAAGTTTGGTAATTTGTTTTTGTGGGAGGAGTTTGATTGCCTTGTTGGTTACGGGAGGATTTGTCTTCGAGTGCCTTGATAATTTGCCAGTAATTGCGTTTCTGGGGATTTAGGGACTCTAGACGTTGTTGCCAACGGTCAGAACGGACTTGCTGCAGAGCATCTTTCAGCTCGGAGATCAGCAACTTGTCTATGTTCGGGGTGGAGAGTGCGGCAATCCCTTTTGCGGGCCGCGCGGGTTCTTTTGAGGAGTTGCCTAACATCGGGAGGGAGTGGGTCTTTGTTACGACTGACGGCATGCTCTCGTGAAAAATCCTCGAGCGCCCTGCATATCCGGTGTTCCCAGGACCGGGCCTCGCGTTCAAGCTCGACCACGTTCCGGGCGGATACTTGGGCTTTACAGTCCTGTAGAATTGAGTTATTTCGAAAGTGGGGCCAGAGGACCCGTCGAACAGTGACGGTGTCATCCGGAGGGGATTCGGGATCCCCCAGGATAATTGTAAGGGGATTATGATCGCTGCGGAGATCATGAGTTGTGCGAATATCGCATTCGAGTCTGCAGTCTTTGAGAAGGGCAATATCTATGACGTCGGGACTATGTTCGGGGTTTCTAGGGTAGAAAGTGGGTTCTTCGGGGCCGAAAGTTAGGACATTTGTTACTGTACAATAATCTTGCAAGACCCTGCCCGTGCCATTTGTCAGCCGGCTCCCCCAAGTCGGGGATTTGGCGTTAAAATCGCCGATGGCAGCGTAGTCGAAGAGCTTGTCTAGGTCAGTTCGAAGCATAAGCTTTGATGGGGGTAAATAAACGGAAGAAAAGCAGATTTTTTTATTTCCGTGAGGGATAATTAACGAGGCAACCTCTAGGTTGTCGTAGGAGTGTTTTGAATAGATAACGGGGTTTAGGTCTTTGCGAGCGAGTATTGCCACGCCCCCAGAGCGGCAACCTACTCGCTGCCTATCGAGCCTTGTGCACGTGGAAATCTCTGATAGGGAATCTGTCGGTGGGTATTAGGCATGTTTCCTGCAACAGGACAATATCGAATTTTTGGTCTTGGATGAAGCTTTCAAGCTCGGATTTTTTATGACGAATGTGACAGGCATTCCAGGAAAGTATCCGAGGATGTTTATTATCTACCGCCATTTAAACGGAGTGGAAGTACGGAGCAAAATAGCGTGGGAATCCACCTCACCAGGACTGAAATTTGGTCCATGGCAGACGGGATGTCGCCAAGGGGGGCGAGGGTTTCTTTCAGGTTTACCAGAACGGAGGCGGCCTCATCTGTAGCACTGGGCTTGGGGGGGGGGGGTTTGTGGGGTGGCAGCCTTAGCGAAGGAGCGCACCCTAGTAACGGCCTTGCAGCCCCTGTAACTCGCCGGATGCGGCAGGTCACAGTTGGCACACTTGGCCGGGGTGTCCCTAGATTTTTTGCATTCATATGTCCAGTGCGAGGACGCGCATTTAAGACATAGAGGGGTGGCTGTGCACCTGGAATGAGTGTGGCCGAATTTCTGGCACCTATGACATTGAACGATCGGGCTAGGTGACTTTTGAGGCTCGAATTTAACCTTGGTCAGACCGAGTAGACCTTAGTCTTCGAGCAATGAAAGTGATTTCGGAGTCCTAGTCAAGACGATAAGGACGAGAGACATGGGGCTGCCACCTCGTTTCTTTAGCCGGATAACGCTGTTTGGATCGTAGCCCCTAGAGACTAGGTCGTCATTTATTTCCTCCGCGGAGAAGGCGTAGGAAACTCCACTTACTCCATGTGCAATCACGTGGAGAGTCTTCTCCTCGGGGGTAAGGAAGGTGTGGAATGGTAATTTGTTATGTTCCAGGACCTTGATAATGGCCCTGCAATCATCAGGAGTGGCCGGCACGATACGGATACCCAGCTGGATATCCGCGGCCCTGGTGTATTCGATTTTGTTGTCGCGGAGGACTTTGGTAAGGGGTACCCACTTACTTTTGTCCCTGAGGACAATGCGGGTTATGGATTTTGGTTTGGGCGTAGAGTTAGGGGCTACTTGAGAGGTGGAGAGGGTAGAAGAATTTTGCTTGCCCTGCTGAGGGGTAGCAGGGGCTTTGGAGAATTATGCCGTTGACAATGTAGTTATGCCCCCCTTGGAGGTGGTTTGGGAGGGCTTCGGAGATTTATCCTGGGGTTTCGGGGGTTGGAATGGCTTCGGGGGTGGTTGTAGAGGTGGGAAGTCCTCACGGGAGCGACGGGCCCTCCTCGCCTTAACCTGACGAAATCCTTCGTCATCGGAAGCCGAGGAGTCCCTGAGGTCCTTCTTGCGTTTACACGCGGCTTCCTCAACCTCCATATCGTTGTTGGGGGTTTGGGGTGTATCTTTGAAAGGGGGTTGCCTGGATTCGGCTATTTGGGGGGTCGGGATAGGTTGCCTGTATTCGGCTGATTGGGGTGATGGGGTGGATTGCCTGGAATCGGCTAATTGGGGTGGTGGTGTCTGGGGAGGAGCCCTTGCGGCCGCCAGCTCCGCACGGAGAAGGGACAGCTCGGTAGCCATCCCTCTCATGGTCGCGTTGAGGGCTCTAATTTGCTCCCGCAGGAACAAATTATCGGCCTCAAGCCGGCGGATGAGATCCGCTTGGAGTGAAGGTTCGATTGGGGCGGGATCTTTGGGGGTAAAACAAGCCTTTATGTGGTCTAGGAGAGCCTCAGGAATTATGGGTGGGGGGTGAAGCGGGGGGAGATCCCCCCCCCCTCAAAAGAACCGGTCGACGAATTTGCGTCAGTGGCTTGGGAGGAACGGGACGCCCCTTGGGGCGCCTCCGCGTGGAACATTTTGCCCAGAAATGGGCAGTTGGGAGTGAATTAGTGGCGAAAAAGTAAAAAGTCGGACCCACGAGGGTGCCCGTGGGTCGACGAAAACTCTGCGGGGCCCAAGTGGGCCCTAGAGCACGCTTAGAAGAAGTGAAATGTTGGGAAAGATAGAAATACCTGACTGGATCGTAGCTGAGTCTCTCTTCGGTGGAACACGTTGTAGCTGGCCCGCACACGAAACGCGACGTGCACTCCACGACTGTCGCGGGTGTACTTATATTCAGTTTAACTGTTTATACAATTTAGCAGGATATATATTACACAGTATTTTCAAAAAAAATAAGTGCAAAATTTACCGTTATCTAATTAAAGATAAGGTTTTTAAAAGATATTCCAAATTAGTCTGTTTAAAAGAATACCGTCCGGGGTCATTAAAATTCCCCTCCCAAGAAGCAGTTTCTGTCTTCGTTAGGTTAGAACAATTAGTTCTAAATTTGAAAATACATTGCCATTGCTAATTCAAAATACCTACTTTTTGAATCTCTATAAAAAAAATTGCTTCGAAGACACAGCTCTCAAATCTATTTTATTGCCAACATGCCATAATATATTAGGAAAAATTATTAACAGCTTTTTTTGTTTCGTATTAGAATATATTTTGCCAAAATTAAATATAAAACACAAAAAAGTGCCCAGGTCGACGTTGCTGCAAGTAAAAGCATTGGAATTAGGGCAAAAACTAATTCTTGATTTTTAATGATATAAGAATAATATATAATCCTTGAATAATATTATTGTTTATTTGTATCCTGATTCTGAGACCTTATATACTTATAAGTACCTAATAGTTAGTTATTGCGATCGTGGGTTAACTATCACTTAGTACAAAAATTTTTATGGTAGATAAAGAAAAATTAGACTTGCCAAAATAAATTTTCAAAAATTTTGTAACATTTCTCTGAAGCCTAAAAAAATTTTTTTCAAATTGTATAAAACCCCTCAAAAAACGCCGGCTATGGACGCCCGCGAGACGTGTCTTCTAATTTCGCCTGTCAATGGTAGTGACAGGTAGTGAAATAGCGCGGCGTTGCCACGTCTATCAATTTATCCGATGGTTCACCACAAAATTACGATTTCCTTTTGAAAACGATTACTTTCTAAGGAACATGTAGAATGCCTATGGAACACCTACCTTACTGACATTTCCAGGATTGAGTTGCACCCTTTTCCGCTTTCTTGCTTGTTTACAATAAAAGTCGCAACACAACATTCATCACATTTTCTAAATCTGTTGGGACCTCTTGTTTCCCTCCGCCATTCCTTTCGTTTGAAGCGAGGTACTCAGCCTGACGACCACGGAGGAGGATCCCCTCCGCTAGGAAAACCCCGAAGGGTAACCAAAAAACACAACTGGACTAGCATACATTGCACGTGCAAAGCACTAGGGTTCCTTTATTGGGAGAGTTGTTGCAATCAACTGTCATCATCAAATTTCAATTGGTTTTGCATAAAAGTAGTGACTCTGAGGTAAAGCAAAAATGATGTGGGATGTTGCCTCATAGGCTTGCAAGTAAATTTTTGAGAGTAATCAAAGCAGTATGAAAATTTGACACTAGGACGTCATTGTCATTTTAACTACAAAATAATTCAAGAAAATCTGTGCATTATACTTGTATCCGTCGCAGCTCACCAAAGAGTGCCTATTGCAAAACTAGTATGTGGTGCAATGCGCATTTAGGAAAAAAGTAACTCTGAGAAGAGAAAGATTGTTTAAAATGATTCCATTATCACAAAATGTTCCACAGAGTTATTATTATAAGAATTGGTAATGCAGAGGTCTTATAGAATAAATGAAGACTAAATTCAATAAAGTAAGAATTGCGAGATGATATAACACATAATATAAGGTAGATACCTAAATAGTCACTCTAATATATACCTTTATATACTTAGTAAGATAATATTATATTTTAGATATGTTGTCTTTACTTGTCCACTATTATTAAATATGTAATTGAAGGATGGCTCTTCGGTTTAGGACAGTTCTTTAAAAAATTAAAATTCTATCTTTTGCAAGCTTTCGCAAAATATATTTGCTTCATCAGGCTAAAATAAATTAAATAAATATATAAAATTGATAAATTACAACTAATATAGAATCAGAACTTACCAAAGAGAGAAAAATATTAGTCTTAATGTAAAAATAATTGTAAAAACGATTGTATGTGATGTTAAAAATATCAATTCGATTTGATAGTCAGAATTAATAAAAAGTCACACAATAATGAAAAAGGTAAAAGGTGTAAAAAAGTAGAGAGGCCAATATATAAATTGAGCAGAGTTGTAAAAATAGTACAATCTATGATGTTAAATTTAATTTTAATTTTGGGTAGTAAAAATATATTTTGCGAAAGCTTGCAAAAGATAGAGTTTTAATTTTTTAAAGAACTGTCCTAAACCGAAGAACAATCCTTCAATTACATATTTAATAATAGTGGACAAGTAAAGACAATATATTTATAACCAACCAGACGGAAATGGGTTTCTACGAAGATATTTCAAAGGAATATGGATATGATACCACCATATTAATGAAACAATTGGCCAAAGCTTTGAAGAAACTAGCTATTTTTATTAATAGAAGAAATTTTCTACTACGTTGTCGTTCAAATAATATTTTTCCAAGACATATTCAACAAAACTATAATTGTACTTTACCATCTGAAATTTATGCACCATCTTTTGGAAGAAGAATAATGAATCAGAACTACCGTTTTAAGAAAAATATTTTAAATACTGAAATAGGGGTAACTGTTTTTCATACTAAAATACTTGAGATATAGATATAAATTATTAAATATTAAATATCCTTTCTTTACCTCTATTTTCAGAATTTAATCAGTCTCAAATTAGATTTTACGAAAGATTTTTTAATATTAATAAGAATTCCTTATCTAATAAATTTAAAATTCTTTCAAATAATCAAACATTACATAATTTAAAACCTAAAACTCAACAAAATTGGTTAGTTAATATGACTAATATCTCTTTACCCTCTGATGTTGCTAATATAATAGCTTTAGGACCAAAATTTTCATTACCTCACAAAGTTTGATTTTCCTTTATTAGACATCATAACTGATGTTGAATTTTGTAGTAATAATACCCAAATTGATTCCCATCATAAAAACATTCTACGTAATCGATCAACTAATGTCATTACTAACCATTTACCATCTTTATCAAATTTTAATAATAAAGATTCCTTGATAAACAAAGAATTTAATGAAACTAAGAAGTTTCTTCAAGATAATGATGGTCACTAATTCTGATAAAGGTAATCAATCGGTGGTTTTATATAAAGAAGATTATAAAAATAAAATTAAATCCTTATTAGATGACCTTCAAACTTACACTGTTTTAAGAAGAGTTCCAACATCTAAATATCAAAGGTTAAATAATAATTTAGTTAGTAAACTTGAAATTAATTTAGAAATTTCTCCTTATGTTGCACATAAATTAAAAGTATATAATTCTGTTGCACCTAAATTATATGGATTACCTAAGATTCATAAAAATGGTATTCCACTAAGACCTGTTGTTTCGTGTATTGGAGCTCCTTCATATAAAATTTCGAAATTTATAGTTAATATTTTAAAAAATTTGACTACTTCACATGATTTTACTTTAAAAAATTCTTACCAGTTTGCTAATTTTATTAATAACTTTAAAATTCCGGATAATTATATATTAATTAGCCCTGATATTAGTCTCTTTTTACGAACATACGTCAAGATTTAGTTATTTTTTCAATAGGGAACTTGACGATTTTTCAAAACTATTTTGAAACTATACCTAAGTGATAGGGAAATACGAAAAACGCATTAAAAAAATTTTTTAGCTACTGTTACTGAGATATGAATTTTCTAATTTCAATTCCTGTAAAACAACCGGTGACGTCACTTATATGGATATCGAGTAGATTTGGCAACATTGTAAATTTATTTTTATATCTATGATTTTGAGATCCTGGCAGAATCCTTCTCGGTTCCCTTCCACAAAATGAAGAAGAGCTGAACTTCTAACCTAAAAAGTTGTTTTCTGGTTATAACCTATAAACTCAGAAAAATACCTAAATTATTTGTTTTGACTCCCCCAACCCAGGCCTTAGGTTTTTATTATAGTCTCCTTATTATTCATTATACTACCTGCTGGATTATAATTATAAACATATTGATTGTGTTGTGTTGTCTTCTCAGTGTTGTGTACTTTTATAACTGGAGTTCTACTTGCCTAAAAGAGCCTGCGAAATGTATTATTATTGGTGGTAAAATCGTATGAGAATACGTCTTTAAATTCAAATTAAACATTTATACAAGTTCTACAGACTTGGCACAGAAGAACAAAATTGTTAGAAGCTATAAAACGTAAAAATGTAAAAATTCTTTTTCCACAAACTCTGATATTTGTATGTGAAGATCATTTTTATGTAAGTCATAGCCAGGTGATATTTATCGGTTTGCATTTATATAATGCTTTTTATAGCTAAAATAAGATATGGAAAACTATACATATAATATGATGGAAAGTTGTAAATGGTGCATCCCAGTTCTTACATAAATTATTTATTAGGAAAATTAGAGTGGTTTCTCTGAACATATTGATATGAATGATGTTTATGATTCAACTTTACAAGACTTCTTAAATAACTGTAGTGCTTTTAAATTTGAACGTAAAAGTCACGAATCATGTGTTGGCATTTTTGTTTCGTAATTACATATTGGATTTTATTCTAAGCAATGATATACACCTCGCGAAAGAGAGCAGATAAAAGAAAAAACTGTCTAGGTAAATTATGTTAAAAATAAACATTGATTTGTAACAACTGCACTATTTACTATGCCTAGGTATGCCTTAAGTTCAAATTACTTCAATATACAGTAAAATCCATGAATTGGCCACCTTTATTTATAATATGAGCACATTTTGTTACCTATAATTATTATACAATTATCTTTACACTGCCTACGCCCGTAAATATCGCTCAAACGCTCGGCCTAGTTCTCCCACTCCTGGCCGTCAATAACATTTCATTTTCGTATCCCGGCTACCACACGGAGTGGATAGTGGATACACTTGTCTTATTCACTTTGGCTATGTCTATGCAGCCACGTTAAAAATGCCACGGAATGTTTGCAACCTCCTTGGGAAGCCGCGCAGTTTAGACATTGTGCTTGAATGATCTCAGCCACTTCATCTATTTCACAAACTACTGCATAATTTTTGGAACGAACCTTGTGTTCTGGGCATATTTTGGTTTTTACAGTATACTTTCCTGAGTGTCTCTTTAAGTGCACATAACAAACGGCTGAATCATCATATCTCTTGCCGCACTGAAAGAAATATATATTAGGTACTTAACTAATCAACAATATTGTTTTTTTAGCTTACCTCTGTGTCTTAACTCCACGAATTTCTGTTGTAGAGCTTGCTATTTGTAAAATAATCTGACACAATGAAGACATCTAGCTTTGGCAAATTATTTGATTATAAGCTTTCACAAAATTTGCTTCCATTGTTGTATCACGTTCAAAATACGACAACACTTCCTAATGGGCATTAGTAGATATTTGATTAAACACTGAATTTCCAAATGCAAATAATCATCTATCAGCATCAGCATTCACTAATAAGGTTATAATTTCAGTTTGACGCCTGACACTGACAGCTGCTAGTCCATAAAACACCAAATATTCCAGCCAAAACCCCATGTTGCCAAATTTACCATGTTTAGATATAAGTGACGTCAGAGCTTTGTTTAAGCGCGCATTCAAAAAGCCATTTTCAGAATCAGTTTGCCAAAAAGGAAACAATTATTTTGCAGTTTTTATTTGAGGAATGTTATTCTCCATACAAAAACTTTTCATTAAATATAAATCGAACAAAAAACAAAATTTGTGCAAGTACCCTATTATTGAATCTTGGGACCTTATTCGATTACATTCAGATATAACGAGAGAGAGTTTTCTAAATATTGTTCGTTTTACTTTTGAGAGTAGTTATTTTGTTAGGGATGGAATATATTATCAACAAATAAAAGGAACTTCTATGGGTAATCCATCTTCACCCATATACGCTGAGATTGTTATGAATAGATTTTTAAAAACAATTATATCAAAACTTCCATTTCAACTCCCTTTTATTAAATTATATATTGATGATTTAGTTACTGCTATTCCAATTAATACTGAATTACAAATTTTAAATATTTTTAATAGTTATGATTCCGATATTAAATTTACGATTGAAATTGAAAATTATAATAAATTACCATACTTAGATTTATGTTTAATTCATAATCATGATAATACTATTGTCACTGATTGGTATATAAATCATTATCATCTAAAAGAATGCTCAATTTTGATTCTTTCCATAAAAGATCCCAAAAAATTTCTATAATTAAATCATTAAAACATAGAATCATCAATCTATCTCATAAGAGTTTTTGGACTAAGAACTTTAATTTCGCAAAAAAAAAATACTTTTGGATAATGGTTATCCATTGCAAATTATTAATTCTGTATTATTTAATACCCATAATTTTAATGTTGATAATTTAATTAATAACCCTACTTTATCTGTTGATGACAATAATGAAAATTCTTTAATACAACGTTATAACATTCCATTTGTTCCCGGACTTTTTCAAAATCTTTCTAAGATTTTATCCACTAATAACATACAAATTGTTCCTTCGTATCTTAAAACAACTTCAATTTTATTTAACAAATTTAAAGATAAAACTCCTATTACCTATTTTTCTAATTTGATTTATAAAGTTCCTTGTTTAAATTGTACAGGTACATATATTGAACAAACTAAAAATTATTTAAAAAATCGTATGAATGACCATAGCAGAGATTGCAAAAATAATAATAACCATACAGCTTTAGCTAATCATCATAATTTAACTAATCACAATTTTGATTTAACAAAACCATTAGTCCTTAATCTTGAGCAAAATTATCAAAAAAGACTTATAAAAGAATCTATTTTTATAAGTTCTGATCCTAATTCAATAAATTTTCGTACTGATGTAAATAATCTAAGCGTAATTTATTCTAATTTGATTTCTTCTATTCCTAATAAAATTACTACCAAAATTAAATTTAACACCATAGATTGTACTATTTTTACAACTCTGCTCAATTTATACAGTTTGCACCAAATGGGAAAAATTTGTATTATTATATTTTTTGCAAATCTGATTTTGGAATATGTTGGTGCATGTCTTGTTTACATTATTGCGCCTGAAGAAGGTCGTGACGTCACAGCCCATGCCTGTCAAATTTGACATTTAAAATAAAAAATTTGAAAAAATCAGGTTTTCCTTGAAAATATCGGAAAAAGTTATTAAGAAAATGTGTTTGTCTTGCATTATTGTGCCTCTATGCAAATTTTCAGAAGGATATCATGATGTTCGTTTTTTCTTAATTATTTCTCTTTAAATCTGTACTCGAATTTTTTTTTCCGCAAATAACCGAAGAAACTTATTTAGTGGTTGCCCTGTTACTAAATCATAACAATACAAGTCAATTTCAATGCAAAGTTAATTAGAAACACGAGATTTTTAAAATAGCTATTGTGTAAGACTGCAATCTTGGTGCAAAGAGTCTTTCATTTTAAGATAAGTTTATTCCCTGGGCCAGTGTTGTAATATTTTTACATCAAAAGCATCCATTTTTTGAAATTCAGTGAAACAGAATTATAAGGTACGGTTTTGTATCGAATTTTATGGATTCAGTTTCAATTCCAGGAATATCAAGTAAGAAACACGAATATTCTAATATCATTCCGAAAATTTGAATATGGGCAAAATAATACAATACAAACACATTTTCTTAATAACTTTTTCGGATATTTTCAAGGAAACCTGATTTTTCCCAATTTTTTATTTTAAATGTCAAATTTGACAGGCATGGGCTGTGACGTCACGACCCCCTTTAGGCGCAATAGTGTAAACCAAATATGCACCAACATATCCCAAAATCAGATTTTCAAAAAATTGAATAATACAAAATTTTCCCATTTGGAGCAAACTTTATGAAGAGCACTGTATATTGGCCTCTCTACTTTTTTACACCTTTTACCTTTTTCATTATTGTGTGACTTTTTATTAATTCTGACTTTATCAAATCGAATTGATATTTTTAACATCACATACAATCGTTTTTACAATTATTTTTACATTAAGACTAATATTTTTCTCTCTTTGGTAAGTTCTGATTCTATATTAGTTGTAATTTATCAATTTTGTATATTTATTTAATTTATTTTAGCCTGATGAAGCAAATATATTTTGCGAAAGCTTGCAAAAGATAGAGTTTTAATTTTTTAAAGAACTGTCCTAAACCGAAGAACCATCCTTCAATTACATTATATTTTAGATTACAAAATTAACTCAAATTTCCTGGTGCATAGCCACCAATAACTATTTTGGATGATATACAGTGCCCGCCAAAAAGTCTGCAACATATGGGAAAAATTTTTAATAAATAACTTACGGAAAATTTGTTTGCGGCATCAGGTTTTGCTTGCTTATAGAACCAAAATTGACATATTTAAATGTTGTGACGTAGTCTCTTTTATATGTCAAATTTGACATTAATGAAAAAAATTTCCGAAAAATGGGCTTATTTTAACAGAATTTCGAAAAAAGAAAAATATGTTTCTTTCGCAATTTTATACCCCTATGCAAAATTTCAAGAGCCTACTATGATTTTCATATTTTGCCCTTTGTTGGATATTATTGGACATAATATTTTAAATTTTCTAGATATTTCTGATCAGATCAGCATGACAGAAATATTTGTGTGTTTTTACAACCATTTACTATAGAAGGAAGTTTGTAAATCGAATTTATGTGTTTATCTGTAAAAATGAGATCAGTTTTGCACCAAGCGTGCTTCTTCAACAAGCCCTCATTTTAATTTTTTTGCAAAAAAAGGAAAAGAAGGATATTTAGACCGTAAACTAAGCATTGTGCAGTATGTATTCAGTCAATGAGAGTTTTAAATTACATAGGATCGACTTTTATGGATATACGGAAAAGGGCAACAAAGGGCAAAATATGAAAATCGTAGTAGGCTCTTGAAATTTTGCACAGGGGTATAAAATTGCGAAAGAAACATATTCTTCTTATGACTTTTTTCGAAATTCGGTTAAATAAGCCCATTTTTCGGACATTTTTTTTTATTAATGTCAAATTTATTATATAAAAAACCTACGTCACAACATTTGATTACGTCAATTTTGGTTCTAGAGCAAGCAAAACCTGATGCCGCAATCAAATTTTCCGTAAGTTATTTACTAAAAATTTTTCCCTTATGGTGCAGACTTTTTGGCGGGCACTGTATAAAAAGCAGAACATCCCGTTGCAGCTACATAGAAGATTTTGCCTTTGCCATTGTTCGGATATATTTTCCAAATTAAAAACAAGCTGAAAGAATGATTGTATTTTCTATGTATTCTCTTGAAATAACTTAGAAGA
Source organism: Pseudeuparius sepicola (assembly GCA_963920635.1). Lineage (NCBI taxonomy): Eukaryota > Metazoa > Arthropoda > Insecta > Coleoptera > Anthribidae > Pseudeuparius > Pseudeuparius sepicola. The sequence continues at coordinate 26,353,450 of OY987302.1, read as the reverse complement.
TACTTACCAAATTATGAAATAAAATTGTGATTACCTACCTAAAGTGGGAATCAGGAACCTTTGGCACTTATAAAATACTTATTTTGCCAAATTCACACACCAAAATTTTGTTTTTTCACTCGACGGGCGTTTCGCTAACTATATTAGCATCATCAGAAGATGATTAAGTCTAATGAAGATGAAGTCTAATGATTAGACTTAATCATCTCCTGATGATGTTAACATGGTTAGCGAAACTCGCCTGCAAAAACAAAGTTTTTGTGTGTGGAAGTAAGCAAAATAAGTATTACCTACACCTACCTAGTTTATTTTACCATTTTATTTGGTATGGGCATAATCAAAAATCATGACTTAAAATAGTAAAAAAACGATATATTAGACTTTTGATGAAGGCGCCGGTATTCACTTTAATCTGTAAAACTTGAATATCCTATAGTCTTTCCCACACCTCCACCCATGTTCATTTTTTTTATATATCGTGATGCCAGCTGATGACTTTGACTATCTGTATAACCTAAAATATGCTCTTGATTTACGTTGCTACAGAAACAATCCAAACATTTCTTCCCCAAAGGATGGAAGATATATATCTTATTCGCAAATTGCATTTATGTAACATACGAATAAGATCTTCTGTCCTTTGGGGAAGAAATGTTTGGATTATTTCTGTAGCAACGTAAGTCAAGAGCATATTTCAGGTTATAAAGATAGTCAAAGTCATCAGCTGGCAACATGATACTTCAAAAACTGAACATGGCTGGAGGTGTGGGAAGGGAATGGTGGGTATTCAAGTTTTAGATATTAAAATTAATACCCGCGCCTTCACCAAAAGTCTAAAATATCTATTAAAACATTTCAAATTAAACAACCACGTATTATTTTAAACCATGATTTATTTGCTTGTGCAGGTAACAAATAAAATAAATGCTAAAGTAAACCTCTTAGGTGATCACAAGTTTTATTTCATAATTCGGTAAGTAACTTTGGTAAATTCTTTGAGGAGGATACATAAAAACTGCAATTAGCAGTAGCGCATTATTTCAATAATTTATAAGAGCTCTTTAATTTAGAAAATATATCCGAACAATGGCAAAGTCAAAGTCTTCTATGTACCTCCACTCTGGTTTTAATCTGTTCAATTCCAATATTTCTGGTCTGCGTAAATTGCTGTAACGGAATGTTTTGCTGTTTATATATCATCCAAAATAGTTACCGATGGATGTGCACCAGGAATATGAGTTAATTTTTTAGTCTAAAAAGAATATTATCTATAAGTATATAAGTATGTAATTACTTACAGTGGTTATGTACCTACCTTATATATATTTCATTCCCGCAAATGTTACTTTATTGATTTAGTCTCCATTTATTCTATGGGGCCTCTTCATTGCCATTTTCTATAATACTAATTTTGTGGAACATTTTGTGATACTGGAATCATTTTAAACAATCATTCTCAGAGTTACTTTTTTCCTAAATGCGCACTGCACCACATACGAGTTTTGCAATACGCCATTGAATATAAGAAATACGCCCCCTGTAGGCTCAATGCTAAACTAAGTCTATGGGCCATGCCATTTTGTTGATCCGTATATTATGTTTTCTGTTTTGTTCAAAATCAGGCAAAAAAGCTTTATTTTCTAAAGTTGACTATTAATAATGTAGTAAATAACAACAGTTGAATTCAAATGTTTAAATATTCCCGCCACGCTTGTGCCAAAAAAGAGAGAAGAGTTAAAGAAGAGTTGTTAGAAAATGAAATAAAGCAAGTAAAATGCGATTTTTATTATGATTATCACGCCCAAAAGGCCTCCCACAGTTATCAGAAGTAGAATTTGAACATGCTAAAGTGTTATGCAGAGAGGCAATCAACTAATCTAACATTGACATCGATATCGATAATTATTACGCACCACCCCAACCTTTACTTGTACCATGCCCATCATAATGTATGTACAGTCGCCTAGTTAGTAAGTTGTGGAGTGACGGACGGAGTGAGTGGTTTGCCGTCCGCCCGCCAGGCGGGGACGGGGAGCAGTCGTAAACGAGGTGCCCCGAGGGCGGGTTGACTTGACGCGTCAGCTGCCGCCCAAATATTCCTTGGTAGGAGGACAACAACTGAGCGACGGGTTGTCCAAGTATTTTCATCGACTCGACCCGGCCGATACGTCGCTTAATTCATAGCGCCGAGGCTTTAGGAGAGGTTAGATGGTGGACAAGAATTCATCAGAGGAGCTGCGGAGGTATTAAGGGAGACGGCTTGTGGTGTCATGCGGTACTCCGCTCTGCGCGAGACTATATTAGGGACCGGTCCGGATACGAGCTAAGGTAAGGGGAATCTAATAGCGCTGCATCTGTACAGACTAAAATCGATTGTTATTTATGTATTTTTTAAATTTGTTTGAGTAAAAAGGTATTTTTATTATACTTCTTTGAAAACACCTTATTTCATCTGTTTTAGCAATAATGAAAGATGGGTTTCTTCGGGCTAGCGCACGGAAACAGCGCATGGAAAAACTTTCCGTGCGCTGAATAAAAATACCGAATCTATGGCTTTAAAATAGAAATACCTATACAGCAAAGTAAACTAAATTTAAGAAACTCTCTATGCTCTCTGATATTTTGTATTTTAATTCGTAAGTGTTTCAATATTTAGATACATTTCTGTAATATTTTTGACGTTTTATTCACCTTATCTGACAATAACAAATTTACAACAAAGCACCTTTGAAATAATTTGAGAGTAACCATGGAAACGCATCATACATACCAAACACTATATTGTCTGCATTGTTTATTTTTTGTCAATTAAATTTATTACAATATGCCGATAAAATGTTTTAAGTTTCCGTTTTCAAAGAAGTATAATAAAAAATATCGTTCATTACACGTCCAGAAATAGATTTTTCCGTGCTTGCATGACTTCCCGTCACGCGCACACGGAAAATTTTTTATTTCCAGACTCGTAATGAAATATACTATTTCACCCTTCCTAAATCAACGGCAACACCGCGGAAAATCTTTCCAGCTAACAGTACGTTCCGAAGCCATATTGGATTACGTTATTAGAGGCGGAGATTTACAGGGAAAATAGGGGATTTTACCCTTTTTTTAGAGATCGTAAAAAAAAATCTCAAAATATTTTTCTGTTTTCTTAAGCCACACTGCGCAGGTGGTAAAATTTTTTGTACTAAGTGATAGTTAACCCTGTATATAAGATATATAAGAATAACTGAATTTCATTTTGTTGTTTAATTAAAAATGTCCAATAATACCTACCCAATGGCCATTTTTGTAAACTTAAAACTTAAAATATTTGATATAGTAGTTATCTATATTTTACGCCTAATAAGTTTGCTTATCGCGGGCAACCAGACATTCACTGCTTTTCTGTTTCCTATTAAAAAAACACTCCGCCTATGACTTCCCATCATTTTCTTTAATTTGACATAAATCATAACCTAAATACAAGGAACCTCTAATTTGACATACAGTTTCTATGGAAATCTAAAATTTTGGCAAAGGCAAAAGATAGAAAATATCTAGCTATCTCTTTAATGCCCAAAATCGGCGAATAATGACACTAATGACTTTACTGTTCTAGCTCTCCCTATTAGACCGGGAGATAGTGACAGATTTTTGGACGTGATTTTATGAGTACTCAGTATGCCTTTCATAGGGCATTATGTTGCGTATATTTTCACAATAATAAGGTATGAATCAGAAAGTCATCCTGGGTTCTTCATATGGAAAAATGAGTTTTCATTTATTCGAAAAATATGCGTTTTGATACGATTTTAATCAGGCTGCCATGTGTTTTTTAATGAACTTCAAAATAGAAAATTCCTCGGAAAATTATAGACATACCGTAGCGTGGGCCCAAAGGGCTATTATTGCCACGTGAACTTGTATTTTAATAATTAATTTTTCCACGTTTCTGAACAGGCTGCCAATGAGAAGTATGCAAGTTCTTGTTATGAAACTGCTGAAGAAAAGATGGCATACCATTTGCGCATGTCCAAGTACACTTTACATCGAATAACTCGTTTAAATTAATTAAATAACATTCAATTTAAACAGTACTTGGACATGCGCAAAAGGTATGCTATCCTTTTTCAGCAATTTCATAACAAGAACTTGCATACTTCTCATTGGCCGCCTGTTGAGAAACGTGGAAAAATTAATTATTAAAATACAAGAGCACGTGGCAATAATAGCCCTTTGGACCCACCCTAACGGTATGCCTATGGTTTTCCGAGGAATTTTCTATTTTGAACTTCATTATAAAACACATGGCAGCCTGACTAAAATCATATCAAAACGCATATTTTTCGAATAATTGAAAACTCAGTTTTTCACATGAAGAACCCAGGATGACTCTCTGATTTATACCTTATTATTGTAAGAATATGTGCCACATAATGCCCTTTGCAAGGTATACTGAGTAAAATCACGTCCAAAAATCGGTCGATGACTACGTTTATCCCGTGACAACTCAATCGGATTGAAATGGATCCGATTGAGTTACGTCAAATCTTTTATAATTCTACATTATTTACATCATCAGTATTGAATCCTACGGTTTTCAATCCTCTCTAGGGACATTATCTTATTATACTTATTCCACAGTAGGTTGGTGCACATTCTGGCCAACTTCTGTTTGGAAATAGCGGCTTGACTTGAAATTTTAAATATGATTGAATTTCAATCTGTAGGGTTTACGCCGTCTATTTAAGTCCGCTCCAGTGAATTCAAACCTCTCTCAATCGGATCGAACGCGTCGAGATAAACGTAGTCATGATCTCCCGGTCTACATCCAGGAACTCTAACCATAACAACATTTGCTTTGCCTCGGGATGAAAATTTGCGTCAAAAATGGATTCGTCAAATTCCAACTGAGATTTAATTTCTAAAAAACCCTTAAGTACGTGTGGCTAACACATTTTCAAGAAAGGAAAACAATTAAAGCGGACAAATAAATGTGTTGTGGGAGGAAAATACCACGAGAGGCTAAAACCCACTTTGCATTCCACGTTTTCATTGGTCGACTCAAGGTTACATGAATATTAAGCCTCTCATCCTTGACTGACAGTCAACGCTATCTCGTCTTGTATTCAACAGCCCGTTGTGACAAATTATAACTTATGCAAATGAATTAAGAAATAACGTCAAATCCGGATGAAATTTTACTGTATGCAGCTGAAACTGATCACCACCCTATTTGCACCTTTTGCAACATTGAAACATCGCGAATAGCCGCGGAAAAACCGAAATTTTGAAAGATTTGTGCCGTGTTTACGTCCGGCCCGGCCGCTGTTTTCGCCCGACATTCGGCGCGCGCGAAAACAGTCTGAGCGTCTGAGCTAAATTCATCTCGACTATAGAGGTCAGATTCGTGTTCAGGGACCTCGAAAATGGCGGGGTAGCCATAATTTCAAGAAAATCCGGCGGTGCATACGGCATATTCCATAATTACCATATGTTCTTCAGGTAAGTGATTATGATAAACTAAGCCATTATTAAATTTAAAATATAATTTTAAAATAGAGTATTTACCAGGCAGTAAAATGTTTATATCAGATTTGTTATCAAGATCATTTCTAAAAGAAAAAGTTAAAGAGGATCCAAGAATGTTAGAAGTGCTGGAAGGAACTATTGCAATGTGATTCTAAACAACCTCACAAGCGTACAATGTTCAAATTCATGTAAGCTTGAGTCGACCAATGAAAACGTGGAATACAAAGTGGGTGTTAGCCTCTCGTAAAATACCTATAGAGAAGCTAAAGACAGGTGCAGTCCCAACATTTTTTGAGAACGTGCCAAAATATTTGAGTGCTAACCAGAGACATGGAGTAGGGAGAATACGTTATAGGCTGCGCGAACTGCCTAATAAATGTGGCGGCCATATTAAACCAACTTCATCCATGGGCGTATCATTGTTAACAGACTTGGCACTGCAGACTGCTTTAGAGGTTAAGAATTTTTAACTACATATTCTTATTTTAAAGAGTCCCTGACATATTCAATCATTAAAATTATACACATGCGCGCCTATGGTGCCCAAAATTTCGGCGATTGTTTTTACTAAACTTACCGAAAAAATGATAGGTACTCCCGGAGGTCTCCTAGGCTCATAATTCTTACAGCTTGTTACTGCACAGTGCACACGACATTTTCCAAAAACACTGACCATTTCTCTGCTGATAATACAACTACCGCTGAGAACAAACTGCAAACGTCAAAGTGAGGTCAATATGGCGGCCATTACATATGCCTGGAAAAAGGATACTCAGTGCGTCAAAGCGCGTTCTCCCTACTCCATTTCTCTGGTGCTAACTCTCAGCCCAAAACAGCTGAGGGCAGGTTGAAAATTTTGAAAAAACAATTAGAGAAACCCTGGTTGCACAAAACCAATAATGTAATATATGAAAGAAAACTCGCCAAATTGTTACGAAATTTGTTTTTTTCTACTTATCTCCAAAAATGCCTTTTATTATATAAGACTAAGTTGGTCACGTGACTATGCGTTAGCGCCGTTAGAGCTATGGCCTGTCTTATCGTTGGCCTCGGCTTTTGTCGAAGTCGCGTAGATGAGCAGAAGAGTGTAATTTTCGTTCGCCTATGAAGCTGACATAACGTTATCTGTAATCGAATCGACTTATGATTGTACCACGATAAACTTACCTACGGTATGTCATTGCGCATCTTGTGACGCGTCAGTTGCCAGTCAGAATTTAAATTGCTGCATGTCTTGCCTGCGGCATGCAGCAATCGATTTTTTGGCAAGATTATTGTCCTTGGGAAACCTATAGTTCTTAATTTCCGTTCCCTTACTATTTCTGTTATTATTTGGACAAACGCTGACTGCACATCCCCGCATTTCTGGCCTATTTTAAAGCACTGTCGAGCTGGACTGGCAGTTGTTTACACTTTTTTCTTGACACATTAAACTGTAAACTATAAAAAATCGTAAAAACACAACCACATTTTGAATTCGTGACTCGCAACTGAACTGACGTAATTGCGCAGATTTGCCTTGTTTTCGGATTCGTTACTGACATACCGTGGGTAAGTCTATCGTGGATTGTACGATATTCGTCTTTTATAGAACTTCTAGTTTGACAGACAGAAGACCAACAGACCAACGAAATAAAATAATTATAATATTCTAGTTTATTCAATCATATTTTTACACTACGGCAGCGTCCACTACGGTCTGTCAGATGTGTTGATAATTATTATTGTTTATCACAGTTTTCCAATTTCAAAATGATTTTGGTTTTGGGCACTTTTTATTATAATTCCTAAAATAATAATTATAAGTGACAGTGTATTGTGCTGGTTAGATAATTTAAGTTCGGGAAAGGAGAATAGATCTTTTTTAAAGGATGGATGGATTTACTCCTTATATACTGTTTCTTCCAGAAATTGCTATGGAAAAAATATTTTCGTTTTTGAGCTGCGATGAAATAGCGAAAAACAGAATAGTAAGTATCACTATTTACATTTTAAAACTTGTATTAGGTATTTACAGAACAATTCTTGTCTCATGTTTGTACTTTTATAAATAATAGATACTAGCTTGAATTTATATATAGCTATAAATAAAGTTTATATAAATTGATCATGGTCATGGCAGTAATGGCATTAGTGGCAATAATATTACTTTTTAATTAACTCCCAGAAAATATTTGAGAGGTGAATGAACGTTCCTAGGGGAAATTTATTTTCTCTGTGATTTTTGATTGGTAATAAAATGTGGGTAGTAAACATGTCAAAATTAGGCGGGAAAAGTATGCAATTATCTGTTGTGGATGTGGGTACCTAACCACCTTTATCCATAGTTCGTAATTTAATTAATATAATATAGTTCTTAAATTATCCAGTCATCTTATAAATATGTCAAATGAAGATCTTTTGGATAGTTTGTTATCTATAGCATCAGAGGAATTGGAAAAACTAGATAATCGACCGAGTAGTAACACACACAAAAATAATTCTTTAGTAGATGTAGATATATTCTCCGATGAAGGAAGTCTATTAAAGGTACCAAATTCAGAAATTTCTAGAAAGTTGACTAATACTAATGCTGTGCACACTGGCGATACTGATTCATCTGATGATGAAGACAACCGTTGTTATGAAGAGCGAAGATATAGCAATTGTGGAAAAGAAATTAAGGAACTATTGGAAGTTAGAAACTCTGACATATCATCATTTATTGGACAACCGAAGAAAAGAATATCATCGTATGTAAAAAATGATTTTGTTGTTTCCTCACCTGTAAATGTAAATGTGGTACCAATTATTAATTTGCCATTAAAAGATGCTAAGAGAAATAGTTTCGTTGGCACCTTGAAAGAACCCAAAGAAAAATTTTCAGATGTATTTGTCGATCCTGTATTTGGTATGCGTATTTCAAATCCTTTGATATCTTCACAACTACTTAAAGAGAAGATGATAGGAAGAGAAGCCGTGCCATTTTCAAAAATTAGCGGCCACATTAATTCACTTTGTAAAGATAAAGATTGGGTCATTTGTGGCGTTATAGTAAATAAAAGTCCAGTAAAAATTTCACAAAAAGGGACACAGTTTAGTATTTGGACATTGACTGATTTAAAAGATGACATTAAAACAGTCTCTCTGTTCCTGTTCAGTTCATCACATAAAGAATTTTGGAAAACTTCTGTAGGGACTGTCATTGGAGTTTTAAATCCTAATGTTTTGAACCTTAAAGAGGGATCCAAGGATGCTGTAAGTACTGGATTTTCATACCTGAGCTTCTAACACAGCTTTATTAGATCAGTTGTTCTACTTTGTTTAACGTCGGTATACGTCTTGTGTTCTCATTGGCGACTTGAGTCACGTGACTTCTTTGGAGGTATATTTAACTCCATACACGTCCGAAGTAAACGTTACATAAGGAAGGAGCGTTAAGCCTAGGTAATGGACTGTCTCGACATTCTGCGCGCGCGCCGAATGACTGCCGAAAATGGCGTACATATACAAGGTGTATACATATTTTAATAGTTTGGGGAAGTGCATTATTTATAATAATTCCTGTATTTCAATATTCTTTTTTCGTAGGGCCGGGCCCGTCGCTACCGAATGCCACAATATGTGGTGAATACCTCCTTCTTTTTTTCATACGGCAGCGCCCATCTCTGTCGACTGCCACAATATGAGGCGAATGTCCCTTCTTTTTTCATGTAGCAGCGCCCATTGCCAAAAAAGAAGGGCAGACGCGCCTTATTGCAATGTATACTTCAGACATATATGAAGTTAAATTGGGGTTAAATATCGAAATAAGTCACGTGACTCAACTCACCAATGATAGCACAAGACATTTACCGACTATTATATACCTCAGACCTGGACTCGGACCTGGACCAACACTATATTAAAGACTTGTGCATAGCGCAGTTTCAAGCGATCACCACTGGCGCCACACGACGAAACAAATTTACACAGTGGTTTAATGTTAAAACACCATTGTTGCAGAATCTTTAAAAAAATAAAAACATGCGAATGTGTCTGCTACAACGAATTTAATATCGAAAATAAAATAAAATATTTGTTTGTTATGTCCCTCTAATTTGACAAGTTCACATGGCATATTACCATACATTTTCTTAAGAAAAGCGAGTCTAAAAAGCAAGCAAGAGTATTTGGTACCTTTTAGTTTGAAATGAAGTCCATGGCTAGTTGTAGTGCAAGTACCTAAGCATAAAATGCATTAGATTTTTCAGTTTCTTCTTTATATGGAGGACTATTGGTTCGCTTTATGGAGCTACAAAAAAAATTTCTATTTCCATTCTTGCATACGTTACAAAATAGTCTTCCAAAATAATATCTAGAATTTTCGCTTATTCAGCTGGTTGATCAGATCATCCCATAATTCCAAAATAGTGTCTATTCTTCTGCAATTCACCTAATGGTCTGTGCAGTGTGCATAGCATTTTCTTCATGTGCATAGAAATTTCATGTTATCACAAACAAATCTACCTATAAAAGCTGTGTTAATAGGATAAAACTGCCAAATACTGGACGCAAAGACAATTCGTTACCGTAAAAAGAAGGCAAATCGTAGTTGGATATGTAAAATTTGGGACATTTTAAACGTCGGTAACTGACGTATCAATAACCACAGAATACCCCCCATAACCTATAATAAGTCGCCATTTTTTTCGTCGAGTGGTCATGCTCGGGTCTTAATATACAGGGTGTTCCTAAATATCATGTACATACGGAAGGGGGTAATTCTTTGGCCCATTTTAAGAAAAAAACTTCATATGAACGTATGTCGTAAACGTCCTAACTTTTGAGATTTTCATTTTTTTAAATTGAATTTTGGCTACATCTCCCGAAATAATCAAGCTGCTGAACTGAAATTTGGCACTGCTATGTTTTTGGGTATGGAGAATAAGTTCAAAATGAAAAAATGCCAAATGGGCATTGGTCAAAACACCATTGGTTTTCTTGAAATAGAGTGTAAAAATTTTGTCAAATTCAATCCTTTCCATTTTGAAAGCGAATAATTTTTGGTACATTATTCATAGGGATTTTTTCTCAGTTTAAATGGTACAGTTGATCTGTAACACTTGAAGGTGGTAGGTGAATATTTTATGTTTCGAATATTGAAGTCAACAGGTGTTTTGGAGAACATTTTGGCAATTTCAAAGCAAACGGTTGATTTAATCGTTATGAAACAAGAGTACCTTTTTCTTTCAGAATGAAAAGATGCACTAAAATGATGGACCTGCAGGACCAAAAAGATAACCTCAAAAAAGTTACGCGTAAAAGCGTGATCAAAAAACAGCGCAAGTGGCGCCCTCTGTGAGATACGCTGAAATTGACATTTTCAGCTTATTCTCCATCCCCAAAAACAGCAGTGCCAAATTTCACTTCAGCAGCTTGATTATTTCGGGAGATGTAGCCAAAATTCAATTTAAAAAATGAACTTGTATCTCAAAAGTTAGGACATTTACGACATATGTTCATATGAACTTTTTTTCTTAAAATGGGCCAAAGAATTACCCCCTTCCGTATGTACATGATATTTAGAAACACCCTGTATAGTGTCGGTCCAGGTCAGACGTATAAATAGCCACTGCCTATTAAAAAAAAACACAGAGAGGCACTAATAAATTGACAGGAAAGATAATCTGTTTGCATGTATTATGTGTAGCTACCTCGCCCGCCACATTGTTGAAAAGGCATATACAGGGTGTCTATTTTTAAACATATACATGAACTTTTTTCATCTGAAAGGCCTTCAAAAACCGCTTCTTTTGACCTTCCTACCACTTTAAAAATACAAGTCTAGTGCAGGCTATGATTTTTTATACCCCTGATTTTCACGAAAACCATCTAAGTAGTGATTTTTTTTATTTAAAATCTGATAGGTACCCATTAATCAGGATACCCCAAAACCGCCGTATACCAAATTTGAACAAAAAATATGCAGGGAGTTCCCTTTTGCAGGAAGTTAAAGTTGAGCAAAATAGGAATTTTAATCAAAGTGGCCATTTAAGTATACTTCCGACATATATGAAAGTCGGTATATGTCTTGCGCTCTCATTGGCGAGTCGAGTCACGTGACTTTTTTGTAGGTACATTTAACCCCATACATGTCCAAAGTTCCAAAGTAAACCGAATGTTCGGCACTACGTCACAACTCCCGTCCTTGTCTTACTCATGACTATACGACGGATATCGGTCGTATATTACGACGTAGATTCCTCTATGGACCCACCCACTCGTGCACCGCTGCGCCGCCGCCGCCCCTTGATATTGAGGTCATGTGTTATGTATGTCTATTTGACTTTTGCCACAAAATATAAGTTAGGTGAATTTTCTTCTTCTTCAGTCTTCACAAATCTCAAATAGAAACATATCGATATTGCCGTAAATCGTGTCAACGTCACAAAATAGCAGCCAATCAGCTTTTTGGGCCCGTGACATCACGGGCCCAAGGAATTTGAATTTCAAAAACGTTTTTAGGGCATTTCCCTACCGAAAAAAAATTGGAAAAAAATATTTTCGTGTTTTATTTACCATTAAGATTCATAATCAAAAATAAAAAAAGGTGTGAAAAAGGCCCATTCCTGGACACTTGCCTAAGACCCTACGATTATTTAAAAAATATATATTTTACGTAATTAGCAAGTTTTTTTTACTTTCTTCGAAATTTGGCGGGAAAGCATTTACCTCTCAGCAAAGACAAATAAATGGTACATTTATGGGCATTTATACAGGGTGTTCCTCAACCTAGCATAAACTTGGGAAATTGTAGCAGAGGACAAATAATGGCCAATTATCGGAAAAAATGTAATAAAATATTTTTTGTTTTGGAGATACAGTGAAAAAACTTTTACAGATAATAAAAAATTAAGAAGATAACAAGTCATAATAGCATGTGCGGTATTTAGCAGTACTTTGTTGTTAAGACGCTATTCGTGTTTATTTTCACGCGATTAGAACAAAAGTATGACACGTAGTTTCGTAAACGAAGAACTTATTAACATGGTACTAGCATAATGGAGAAGCACATCAGAATTCAGTGGCTGCATCTCATCTTTATGTTCAAAGATTTCCTCAAAGATTACATCCAGGAATTTAGTTTTTTTTGCGTGTGATTCAGCGAGTCAGAGAAACTGGCAAAACAAAAAACAAAACAAAACGGGCCCGAGGTAAATTTAAAATTGCTGAAACCTTATTAAAGTTGTTTAATTAAATAAATATTTGATTACATGTTGTAAGTTTCTTTTAGCAGTTTTTTTTTTTAATAAAATCTTAAACCCTTACTAATCCAAATAAGATTTCCCCCCTCCAACTTTTTTATTTTTCAACTTTTTCAACAAGAAAGAAAAAAGGAAAAGACAGAGCAAATTTTCTGAGAATCTCACGGCAAATTTAAAAAAAATTAGCATCGCGGTTCCAAGTTTAGGAATTCAGACAATGATGCGGTGTGTGTTATATTATTTTTTAAACTCCAATTTACTAAGAATGGTGTGTTATTATTAGCTTGATTTTAAATTGCTTGCATTTTTGAAGTGCTGTTTTCGGTGATATTATCAGTACTAAAGATTTCAAGTAAGATCTTCCATCGGGTTCTTGATTACAGCAGATGTTATGGGTTTAAGTTGATTTAAAATTTCAGGGGCTTTTGAAATGTTGTCTAAAACTTGACATTTGGATTCGGAAAGGCAAGATGGGCTTATGCTACTGCTAATAGAGTCCTGATCAAGGTTATAATCTTAGTTTTTACTTGGTTGATTGTTGTGTTTGCAATGCTTTTCACTACTTTGTCCACTTGCCTAGACATTTGCCTGGCCGAAATTATATTAAAAATTCTTTTTGTCGTTATCTGTAATCGAATCGACTTATGATTGTACCACGATAAACTTACCTACGGTATGTCATTGCGCATCTTGTGACGCGTCAGTTGCCAGTCAGAATTTAAATTGCTGCATGTCTTGCCTGCGGCATGCAGCAATCGATTTTTTGGCAAGATTATTGTCCTTGGGAAACCTATAGTTCTTAATTTCCGTTCCCTTACTATTTCTGTTATTATTTGGACAAACGCTGACTGCACATCCCCGCATTTCTGGCCTATTTTAAAGCACTGTCGAGCTGGACTGGCAGTTGTTTACACTTTTTTCTTGACACATTAAACTGTAAACTATAAAAAATCGTAAAAACACAACCACATTTTGAATTCGTGACTCACAACTGAACTGACGTAATTGCGCAGATTTGCCTTGTTTTCGGATTCGTTACTGACATACCGTGGGTAAGTCTATCGTGGATTGTACGATATTCGTCTTTTATAGAACTTCTAGTTTGACAGACAGAAGACCAACAGACCAACGAAATAAAATAATTATAATATTCTAGTTTATTCAATCATATTTTTACACTACGGCAGCGTCCACTACGGTCTGTCAGATGTGTTGATAATTATTATTGTTTATCACAGTTTTCCAATTTCAAAATGATTTTGGTTTTGGGCACTTTTTATTATAATTCCTAAAATAATAATTATAAGTGACAGTGTATTGTGCTGGTTAGATAATTTAAGTTCGGGAAAGGAGAATAGATCTTTTTTAAAGGATGGATGGATTTACTCCTTATATACTGTTTCTTCCAGAAATTGCTATGGAAAAAATATTTTCGTTTTTGAGCTGCGATGAAATAGCGAAAAACAGAATAGTAAGTATCACTATTTACATTTTAAAACTTGTATTAGGTATTTACAGAACAATTCTTGTCTCATGTTTGTACTTTTATAAATAATAGATACTAGCTTGAATTTATATACAGGGTGTCCGGAAATAAATGCACCAACTCGAAAAATTAAAAAGAAAAATGGAAAATATGACGAAAAGTTCATATGAACATGGGTCCGCAGATGTTTGGTTTTCGAGATGCAGGGTGTTGAAATTTAAATTTTATTTTCGATTTTTTTAAATAACTTTTTGAGACGACAAAATTTTCGTGCAAAATTTGGTAGTCGGGGTTTTTTTGGGATAAGAAATCATAATTTGGTATTATTTTTGGTGCAATACGTAGAGGGCGCTGCGTACGCTATCATTATTTAATTTAATTTGCCCTAACTTTTTTGACAGTAAACTTTTACGACATTTTGTGAATGTATCCTCTTCTTACACGTTTTCTAAGCAAAAAAGGTATACTTGGTGCATAACGCCAAAGGGGACCGTTTTCGAGAAATTTTCAAATTTCTGCATCGATGCAGGTGCCATATCGACACTCGTATGCAATTAAATTCTAGGCGTTAATCATAGGTGCCTGGCGTTCACAATAAACAAACACATTTAAATTTACGCCAAAAGGTGAACAAACAAAATTGCTACATTAATTCGGTTAGAATCATCGGAAGATGGCATTATCATACCATGTTTCATGTCCCCAGTCTAAACTCGGAAACTTACCTGCATTTCATAGAAAATTGCAAACAAGAAACCATGAATGTTACAAATTATTTTCATGAAACTTTTATTAAGAGTTCGATTCTTACAATTGAATTTTATTAGGTAAGTGAAATTAACCAATTTCGTAAAACGTGTTCAAAGTGGGAACCGTTTTGTTGAACACAAACCCGCAGACGTTTTACAAAATTTTGACGTATTTTCCAATGAATGTTGGGTATCTGTTTAATATCTTCAGCCGCGGCAAGGATTCGTTGTTGTAAGTGATCGCGATTTCTAATTGGCACGGCATAGACGCGATCCTTCATGGCCCCCCAGAAAGAAAAGTCCATAGCGTTTAAGTCCGGAGAACGGGGAGGCCATGCTGCGTTGGGGGAATTGTTACCAATCCAACGTCTTGGATAATTTTCATTCAGCCATTCGGTTACGATCCGCCCTCGGTGTGGTGGGGCACCATCATGCATAAACCATAAACTCTGTCTAATATCGAGGGGAATATCTTCCATAAGAATTGGTAGTTCATGTTCCAAAAGATACCGGTAAGTTTCAGCATTTAACCGAGGGGGCAAGAAATGTGGACCAATGATGTAATCTCCGACGATTCCAGCCCAGCAATTGACTGAACATCTATCTTGCGAACGAGTCTGCCTTACGACGTGTGGATTTACCATGGCCCAGTAATGAAGGTTGTGTAGATTCAGTACACCATCTTTTGTAAAACAGGCCTCATCAGTAAAGAGCAATCGGTTTACAAAATCCGGATTTTGGTTATAACGTTGAAGAGCCCATAAGCAGAAATTTCTTCTTCGTGGTAAATCCTCTGGTTTAAGTTCCTGTACTTTTTGAACACTAAAAGGATGCAGTAATTGCAGTTTAATAAAACTGTGGACTTGCATTTTAGGAATTCCAAGTTGCAGTGATGCCCGTCTTATGCTTATTTCGGGGTTTTCGTCAAATAAATCCAAAATATTTTCTTCTTGTTGCACTGTTAACAAACGACGTCTTCCTGCATTAGATTTTGTTACATTTACAGAACCCGTTTCCATAAGTTGCCGGTGCACACGTGAAAACATTGAATGATATGGAAGTATTCGTTGGGGAAATCGGTCAGAGCACAGTCTCCGCGCGAGACGTGAATTTCCACGGGCCTCTCCATACATCAGGTGCATTTGAACCTTTTCTTGCATGGATAATATCACCGTTTTTCGAGAAAAAAGTAGAAAAGATAATCTAACAACAACAAATTAATTAAACTGTCAAAAAATAAATGTGTTTGTTTATTGCGAACGCCAGGCACCTATGATTAACGCCTAGAATTTAATTGCATACGAGTGTCGATATGCACCTGCATCGATGCAGAAATTTGAAAATTTCTCGAAAACGGTCACCTTTGGCGTTATGCACCAAGTATACCTTTTTTGCTTAGAAAACGTGTGGGAAGAGGATACTTTCACAAAATGTCGTAAAAGTTTACTGTCAAAAAAGTTAGGGCAAATTAAATTAAATAATGATAGCGTACGCAGCGCCCTCTACGTATTGCACCAAAAATAATACCAAATTATGATTTCTCATCCCAAAAAAACCCCGACTATCAAATTTTGCACGAAAATTTTGTCGTCTCAAAAAGTTATTTAAAAAAATCGAAAATAAAATTTAAATTTCAACACCCTGCATCTCGAAAACCAAACATCTGCGGACCCATGTTCATATGAACTTTTCGTCATATTTTCCATTTTTCTTTTTAATTTTTCAAGTTGGTGCATTTATTTCCGGACACCCTGTATAGCTATAAATAAAGTTTATATAAATTGATCATGGTCATGGCAGTAATGGCATTAGTGGCAATAATATTACTTTTTAATTAACTCCCAGAAAATATTTGAGAGGTGAATGAACGTTCCTAGGGGAAATTTATTTTCTCTGTGATTTTTGATTGGTAATAAAATGTGGGTAGTAAACATGTCAAAATTAGGCGGGAAAAGTATGCAATTATCTGTTGTGGATGTGGGTACCTAACCACCTTTATCCATAGTTCGTAATTTAATTAATATAATATAGTTCTTAAATTATCCAGTCATCTTATAAATATGTCAAATGAAGATCTTTTGGATAGTTTGTTATCTATAGCATCAGAGGAATTGGAAAAACTAGATAATCGACCGAGTAGTAACACACACAAAAATAATTCTTTAGTAGATGTAGATATATTCTCCGATGAAGGAAGTCTATTAAAGGTACCAAATTCAGAAATTTCTAGAAAGTTGACTAATACTAATGCTGTGCACACTGGCGATACTGATTCATCTGATGATGAAGACAACCGTTGTTATGAAGAGCGAAGATATAGCAATTGTGGAAAAGAAATTAAGGAACTATTGGAAGTTAGAAACTCTGACATATCATCATTTATTGGACAACCCAAGAAAAGAATATCATCGTATGTAAAAAATGATTTTGTTGTTTCCTCACCTGTAAATGTAAATGTGGTACCAATTATTAATTTGCCATTAAAAGATGCTAAGAGAAATAGTTTCGTTGGCACCTTGAAAGAACCCAAAGAAAAATTTTCAGATGTATTTGTCGATCCTGTATTTGGTATGCGTATTTCAAATCCTTTGATATCTTCACAACTACTTAAAGAGAAGATGATAGGAAGAGAAGCCGTGCCATTTTCAAAAATTAGCGGCCACATTAATTCACTTTGTAAAGATAAAGATTGGGTCATTTGTGGCGTTATAGTAAATAAAAGTCCAGTAAAAATTTCACAAAAAGGGACACAGTTTAGTATTTGGACATTGACTGATTTAAAAGATGACATTAAAACAGTCTCTCTGTTCCTGTTCAGTTCATCACATAAAGAATTTTGGAAAACTTCTGTAGGGACTGTCATTGGAGTTTTAAATCCTAATGTTTTGAACCTTAAAGAGGGATCCAAGGATGCTGTAAGTACTGGATTTTCATACCTGAGCTTCTAACACAGCTTTATTAGATCAGTTGTTCTACTTTGTTTAACGTCGGTATACGTCTTGTGTTCTCATTGGCGACTTGAGTCACGTGACTTCTTTGGAGGTATATTTAACTCCATACACGTCCGAAGTAAACGTTACATAAGGAAGGAGCGTTAAGCCTAGGTAATGGACTGTCTCGACATTCTGCGCGCGCGCCGAATGACTGCCGAAAATGGCGTACATATACAAGGTGTATACATATTTTAATAGTTTGGGGAAGTGCATTATTTATAATAATTCCTGTATTTCAATATTCTTTTTTCGTAGGGCCGGGCCCGTCGCTACCGAATGCCACAATATGTGGTGAATACCTCCTTCTTTTTTTCATACGGCAGCGCCCATCTCTGTCGACTGCCACAATATGAGGCGAATGTCCCTTCTTTTTTCATGTAGCAGCGCCCATTGCCAAAAAAGAAGGGCAGACGCGCCTTATTGCAATGTATACTTCAGACATATATGAAGTTAAATTGGGGTTAAATATCGAAATAAGTCACGTGACTCAACTCACCAATGATAGCACAAGACATTTACCGACTATTATATACCTCAGACCTGGACTCGGACCTGGACCAACACTATATTAAAGACTTGTGCATAGCGCAGTTTCAAGCGATCACCACTGGCGCCACACGACGAAACAAATTTACACAGTGGTTTAATGTTAAAACACCATTGTTGCAGAATCTTTAAAAAAATAAAAACATGCGAATGTGTCTGCTACAACGAATTTAATATCGAAAATAAAATAAAATATTTGTTTGTTATGTCCCTCTAATTTGACAAGTTCACATGGCATATTACCATACATTTTCTTAAGAAAAGCGAGTCTAAAAAGCAAGCAAGAGTATTTGGTACCTTTTAGTTTGAAATGAAGTCCATGGCTAGTTGTAGTGCAAGTACCTAAGCATAAAATGCATTAGATTTTTCAGTTTCTTCTTTATATGGAGGACTATTGGTTCGCTTTATGGAGCTACAAAAAAAATTTCTATTTCCATTCTTGCATACGTTACAAAATAGTCTTCCAAAATAATATCTAGAATTTTCGCTTATTCAGCTGGTTGATCAGATCATCCCATAATTCCAAAATAGTGTCTATTCTTCTGCAATTCACCTAATGGTCTGTGCAGTGTGCATAGCATTTTCTTCATGTGCATAGAAATTTCATGTTATCACAAACAAATCTACCTATAAAAGCTGTGTTAATAGGATAAAACTGCCAAATACTGGACGCAAAGACAATTCGTTACCGTAAAAAGAAGGCAAATCGTAGTTGGATATGTAAAATTTGGGACATTTTAAACGTCGGTAACTGACGTATCAATAACCACAGAATACCCCCCATAACCTATAATAAGTCGCCATTTTTTTCGTCGAGTGGTCATGCTCGGGTCTTAATATACAGGGTGTTCCTAAATATCATGTACATACGGAAGGGGGTAATTCTTTGGCCCATTTTAAGAAAAAAACTTCATATGAACGTATGTCGTAAACGTCCTAACTTTTGAGATTTTCATTTTTTTAAATTGAATTTTGGCTACATCTCCCGAAATAATCAAGCTGCTGAACTGAAATTTGGCACTGCTATGTTTTTGGGTATGGAGAATAAGTTCAAAATGAAAAAATGCCAAATGGGCATTGGTCAAAACACCATTGGTTTTCTTGAAATAGAGTGTAAAAATTTTGTCAAATTCAATCCTTTCCATTTTGAAAGCGAATAATTTTTGGTACATTATTCATAGGGATTTTTTCTCAGTTTAAATGGTACAGTTGATCTGTAACACTTGAAGGTGGTAGGTGAATATTTTATGTTTCGAATATTGAAGTCAACAGGTGTTTTGGAGAACATTTTGGCAATTTCAAAGCAAACGGTTGATTTAATCGTTATGAAACAAGAGTACCTTTTTCTTTCAGAATGAAAAGATGCACTAAAATGATGGACCTGCAGGACCAAAAAGATAACCTCAAAAAAGTTACGCGTAAAAGCTTGATCAAAAAACAGCGCAAGTGGCGCCCTCTGTGAGATACGCTGAAATTGACATTTTCAGCTTATTCTCCATCCCCAAAAACAGCAGTGCCAAATTTCACTTCAGCAGCTTGATTATTTCGGGAGATGTAGCCAAAATTCAATTTAAAAAATGAACTTGTATCTCAAAAGTTAGGACATTTACGACATATGTTCATATGAAGTTTTTTTCTTAAAATGGGCCAAAGAATTACCCCCTTCCGTATGTACATGATATTTAGAAACACCCTGTATAGTGTCGGTCCAGGTCAGACGTATAAATAGCCACTGCCTATTAAAAAAAAACACAGAGAGGCACTAATAAATTGACAGGAAAGATAATCTGTTTGCATGTATTATGTGTAGCTACCTCGCCCGCCACATTGTTGAAAAGGCATATACAGGGTGTCTATTTTTAAACATATACATGAACTTTTTTCATCTGAAAGGCCTTCAAAAACCGCTTCTTTTGACCTTCCTACCACTTTAAAAATACAAGTCTAGTGCAGGCTATGATTTTTTATACCCCTGATTTTCACGAAAACCATCTAAGTAGTGATTTTTTTTATTTAAAATCTGATAGGTACCCATTAATCAGGATACCCCAAAACCGCCGTATACCAAATTTGAACAAAAAATATGCAGGGAGTTCCCTTTTGCAGGAAGTTAAAGTTGAGCAAAATAGGAATTTTAATCAAAGTGGCCATTTAAGTATACTTCCGACATATATGAAAGTCGGTATATGTCTTGCGCTCTCATTGGCGAGTCGAGTCACGTGACTTTTTTGTAGGTACATTTAACCTCATACATGTCCAAAGTTCCAAAGTAAACCGAATGTTCGGCACTACGTCACAACTCCCGTCCTTGTCTTACTCATGACTATACGACGGATATCGGTCGTATATTACGACGTAGATTCCTCTATGGACCCACCCACTCGTGCACCGCTGCGCCGCCGCCGCCCCTTGATATTGAGGTCATGTGTTATGTATGTCTATTTGACTTTTGCCACAAAATATAAGTTAGGTGAATTTTCTTCTTCTTCAGTCTTCACAAATCTCAAATAGAAACATATCGATATTGCCGTAAATCGTGTCAACGTCACAAAATAGCAGCCAATCAGCTTTTTGGGCCCGTGACATCACGGGCCCAAGGAATTTGAATTTCAAAAACGTTTTTAGGGCATTTCCCTACCGAAAAAAAATTGGAAAAAAATATTTTCGTGTTTTATTTACCATTAAGATTCATAATCAAAAATAAAAAAAGGTGTGAAAAAGGCCCATTCCTGGACACTTGCCTAAGACCCTACGATTATTTAAAAAATATATATTTTACGTAATTAGCAAGTTTTTTTTACTTTCTTCGAAATTTGGCGGGAAAGCATTTACCTCTCAGCAAAGACAAATAAATGGTACATTTATGGGCATTTATACAGGGTGTTCCTCAACCTAGCATAAACTTGGGAAATTGTAGCAGAGGACAAATAATGGCCAATTATCGGAAAAAATGTAATAAAATATTTTTTGTTTTGGAGATACAGTGAAAAAACTTTTACAGATAATAAAAAATTAAGAAGATAACAAGTCATAATAGCATGTGCGGTATTTAGCAGTACTTTGTTGTTAAGACGCTATTCGTGTTTATTTTCACGCGATTAGAACAAAAGTATGACACGTAGTTTCGTAAACGAAGAACTTATTAACATGGTACTAGCATAATGGAGAAGCACATCAGAATTCAGTGGCTGCATCTCATCTTTATGTTCAAAGATTTCCTCAAAGATTACATCCAGGAATTTAGTTTTTTTTGCGTGTGATTCAGCGAGTCAGAGAAACTGGCAAAACAAAAAACAAAACAAAACGGGCCCGAGGTAAATTTAAAATTGCTGAAACCTTATTAAAGTTGTTTAATTAAATAAATATTTGATTACATGTTGTAAGTTTCTTTTAGCAGTTTTTTTTTTTAATAAAATCTTAAACCCTTACTAATCCAAATAAGATTTCCCCCCTCCAACTTTTTTATTTTTCAACTTTTTCAACAAGAAAGAAAAAAGGAAAAGACAGAGCAAATTTTCTGAGAATCTCACGGCAAATTTAAAAAAAATTAGCATCGCGGTTCCAAGTTTAGGAATTCAGACAATGATGCGGTGTGTGTTATATTATTTTTTAAACTCCAATTTACTAAGAATGGTGTGTTATTATTAGCTTGATTTTAAATTGCTTGCATTTTTGAAGTGCTGTTTTCGGTGATATTATCAGTACTAAAGATTTCAAGTAAGATCTTCCATCGGGTTCTTGATTACAGCAGATGTTATGGGTTTAAGTTGATTTAAAATTTCAGGGGCTTTTGAAATGTTGTCTAAAACTTGACATTTGGATTCGGAAAGGCAAGATGGGCTTATGCTACTGCTAATAGAGTCCTGATCAAGGTTATAATCTTAGTTTTTACTTGGTTGATTGTTGTGTTTGCAATGCTTTTCACTACTTTGTCCACTTGCCTAGACATTTGCCTGGCCGAAATTATATTAAAAATTCTTTTTGTCGTTTTTGAAATCTTAGTGTGGTTAGGTTACCAAAACATACTGATCACAGCGTCACCTTTGTATAATATCTTTAATAGGTATTATTTGAATACAAAGCAAGAATTGTTGTACTTACTCTTTGTTCATGTTTTATTCAAAATCACCGCACTAGGTATTGAAACAAACACTATAATAATGGCGTCAGGCTTGGGTAGTTGAATACGCGTACCATGCCCGTTCTCTGGACACTGGAGAGGACAGAATGACGTGCCGGACGCGGTGGCGGCTTCATTGGCCGAAATAAGCGCAAATGCGTTGCAATTTGTAATTGTGTTTTTACCACTATTGGCCCATCAATGGGCAATAACAAGTAAACATATTAAAACATTTCAGTATAGGGCCATAAATAGACCACCAATATGAAACTAAGATAACTACCATTGAAGGTTAGCAAATATCCATTGCTGGTCCATAAGTGGTGCAAGTGGTCCCATTTAATAGGTATAATTTCTAGAAATACAGAATATGACCACTGATGGGCCATCACATTAAACCATCAATAACTGTAATGGCCCATTTAAGAACTGACATCACAAGTGTTTTATAAAGGCAATTTTGCAACATGGCGATACCACTGAAGTGTTCTTATTCTGCGGTGAAAGTTGCAAAAGTTGAAATTTCTAAATTCTAACCTCAAACTCCCAGACTTAGGTTGCCCCGTGAAACCACATTTAGTCGAGAAGTGTTTTTTTGTAAATATTCAGTCGCGTTTTTCTAGGTTGGGCCTAAGTACGGAATTCGGGCTCAGTATACTTCTAAGCACTATACCTAGCGCCTTTATAAACGCGCCTTCGAGATGGTCCCTAGCCCCAGGTTCTCCGTTTATTAATAACTCATAATACTTTACTATTACTACAACATAGGTACACACCTTTGCAGTTTTTTTAAGTTATAAAGTTTCTTTATTGAACCAAAAGGAAATAGGTACAAATCCTGTATAAGTTCATCCTCTTAATATTAGTCTAGTTACTTAACCTACATAATATTAACACATTAAAGTATAAAATTAAATAAAGTACATATAACATTTAAAGTAAGTAAAATGAGTAAAGGTAAAAGAAGAAGGTTGCACATTATCACATTATTATCACAAATTAGTTCATTAAGATGTTGACATTGTCGGTGCTACGATACAGACATTATATACAGTTTTAAATTCTTTTTAATGTTTGGAAAGTTTAAAGCCTTTATTTCAGCTGGAAGATGATTATATAGTGAGACTCCGTCATAGCAAATAGAACTGAGTGCTAAGTTTGTTGAGACTAGAGGTAATTATATTGATTCGGTATTTCTTATATTATAATTATGCATTTCTCTTCGATAATAAAACTTTAAATCTGAATGTCGATTCTTTTTTACGATTTGATGGAAATAGGTGCATATTTGGTGTATATATATTTACGAGAGAGACATTATTCTATATTTGCGATAGAGATCACCTGTAATATATCTGTAAGGTAGAGAATATCAGTTTTTGATTGCTTCATTTTGTAGTGTTTTAATTGGTTTTAAATATTTTTCTTTTGCTGTGCCCCATATGGCTGCCAGATATTGTAAATGGCTGAATGAGAGCAAAATAAATATTTCTGAGTAGATGTTTGGGAACATAGTGACTTAGGCGTTTTAGGACACCAGTTGGGGGAGCAATTTTTTTACGTAACATTTCTGTGTTTCTGGCATGACAGTGTCTCATCAATATAGAGACCTAGGTATTTTACGTTGGAAGCATATTTAAGGGAGCAACCACTGAAC
Organism: Pseudeuparius sepicola; assembly: GCA_963920635.1. Taxonomy (NCBI): domain Eukaryota; kingdom Metazoa; phylum Arthropoda; class Insecta; order Coleoptera; family Anthribidae; genus Pseudeuparius; species Pseudeuparius sepicola. The sequence goes on along the minus strand of OY987302.1, from coordinate 26,329,156 downwards.
TGTATCGGGTCCTCATATTTTTGGTGCGAGAAATATGTAAAGGAGGATTTATTTAGGTTTAGGCTGAGTTTATGGCTATTCAGCAAGGTTGATAGTATATTCAGATCCAAGATAATTTTTTATTTTATGATCTCTTTGCTTTCATCAAAGTAGAGTAGTAGGGTATCGTCTGCATACAACTTTATTTGTCCCTGAAGCTTTAAATTTAAGATAGAATTAATGTATATAAGGAACAACACTGGAGATAATAGGGATCCCTGGGGTACTCCCCACGTTTTATCCCATGAATTTCGGCAGACGCGAACATCGGATTATTAGAATAGAAAAAAATTGTGCTACCAAGGAAGCATCCAATTTCGGCAAATTACGGATTGCTTTTTCAGGTAATCTTTGTCCATGATAACTTACACTACACAGCTAACAAAACGATAACTACTCAAACAATATTTAATACTAGATATCGATAACAAACAAAAATAAATCGCATATCTACTAATGTTTTGATTTAGCGACATACGGAATGAAAGTTGGCATGGCGGGATGTCAACTGCCGATCAGAAAACCATACACGTGTTAGATGACATGTGGATGTAGTATATGGTTAGATGCCTAGGTGGGCGGGTGATGTTGCAACATATGCGAATATTTCCACATTGAAGCCTGAATATTTATAGTATGTTCTGTATGCATATATTTTAACCGAAGTGTCACGTGGCAGAGATGAAGGATATCGGATTCCAGCGTGTGCAGCATAAATAGACACCATTTTGCTATAAAGGAGTCAATATACGGAACATATTTGTAATAAAAAAGTCTTTATGTGACAAAGTTTTTGTGTGCAATTTTTAGGCTTGACTTGTTGTACCTAGCAACCACTTTTTGTACCTAGCAACAGGACACCTTGAACATTTCGCTTTCGGACCTGTTGGCGAGCATGTAAAGAGAACTTAAGGGGGAGGGAGTAGGAAAAATATAATACATTGCATAATGCGTAAGCTCTTTCTTGGCCTTGGAGGTTTTTATGGACCGAGGCAATGCAGGCGTTGCCTCGGTCCTTAAATAACCTCCTCGGCCAAAAAATTGGACTTATGCATCTTGCAATGTAAATAACCTTAAGGTGTAAAGCTACTTTATCATTATTTATCATACACTGCAGGACACAGCAAAGCTGCTTACTACATGTATGTGTATGTTCTTGTGTGAGCTTTAGTGATCACCCAGGTTCTACAGATGCAGAGTTTAGGAACATATACATGGATTAACGACATTGGTAGTAAGCAATAAAACGAAATAATAAACAATAAAGTTTTAATTTATTTAACGGATTATTTTTATAGACCGTTTCCTTATTACCTTAACCTGCTAAATATGAATCTGTCAAGTTGGCAACACTGCAGAAACAACAAACAGAAGACAGGGGAATTCCCTTGAACAGAAGTTTGAAACTTGTTGGAAATTCGCCTGTATTCTTTCAAATGAGTTGGTTGATAGTGTCTGGGGTTTTGATATAAAATACTCAATTTTTTACCCCAAAAAAATCAGTACTTGGAGATGGCTCAGAGAAAGACACCCTGTAGGGGAGACTGGGGACGAATCAACCATTTTCAAAGTTAAAACATTGTGGTTTTTTGGCATTTCTATATAATCTAAGATATCTTACACGTAAATTTTAAGTAAAACTAAGTGTTAAAACAGCTTAGCACAATTAAAAAAAATCAGTTGCATTTGGTTGTATCTCCCCAGTGGGAGGGGTGGATTAAACCGCTTCAAGGGGATGATTTAACCACAGAAAATAGTATATTATACACCTAGGTTGAGAAGTGAGCCATTATTTACCGAGCATTTATATATCCTGAGGCGCGTAGCGCCGAAGGATATAATATGCGAGGTAAATAATGGCCTTCTCAACCGAAGTGTATATAGAATTTTTTTTACTACTAACATTGAAACATTGCCATATTTTAGTTATTTCTCGCTTTTTTCAAATACTTCAAAATATCAAGTTGCCTGGGAGTTCAGTTGTCAAGCTGATAAAATGACACTAATTTTTAAATGTCACATAGAAAATTTTTCATTATTTACCTAGGTATTTTTTTATTATCATTATTTACCTAGGGTGAGAAATATTACTTCTCATTAGAGGAATGAGGTAAATAATGGTGATTTCTCAGGTTAGTAGTAAAAAAAATATTTTCAAAGAGAGTAGTATTCACTTGGAATGTTCAGAGTACAGGCACGGCCCTTAAAATCGTTCCAATACATGCGGTCGCAGAGGAGTGCAACTGACAACATTGCAATTACCCCCCCCCCCTCTCTCGTGGTTTGCAAGCCAGCCATAACCTCAAAGGTGTAAGTGACGGCAAATCTAACATCTTATTTTGCGGCATTGCCAGTTACTGTGCGAAAAACAGTAAATTCGGCGCCGTTAGGTTGGCCTTAGATTGCCTGAATAATAGTGGAAAATCTTACAACCCTGTCCACAGACATTGGCGGCTTTTTTCGCAAAAGTCTTTCGATAACTTTGAATAGAACCATTCTAAAAATCGAAGAAGGTGGTAAATCTCTTAATTTGGTCTCGTACTTTATTCCGGTATCAAAAAGAAACTCAAAAATCCTATATCTAAGAGAATTTTCCGATTCACGATTAACAATGAATGACAACAAAACCCAAAATATTAATTTCAGCCTTAGGAGGAACTCATCCACCACTTCCTCGGGTTCCGAGTATGGTTTGGAAAGGTTAAATTCCTTGGTGTCATTCTGGATTCTGGCCTGACGTGGAAGTTTCATGTGGCTCACCTGATGAAATCTCTCGCTAGGGTAGTCTTCCTGATACGAAGCATCGCTAAAACTACTTCATTACCAACTCTTTTATGTGCCTATCATGGACTCTTCAGCTCAAGGATGTCATACGCTGTCCTAATATGGTCACTCATGCCACGCGGAGAGTGTTTTCAGGATGCAGCGGAGATGTGTTAGAGTTATCTGTGGTGTTGGTTTTAGAGATGATTGTCGACAGTGCTTCATTGATTTAAATATTTTAACTTTCCCGAGTCTCTTCAATTTGCATTGTTTGGTCTATGTCAGAGAGAATCTTTGTTTGTTCAGGTCTCACAGTGCTGACCACAATTACCAGACTACAGGTGGTAACAACCTGGTCCCTGACTTTCTTAGGCTTGCAAGAACCAGAAATGGCCCAACACACTATGGACAAAATTTTGTAATGCCTTACCTCGAGACATCAGAGATTTGAGTCCAAAATTATTTAGACTGGAAGTTAAGAAGTACCTCATAAAGAATGCTTTTTATTCATTCGAGGAATATTTTAACTCGGATTTTAATTTTAATATGTAATATTCATTAATTATTGTTCAAAATTTTCTACATTAGTTTCATTAATTTTATCACTCAACTTGTACAAACACTTTCTGTATTGTTTACCAATAAATGTCTATCTATCTATCTATCTATCTATCTATCTATCTATCTAACTATTTTTGAGGAATGGGATGGCTGTAGAATCAACGAAACCGACGGAAACTCCTCTGAAACCACTCTTGGAAATTGCATGTTTTTTCTTATTTATCGAGTTTTTGGGGACCCGGAAAGCATCAGAACCTCACCCGAAAACTCCGGGGAAACTTTAAAAATTAAATTAAATCAAAGTTTTGGTTTGCGGTTAAGATAAAGAAGTGTAATAAACCAATGTAAAAGCCACCATGAGATTCTTCTAAAAGCACACAATCATACTTATACCTTATTTAACTAATGCCACTTTGACAATGGTAGAAATCCGAGTAATTTCACATTATGTGAATCTCAAAACACCAAGGAATAGTGTAAAACTTTAAATCCACTTGTAAATGATTATAATAATAATAATGCAGTGATTTATCCTATTTTCCTTGACTGACGTATTAATACCGCAGTCAATGCTATTTTCTACCTATACGGTACGGGGAGGAGCGGGGTGGTGCGAGGGAATGTAGGGGAAGTTGTCGATTTGAGAAGCCGTACCAACGCAACGTTGTCGCACTTACCCGAAATTCTTGATTTCTTGCTCATTTCTCACGCCTAATGGAAACATTTATGAGGCCACGGCTGTACATCCCTATAATCGTTTAAAAAGAAGTAATTTAAAAGCACAAAACCGAGGGGGTTAACCGCTAGGGTAAAATTTGAGACAGTATTGCGAAAATGCATGGATTTCTAGTGGTTGTGACTGACTTCCAGATATCTAAGGTTTGCGGGCGATTTTTAACAATTGCGAGTGATTTCCAATAGCCAGGGAGCCAGTGACCTTTTTTAATGACCAATACCACAAAAGCTGAAATTTGTTCTAAGCTTTATTTGGTATCACTAGTAAGTGAATGGACCTCCAGCTGGCGCCTTTCCGGGGGGTGTAGCTGTAGCAGCCTCACACACATAAAATAATAATACAAAAAAACTAATACCGCAAAAACTGAAACTTTGTTAACATGTCTATTATGTTATAATTAAATGAAAAAACCTAACCAGCCGAATTTATAGTGGGGGGATTATGCTCCAGCTTTTCACTCAAAGAATTGAAAAATATGCGCTGAGTAAACTGATACGCCAAATTTGATTTTCGTTAACTAATAGTTCAGTTATTAACATAGATGATAATTATACAGGGTGCCCCATTTGGAAGCACCCCCATAAAATTTTTATCTTCCATCAGATTTTAGTCGTTTTTTTCTAAAGATAGGTCACAAAAAACTCTTATTTTGATGCAAAATTTCAGATCTTAATCTCAGTTTTCAGGACCTACTACGATTTTTTTTTTAGTAAAAAATGACGAAAACCATTTAGCGATTTTTTATTTAAAATCTGACACCTCAGTGTTAATCAGATCAGGACACCCTAAAACCCCCAGATATCAAATTTGAACAAAAAATATACAACATCTGGCAAGTCAAGTGTGCCATGTGTGCCCTTAAAACAGATGAATGGTCAACAGGACCACTCAAAGTGTTGGTGTGTAAAGATCCAATATATATGGTGTCTTTCTCTGTGCCATTTCAAAATACTGGATTTGTCAGGGTCAAAAATCGAGTATATCAAAACCGCCCCAGACACTATAAACGAACTAAGTCTAAAAATACAGAAGCCTGAGAGTCAGTAAGTCCATATGAGTTAAGGTGACTGGTCTGCCACAACAGGAAACGCACAGAAAATGTATCATTTTAGACAGTGACTTTATTGAGAAAGGTCCAATAATTTAAATTGTTTTTTATTTGTTGATTGGCATTTTATAAAGGAATACATTACTTTTGGGTTTATTAATGCTTTTTTCAATAATTCCAGAGTACTCTTGGCCAGTATAAAGTTTCATAAAGATTCAGCATTTTGAGATGGCCCAGAGAAAAATACCCTGTACATTTTTGTATTGAATCTTTGCACACCAACACTTTGAGTAGTCCTGTTGATCATTCAACTGTAAAACGGTTGTGGCACTGGCTGTGATACATTTGAAAACTGTTCGGCTTTTCCGGCAACACAACGTTCGAGAAAACCAAACACGCGTCGTTCCGAATTTTTAATATGGCTATTATACACTTCTTTAACTTATCCGCATCAAAAAGATTTAATTTTTCGCTTTTTTGGAGCAAACTATGCAAAACGAATGTACGTTAGAAATTGTTGCAGCTTCGATTGGTACAAGTTCAACAGCCATACTAGATATATGGCATGACTTCGCAGCGTTGCCAGATGTCAAATATGAAATTATAGTGCAGCGATGCCAGAATTATTGTTATATGGAATTTTTGGGAAAGTGTTTAAATATTTACTAAAACTCTTTAAATTCAAAAACTTGTGAGATAGTATAATAACTGCATGGACGCGATGTGTCTAATGAGAAAGTATAGATATCTGATACCACAAAAGCTGAAATTTCATGAACTAATAGTTAAGTTAATAACTTAAACGAAAAAAAATATCCAGCTTTTATTATATATTATATAAGTATTATATATAGGTGCAGTTGTATCTTTGTGACCTTCGTGACAAACAACAAGCGACCTGAGCTCCACCCTTTCTCAGTGCATATATGACTATACTTCCTATAAAACAAAAAGCAATGCACGTCACAATGGCCAACAATGCAAATTTCAAAAGTTATGACGTTTACGACATACATATGAAGTTTTTTTCTTAAAATGGGCCAAAGAATTACCCCCTTCCGTATGTACATGATATTTAGGAACACCCTGTATATATTTTGTTCTAAAATCAACCCGAACTGCCTTGATGCTTCTCACTCCATGAAGATATTTTTGAGATTTTAGTGTGGTAAATTTTAACCCAGTTATACCTAGGGATTTGACAAATGTAAAAAATGTCCTTGAGGTAATAAATTATGATAGCAGTGGTTCCACAACAAAGTGATATCTAGATCAAATCCCGTTGTCACATTTTATTGAAACCACTTATACCTAACAGTGTCAGTTTCGGTTAATTAAGCGCAGTGCGTGCAATTGCCCCCAATATCCAAAAGAATAAAAAACGATCCAAGGAGAGGGGTGAAAATAGGAGGAAGGTAGTGAAAACGTTCATAATTTAGTTTTTCGGGATAAAGTAGTTTTTATCGAACGAAATTAGTGCATAAGTCAGTGTTACTTTAGTCCAGGAAGCAGGTACACAGGATAGAAAACTATGTACTAGTTAATTTTATTTATTTTTTCCTATAGTGCCCTCAGAGGTGCTGATAACCGATCCGAATTCTCGAACAATGTGTTATATTGGCAACACTGCTTTTCTCGCCCGAAGAGGGTTGGAAAATTGTATTTTTATTTTTGTATTTTGCCTTGCATTTTTCATTTATCAACCTTTACGGAGTTATTGACCGGTGAAGTGAAAGTTTCAAAAATATAGGTTTTTTGTTGTTTTCATATCAGCGAAAATGTGCGAATAATCGAATGCCAAATACGTGCCGTCGATGAAACATCAAATATGTGATTTTTTGAGAAGTATGCTGCCTTACAGTTCTTGTGCTTTGTTCACCCTGAAAATCGTATAATAATCATTGAATTGACAAGTAGATGGAAGGAGTGTAGAGAGAGAAACTGGCAGCCAAACTTGAGTAAGTGAAATAGTAAATAAATCAGCTGATTCCGGCAAAAACCACATAACACAAAAGAGGTGTTTGTCCTAACTTTCTATTTTTGTGTCCTGTGCTTCAAACGAGTTCCGTTGTCAAACGTCATTTTCCTTCTGTCCCAAGTCCAATACGAGTAATTACAATTATTGTATTATTTATATAATATGAGTTCGTGTCGTGGTGGCAGTTTCGTATAAAACGGCGTTGAGTTTTCTTAGTTGGTATTTGGTTTAATATTATTTTTAGATCGGAGAGAAAATTTACAAAAAAGATGGTCAACTCCTGTTGTTTATTTGGATGTACCAAAGGACGGAAATAATAAGAATAGTGGGGTTTCTTTTCATTCGTAAGTCTTAAAAATCTTTGCTAATAACTTTGCAGTTTTCCAAGAGATAAGGTGATATTAGAGACAAGTGGATTGCAGCAATAAAAAGGAAAATTTTTGTAGTCTACAAGTATTTACTTGCATTTGTAGTCAACAATTTATTGAGAGCAATTTCATAGAGAATTTTGGGCAGCGCAAACTTAAAAAGTATGTAATTACTTACTACAGTTTTTTATTTTCCAAGTCATGATAGAAACTATCAAGGGAAAAACTGGCGAAATATTGTGCTAATGAACCTATCTCTTCGTAGTCAAAGATGGAATTAATCTTGAGGTTCTGGTCCCTTTAATAAGGTAATTATTTGTAATTCTTTTTGTTAGATGCCTAAGCAATATAAAATATATATAAAAATATGTAAAAGCTACCTGTCTTACATGCTTTTCCTATAAAATTGAATTTTAAAATTAATAAATCAATTAAGATAAGTAATTAAAGTTGAAAATGTATACCTTATCCTAGATATTTTGTCGTTTTGTTATTTTAAAATAAACTTTTATTTTGTAATTTGTATTTTATTTGTCTCAATTTACTTCCAGGTACATAAAATTGCCATGTAGGTACTTTTTTTTAATCAATTCACTACTTTTTTTCTGTGCAATATTTACATAATTGTGGTTATATAGAAAAATTCTCATTCCTACAAACAAGCCCCGAATTTCGGAATACAGATCATACAATAAAGAGAATTACGGAACATGCCCATTAAATTCGCGCATTAATATGCAACATCCCTATATACCTCCTTTGCCTGAATCAGCTGACACGTTCATTAGGCGTCCTTGTCTTACTTATTGCCATTTGAAACCTATCTCTCTCTAGAGTTGGCTGCCCCAAACAACAATGAAAGTGGTACCTGTGCGACTTCCATTGTACTTATCAATTCGATGATAATAATTTACCGGTATAATTAAATTTCAGAAAGGCACTGAAGTTCAAGTTTTTACGACTCATGTGGAATTTAGTTGCCGAGGCCTCTGGCCGACTTTGACGATCGCTCTATTTAGGTCAAGTATGATGAGGTACGTCGCTTCCCGAGAGAAATATCTAAACTGCCTGTCATGCAGCCTACATGAAAAATATGATTGATGTTCAAACCTACTAAAATTCTTACACTGAAAGATTGCGTTGCTATAGGTAACAATTCCGCAATGAGTACGAAAATTTAAATTGGTCTTTATTGGCTGGGTTTTGAATATTTGGCCACTTTTGACTGGCGATGGCTGGGTCTGACGTTTGATGTTTACATCTCGCCAAGGCCTACTTCTGAAAAAAAAACAACAATAATGGTCTACTTCAGTGCCCACTTCTGGGCATTTAATGACGATTTTGAGACACTTCACTACCGATTTCAGGAAATAGTTATTTATGTACCAAGGCACTGAAGTTCAACTTTTTATGACTTATGTGGCATAAACATAAATCATATATAACAGTTTTGTCACTGTTTAATGTATGTAATGAAAGTTTTGAGACAAAAATTAAAATACCATAATTTAGCCAAAGTTCCAACTTTAATTAAACTGTGGGAAATAACAACTGTTTGAATTATCTTAAGAGATACGAGGTCGGTTAAATTGGGGCAAAATTACGGAATCTGATGCCGAGTAACATGGTAAAAAAAATTTTTGGCTGGCCCTTCTCGTTTTGAAAATAATGGGGAAAACTGAAAATCGTCATTTTTGTTTTTATTTTTTAAAATGAAAACGACAGGCAAGCAGGCCTGGACCCCAAATGGCCAAATTCGAACTCTAACATTTTTGGTCTTTTACAGCTCTCGTTTCACTTATCCTGGGATACACTGTATACAGGTGTTTTGGGGGCACATTTTGCCGATTTCAATGCAAACGGTTGATTTTATCGCTATGAAACAAGAGTACCTTTTTGTGGCAAAATAAAAAGATTCACTAAAATGATGAACCTGCGAGACCAAAAAGATATCCTAAAAAAGTTATGAGTTCAAAACCCATTGTGCTACCCCGCCCCTCCGCCTCTAGTCGATGGGAATAATTTTTTTACACAAAATTGTTGTACTTGAGTTACTAAAGGACTGCACCAAGCTTCATTTCAATTGTACAAGTTCTGTAGATGTTATTGCCAAAAATATGTTCTTTAAACTGTACTTTTAACACCCTGTAACTTTCTTATTATGCATTTCAGGACCCATGTTTATAGGAAACTTTTTGTTCAAAATGACATTTGCTATCTGTCATATTACGTTGGCACCATAATTTAGAAACTGAAATTTTCTTGTTTTTGGCTCGGTTTTTGGTTGACGGCACACTATTATTTCATTTGGCTCGTAGTACAGTAAATTTAAGGTTTAATATTGCAATTCATTGGGTAAGAAAAATTTTTTGTCATCGATAGTACACCATATAGAAGACTTAAATCCGAGTTATCGACCATCAACCCCTTGAAGGTTTTCCGCCATCTCGAATTTAGGGGTAAATTAGTTTTTTGCGGATAACAGCTGTATTTTTAATTTTACAAAAAAAATAGTCGACACCACTTTCAAAGAAAAAAGATGTGTTCTTGATATTTTTTTGGAATTTTGTGTATATAACAAGTTATAAGAAAATAATCGGAAAAAAGGAGTCTCAATCTTTTTCACATATTATAATACCTTTTTTCTTCAAACGACAGCGCGAAATTTTATTAATAAAAGTTGTTCACTACAAAATTACCTATGATATTTGTCTGAACAACTTTTTTCTATGAGCAATAGTTTATTTCCGATAGCATCTCAAAGTTGCGTGCATCGTCTTCTGGTACCACGTAGTGTTTGTACCTTGCAAAATTTTCCAAGTTTTTTTATACATATTATATCTAATAATTAATTGAGTCCGTGCGTCGTAGTTTATGGTACAAGGATGAAAAGTTGAGGTTTTCGGACGGATGCAAACTTCACTGACCAAGGCGCAGTCGAAGCTGGCGAACCTCAGGAGTACGAAAAATTACTTTTCGTCCGTGTATCATACAATATTTTTTATTCGAATGTGCTTAGATAATATACTTATTTAAAAAAGTAGAAAATTACGATTGGAAATGATACTGCTTATTTTTCATTACAATAAATCCTAGTTACCTATGATCTTCTAGACGGCCATGTTACAGAGCAAACTATTGAACTGACAATCTGCCCGAACAAACATTCAGTAAACATTCAAACAAATGTTTGTTCGCACACAAAACAATCGCTCATGGTTTGTTGCTAGCACAACGAATATTCAAGTATACACTAAATTTCTGTTGAGGCACATTGACATTGACAGTTCAACAGTTTGCTCTGTTCCATGGCCGACTAGAAGTTTATAGGTAACTAGGATTTATGGTAATGAAAAATAGACTACTTTTTAAATAAGTATATATCTAAGCACATTCGACTACGCCTCGGCCGGGGAAGCCTGCATCCGTCCGAAAAAGTCAACTTTTTGTCCTTGTACCATAAAATACGACATGTGGACACAATTAATTTTTGGGCTTCACGTAATAGTATGGCCAAGTACAGTCTGATATAAAAAACTTGGGAAATTTTGCAATGTACAGACAAGGTACAGCGCGCGTACTTGGGCGCTACAAGGTGCCAGGAGATGTTACGCACAACTTTGGGCATTACCGGAAATAAACTATTGCTCATAGAAAAAAGTTGTTCAGACAAATATCACAGGCAATTTTGTAGTGAACAACTCTTCTTAAGAAAATTTCGCGAAGTCGTTAGAAGAAAAAAAGATACTATAATATGTGAAAAAGATTGCAACAGTTTTTTTTTAATTATTTTCTTATAATTTGTTAAATATGCAAAATTCAAGAAAATGTCAAGTACACAAATTTGCAGGGCACCTTTTTTTCCTTCAAAAATCGTGTCGGCTATTTTTTTGGTAAAATTATAGCTGTTATTGGTAAAAAACTACTTTCCCCCTATATTCAAGATGGCAAAAAAAAAACTGAAAGAGGGTTGGTGATCGAAAACTCGGATTTAAGCTTTCTACATGGTGTACTATGAATGGGAAAATTTTTTTCTTACCCAATTGATTGCATTATTACCCATTTAAATCCAACTAAATTTACCGGATTATAGTTCTTATTTGTTTCACTGATCAAAATGGACCAATCATAAAGTGGTCCTTGCAATAATAAAAAAAAACAGTACAGTTGGCGTCAGACGAAACCGAACGACGTAAAGCCATTTTCTAGATACTTTTGCGGTAATAATACCCAAAATCCATTCAATAAACAAGGGATTCAAGCTCAGACAGAGAGAAGAAGCGTCCGACGAACGCAACGTTGCCAAATGTTAGAACAGAATCCAAATATTCCAAGGAAATGAATTTTTAGCGTTCAGTTTCGTCTGACGCCAACCGTACCTGTAGACTTTTGAAATAAGAAATGATTGGATTTGTGCGCTTAACTATACACAGTTACCCACAACAGGACCTTGAAACACTAGCACCACAATTTATTTTATTTTATTGTCCAGTATCTCATTTTTTTTGTACAATTCTAAACAAAATTAAAAGTATCGGACTGACGACGTGACGTGCCGAGAGCCGGGAATAACTATGGAATTAGAAACCAGCAGCAGTGCACTGGATCCCGGTGTCATGCTCCATACTCCTGATTTCGAAGATTGCCTTTAAAATTCTTATTTTGCTCAACTTTGACACCCTGCAGAATGGAACTCCCTGAAATTTTTTGTATGTGGCTTTTGGGGTGTCCTGATTGACACTGGTGTCAGATTTTAAAGGAAATAACCGGGGGTATAAAAAATTGTAGACGGCCTTGGATTTGCATTTTGAAAATCGTAGGATGGTCAAAAGAAGTGTCTGAGGGCCTTCGAAAAAAGTTCTGGTGATTATCTCCAAAAATAAAGATTTTATGGAAATAAAGTAGACACTGTATATTTACCTAAGATATTTTTAACACGAATTCAAACTACATTCCATTAAAAAATCTGTAAAGTCAATTATAGGTGAATAACCATTAATACTGGTAGGTAAATATCAGACATGTTTACGCAATTTGGTTATTATCGGTTTATAGCTCTCTAACATCATAAAAAAGTTTTTCATACGTCATAGTTATAATCACAGTATTTACTCCACTACGGAAGGTAATTAAGTATCACGGTTATAGAAAACTCGTCATTTGCTAATTTATTATGGCGATCATATGTTTTTAACCACGGTTATTTTTCTAGTTGTCTTTGGTTTTAGAACTTCAGTAAACAACAAATGTTGTCACTGGAACTTGCCTAAATGTTTATGGTTAAACGGGTTTATATACCTAGGCGAATAACCAGAGAGAAATGTCAAACTACCTGCCTATCTCATCTGACTTTTTTATTATGTTTGTTGGATTTTTAAATTTCTGCTCAATTTTAAATTGCAAACAAGAATTCATAAGAAAATCTAAGTGAATGACTCATAAGTTTTATTTATGTTAATACAATCATTTTAACATATCTATTAAAGAACTTTTCAATGATACCTACCATTTAACACAAGATTTATTACTCACCTTAAAATCATCACCTCCAATGTTTAAACAAATTAGATGTAATGAATCTGAGTTTCTTGCGGATTAATCCTGTATCAGCGAAACTTCTCATTCCAAGCTTTCGTTCTTCAATTGCACGGGACATCCTCAGGATGCGATGATCACACTGAAACTGATCGTTCTATTACCTGTGATGGTATTTATAGGAACATGGAAAATGGAGGGAACAGGCGAAAATGCTTTGATATTTTCTTATCTTATTGTTACATAGTTTATGGCGCGCATTTTTCAAAAACAGGCGGCAAAACAAATCACGTTAAATCCTATCCTTAATTTTCCCACATTTTCACCTGTTCCCTTAATGTTCCGTGTTTTTATAAATACTTTCACAGGATCACAGAAAATAGAACAATCAGTCTCAGTGTGATCATTGTGCCCTTAGGATCTTCCGTGCAATCGAGGACGAAAGATTGGAACGAGAAGTTTCGCTGATGCGGAATTTATCCGAAAGAAACTCGGATTCATCATATTCTGCCTGAGGAAGTTTCTAATCAAGAGTAAATTAGATGTAGTTCTATTATTTGTTTTTTTTCATATTTATGGACCTAGAATACGGTATAAAGAGATACGGTATGCTACTCCCGGCTTTAATAACTCTTCAAGTTCACACATGACGTCACTGTGAAGCATAATTCGGTAGACTATGCCTGCCGCTATTATAATCACATTGGAATTAGTACTGGACTTTGTAGAGTGAATATTTGTTTTCTACCATGCCTGGTTGTGCTGTTACAATGGGACAACAAAAGGAAGGAATATTAAGTAAATATTTTCATTTTCCAGCGGCTGAAAAATTTAAGAAGTAGGCTATTGTGTGCCAATGAGATGATGCTTCACACTGACGTCACTTAGCGATCCGCAATAGCATGAATCTAGACAAAAAGATGAAACAACTACTCCTTTACATATACAGAGTGCAACTCAAGTACGTTAAAGTATTTCAGGGTGGGGATATTAAGCCAATTTTAAGAAAAAAAGTTCATATAAACATGTGTCCAAAAATTCATCTTTTTCGATATAGCATTGTTAAAATTCTCCAAAAAAATCGTCTTTCTTTATTTGTAGAGGTCTTTTAATCAAATTTGGCACACATACCCTGCTAGGATCCTTTCAAATGAGTTATTTTCAAGCTCTAGATTAAACCGCTGGCGGAGACATGGGTAAGTCGAGGCGTAAGTCATAATACAAATTCAAGAAAAAAGTTAATGTAGCTCTGTACGAAATTAAAGTGGGTAACAGTTTTGGATGAAACATTTAATTCTGAATGAAAAGTGTCTCTTGACTTCTGAGTGTCGTAAAATATTTGCTGAACTGAAACTTTACAAAATATCTGTCGATAACAAACAGTCTTGGGCACACCCTTCCTCCTGGAGTTTAGAAAGAGACTGATCTTGGAATAGGTGGGAGCTCAGCGCTCGCGGCTGTGTGATAAGTGTAGGAGAGGCGATTTTGGACATTTGTCGTAAATTTTAAGACAGCTTGCCCACTGAAAGGTGAAAACGCATAGGGAGATCACAATCTTGTTCTCAATTAAAGACAAAATTTTGGAGGTTTCAAGGCAACACAACTAATTTTAACTTAAAACAAGAATAAAAAAGTTATGGGGAAAGGCGATTTTTTTTTTAGAAAATTTTAACACTATATCCAACACGATGAATTTTTTGACACATGTTTATATGAACTTTTGTTCTTAGAATTGGCTAAAGATAACGATTCTGAAATATTTTAACGTATTTAAGTTACACTCTGTATAAACGAGTATACAAAGCTACTACCTATACCCACATTAGCAAATATAATAAATACTTGAATAAATATAAATATTTTAAAGTATCAATGAAATTATCAAGGGAAATACTTAGTGATCAAAATCAAAAATCAATTGATTTTTATCACTAAGTATAATTTTTGATTTTCACACTTTGACTGCCATGATGATATGGAGTAAAAGTTCCTGTGTGTCACTTGAATTCTTTAGGTTTTCTTATTGAGAAATATTGTTATGGCTCTTATAGTGGTTTTAGAAATTTTGTTGCCCCTATGCCTTTTTCTGTAAGTAGACAAAAAAGCATGCGGCGAAGGTATATAATACTAAACTTCTCACCACAAGTGTCTGGAAGTAAACTCTGTTCAACGAATGTTGATACCTATGTCACAACTCCTGTCCTTGTCTGACTCGTGAATATACGACCGATATCCATTGTATATTCATCAGTAAGACAAGGACGGGAGTTGTGACATGGGTATGAACATTCGTTGAACAGAGTATATACACAAATCGTTTCTTGTCTTATTATTATTATATCGACTTAGCCAAAAGGTATTCGCACTCCCTCTACAGGGAACATTCACTCAGATTCCGGGTATCCCGGATACCTTGAGGACCTGGCTCAGACGAAACCCTTGCCATGTTATCGGGCCTTAGGTGACATTGATATTGTTGAAAGTTCCTGCATTCCCCATGAATTTCCTCTTGGTTTGGGTTGTTGCAAGAAGTAAAGCTTTCTGTATGGACCTGGACAGATTATCAGTTAGACCCAGCTCTTTGATGTTTCTCAGCAAAGTTTTTGGTAAAAGATCCGTTGTTGACACGATGATTGGAACCGTCTGAACATTCTCCATTTCCCATTGCCTTCTAATTCGTTCTTCTAGTCTCTGTACTTCGCGTTCTTCTCAGCCAACTTCACACGCAGGTTGTTGTTGTTTGGGATGGCCATATCAATCAGAGTTGTCTTCCTAGAAATTTTATCAACTATTATAAGGTCTGGTCTGTTGTGGACAACTCCTACAATGAATTTTAGGTATTTACGTGTTGGTATAACCTGATCTTGAATGACCAGTAAGAAGCCTTCCGTTTCGGGGAACATTCGTCCTCTGAGGTCAGCCAATAGTTCAACACTAACTTGTCGACATGTTCCTGGTTAACCTCATTAGGATGCCTCCCGTGCAGCGGCTTCTCCAGCCACATCTGCAGCTTATCATTGTTGGTTCAGTGGTGATTTTGATGCTCATGTTCCCTCAGAGATAGCGGTGATGAGACGTCTGCTCCGCATATAGCTTTATGCAGTGTGGAACTGTTGGCCTGCCTGTGGAAATAATTACGCAGGTTTAATATTTGTTGCTCCAATTGCTTGTTGAGGTCTGCCAATCCTCTTCCTCCTATTTGACGAGGCAAAGTTGTTCTTTCTAAGGCGGTACAGGGATGATATGAGTTTTTGTCAGTAGTGTCCTAACTTTTAGCTGCAGGTTGTTGATGTCCGGGTTGGTCCAATTCACTATTCCGAACGAATAACTGCTGTTAAGATCAGTTCGCTCTACTTGTCTTACTCTCTTCATGAATTCGTTCATAAATCGGTTTGCTTTGTTCGATGGTTTATCATTTGAGCTTTTTTCATCCCGAGATAATTGTATCTATCTCCCATGCTCATTGCTTCGATCTCCTGGCCGACCTGCATCTCGTGTGTGCCTTGTTCTAGTCTTCCCCCGACGGTGTTAAGGGTGCGACAGTTGTCCAGTCCAAACTGCATTCCGATGTCCCTAGAGGACTCCTCTCCAATTTTAAGCATTTGCGTTAGTTGGTTTTTGGTTGCGACCAGCAGTTTTTAATCATCCATATGTAACAGGTGATTCAACTTGATTGCTTCTGCGTTGTTGTTTTTGATAGTGAAGGCGTATTTCATAGAGATGTGATAGTTGGTTCATCACCATGCAGAACCTTACTGGACTGAGTGAATCTCCTTGGAAAATCCCTCTTCGAATGTTGGTTGTTTCGGTCTCAATGTTACCGCTTCCGATTCTGAGTTCTATCTCAGTGCGCCAGGTTGTCATAACGTGTTGTAAAAAGGAAACTATATGGTGATCTATTTTATAAGGTTTTAAGATACCTGTGAGCCAATGGTGAGGTATGGAATCAAATGCTTTATTGTAGTCCACATAAGCCAAGTAGAGGTTCGTTGCTTGGAATGAGCTTTGTTGCAGATGACAGAGTCTGTGATGAGTTGCTCTTTGCATCCCAGTGCACCCTTCGCGCAGCCCTTCTGCTGCACTGCCATGATGTTGTTCCACTCGCAGTGAGCATATATTCGCTGTGTAAGGCAAGATGTGATTATTTTGTACAGCGTCGGCAGGCAGCTTATTGGGCGGTATTTGGCAGGGTTATCGGTATTCCGTTGGTTTTTTGGTAACAGGCACGTTGCACCCTGCGTAAGAAACAGTGGCATTTTCAGAGGATCGAGCAAGGTTTCATTAATTAAGATAGTTAGTTGTTCATGCGTGCACCACAACTTCTTAATCCAATAATTTTGTACATGTTTCCCCTTGGGGAAATTCTTGATGACATTGGAGATCTCATTGGTTGTGAATTGTTCGCGTTCTTCTCTGATCCAGCTTGCACTGACATTGCATGGACCTGGTGTGGCATGTTGATTTCTCCAGAAACCGTCAACCTGTCCTCTGCTAGGGTAGAAACCTTTTTCTGATCGGTCAAAGAGTTTGTTGTCTCGTTTCCTGTTGTTACTAGCCTTGTATCTTCTCAGATGCCTTGCGAAAACAGAATGTTTTTGTTTTAATGTACCAAGACATGGATCTCTGTAGTTATAACTCCTCTGATATATTCCGTTACTTGTCCTTTACCTTTACGGAGACTCTCGATCTTCCGATGTAGCCGTATCTCCCATTGAGCCATTCGTGGTTCTGGTCTTGCACGATTCATCTCTTGGGCCACCCGGATCTTGGCTCCCATTACAGTGATGATTGCCGTTGTGCCACAGTAGATTAACATGTGCATATGTTCTTATGTTCGTGCCACTGAAACATAATTAGGTCAAAAATTTAAAAGATAAGGGGTAAGCAATCTTTAAATAATACCCCTGTACAATATGTTCGCAAATTGAGTTAACAAGAAGAAAAAATTTCGATTTTTTTACTTTTTTGCAAAAAAAATCGTAGAAACTTAGTCTGATAGAAATGTACTATAATGGATTAATTTAGTACCTCTTTCTGAGCTTGTAATGGCTGTTTTGAGGTTTTTAATGCTGATTCCAAAAACAAAATTAATTTTATTAGCATTTAGTTGTAATTTCAGATTTAAGGTCTACAGTGCCCGCCAAAAAGTCTGCACCATATGGGAAAAATTTTTAGTATATAACTTACGGAAAATTTGTTTGCGGCATCAGGTTTTGCTTGCTCTAGAACCAAAATTGACATAATCAAATGTTGTGACGTAGTCTTTTTTATATGTCAAATTTGACATGTCCGAAAAATGGGCTTATTTAACCGAATTTCGAAAAAAGTCATAAGAAAAATATGTTTCTTTCGCAATTTTATACCCCTGTGCAAAATTTCAAGAGCCTACTACGATTTTCATATTTTGCCCTTTGTTGCCCTTTTTAGTATTTGTTTCCATAAAAGTCGATCCTATGTAATTTAAAACACTCATTGACTGAATACATACTGCACAATACTTAGTTTACGGTCTAAATATCTTTATTTTCCTTTTTTTTGCAAAAAAATTAAAATTAGGGCTTGTTGAAGAAGCACGCTTGGTGCAAAACTGATCTCATTTTTACAGATAAACACATAAATTCGATTTACAAACTTCTTTCTATAGTAAATGGTTGTAAAAACACACAAATATTTCTGTCATGTTGATCTGATCAGAAATATCTAGAAAATTTAAAATATTATGTCCAATAATATCCAACAAAGAGCAAAATATGAAAATCGTAGTAGGCTCTTGAAATTTTCCATAGGGGTATAAAATTGCGAAAGAAACATATTTTTCTTATGACTTTTTTCGAAATTCGGTTAAATAAGCCCATTTTTCGGACATTTTTTTCATTAATGTCAAATTTGACATATAAAAGAGACTACGTCACAACATTTGATTATGTCAATTTTGGTTCTAGAGCAAGCAAAACCTGATGCAGCAAACAAATTTTCCGTAAGTTATTTACAAAAAAATTTTCCCATATGGTGCAGACTTTTTGGCGGGCACTGTATATTTAATTAGAAAAAACTTTTTTATTTTGTAGTTATCTCTAATATTAGAAATCGAGGTTCTTTAGTTTTTCTACCATTTTGAGATATTTGCCTTTTCTGACCACCCTGTATATCTGAGAAGAAACCACCACATGCCAATCTTATTTTATAAGAAGTTTTTCTGAAGAATAATTATCTTGCAGTCAGAAATAAAAAAGTTTCTTGTTCACTCAATCTGAGGACATACTGTACATATGCTTTCAGACTGCATTCCGATTGCCAGACTTTCACTTTGTTAGCAATAATCGAACCTTTACTCAGTAAAATTTGCACTGCACCGAGTCATATGTCAACCTGTACAGCCAGCTCTAAGCTCTAATATCAACTGCCCGAGCTATCGGCAGTAACTCACTCATAGATACCTTTTTTCAAGTGTAATTATAACTATCAAATTACATTACGGCGTAACATGTGTGATTAGAACTGCAATAGGGAATGGTTTTGGGAAATAAGGTTATACACTGACTATAAATACCTTGCTCCCTCTGTTTGTAAACCTACAACTTCTCTTGAGAACCTGAATGTCTACCCATATAATTAATACACTTGTATTAATGAATAATTTAGTTGTGTCATCCTTTATTTACAGGCTTGCCTGAGTGTTGATAATTCTCAAAAAGTTATGGTATTTGGACAATCAAAAGATTTTGGCACTTGTAAAAGCGTAAAGAAAAATGGAGAGCAATGCACTTCGATAGTTAATTTAAATCGTTGTGAATTCTGTGTATACCACATCAAACAGGAATATCAGAAATGTTCCAAAAGGTCAGAGTTGCAAGCGAATTTTGCTGGGAAAGGTTTAACGGCACTTAGAAACAAAGTGTTAGGAAAGAATGAAGTATTTTATGCTGGAAAATCCTACATGGCCATCCCAGCTAAGAAAAGCAAGAAATTGGAACAAAAAGAACAAAATATAATAAATAGATTAAATGGGCAAAGCAGTAGTACCACAAAAAATACTCCCAAAAAGAGGCAGGCAGCACGGCAGCTTGAAACCTCACATGCACAGAGAAAACGTGATTTAGATCTTTTAAAAAAATTGGGCGGGTCTGATTTAGATACGCAGCTATCATTTTCTAATGTGCATTCTTCTGATGTAACCTTGGAGGAATCTAAAAGTAATGCATTAAGCATAATTAGTAAATTAAAGAGTAAGCAGCAGGAGGAACCAGTTTTGAAAAGCAGTGAAAACTTTAATCTTAAAGGAGATTTACTTGTAAATGTAGATAGAAAAAATAGTTTTACAGGTAAATTCTCAGAAAGCCCATCACTAAGAGATTCAAAATGTGCCGCTTTAAATGTAATAGCAACATTAAAAGCAAAACAAGCAGAATGCACAGACAAGGCTGACAACCATGCCATTAATATGCCAAACACAAAATTGCTCTCCCCAAATACCAAAGTATTTCAAACTTCAAGTAATACATCGTCTGTGGAAAGTAAAAAAGAGCCTTCATCAAATTTTGGTTTTAATAAAAATATAGCATTTGGGACACCCATGCTGTCGGGCTTTGCTAGTAAAATGATTGACCTTAATAAGCCGGTTACGAAACACCATATAGACAGGGCAAAAATAAATGCGATTCAGTTGATACAAAAAAATGGGCCTATTAAAAAGGTCGATCCAAACTCAACCAGGGGCATTGGTATGAAACGTGCCCTGGAAGAGCCTGGATCTGACGGTATTTTTAAGAAGTCGAAACTCGAAGAAAGTGGTGTAATATCCGATAGATTCAAGAAAATGATGGCTGCCACATCAAAACATACAGATTTAATTGAAGCACATGATGACGAGGAAAAACAAAAGTATTTTAACAAGTTGGAAGTTAAGGAACGCATGGAGGAGAAAATGACCACCACCTACAAGATTCCATGCAAAGCGGTAAAATGCCTTAAATGCAAATACACAAGTTTTTCTGCATCAGAACATTGCAAGTTAGAAAAACACCCATTGAAAGTTTTTGATGCATTGAAAAGGTTTTTCAAATGTGGTAACTGCCAAAATAGAACTGCAAGTTTGGAATTAATTCCAACAAGACCATGCAATAACTGTGGTAGTGGCAAATGGGAAAGAACTGGAATGGCAAAAGAGAAAATTGCTACACTTACCAGTACACTATCCATCCGAGGTGGAGAACAGAAATTTATTAACTCTGTAGCCTCCGATGCAAACTTAGATTTGTTAGTGCCAGAAGGAGGAGCATAACTGTAGTGTATTAAGCGATTTTAATTTAAATGATATTTTTTATTGTTTCTTTAATAATGTCTAATGTAAACCATTTAAAATAAAATGCCAAACGACAACGATCATTTATATCGCATAAATATACCCCAATCTATTAATTATGTTTGCAAAAATCACAAAGAAATCCAAAAATAGCATTTCAATGAATTTCCATGTTTGGTGTGACATGGGAATAAAGGCCATTCCGGCTGTCAAATAAATTGTTAGTACGTTATATATCAGTTTTTCTGTATTTTCCATTTGTTCTGTTCTCAAATATGTTATCAGTTGCTGAAACAGTGGAAATAAAAAGATTATTTGGTGATAATGTGTGGTCAGAGACAACATTGCAATGGAATTTAATAATCGCCCTCCGATAGACCAAATAAAAGTTTGCCGTACTAAAAATTTTATATATATTTTTTAATTTTGTGCAACAGCAGAGTCTGTGACAATAAAAGTGCAAGAAGTCACCCTAGAGATTGTCTAAAATCCATTAGTAATAATGCCTCTATTTCCGATAGAAAATGTCTGGAAACCATTTTGATAAGTTTATTTTTTTATTTTGAATGAGATTTGACAGGAAAGTAGCCTGATATCCAAGCTTAAAAAATGTTTGGCTCTATTTCCTCCTCAAATCTACCTTATAGCAAGGTTAAATACTGTACTGGCAACTCTAGAGGGGTCATCTGGCGTTCAATATCTAAAAATATATATATATATTGAGAAATCAAATAAGTAGAAAAGAGATAGGTATGAATGTGACGTTGCCAGTTGCTACTACTTCCTAATAACACAATCGAAGTGGTTCAACCCATTGTGGTGGGCGGGCACTAATCAGTAAAGGCCTAGCGCCGCCTCTACTATCTAATTTGACCGTGCTTCCCTCCACCACCTCCCACTACTTAATTCCCCGATTATAATATTTTTTATAATCACATCATCAGTTTTTCTGTATTTTCCATTTGTTCTGTTCTCAAATATGTTATCAGTTGCTGAAACAGTGGAAATAAAAAGATTATTTGGTGATAATGTGTGGTCAGAGACAACATTGCAATGGAATTTAATAATCGCCCTCCGATAGACCAAATAAAAGTTTGCCGTACTAAAAATTTTATATATATTTTTTAATTTTGTGCAACAGCAGAGTCTGTGACAATAAAAGTGCAAGAAGTCACCCTAGAGATTGTCTAAAATCCATTAGTAATAATGCCTCTATTTCCGATAGAAAATGTCTGGAAACCATTTTGATAAGTTTATTTTTTTATTTTGAATGAGATTTGACAGGAAAGTAGCCTGATATCCAAGCTTAAAAAATGTTTGGCTCTATTTCCTCCTCAAATCTACCTTATAGCAAGGTTAAATACTGTACTGGCAACTCTAGAGGGGTCATCTGGCGTTCAATATCTAAAAATATATATATATATTGAGAAATCAAATAAGTAGAAAAGAGATAGGTATGAATGTGACGTTGCCAGTTGCTACTACTTCCTAATAACACAATCGAAGTGGTTCAACCCATTGTGGTGGGCGGGCACTAATCAGTAAAGGCCTAGCGCCGCCTCTACTATCTAATTTGACCGTGCTTCCCTCCACCACCTCCCACTACTTAATTCCCCGATTATAATATTTTTTATAATCACATCCCATTTGCTATTCGCTCGTGTCTCTCCCTACCTTAGTTGTAATATTTTATTGCTTTCAAGTAGTGGCAACATGGAGTCCAACTTTTATGTAATTTTTCACACACCCGATAAGATCGTTCAGATAAACTATGAAGTAGACTGCGTTCTTCATTTATTATAGAATAATTTAATACTGAGAAAGAAGATCCACAGTGACCTATGGTGGATTAATTACTGTTTAAACTTGGGCTCTATTTGACATACTTGGCAAGATGACCTCTCTGTATTCTGCTATCCTCTGTGATACTATCTTATTTCTTATGACATAAACTAATGATTGAACCTTTAAATATATCTTTGTGAACTGTCTAGTTTAAAATTAACCCACAGAAATGCAATAATTAGATAGTTTTCGTTTCTAGATAATGGATTCATGGCCATTTTCTGAGATTCTTGTTTGTTTTTCAATAGCTCCATAATTTTACAAGTAAAACGTACTTTTTTTATGATTAAACTTTAATTTGAAAACATACATGTCTTCTTAAATTATTACTATTTACAAGCCTGAAAAATACCAACAATGTGCTATCGGACCCTTTACTGCTATCAAACGTTAATTACTTATTTTAATTTTTTTACAATGATATAATTTAACAGTAGAAAGTTTTTTTTGGCTTTCCTGAAAGATTTAATTTTTTTCACATTGGAGGTATTACACGCTCGACAGCGAAATTGTGTGGCAAAAGAGAAAGATGTTACACTTACCAATACACTATCCATTCGAGGAGAACATAAATTTATTAACTGTATAACCAAAATGGTTTTGTTGGAGTGCCAGAAGCCTGAACTAGTTGATGGTTAAATAAAAGATAATATTTTCCCATTTACAATCTATTTACAAGTTAAAATTGTACATAAAATGTTGTTACAATAAGGTGAAAAGTGCAATAGCAACTTAAAGTTTTTTAAAATTGACTATTTCCCTCGTCTTAATTTCCACCAATCACAAACGCGCAATTTTGAATTACAAATGGTTTCTAGAAGGAAAAACTGTATGACCGTACCTGTCATCAGTTTTTTTGAGTTTACCCACGACAAAACTTGACAGCTGTTGTATAATAGGTAGTATGTTTTGTAAGCTATGTGTATGCAGAATAATCTGTTACACATGAAATAGTCTTGTCAAATACCATTCGGGCATCTAATTTTTCCTGTGAAAAAATAAAAAAAAACAATGCTAAGTAATATTTTTTTTTTGCTTTCGTGCAGGTGCAAAAATCGTCGTCTTCGACTCGGATTTTTGTTGCCACCAGCACTCATGCTTCTTATTAAAATATTACTTAGCAAAGTGTTTTATGATTTTTTTTTTTCGGAAAAATTAGATGCCCTTTTGATATTACTTACGACAATAGAACAGTAATGTTTGACTAAATGAAATACAAAATCCGAGACTTGATAAATTTACTGTACTCTATTTACAAGATAAAAGGTAACATTAACAAAATACAAAATGATGGGCGACTTCCCCGTTCAACCTTAAAACACCTAAACGAAAAATATATTAGCTATGATGGCTAGATAACCAGAAAGAGGAACCATGGTAGAGTCCACGTCTATCTCGGGCAACTCAGGGTTTGTTTCAAATAAGTCTGCGCTAATCAGGGACCCTTTAAAGTAAAGGGGACCCAGCATTATACTTTCCAAAGTGAGGCCGTTTCTTTCTCCATTCTAATGGTCCCAATGATGCCAAGTATGCAATTTTATTGGAGAATCTATGAATATAACAGGTACTTTGATTGTTAGTAAAAATTAATAATGATTTCTAAAAATTAGGCTTGACAATGTTCTGTCAACAAACACAGAATATGGCAAGTGCCAAATTAATAAAATTAATTTTATATTTGAATTTGGTTTCCTGCAATTATTTCCAGGAATTTAAGTAATATAAGTATGGTAAGTCAGTGCCGATTTTGCTTATTTGAGAATTTGTCGCTATTGCACCTTGTTACCAGGTTTCTGAATCCATTTGTAATATGTGTACTTGAACTTTCTTCCCTTGTTGAATGTATCTACCCAAAGAACTTTCACAGATTTCGGGATGAACTAATAAGATTAGGTCTTGTACTTAGTTCTAATCATGTAGTTTTTCTCGGTGCTCATTTTTGTAATTTTATTTCTCTTCCAAGGTACCTCACAAACGGAAAATAAACTTATAGTTGTAGATAAAAACTGTTTAAAAAAAGACCTGACTGAAGCTACCTGCTTAATAATTTAAAATTTAGGAAATACCATTTTTGTTTTGAACTACTTACTTATACGTAATGGCCACGTAATGGGAATTGTAGGATTACTAAAGGTGAGACATGAAAAATCTGGTTGCAATTATTGGGACTACTACAGGCGGCCGCATTACCTTTAATTGACTATCTGGAAGTTAGAAAACTTAAAAATTGTGAACTATGATGGGAAATATTTTGTCTCCTTTGGAATCTATGGAACTGGCATGTCACATAAAACCTGATGGCAGTTGGACACTGACATATAACATAACCTTGTACCAGCCCACTTATGTGGTCTCCTTGGAGATATACAGAAAACAAGGCTTCGCTTTTCCTATGTGATAAGACTGTGACATGCTGGGTCCCCTTATTTTAAAGAGTCCCTGGTGCTAATAAACAAATTATAACCAAATTTTGGCCACAGTTCGCAGCTTGTAGCCCATGAAAAAAAGAGTGAACAGGCCTAGGTGAGAGTAGCTTCAAAAAGTTGTCAAATGTCATATATTAATAAAAAAAATTAATAAAATAAAGCAGCTAATTCACCCAGACTGTGCTCACTGGATCCCATCCGTGGTCCCCTCGTCGCAGGCAGCTGCTGGAACTCGGAAAATGCGTGGCAATTGTCCACCCACACCTCAAAGCACGTGCACGGAGCACATGTAAGAAAAACAGAAAACCTAAATTAGCACAGTGAAAACACACTATACAAAACCACTTAAGCCGACCGTAAAGTGGAAAATTAGGCCTTGAAGGAGATTTTCACATGGAAATTTCTTAGACAGAAAATTCAAAGCCAAATTTCACCTGATGTGAATTATGTAAAAAAACTTGAAATAGATATAAATGAAAAATCGAAAGAACAGGCTCGCATATCAACTGTCAACTTTGCCAAACTCTTACCCTGGAGAGCTAGACTGGAAAGAAAATGTTGAAAATAAAGGCTGAACATCATGAAGCTAGCACCATTGCGCTAACCGAATACAACATCTGAATGAAGTCAATATTGTGTGTGATTTATGTCTGACAGTGTCTACAACAATATAATTGTTCTAATATAATACATACCTTCAATTGATGAGTGAAATTTAAACATTTCTTCAATAGGCACATACCTTTTTATACTGTTTAACAATTTGGTTTTGAAACAACAAGCTCTACATCAGTAGGCAATATATCATACATCAGCTTGTATAGGTGGTTGCAGCTAGTGGGGCAATATTGGTTGCGTTTAAGACTCCCAATTATACCAAGCGCTTTGATGGCAGCGCTTTCTACTTTCGTTTGCTAGAGCTAGCATTTCGTTAAATGGCTATTTTATGTCAGTAAAGTTGGCACCCGAAATGTCGAGATATAAAAGTAAAATAAGCTCAAACACCTCCTAAAAAAAGTAAATCACGAAATCAAAATTTTACAATGGCTTTCACCAGACCAAAATAACATAAATGAAGTCAATAAAGGGAACTGACAGAACAAAGTAAGGTTAGAATAAACCGCTTTTAGCAATCGCGAGCGACCAAGCGCAAAATTTTTACGCTTGCTAATTTTGCAATCCGCTGAAATCTAGCGAAACGTTCAAAGCGAGCAAGCATCAATCCACTTGCAAGCGATTGCAATCTTAACGCTCCTTAAACGCACCCATTTTTAATAGTGGTGTGTTTACCCGGGGTCCAATGAATGAATCGGAATGAAATGGACATTTAAAACGTTGTAACGGAAATTAGACAAAATTTTCATTACCCGTTACAAGAAAAAATACGAAAACTCAAGTTTGAGTATTTTTTCTTGTGTAAACCATATACAAGGTGATTAATAAATGACTCTAAATGAAATAAGGTATTACCTAGTATGCAAAATTGTCTGAGGTAATAATATTAACATAAAGTGATTTGATAGAAAATGTTCAGCTTGAAAGAACCTGACTTATTTTGAAAATTTAATTGAACTTTAAATCTGATACAAAAAAAGTGGGCGCCAGTTATACAGCTAGTGTATACAATAAGTAAAAGGTGTCAAGATAATTCAACAAAAAAATATGTTAAGTCCCAAAAGTTTCAATCCCAAAAGTTAAATCCCAAACTTAACCTACTTACAAACTAAATAGAGGGGAAAAGAATGAGAAAGAAACCTCCAGAAGCATGGAAGCCACATGACCGTCTGAAACGCGCCTGCCAAGAGCTATAGATCACCTAGTGCTGGGCACAGATGAGTTCCTATGTCGCAGGCAAACAAACGTGCACCATCCCAACACCTAAGGATACGACAGATCCCCTAGAATAACCATGCAGTCATTCCATGGGCCATCAGAACAGAAGAGAAACTGGAGTTTGACCAAAGCTACAGCACCCACCACCTATGCAGGCAAGCTCACTGGATATCCAACTGGAAAATCACCTGAATTAGTGGTAGATACAAAAACAAGAAGATTAAGATAACCTGATAATATAACCCATTGCGAAAATAGAAAAGAAGAAAAAAATGAATGAAAACTAGAAATAGTTGAACTTTGAGTCCTATGATTCAACATTGTCAAAATCAACCTATCCAAGGTAAATTTACAAACTTGAAGTTGAGTATTTTACTTGTAAAAAAATTAAAAATTTAAGAAACATGAAATATACAGAATAACATGTGAATGTCAATAACTATAGGTCGGCCAATCAATAACTGCACTCCATAGGCCTACGTGAAATTCATAAGGTTACTTATTTCGGACACTGTAGGTGCTATCCAAGCCAAAATAAAATATTCTCGGTATATTTCAAATAAGATAACTTGTTATTTTGACAACGTTAACCAAACAAATTTAACCTATTAAAGGTACAAATAATTATTATACTGACCAGGGTCCAGAGAAATCCAATTGATGACACTATGGACTCAGAGAAGGATTCATGGGTGTGAAGAAAAATACCATATACTACAATAAAGCAAAATGTATGGAAGAGGGTTTCTTCCTGTCACATATGCCAGTTGTGAAGAGAGTGGCTCTGGATCCACGAAGAAATGGAAATCTAGAAGGGATTTTAAGAACGCTATAAAAGTTAAACTAAGGCTTATTGATTCTGTTTTAATAGATTGTAAGGACGGGAATAAAAGGGAGAAAGGAAGTTATCACTAATCAGAAGGAATTCCTTGTCTGGGCTACAGCCGATCACCCGGAGGTTCGTGTGCACTATAATCATCCCCCAGAGATACAAAGATCAATCAAGAAATCGTTCACATTAGCCTCGAAATCAAAGATAAACAACTGAAAAAGGTAACTGCCAACCAAAATAACATAAACGAAGACACAAATTAGCAAGAGATAGCCTGGCAATAAAGTATGAAAAAATACTAGAGTTAAAAAATTGAATCAAAAATTTTTACATGATAGTAGATAGAAAATACAAAAATAGGCTTGTCAAGGCTATTGGTTTGTTTTGGCTTGATGTTCTGCCACTTACTCTATAGAAAATTAGATAATACGTTCTTTTGCTAACTACTATAGGGTTATTGTAAAGTAACCTTGAAAATACTTCAAGTAAATAAAGTTCCCACCGTCTGACCCATTAGTAACATATTCTAGAATGATGTTCGTCTAGGATATGCCACTCCAAAAATTTTTTTGTTACCTATGATATGGTTGGTAACGACATAAAAAGGTGTTAAATCATTTTGTATTTATATGTTTAAAATGTTACCCAAGGTTCTAGACAAAAATTCAAGTTCCTTCAAGCTGTTAGGATCCATTTTAAAAATTACCAAATCTCAAAAAACAAACGACAAAAATTGGGCAGAATTGACGATAACAAATATTTTAGGCAAGATAATTGAATCAACAAAAAAAAAATAGTCCAAATTTTCAGAGTTCAAAAGTCAAAGTTAAATTAATTTTATTTAACCACAATAGAGCAAGCTTCGACAAAAAATTAACCTCAAGGCCCCAAGTTGGGTCACGCCAAAAATGTATGAGTGCCAGAAGCTTGAACTATTTGTTGGTTAAATAAAATAACACATTTTTCTATTTACAATATATTTACAAGTTGGAATTGTATATTTAAATGGTTACAATGAAGTGAAGAAAAATGTATAACAATGAAGCGAAATAACTTAGCCATAAACTTGAATATTCACAATTTAGAATTTGTTAAAAAACTGAAAAATTTTTAAAGTTTACAATATAACATCGGAGATGTTCGTGAGCTTAATAGAAAACACTACGAGCACGAAAAGTTCACGTGAGAATTTAAAGTCTTGTTTGCGAGGACTTCGAAAATTTGGACTACTGATTTCAACAGAGTACCTTAAATGTTCTGGGTCGTTGACACTGGTGAGTCGCCACCGTTGCTCCAAACTTATCGTAGTGATGACCTCGGCTAGACTTGAGACTCAGAGCAGAGTGGGGTCATGGACGATTCAAGTTGGGGCTACACGATGAGCGACCTCTCAGACCTGTGTCGTAGGATGGTGCGTGTCCGTACTCCGATGGTGCGTCGCTCACGTACCAGAGTGCATGAAAAAAAAACACAATGAACAGTCTCCGAAAACCTGCAGTCGAAGTTTACAAATGATCGTTAAATTTCTTAAATTTAAAAAGAGGTTGAAAACTAATTAAATCTACAGATTTTTGCAATTGAAATTTGTTAAATTTAAATTAGTAACCTTAAGGACTAAAGCATGTGACTTTGACCTATGATGAACCCTGAGACATTAACCCTTTCCGGACCGGACCCGGACGAACACACATATAAAAGTTGGGTCAGTGGGACCAGAACCGACTATAAACGCAAGCAGGGAGGCATGAGAAAGGACTGGAACTGGACGGACATGCATCGACTACGGATACATTGGAACACCTACTTTACAATGGTTGCGTTTAAGACTCCCAATCATACGAAGCGCTTTGATTGCAGCGTTTTCTAATTTCGTTTGCTAGCGCTAGCATTTCATTAAACGGCTATTTTGACAGTAAAGCTAGCGCCCGAAATGTCGAGATATAAAAATAAAATAAGCTCAAACAGAGCCTCAAAAAAGTAAAAGTCACGAAATCGAAATTTTACAATGGCTTTCAAAACACCAAAATAAAAGAAATAAAGCAAATAAAGGGAACTGACAGAATAAAGTAAGGTTAGAATAAACCGCTTACAGCAATCGCGAGCGACCAAGCGCAAAATTTTTACGCTCGCTAATTTTGCAATCCGCTGAAATACAGCAAAAGGGCGCAAGCATAAATTCGCTTGCAAGCGATTGCAATCGCTTTGTCATTTTAAACACACCCATTGGTCATGCCCCCAATTAATGTCATTGGCTGATTTTCTAGTAATGGCATCTAGTTGGGTGGTCCTTCTCGTAAAAAAACTTACTTGTGCGCCTAAATATACATCAATAAATTCGAACACATGCTCATTTGCATGTGGGTGCATGTAAAAAATGATTTATAATGTGAAAAGATCTGTTGTTATGTAATGACTGTTTTGCAATTAAAGACCGGAACCGTACATACACGCATGCGCTTCCTGCTGTGGTCCACTGGGCACAGATCCTCAGGCGGCCGCAGTCCTGAAAGGGTTAAATTGACGATGAAATTAAAGTTTTAAAAATAATATCCGAGAACGTTCAATTATCCTGACTAAACCTGCCTTATAAATGTACTGTACAATATTTACAAGATAAAAGCTAACATTAATAAAATACAAAATATTTGGCGACTTTCCCACTCGATATCAAAACACAAGATGAAAGAATATAACAGCTACACAAGCTAGATAACCAAAAAAAAAGGAACCGTGGTAAAGTTCACGTGCCTCGGGAAACTTAAGGGTTCGTTTTCCTATATCTGTGCTACCAAACAAAATTACAACCAAATTATGGCCACAGCCTGCAGCGTGTAACCCACAGAGAAAAGGGGTAACAGGCCTAGGTGAGAGTAGCTCAAGAAGTCAAAATGACGTTATTAATAAGAAATTATTAAAAATTGAGCAGCTACTCACCCAGACTGTTTCCAGAGGTCCTCTCTGTGGTTCCACCTGCAGCAGGTCGCTATTGAACTCGAAAAATGCGTGGAGATCATCCACTTCCACAGCTTAATGCCACGTGCTCGCAAGACACATGTAAAAAAGAGAAGACCTCAATTAGCACAGCGAAAATAAAGGCACACGCTATACAAAACCACTTAAGCCGACCATTAAGTGGGACATTAGGCTTGAACAGAGATTTTCACATGGGAATTTCGATACAGAAAATTCAAGGCCGAATTTCACCCACCCGACTTATACCACGAATTTCGAAAGGGAAGTGGCCTGATTTCTGTCGCCGGTTCTATTTATAACCTTTTCGGCAAGGATGACGACTTTCGGCATCTAGTAGACTTTAGAAGGTTTTTTTAAGTGAACTTATTAATGAAAAAATTCAAAAATACTATAATCGCAGATCGGTAAAACAGAAGGCGGTGTCAACTCCCAATTCTGCCAAACTCTTACCACTGATATTAGACTAGTAAGAAGCGTCAAACACAAAGAGTGACGTTAGTACACGAAATCACCGTGGCACTTAGTCAATCGCAAACTGAATAAAGTGAATATTATCTTTATAATTTACGTCAGACAGTGATTACAGCAATGTAGTTGTTCTAGTAATACATAATTGATGAATAAAATTTAAACACTTTTGCGACCGGCACATACCTTTTAATAAATGGTTTGTTTAAGAATACCAAGGTAGGCAACTTATTATGCATCAGCTTGTATAGGTGGTTGCAGAAGTAGGGCAACATTTTTAAAAATGGTACGTTTATACGGGGGGGGGGGGACGAATGAATTGGAATTAAATAATGCATTTAAACGCTGTAACGGAATTAGATAAAATTTTCGTTATACAGCAACGCTGCGTGCAGTCGGTTCATGGACGGTTATCTTTTGATTATTTTTTTGCCTAACAAAACATTTTTTTTCTAATTTAAAAAATATTATTAAGTATATTTAAATTCCACATCCACATACATAAATAACTATTTTGTAACTGAAGTCTAGGGGTAGGTATATTTTATTAATTTTGTATTTGATTGAGTCGTGTTCGAAAGGTGAAGGTGCATTCGGCACCTATCAGGAAAGCCTGGCAATAGTGGCAATGCGATTAATTTGATTAGTTGGTAGTTGAGTAATAAAATAACCTTTACTTTGTCAGGAATGCCCTCAAGTGTCATCATATAGGGTTATTTAGTTGCAGCCAGACAGAACGTATTGTTCATGTTTATGAAAAATCTAAAAAAAAAGTTTTTTTCAAAGTATTGTATAGGTACTTACCCTACATTTTAAGATCAGAAAATGCAATAAATGTTATGAAAAACAGTTTTGATATACGGAAAGTTCTGCCACATACTTCACATACAACAGTGTAAACACCTACAAAAGTAGCTGATATCGGCCGTAGCAAGAAAACTGTCAATTTTCAAATTTTTTCAATACCAGTTATTGTAATTTTAATAATTCTTTACAGGTTGAGCCATAAGCCTTTTTTCAATAGTATGGGCGATTTTGATGGTTCAAAATGATTCAGAAAAATATCAATTATCCAATCGTGAAGAGAAGTCTGATACACAGGGTGTTGAAAACACTATCATAAAATGTCTGCCTGTTACTTTATTGTTGATAACAACTTTAAATAATTATAACAATAATATAAATAATCATAGGTCACATTATACCTAATGCGTAGGTAATCTTGCCTGGAAAATTGTTCGATATCGTCCGAAAAAGTGTGGGGATGGTCGATACCTTTGGATCTTTTGTATTTTATCGGTAATGAATGAATATCGATTTTGGAAAATTGTTAAATATATCATCCAAAAAAAGCCAGGACGATCGATATTTTAATTTTTTTTATTTTATCGGTATCGAACGGATATCGATTTTGCAAAATTTTTCAATACGGTCTATCAAGTGCCAGAATGATCGATATTCCTCAGTCTTTTGTATTACGCATATCACGAGTATTGACAGAATTGTTAAATATCATCCAAATATTATACAGGGTGATTTATTAATAACTACATTAATTTTAACAGTGGGTAGGGAAAAATATCCTGAACGCGAAATCACAATTAAAAAAATTCCAACTTTTTTCTTAAAGCTGGAATTAATTTTTTTCTAAACCGCATTTTTACCTATTTGGCCCCCTATTTGCAGCTGCCAATGACTGTCTTTCAGGGCGCATGAGGCATCGGACTACGCTTGCCGTCATGCGTGTCAGCATTGTTGCCAGATGTACGAAACTTTCATAAGTTTAAAGGAATGTTTCAGTACATAATTATTTGTATTGTAGGCGAATGTTCTGCAAAATGCATGCGGAAATTATGGACAAAATGTTAACACTTAGGTACCTCTTGTTAACGGTTAGTTTTGGCCTGAGACACCTTAAGGGATAAATGCCAACGAGAAAAATAAATGAAACGACTGCTTACGTGACTTTTTGATTTTTGGATGCTTTATTAAGTACTCGACTAGGAGGCTTACATGATTTCGTGGTTCTCGACACCACCGAGGACAAACTTCATTCACTTTCACTTCGCGCACTAATTTTACCGCTCACTAGTTCACTGATAATCCTTTTTACTGCACCGAGACGCTTTTAGAGATGTGTTCTGTGGGTGTTTGTCTTCCTCTCAAATAAAAACGTCAACATTAGCCAACATATCTGGGGTTAGTTGCTTAAACTTACTGTGTACTTTCCGCTTAGGTTGTATCCAACACGAACGACACACTTTTCTCAGGCCTTTCTTTCTCGTTATGTTTTCTTGCCATAGTTAAGGACTCATACCTATTTGCAATAGAATCGAAATTTTTTAAACAGTTTCAGTATTTTCCAATCACTGTTGAAACTGTGTGGGTCTCGTGCTTGTGATGGCAAAAATAGCGTCTGTGGGTGTTCCGCTTCCTCTGAAATAAGAACGTCAACATTAGCTAACATATCTGTGGTCTAGTTGCTTAAACTTACCGTGTACTTTCCGATTATGTTGTATCCAACACGAACGACACACTTTTCTCAGTCCTTTCTTCCTCGTTATGTTTTCTTGCCGTAAGGACTCATACCTATTTGCAATAGAATCGAAATTTTTGAAAAAGTTTCACTATTTTCCGATCACTGTTTGTTGAAACTGTGTGCATCTCATGCTTGTGATGGCAAAAATAGTGGTGAAAGTTCCCCACAATGTAGTTTCCAAGAAAATGAATTTTCAAATTTCCTTTTCACATCTCACTTTTGACGGCGATATTTGTCGTTCTAATCCGCATGAATTTTTACTGTACGCAGCTCAAACTGATCACCATACTATTTTGCACCTTTTGCAACATCCACACTTCGCGAAAAACACGTAAAACAGGAAATGTCCAAGATTTACACATTGTTTTCAGGGCGTTTGCCCTAACCTAAAATCTAATGCCCTGTACGGTTTTGACGCCTATGAAGTGACGTTTGTGTAGCAAAGTACCACCGATATTAAGAGAAGTAAACTGGAGCACTTGTTTGGCATGATAGAGCCAACATAATGTTGGTAAATGCTCGTAAAAAGACCAAAAAACCGTTGTCTCCAAATTAAACCTGTGAAATACAAAAAAGAATCACGACCCTTCTTTAAACTATGCATTGCGGCGATAGTTACAAGAATAAACCTTAAGAAAGATTTAAGTAGGTATGCCGTGTTTACTTAGGCTATTTTCACTCGCCATTCAGCGCGCGCATAGTTTAAAGAAGGGTAATTTTTCTTTTTTGTATTTCGCAGATTTAATTTGGAAACTAATTTACGCCCTTTTTAAGAGTATTTACCAACCTTATGTTAGATTGTGGACCTCTATCAACACCAATTGTGAAATACTCACTTCCAGTCAAACCGGAAGATGGAAATAAGAACTGACAATTTTTTGCTACTCCCTGTATAGTCATTACTAACATTTTGTGATAAAAGTCTTGTTTTCAATAACTTTTTAACAATTCTCTATATAAAAAAACCTGAAACTTGTGAGACTGAAAATCTCTGTGCTAAATATAGGTGAGGCGTATTTAATCGTAACTTACTTAATATTAATAACAGCTGATCAATTTTCTGTATTTTTTCTACCTTCCGTCCTAAATAATAATTAATCTCTACATCCTTAATCAAATTAAATAGTGCCTCAAAAATGCATGCCAATCATATACGAGACCAGAATCATATAATTTGGCCCAGCCAATATTTTATTTTTTATTTTATTTTAGACGCTATTATTAAAAACAAAAGAAAACTATTAAATCAAACTATTATCATTGTAATTTGAGATATTTTTATAAACAATTTTTACCAAGATTATAATTAGAAAACTAGATATATATGCTTGAGACACTAAATTAAATAATGTAACAAGTATTGGCTGGGCCAAATGATATGATTCTGGTCTCGTATAAGAATATAAATGCCACGAATGTACCAAAGAAGCGAATTTTAAGCGCCGCGAAACCTGAAATTTGTTGCACATTTCGCATTAACTTTTGACAATGTTCTGCACCAAAGAACTGCATTCCAATCGGTAAATCGTCATTTGGTAGTTCAAATTTATATATTGGCAAGGATTTGAAAATCGTTCAGAGATATCTGGCGTAAATAGAAGCACGTGTTCAGAGTGCAACAGGGACGTACTCGATCGCAAAAGTATATTTACGCTGTTTTATTGTTGTTCTCAGCTATTTAAACACTGCCACAAATAATTTTATCGATGTTTTGAACCATTTTAATTAAGCCAATAATTTTTTTCTGTAACATTTTTATGTAAACAATTGTAAAACTAAAATTAAATAAAGGGCGTGCCTCAGTGCGGCTCTGGCGTGCTCTTGTTTACGCCAGGCGAAAGCCTTGCTCGATTTTAGTATAGGGACTTTACTTTTACTTCGTTCGGCGCGGCGCGCCAAATTAGACTCCCTCCCCGACGCGTACCAAATCGGAAAATGGCTCAAACGGCGGAACGGCTTTTCCGCTTCTGGCGCGCTTCAAGAGCGATGTGGCACTTATTTTTTTGCGGCCCCAGGCAAAATTTGGACTTTAAATATCGAAAACTGCGCCCGATAGCTGTGACCAAACAAAAGTGTTACATACATACTGCATTTTTTGAGAAGCGAGGGCGACTATAAACACCTAGGAGGTCTGGCAGGACCCGACTAGGCGTTTATAACAAGATGAAAAAATTTGAAGACTTAATACAATTTTTATAATTTTACCCTTTGACAAGATCACAAGAAATTACTCGGCTTTTTACAAATAACAGCTATTAAATTAAATGTTGGCTAAACTTATCGTTAGAAAGTTCTTCATACAAAAATCAACTTGTTATAACACTTGACATGTTAAAAGTTCCTTGGAATTTTTGACTAGCACTGTTTTTGGGGACACCTCGACTTAGATGATGATCGACAGCTACACAGCCACACGTCACCCAGACTCCTTTGTTATGGTGTGCACTTCCTCAGCTAGCTCTAGCTGGAAGCAGGTCGTGAGTTTCGAGTGGGGTTCCGTGGTGTGCTGAGGCAGATACCAGTATGGTCTGATCGTGGTTGGTTTGTGTGGTGCTCCTATAGGTAGTCACTTCCCTTTTTGTGTGGTTACATGTAAAGACAAAACAAAAACACAGTGTTTATTCTAACATGCAGAAAATAAGCTGGGGCTTTCACAAAGATAAAATATTACAGTTAAGGTTAAATGATTAATTTTATATTACAATAACAATGTGCATGGTGACAGCCTAAGTAATTTCCAGATAGTTATAAAAAAATACATAATCTTGACTTGAGTAGGTCCAAATGTGAAAATTTGATTCTTTTTATAAACTGGACAATAATATAGGTGCTTGATTTCCTTGATACTTAAAGAAAAACAAATATAATCAGTTTAAGTATTAGGAGAAAATTACTGAAATTCGATTAGCCGATAACAATAAAAATGTTGGGTTTCTTCTTTACTCCAGACGTTAAAAAAAAAACAAGTAATTAATGAAACACACCAGAAGGCTCCAACCTCCAACTCCAACCTAATGAATTATTATACCGTGTGCTAACGAGTTCAAAACGCTGAACTTTTTTACCGCAAAATTTAATATTTTAAGAACAATAAACATGGGTCTGATAAGGCGATCGGTGGATAGCTAGTGGTCCCAAAAGCACAGCCAACCTGGGTGGTGAGGTATTTTTCACAAAGACGATAAAGCCAAGATTCAAAAATAAAATACTCACCCCCAAATCGCTGTATAGCCGCAGCCAGAACCAAAAGCCACCAACCCTCGCTGCTCAGCCTCCAACGACCGACGATCCTCCGTCGTGGTCACATGAAAAATTAAATAAAAACCAAATATTAGCACAGCACGGTAAACTCAATTATAATGTTCGTTAAAATCCGTAAGCCAGTTACAGGGACACCCCTGTAACTGGCTTACTAGGTCAAAATGAGACAGGCTGTCTATGTTTTCCTCCCAACAGGCCCATAAGTCGAGTTGCCTACAACCTGCACATTTCTTATTAAGTAGAACAAGTGGCCTTGTTTAAATGTTAAACCTTTCCATCTGACATAGGTGGTAACAAATTGCATCTAGACGAGTTTGGAAATGTCCGCAGGTCAAAGCTCTTCATTCAATAGTATAGTGGATATCAAGAACGATGATCCCTGCATCACAATGGCCGACAATGGAAATCACATTGTCGACCATTGTGACGCAGGGATCATCGTTCGTGATATCTATTATATAAGTGTATTTATATATACAGTGAGTGCATGAAGGTTGGAACAAACTCAATAAAATATGGGCAGGGGGGGAAAATTGCTCAGACAAGTCAACCTTAATTTTGTAATGCGCAAATTTTGACATAAATGTGTCACGTGATGCCATCGGTGTCACAGATGTAACGTCATCGTCATTTTTTAAATTGTCTGCCCCACCTTTGATAGCGCCATTTCAAAGAGCTGATTTTTATACATACAGAACGATGATTTTTGGTAAAGGATACATAACATTATTTTGAGAAAAAAATATTTTGTTTATTATTTAGAATTTACAAATTATTTTCTTATGTCAATTTATTCAATTCTAACAGGAACAGTTGCAGTAAATAAGCCAATATATGGTTGCAAATGAGAAAAATGAGAATTATGGAGGAAATTTGGCTGATCACTCCCAAAATGTTAATTAATGTATTAAGAAGAATTTCAATATTGTCTTGCTCATTGTCACCAAGTAAATGGTAGGCACTTCGAAAATTTACTTTGATTACTTGTTAATAGGAAGGCATTTTTTGGCTTTCATTTCACCTACTGGCGTAGCATCAGGTGGGCAGGGGAAGCTACAGCCTTTCCAGAAATTTCTGGAGATAACTGTGTTTAAAAATTTAAACTAGCCACTTCAATTCTATCGGCAATTTGTGGGACTTGTTTCAATAGGGCTTTCTAACTTGTAGATAATTTTTGTTTTGTTAGATTGACAGACAGAATTCTGTTTGAAAATTTGAATGGCGTGTAAAGAAAATTGCATCTATGTTTTTTCAAAGTAAAAAAAATAGCAAAAATGAAGAAACTATCGAGAAAAAATTACCACCAGTTGATTTACGCAATTTCTTTGCTCATAATAGATTACTTTTTCATTCGTTTAAATTGTTTGACCTAGAAATTTTTAAAATTTTTTGCATGTGGCACTATTTAAAACCAGGACAATTAAATTCTAAATAAACAAAAATAAAGTTAATTTTTGAAGTAAAACTTTTGTAACATTTGGTGGTGTGTTTACGTTAACCGTTAACTGTTAGAATTGAATAAATTGACAAATATATAAGAAAGTAAATAAATTGTAAAAAATAAACGACAATTTTTGTTCTCAAAAAATGTCTTGTAAGCTATACCAAAAATCATGTATGTATACTCGTAACTGATCTGGTGTATATAGTTGTAGGCTCTTGAACATATACTTTTCGGAAAAACGGTTTGGCATCAGATACCACATTTCACCTTGTCATTCCCCTCAGCGGATTTTTCGCAAATCCGAAGATTTAAATGGAACATAATGGAACTTCTTATACATATCACCCCCACAAGGATGTGGTAGTTTCTGGGGTACTCCTAGCTTGGAGTGTTGTACAGATGAGAATTTCTATTATATTACATTTTCATTCTAATATTTCCAGTGGCAAAGATTTGGGGAAAGAAAAGGGAGCACTTGTGTTTAGTGTGCTTTCAAATCCAAAAAAACTCTTAGACATGTTTAAGGTTTGATCTCCTTTTTTTTAACACTGTTGTAGATGATATTTAATAAGTCTGATAGTAGCCACTCTTCACAGATATTTTAAAAATTGTTGTTTATTTTCAATTCAATTGCCTTTTTCAAGTAGTTTGGAGTTGTATTGTTGACATTATGGTTATTTGTATAAAGAAATAAGTAAAAAACAAACAGGATAAAAAATCCTGTCCTATGATGACGCCAAAGTCAAGTCAAGATATGAGCTAAAATACTCCAAACTAGGAGTACCCTAAAAGTAACCACATACATGTGCGGGGGACATTGCTATTTGTGGCTAGGACCAACTTTATCTGATAGCATTGGGAACTACGGAAATCCCTAGAAAAATACTACTCGTAGTCGGTATAAGATAATTATTAGTACCTACTACACTTTGTACATTGTTAACACTTTTAGTTTCTTGTTCTTACTAACCCAGTTGAGTTTTGAGAGTCTGCGTACAGTGTATCCTGCATTTCATCTTGACATCTGTCAAATATAAAGGCCCTTAATTGAACATCTTATACAAATTTTCATTCTAATCTCCAGTGAGATTTGGGGGACAATAGAGGTTCATTTTTGGGAAAAACATTAGCAATTTTTGGCGTAAATCTTTAGGGGTAAACCTTTTTGCACCTGTCCTCAACCACCCTTTAGTTAACGCAAACAATACTCGTAACAGATATGTACTAATTTTGTTTGGAAAAAACGATCACAAAAACTAAATAACAGACTTGTTTATTCCCTCGTTTCTACCCTTTTCCCTGAAGTGAGCAAAGCAATCTGAACCATCTTATTGTAAGATTAAATGTATGTACAAATATATAGAGTAGTCCATTTTAAAACTGAAACATGATGCACAATCGTTTTTCTGGAAAGTGTGTTGACATTGCCAGAACATTTTCTACAACTATGTTCGTTCCCAAGTCCAAAAATTAAAAAGTTGTTAGTGATATTCAAACGAAATTTGATATTCATTATTCCTATGTAAGTGGCCATAAAGTGTGATAATATTAATGTTCTTAAGCAACCAATGGTAGAGGAACAGGGTAAAGGCTCAATAATTCATGAAAAAATAGTCAAGTTCTGTGAATACCAAAATTGATGACACAAAAATTTGGAACAAAAATGTCCTTTTGGTATTTGCCCACATCTGCTATCCTTTAGCAGCAAATTGAATTCATTTAATTTTTGTTCTCATCAAAGCGAAACATGTATCTTTTCTTTGTTAATATTAATTATGAATAGGATGAAAAAGATTTTCATCCATGTCCATGATGGTGGTTCTTTGTTCTAAGTTATGTATTTTATTTTCATTCCCTTATTCTCCCAAAATTTAATTGTAAAATTTTGTATGTAAAATTAAGTTTTCAATGAAGCCCTGATAGATATTGTGTATTAGAAAGATAAATGATAGTTAGTTGCTGTTAATAAGTTGAGAAAGTAAAACATTTAATTACATTTGCTGTCAACAAAAAAACTTGATTTCTCACCCGAAAGAAGACAAAAATAATCAAATTTGCCATAAAAAAGGGGAACAGGCCAAGGGCCAATTTTGTTAAGAATTTGAATTTTCTTTTTTCACAAATTTACTTTGCCCATGCCTCATTCTTCTGTCATTGGTTGCTTAAGAATATTGATATTATCACCCTTTATGGTCACTTATATAGGCTAACGCATATTAAATGTGAAGCCATTTGCCTGCCATTTTCAATGAAGCTTTAAGAGTTTAGTCGTAATTTTGAAGTATGTGATTTCTTTTTTAAGGTCTGTAAGAAATTTAATGAAGTAGGTAGCAACTTGTTGTCTAGAAGTTTTATACAATTAGAGAAACGCCACGCCACCATATACAAACGTGTAAAGTCGTCTTTACCGAGACGAGAATCTGAACGAAGAGCACATCCACTATCAAGACACAGCGATATTCTACAGGCAGTTGAGACAAGAATCAGCATGCTTAATATGACGTACACGAAATACGTTGAAAATAAATTGATTTGCTTTATTCCAGGAAAGGTAATAATTTTCTATTAATTTAGCAAGAGTTAGGAGCACAGTATAATAATAATAGTTTGCAGTGAGGATTGTCTACTAATAGTGCTTTCGACTTACTGCACTAGTGCTGCACTGGCATGCGCTCATGGCCATTTGCTTGTTCGATTTTTACTAATTTTGATCAGTATTGATATTCTCCAGATTGTCGATAACAACAATATTCTTTTTATTGCTTACCAATAGAACCTTACTGGAAGCTTTAACAACTATAGGTTAAATTGAAAAAATAGTCAATTTTCTTACAGTGGAGCAGGAAGATAAAATTAAAACAAAGTAGAATTCTTATAGTCAAAACAAAACAGTTTCTTTAATGAAAACTGTACATGTTTCAAACCTCTAAGGGTTCATCATCAGCAGTAAAATTTCTTTAGTAATAAATGACAAAGCTAGAAAAAGGAAAAGATGAAATACAGGCAAAAAAGGAAACTAGATTACCTTACCTTCCAATCAACTCTGAAGATATTAAATCATTTTAGTAAACTTCGAAACGAAAACTAAAGGTTTATGGAGTAAAGTGACATATTCATATATACAGTGTGTCCACGGATAGAGTTCGCGTAGGGTGTAAATGACAAAAAAAATTCGAGTTGAAATTTGAGCTTCTGGGGATCAGCCCTGCTTGGTTTTAAACTAATTTGTGACATAATTTTACTTTCGAAAAATCACGTATGCCTTGGGAATTTTGAAAAAACTAATTTTCCTAATCAGTAAAGTGCCCTTTCTGTAGGTTTTACGACAAAATGTTATTAAGGAAACTTGTTCAGAATGAAGAACTGAGTAGGTTTGCGAAATTTCGAAAGTCTAGGCCTACTTTGATTTTTTGGTATTTTTTCCCACTTTTCTCCAGAAAAGTGCACTTTGGGTAGCTTTCACATTAAAATGTTATTAAGAAAACTTGTTCACAATGAAAAACTGGATAGGTGTGAAAGAATTTCAAAAGCCTAGGTATACTTTGATTTTTTTTCTGCTAAAAAATTTAAAACGCATAAAAAGTAAAGTAGACCTAGGCTTTTGAAATTCTTTCACACCTATCCAGTTTTTCATTGTGAACAAGTTTTCTTAATAACATTTTAATGTGAAAGCTACCCAAAGTGCACTTTTCTGAAGAAAAGTGGGAAAAAAATACCAAAAAAATCAAAGTAGGCCTAAACTTTCGAAATTTCGCAAACCTACTCAGTTCTTCATTCTGAACAAGTTTCCTTAATAACATTTTGTCGTAAAACCTACAGAAAGGGCACTTTACTGATTAGGAAAATTAGTTTTTTCAAAATTCCCAAGGCATACGTGATTTTTCGAAAGTAAACTTATGTCACAAATTAGTTTAAAACCAAGCAGGGCTGATCCTCAGAAGCTCAAATTTCAACTCGAAATTTTTTTGTCATTTACACCCTACGTGAACTCTATCCGTGGACACACTGTATAAAAAACCCAAATTTGAAAACCAAACCAGTAAAATACTGAAAGAAAAAACAACATGGTAAACCAAATTGCACTGTTGAAAAAATTAGAACATACCTAAGGTAATAACATCAAAAACTTAAGGGTAAATGGCAAACATGTTTGTTTTTATAACGGGAACGTTTAGGGGTTCCTAGGAACCAAAAAAGCATAATTGTTAATAAATAATGGGAGCACAAGTCACCATGGCTTGGAATAGAAAATGGAAGCGGAAACTGCGTGGCGTGGCCCGTTCAGTGTGATTTCCTTAAGGTATGTTCTAATTTTTTCAACAGTGCAATTTGGTTTACCATGTTGTTTTTTCTTTCAGTATTTTACTGGTGTTGGATTAAGGCCTTTTTTGTTTGGTTTTCAAGTTTGGGTTTTTTATATATATGAATATGTCACTTTACTCCATAAAC
Source organism: Pseudeuparius sepicola (assembly GCA_963920635.1). NCBI lineage: Eukaryota > Metazoa > Arthropoda > Insecta > Coleoptera > Anthribidae > Pseudeuparius > Pseudeuparius sepicola. The sequence goes on along the minus strand of OY987302.1, from coordinate 26,285,756 downwards.
CTTTAGTTTTCGTTTCGAAGTTTACTAAAATGATTTAATATCTTCAGAGTTGATTGGAAGGTAAGGTAATCTAGTTTCCTTTTTTGCCTGTATTTCATTTTTTCCTTTTTCTAGCTTTGTCATTTATTACTAAAGAAATTTTACTGCTGATGATGAACCCTTAGAGGTTTGAAACATGTACAGTTTTCATTAAAGAAACTGATTTTGGAGTTTTGACTATAAGAATTCTACTTTGTTTTAATTTTAACTATCGATTATCTTGTATTCGTGCCTTAGGTACCTATATTTTGTGGGACTTGGCAAAATTTGAAATATTGTAATGACTACCAAGTGAGTGAGTAATCTAGAATCTAAAATATAACAGAATATAGAAATAACTAACCAACATTACTACTCATCTCCATATCTATTAACAATACATATACTGGGTGATCTTTTGAAAAGTTTCTATGGGCTATATCTCAGAAAATAAAGAAGATAAAAAACTGCAAAACCCGTTTCAGTAGTATGGAGGGGGAACCAAAATGGCCTATCAAGTGACGCCCCTCCTCCAACCCCATAGGCCCCGCCCATTTCAACTTTAAAATCTTAAATGACAACCCAACTTGTGATACATCGTTGAAAAGCTCTTTAAAAATGCTTTCCAACGGTGCGAATAATAGGTACACTTGGTTCAGTAATTATCGATTTATTCAAGAATATTTGAGTTCAATCTGACCTGCTAGAAGGCTTGAATGGGCTCGTATACCAATTTTTTTTTATTTTTGCAATGGATAGATATCGCCTTTAAACGTATGGAAACGCTAAAGAAAAATTTTTTTCCATGCTAGTTTAGTTGCAAAATTAAGTTGAATACCTTAATGAATGGCTGTGACGTAGTTACCATTAATTTAAGAACCGGCAACGTCGCCTTCTCCCTTCTTCGTCTTCCGTCAAATAAAATGACCTGGGTAGAGATGGGTAATTCGTTCATTTTACTACAGCCGAATCGATCAGTGACCGATTTAAAAAAAGGTCGAATCATTTCAATCAATCGTTAATTTCAATCACTTCAGTCATAGTAGTCAGGAGCATGCCTGTAAACTTGTATGGTTTTGGCTTAATTCGAGGTTTTAAATCAGCCGTTTCTGTTTTACAATTCACGAGACGAAACGTTCGTTTGGTCTTAGTTCGTTCAATCGTCGATCATTCGGTGCGGGGACTGTGGAGTGTCGGTAATAACCGACTGCTTCATGATTGAATCGTTTGGATATAAATATGTTGAGATTTAGTCAATCAATACTTTAAAGTGATCGAATCACAGTGACCGAACCATTCACGATTGACACATCTCTAGACCTGGCCTCAGACCTGGCCTGTTAACCTTTATAAATATAACCTCTAACAAACTATCAATAGTTGTCTGAAAACGTTTCTACCTGCGAAGATTATCAGCCCTTTGCCCAATGCGTTAGCAGAAAATAAGCAAGTGATCTTACTAATTATTTACTAGTTTGCGTGTCGTTATAATAGTTGTTCGTTCCCTGTTGTGAAAACACCAGCAGAAACTCTAATTATCGGTGCCTACCAACGAAATTCGCCAAAAACGGTGATTGGAAACAGTTGGCCTTCCAATGAAGAAAACGTTTTTGTATTGTTGCGAAGACCATTTCAACGTAAGTACATATTATCTATTATAGGTAGTTTGAAGCACTTTTACTTCTTTTTGTAATACTGCCTTGGGGTTATTACTTAAGACTACATCTACCTGAATGTATAATAAACCTCAAAATAACCCGTTTATAATTTTTATTACATATAGAGATTAAAAGTTTATACTAATATTAAGTATTTATAGTTTATATTATTGTACTCGTAAATCGATTCTTTTCATTATAAATTCAAAATTTTATTTCATATTAAAGTTCTTACTTACTCTTTAATCGAGCAACTTTTATTGCAATAATTTTTGTATAAGAATAGTAAGATATATTTTTCTTTTTTTTTTAGCTTGAGCGTGATGCTAAGAATTGGATGTTCTTCAAAACTGTGAGAAGCAAGATTATCTTGAAAAAGGAAGTTGTGCCTCAGCGCTACATAAAAAGCAAACGAATTGCTTCCCTTCCAATTCATGTAGAGGATAATAAGACGAATTCGAGAATTTGCAATGCTCAATATACATTCGAGGGTAAATCATCAATTAATATACCTTTTAGATCACATAAGGGTTATTGGGTGAGGCCTTTAATTTTATGAAATATATTTAAGTTAAATAGTTAAGTCGTATTGTAAATTATTGTTCAATAAACTGTAAATTATGTTGTGTTTATTCTTTCCCTAATTGGTTACCTATTTATAGTAAAGTTTGAATAATAATTCATGTCTAAAGTGATATTTTCATTTCCTTTTTGTTAATGACAAATATTCAGAACCTAAAAAGAAAAAACGTTCTACAATCATAGCGGAGAGACCGGAGAGGCGGGCAGGGACGTAAACCCACGGCTTCGATTTGGACGGCGAATCCCGCGCGGGGCGGACGTGAGGCCGCGAAGGGGGCGAAGCCGCAGCATGGCCGATCCTCCGAGGTCCCCCCCCCCCGAGTTTAATAAACGAACACCATTTCCAATTCCACATAATATGGCAGATTTTCCCATGTCGCCTTCACAAATCCATGCTATGTTAAAAGACTATATTGAAATAATAACACAAACTTGCATTTGCAGTGAAAATTTGAAGTTCTCGCACGTCAAACATTGAGTGTCAAATGAATCATAACTGACAGTTGACCGTTTCGTTGACACATTTTTATGCTGTTGCCGCTGTTTACCGGGGCCCATATTTGACTACCTGGGTTGAATAGAATGAATTTAAATTATTCGGTAATTAGATGCAAATTGATATAATCTCCATGAAAATAAATTATATTTTATCATATTAACCTTTGGAATATTAAACTCTTTAATAATCAATCTTATAAATAATTTTATATAGTACTCTAAGGTACAAAAAAATAATAACATTTCCATACTACTTATCGAATCTCCTCAGTGGTAAAGTCGTCACACGTGGCGGGAAAGTTGTAAATTTAAATTTACAGAAAAACTAAAGGAAAAATCTAAAAACTGAAAGACACGGGTCCTTTTTTTTCCTATTATCTATCAATAAATCCAAAAAAATTATATATTTTTTCGAAATTACACGAGCCCATTAGGTAGACAATACCTACTTGATAAATAATTTTACTAGCTACGCAAATTTACCTGGATCCTTCCATAGTGGATATATAATAAATTTACTTTGGGACTCGCATTCATTTTCATAGTAGATTTTGCCAAAATATCTTCAATGTTTTCCTCTTATCATGGCTTACACTATGGCTGAAAGGGTTGAAATGATTTTTAACTACGGGCAAGAAGCTAAATGTGCATTGAGAACAGCTAATACCTACTTTTAATGCAAGATATCCAGAAAGACCTATTAGCCACACATACATCCGAAAACTGGTTATAAAGTTCGAAATGACGGGATGTGTAGAAAACAAGGAAAGGACAGAGCCCAGGGTACTTCAAGAAAACGCCCAGATCAAAGTTCTGGGTCATTTTGCAATGAATTCTACTACCTCTGTTCTTCAGGCGGCAGCTGCAACTAGACTTTCTTATCAGTCAGTGTGAAAAGTTTTAAAATTGTACAAATTTCATCCCTACAAAATTCAGATCCATCAGGAACTTATAGAAAACGATCCCGACTGTAGAGTTCAGTCTTGCGAAGAAATGACAGATACAATTAACAATGATTTTGAATTGCTCAAAAATATCTGCGACGAATGTAGTATTTCCTCAACGGTTTTGTTAACAAGCACAACTGTCGATATTGGAGTGACGAAAATCCGCATGTCTTCACAGAAGGTCATTCCCAGTATCCCGAAAAACTTAATGTATGGGCAGGTCTTCTAGTAGGCAAGGTCATTGCGCAAATATTTATACCAGGCAACTAAATGGCGAGTGTTATTTGTATTTATTAGAAATGACTATTAACCCTCTTATTAAGGAGGAAATAGAAAACCAAGAAGGGACCATGGGAACATAAACCTCGATGAGAACTAAATCCATTTTCAACATAATGGAGCACCCCCACCCTACGTACTACCAGTTAGGCGGTTCTTAGATTGAGAATTTCCAATGCTCTGGATGGAAGAAGAGGACCCGTAGAATGGCCTCCACGATCCCCAGATCTAAGTTCCTTAGAATTTTTCTTTGGGGTTATTTAAATAAGGGACAGCACTTTTAACATTTAATTTAGATAACTTTTTGTAATTGACTGCAATAAATTCTTATTAAGGCGCTACGATACCCCCCATTTTCAAGGGTTTCGTAGTTTACATCTCCTACTTGCATTTCTTAATATTTTCACTTGATTTTTTTTAGGGGCTTAGATAAAGCTATGAAGAATCGTCGTTGTGTGTTACGAACTGTGCAGGACTAATGCGACACTGTGAAAAAAAATGCCAAACATACCCGAAATTCGACTATATTCGGTTAAGAATTTCGAGTATTTCCGCCGCTCAAACATAATTCGAAAGACACAACGACGATTGAGGCATTCGATAACATTATTTTAAGACTACTTTCAAGTCTATACGTTTGTTCGTTTGGCTATGATTTGAAAACTACGAACCCATTGTCCGGCAATAAAATGTTCCGTGAATTGGCCATCCGAGCAGGAATTAGACATACGGAGATGGGCGAGCGGGCGGGCGTTCGCTGGAACTCGTGGTTCCCCTACTTCCCCCTTCTTCGGCCTACCTCGCCGGGCTCGGGAACCACGGCAGGGGAACTTTCAATCGATATCAGATGTTTCATTTTATTAGTCTCCCTTATTTGTTTCATTTGTTTTGAATGTTGGCAAATATTTTCGAGTGTCCTACCCGAAGGTTATTTATTATTCCTCCAGGAATAATAAATAAATAATTTTTATTCACAAAGTACTTTTTGCTTTTGTGTAAAATGGTTTAATCCCTAAGGCATAAAATGGCCTGGCCGTGCAAAAAGGGAAAATTTAAATTCTAGACCATATTGTGCGCTTGATGTTTACTTTAAAAATGTGATAGCTAAAAGTGATATTTTTGTCAAATAAATGGGTCATGTGAAGCATTTTTTGAAACCGAATAATATCCTATGTAATACGATTATTGTGTCAAATCGCTGCATGATAAAAGCTAATTTATATAAGTACTTTCCAGAGAGAACGATAATAATTCTGTCAGTTTTAGAAACTTCTTCGTTAGAAGATTGTTCGAAAGTCATTGGAGTTGAAAATCGGGCAAAATAAAAATAAATTGAAGGGGGACCCCATGTGGGTTATTCATATTTTAGAAAGGAAATTAAGGAAACAGACCTCAGTCCCACAATTTCTTTTTAATTCAAAAAGCTACCGGTTTCGTAACTCCCAAAGTTACATCATCAGGCTAAAGCTATAATAAAAGGAGAATAAAGCTAAAAAAGGTCAGCAGCAATGCTAATCAATGACTGATATTAATTTAACACTTAATGAGTAAAAAATTCGTTCATTTACTTACAAATATCATCAAGAGCTGTACAGTTTTAAGATTGGAGTCTATTATAGCCATTGCACTAACTACTAGCACTTATATAACTAAATTTAAAAGGTAAGACAAACTAAGACAAGGGACATACAGATTAAAATTCTTGTTAGGTCTAACTACGGCGGGCGTAATAGCTGTAGTTGTTTCGAATTGATTCTAGAACATTTTTTATACAATAAAATTTTTTTAATGGCTATGTATTTTGATGCTGGCAGCGCCCCCCATTGGCAAAGGTGGGAACTAAGTCTTAGGAGAGAATTAGCAACTACAGGCAACCTCAATATTTCAGAAAAACTATAAGCAGAAACCGACAGTGCAGAAAACCCAACAGTAGAGTTAGGTACAGGTAGCTATTATAATTATTCAAAGAAAATAGAGAAAGTTGGTGAAGATTCAAAATTTATTTGGGAGTTTAACGATTTTTCATTATTCAATTTTACTTGTCTAAGAATCTCAAAAGACTCTAAGTTATTAAGAAAACAACCTCTATTGGCTATGTGTAAAATTTTAAAATCACGTTTCGGGTCAAAATCATGCTGATTATCATATAAATGTTTAGAAAAATGTGAGAAGCAACTTGAAAGTGGGTTTAAAGCCCTTTGATGTTCCTTTAATCTGGTTCTAAAATTACGAAAGGTTCTACCAATATAAGAACAATTACATGTTGAACAAATCAGTTTATAAACACCTTTAAGATCCATTCGATCAGTTTTATCTTTATTGTTTAACAATAATCTACCCAATGAGTTTGAACTTTTGAACGAGACTTTAACGTATCTTTTGAAAATATTAGAAATTTTATAGCTTACTGGGCCACAGTAAGTTAATGAAATATACTTATTGGTTATATTCGAGTCGACTGTAGGTTGAGGTAAATGTTGATCGCTTTGATAATGATGTATATAAACAGAATTTTGCATTGTTTTATTTTGTTTCTTAGATAATAATTTACTAACTAATTTATCATCGTAGTTGTGTTGTAAAGCAATTTGAGATACAATATGTAACTCTTTATTAAAAGATTCCTCTGAGAGGGGGACTTTAATGAATTTATCCAGATAAGAATTAAATGCAGCCAATTTATGAGATATAGGGTGTTTGGAAAAATTATCTATCACCACTCCGGTATGAGTTGGTTTTCTGTAAATGTTAAAAATAATATTATTATCTAAATGTTGGACTGTAAGATCTAAGAAACTCAATTTATGATTTTTTTCTATTTCTAATGTGAATTTAATATTATTATCCAACTGATTGAGATAAGAGAAGAACAACTGTAAATCTTGTTCATTGCCTGTCCAAACTAAAATTATGTCATCAACGTATCTACCATAAAACTTAATAAACCTTGAAAAACTATTATTAGTTAATATTTTAGAACACTCAAAGAAATTCATAAAAATATCTGCCAAAATTGGGGAAATAGGGGAACCCATAGCTAACCCGTCAATCTGGTTGTACACCTTCTCATCAAATTGGAAAAAATTTTGTTCGAGGCAAATGCCTAGAATTATAAAAATCTCATTCCTTTCAGCCACAGAAAATTCACTTTCATCTAATTTATTTTTAATAAGGTCCTTTATTATGTTGGTAGGAATATTGGTAAACAAATTCGAAACGTCAAGGGAAACCAATAGGAATGGTTGATCAAATATAAGATCCTTCAATTTTTCTATTAAATCTAAATTATTTTTTATCGTGTAAGTAAAACAACCAGAATAAAGCTGTTTCAAGATTTCATTTAACCATTTTGACAGATAACAAGTAGGAGAACTTATGTAAGATACCACAGGTCTAATAGGTATATCTACAAAATTGTCAGATTTGTGGATTTTTAATAGACCATACAATTTAGGGGTAGAAGAAAAATCTGGGGAAATTTTTTTAATTAATTCATTATTAAAGAAAATTGGACATTTTTTGAGAGTGTTTTTTACTTTTAGGTTAAACGAGTTCAAGGAAAATTTGTTATTAATAGAAAAACTACTAGAAGTCATAAATTGATTCACTTTATGTTTATAATCTGATTCGTTTAATATTATCACAGAATTACCTTTGTCAGCTTTTGTAATGGTTAAATTATTAATTTTAATTTTATTTTTAATTTGCTTAATTAAGTCAGTATTAATTCTACCTTTATTATGGTCGGTCAATTTTCCCAATCGTGACTTCTCCCTTTTCAAAACCTCTTTAACGTCGTGGCGTATGGAATCTTTATTCTCAAAATCGTAAGATTGAATAATAGTTTCAGTCTCAACCGCAACGATCTCTAATTCTTTAAGACTAAGTTCTGGCGAACATTCTGGGTTAAATTTAAAACCCTTTTTTAATAAAGAAATTTCATTATCTTTAAATTAAACATCCGAAAAATTTACAAATGAATCTTGGAAAATATGAGCAAAATTATTACACCAGGGGTTTTAACCTAAAAGTAAAAAACACTCTCAAAAAATGTCCAATTTTCTTTAATAATGAATTAATTAAAAAAATTTCCCCAGATTTTTCTTCTACCCCTAAATTGTATGGTCTATTAAAAATCCACAAATCTGACAATTTTGTAGATATACCTATTAGACCTGTGGTATCTTACATAAATTCTCCTACTTGTTATCTGTCAAAATGGTTAAATGAAATCTTGAAACAGTTTTATTCTGGTTGCTTTACTTACACGATAAAAAATAATTTAGATTTAATAGAAAAATTGAAGGATCTTATATTTGATCAACCATTCCTATTGGTTTCCCTTGACGTTTCGAATTTGTTTACCAATATTCCTACCAACATAATAAAGGACCTTATTAAAAATAAATTAGATGAAGGTGAATTTTCTGTGGCTGAAAGGAATGAGATTTTTATAATTCTAGGCATTTGCCTCGAACAAAATTTTTTCCAATTTGATGAGAAGGTGTACAACCAGATTGACGGGTTAGCTATGGGTTCCCCTATTTCCCCAATTTTGGCAGATATTTTTATGAATTTCTTTGAGTGTTCTAAAATATTAACTAATAATAGTTTTTCAAGGTTTATTAAGTTTTATGGTAGATACGTTGATGACATAATTTTAGTTTGGACAGGCAATGAACAAGATTTACAGTTGTTCTTCTCTTATCTCAATCAGTTGGATAATAATATTAAATTCACATTAGAAACAGAAAAAAATCATAAATTGAGTTTCTTAGATCTTACAGTCCAACATTTAGATAATAATATTATTTTTAACATTTACAGAAAACCAACTCATACCGGAGTGGTGATAGATAATTTTTCCAAACACCCTATATCTCATAAATTGGCTGCATTTAATTCTTATCTGGATAAATTCATTAAAGTCCCCCTCTCAGAGGAATCTTTTAATAAAGAGTTACATATTGTATCTCAAATTGCTTTACAACACAACTACGATGATAAATTAGTTAGTAAATTATTATCTAAGAAACAAAATAAAACAATGCAAAATTCTGTTTATATACATCATTATCAAAGCGATCAACATTTACCTCAACCTACAGTCGACTCGAATATAACCAATAAGTATATTTCATTAACTTACTGTGGCCCAGTAAGCTATAAAATTTCTAATATTTTCAAAAGATACGTTAAAGTCTCGTTTAAAAGTTCAAACTCATTGGGTAGATTATTGTTAAACAATAAAGATAAAACTGATCGGATGGATCTTAAAGGTGTTTATAAACTGATTTGTTCAACATGTAATTGTTCTTATATTGGTAGAACCTTTCGTAATTTTAGAACCAGATTAAAGGAACATCAAAGGGCTTTAAACCCACTTTCAAGTTGCTTCTCACATTTTTCTAAACATTTATATGATAATCAGCATGATTTTGACCCGAAACGTGATTTTAAAATTTTACACATAGCCAATAGAGGTTGTTTTCTTAATAACTTAGAGTCTTTTGAGATTCTTAGACAAGTAAAATTGAATAATGAAAAATCGTTAAACTCCCAAATAAATTTTGAATCTTCACCAACTTTCTCTATTTTCTTTGAATAATTATAATAGCTACCTGTACCTAACTCTACTGTTGGGTTTTCTGCACTGTCGGTTTCTGCTTTTAGTTTTTCTGAAATATTGAGGTTGCCTGTAGTTGCTAATTCTCCCCTAAGACTTAGTTCCCACCTTTGCCAATGGGGGGCGCTGCCAGCATCAAAATACGTAGCCATTAAAAAATTTTTTATTGTATAAAAAATGTTCTAGAATCAATTCGAAACACCTACAGCTATTACGCCCGCCGTAGTTAGACCTAACAAGAATTTTAATCTGTATGTCCCTTGTCTTAGTTTGTCTTACCTTTTAAATTTAGTTATATAAGTGCTAGTAGGTAGTGCAATGGCTATAATAGACTCCAATCTTAAAACTGTACAGCTCTTGATGATATTTGTAAGTAAATGAACGAATTTTTTACTCATTAAGTGTTAAATTAATATCAGTCATTGATTAGCATTGCTGCTGACCTTTTTTAGCTTTATTCTCCTTTTATTATAGCTTTAGCCTGATGATGTAACTTTGGGAGTTACGAAACCGGTAGCTTTTTGAATTAAAAAGAAATTGTGGGACTGAGGTCTGTTTCCTTAATTTCCTTTCTAAAAATAAAAATAGTACATTTTATTGTTCCAGTCAGTCAGGAAATTCGATAATTCAGATTTGTCAGAAGGTTCTGAAATTGAACGGCAGTCAGGGTAAGAATACCTAATGTTCGATGATGATGTCATAACAGTCACAGTGAAACCAATAGGAGTACCTAATTTGTGGGCTTGTGTTGTGTGCTTTTATTCCCGTAATAGGGTTCTCAGAATTTGAGACAGGGCTACTAGGGTACTAACACATATTTTGTACACTTATTATTCGGATTTAGGTATAAGTAGTAGTGCAGGTGCATAGGGTTTGAAAAAAAATCTTTCTGGGAAAAATAGGGCTTTGAATGGAACATGGAACATTTATTTACAAGGGATTAGAAATTAATAGCTCCTATTATCTCACAACTATTACTTTATTTAAAAACGGAGACCGGTTTCGTAACTCTATAAATTTACCTACATCCTCAGGGCTGGTAGTAGGTATAAGTATAAATAAATAAAGAACCTTTACTTACTAGCCATTATACATTTTAAATATACACATTTAGCCACAAGTCAAAGTTGAAACAATTAAAAATATTACATCATTATCATCTTTTTTCAAATACCTAATCCAAATTTCCTGCAAGCTCTTGGACTATAAGTGATTATCCTTTATTTATTTACTTTTTTAAACCTTATATTGTAGTCCGTGATGATGCAATTTTATAGATTAACGAAACCGCTTACTGTTTTAAATAAACAAGTAATAGTTGTGATATAATAGAGCCTATTCACTTTCAATCCCTCTAAAATGAACTCTTACAGGGTAGAAAGTTCTCAATTAGATTTATTTATTATTACACAAATATAAATATGGAATACTATATAAAACATTTTATAGAAGTAGACTTTAGATGCTTTTCTAGACGTGGCAACACTATTATGCAGTACAATATTATCCAATCAAATATTGATAGATGTTCAATTGGCCCTAATGTGGTTCAAGAAGAATTGGGTAATCGAATCGTTAATTTAGATTTTATAATTGAGCAATTACAGAGACGCGTGTGACGTGACCCGTTGGCGGCCGGCCCCCGACTTTATTATTTCATATTAGCTACACAGAAAAAAATACTGTTGTGATTTTAGTGAGTTTGTGTATAGTCACTTTTTCATTACTTTAAATATACAAGCAAATTCATGTGATCCCAACAATATAATCTATACTTTTGACGTAATTGCAGATGAACTAATAAGTTTCAAATAGTTTAAATTTCCGTTAAAAATACGTACTTATTGTCACTTCGATACTAAAATTAGCATACCAATGAAAGCATAGCCTGGGATTTAAAATGTCTCATGTTTTATTTAAACAATTAAATTTATTTTATAATAATAATAATAATTCTCACCCTCAGACTACTCCAAACTATATAAGAGTACCCCAGAAGCAACTGAAAAAACATTATAATTCATTGGATGAAGGATGAACAAAACAATTCTTGCAATAAGAACGTATAATCATGATTTAATAAAACCTCATTTTTTCTTAAGTGCAACTTTTATGTTCATCAATATAATCAGTAATCATGTTTTTAAATTTTTATGATATTCAAGAAATTATTAGATTTATTAGAATTCATGTCAAATACATAGTTAGATTGAATCAAGTACTTTTTACTTGACTGACTGTTACAAACACGTTAGTAAAAAAAGCTATGACCTTGACTGACCAATTTACCAAAACGAATGATCGAAAATTTCTCAGTTAAAGTTTTGAATCAGCCCTACACTCTATATTATCGTTCGTAGTCATAATGAACACTGTGAAAGTGAATGGCAATAGAAGAGCTATTAACAAACTGGGGGTTACTAGAACCTGTATTCACTAAAATTAAATGTTATATTGATCTCATCTGCATCATTTTTGTTTTGTCAATAATTATAAGTTGCTACTCTAGCAGCTTGATTTGCATTTTACACATCATTTGCTTATTATTCAGGCAATAATACTTATAATAATTATAATTGATATTAGTACCTACAATTATTACAAATCCAGCAAAAATGCAATGACAGTAGTTGTAATTTCAGTATAAATGTACCCCTATTCAATTCAACAAAATGAGGCCTCAAATGAAACGTTATGTTGTTCTGACAAAAGAATGTGCTTAGAAAAGAAGTATTATAGAATCAATTCCAGAACATGATATTGATGGAAATTAAATATTACATTTAAATTATTCATTCGAATTCAATATCAATTATTGTAATTGAATTGATTATTGTTAGTTACAAAAAAGCTTCTGCTTGAGTTTGAGGAATAATATCTCATATTGAATTAAACAGGTTTTTTTTACAAAGTAACAGATTTTTCTCAGTGTAGTACCCACGGCCGGCCGCCGGCCGCCGTGAAGGGGCAGGCTGGAGTGGGGAGTCGTGGGGACTAGAGAAAGGAAAAAGATAGGCATAGCTAATCGAGCGACGTATGTCCTGAATTGAGTCGGGCACTTCAGGCGGATTTGATAAGTATCGTAACCTCTTAATACAAGTAAATTGTAATTTGAATTAATTTTGTAATTGACTGTATTAAATTGTTATTAATACAAGTAAATTGTAATTTGAATTATTAATAATAATCTTTTCTGTACCTGGAAAACCTTAACATTATTTCAACACCTAATTTACATCTGGTGTTCAAATATTACTAAGTAGGTAGGCAGTCTACCTGTGCTAATTTAAGCCTTCTATTTCCTTTATTACCATCTGTTGTTTTGAAGTCCGGGCAATTTTGCAAACATTTTGTAGGTTTTATTTGATTTGTCAAATGTGGTACTAAAATCTAATATTCTTGAATAAATCGAAAATTACTGAACCATATATGTACCTATTATTGGTACTGTTGGAAGGCATTTTTAAAGAGCTTTTTAACAATGTGTCACAGGTAGGGGGTTGCCATTTAAGATTTAAACTTGGGGTGGGCGGGGCCTATGGGGTTGGAGGAGGGGCCTTACTTAATACGCCGTTTTGGTTCCCCTTCCATACTACCGAAACGGGTTTTGCCTTTTTTTGAAATAAAATAACTTCATCATGTTCTGGTGAAAATTTCACCATAACTGCACTGAGCCGCACTGACGATCGCAAGTGTGTAGTGTAGGCATGCACCTGGCGTAAATCTAGTGCATTTAAGCCAAAAACACTACTTTTACTTTGAGGGCATTGATATGATCCATTGCCATATTGAATATAACTGAAATAGCTTATTAGAATTCCTACTGTGCATCTACTACTATATTTAGAGCATTCAAACTTCCTGCAATTTTAAAAGATATCTTGAGAGTGATCTGAAATAATATGACAATTGTTTTCACTAAATCAGTTTTTAAAAATGTTAAGAGGGGGCAGGGCGTAAAATTTAACACAAAATTTTCAATCATGGTGCTCGCGAAAACGGCTTCACATTGTGATGTTTACTTTTCCTTCCAAATAGATTGACTTAATATCTAACATATTTTATTTATCCAGATTTGCTATAGATTTTAAATAAAAGTGAATTTATTCAATATAGGTGTGAAAGGTGTAAAAGTGAATTTATTCAATATAGGTGTGAGTCGATATGCCACAAAAAGTGTCTTTAAAAAAGTCAAATATGTTTGATTTTGTCTCGTCTCTTTGTCTATTCTTCTGCATAAAATGATCGCTCACAAATTTGTAATTTTTGGAACGTCATGTCCAGAAATAACGAATTTTCAAGTCCATTTTGACTTGACACTAATGTTGCTGGATATTTCCAGTGCCTTATTTTAAGTAAGGTAGTAGATATGTTCCAGTTTAGTAGAAATGTTCTTCACTCACTGGTATGTTTAGAAAACAGATGTTAATGGATTTCACATTCACTCTAAAATAACCACCAGTACTTTTGATACTTTTTAGGTATTAGATGAAATGCGACATGTTCTAAATTTAGTTGAAAGTGACCAGACCCCTCCAAGAACTCATCAGCTTTTACAAGAGTTAAGAGATCTGAGTAGTATGGCTATGGAGCACTTTGATGAACATATTTTACCAAGAGTTAAAGAACAACTTGAGAAGCGACAAGGTAAATAGCTATAAGATTCTGGCCTCTACACATACAGTGTGTCTCCAGATTATTGTTGTGGAGAATAAGGTTTTTTTGGTTTCAAATAAAGGAATTCCCACATGTGCACTCATTCCTCAATACTTTTTTGCTGTTTTGGAAACACAATAAGTGCCTAGTAGTCAGAGGAAAATATATATTATTTTTCCACTACAATTCTTCTCCCAACACTAGTCTGGAAGAACACAATTTAAAATACACATTTTTATGGCCATGTTTAACCCTTTCAGTATGGTTGACAGATATAATATTTACCAGAAAAACATTTGGCATATAGCCTACTGACCAATATACAGGGTGTCCCGAAATGAACCTACCATAATTTACCAGGCTGTTCTGCGACAAAAAAACTTCTTATAAATATGGCTTCAAAAATAGCCCCCCCCAAAATGGACAGTGTTGTGAACGGTTATTTCTAAATATTTCCAGAATGAACAAAAATAAAATTCTGAAAAAACCGTTTGCAAAACTTCCATTTTGGAGGTGCTAAGGGTGATTTTATAGAAACCATGTTTATATGAACTTTTTCATTTTTTTTCACCATAGACATCATTTGTGCAAGTAAGGCCACAGCTCATGTGATGTCTTAAACTACTATACGGAATTATTTTCAAATGCCATTAGTGATGTGACAGATATATATATGGTACCCGCCTACCTAGCCATAAAGAATTGCTGTCCACCTATCACTGAAAGGGTTAAATTTAGAACATGTCTATAGTATTCAATTTATTTAAATATTTGTCAGACTTTGATCTTGTATTGCCTTGCTGTTACTGTTTACTAATATAGTAAGGTACAAAAAACTTTAAAACTGACGTTATAACATATTAACACAGAGTGCAATGATTTATTAATTTAGTTGTCTATTGCATCTGGTGTATTGTTGCCTAATGATAGTTCACTTAGATTTTATATCCAAAAATTAGAATGCATTTCTTATTTTATCAAAATATATTTATAATTTCACATGTAATGTTATTCAGTTTTAAGTTCAAACTTATCGATGGTAGTTAGAAGGTTATTGTGTAGAAAAGCCTTACAAAAGTTATCTCTAAGGACATGTCACCAGAACAAGAGTAATCCTAGTAAACAGTGGATTTTATGAAATTTTCTGCGTCTTAAACACTATTTACTTTATGCATGGTTATATTGCGATAAAGATGTGTTTATTGTTATTATTATATGGTGTACTCAATACCCAAATTCGACCAATTGTAGAAATGTATACCGGCAATGCGTTTTAGAAATACTGATTTGCTGAAAATGCGGAGTTTATTTTTTCGAACAGTGAGCAAAATTATTTAACCAGTACTACCACTAGTAAAAGAGGGAGGTTTGCACGCGTATTACTTACCTATTCGAGGAATCCTTGAGCCGGCTGATGCACCTGCACTTGCAAAGTAAAGCCACTTGGAATCCAACTTCACTTGGCTAAATTTAAATTAACCACAACGCCGAAAAATAAACTCCTCCCATTGTGGGAATTACAAATAAGTTTATTAAGGCAAAAGTTAGGTGTGGAAGAAACAAAAAAAAAATAATCGAAGGAAGCGACAAAGGAAATTAGAAGTTTTCAGTATAACCCACATTTTCTTAAAACACTTTCTTTGATTTCATTTAAATATTATTTAAATTACTGATGACAAAAGGAAATTAAATTTTTTTAACACTAGGTATGCGTATAGTTGGTAAAATAATGACAGCGGCCTACTTTAAAATATTTTTCAAATTAATCCCAAAACAAAAATTTGCTTTCTTATTGAAAATGGTTAGGTTTCGAGTCTCTCGACAGGTATACCTTTTGGTTTAAAATTAAAGTTACTTTGATTATTTTGAGTCAACAAAGGTCAATATGCGAGTTACAAAAAAATTTGAAGCAGGATTTATGCCACAGGGCATAACTTTAATCCTCTAGCAGCAAGTTAAAACCGATACCATATTTGGATGTATCCTCTAACGGTTCCTAAAATAATGAAAGAAATCTAACGCCATTCAGATAATTCATGATTGGTTCAGTCGCTCTTAGTTTGAAGTCAGCTGTCCACTATTAAGTAATGTAGCATTATTAATAACTCATCCTTTATAATACATGGAATCTTTTTGTGAACCTGCTAGGTTATCCAGAATTCCAGTCCAAGGTTGAAAACATAAGAGAAAGGTATTAAAATATATTTTTCTTTTAAATATACAGTAAAACTCGGCTATAACGACCACGGGATCTAACAAACTGTGGGTATCGTGTAGGTATCAGTCTCCTTCTTCATGTTTTTCACTTTATTTCAAGTAACCTGCCAAAATCACAGTTTTCTTATTCGTTTTTAGTCTATGTTACTATAGTATGGTGGCCCCCTTTGTGGGACATGCAGTGTCCATATGTTCTTCACGAGGTCCATTCTACGAGTTTATTCACTTGTTTTGATTTAGTGGGTGCGCAATAACTGTGTAGCGAATTTACATGTCACTAAATGTGTACAATATTAAGAAAGCTAGTCTAAATCCATTTATTTGTCAGATAAGTTGAATATAATCCACAAGTTGCAAAATGGTTGTTGCACAAATGTTCCATGATTGTAGACACAAAAAGTTCAATTAACAAGATATTTTTTGTCGATCTTTTATAACGAACAAGGGGTAAGCCCTAAAGCCCATTGTTATTTAAGGCCACATAACCTTGCCTGCACTTTCAACTTTGCTTAAATGGGCTGCCAAATTTTCAGATAATACATGAATTATTTTAATGAATAATCATCCCAGTTGAAAGAAATTGAAAAATTATGTATTTTGTAATTTAACGATGTATATCTGTCGAAATAGAATAGACATAGACAAGGACGAACAATGGAAAATATGATCCTTAAATGCTGTCAATGTTAGTGAATGCTCTGTCTGGTAATTGGAAACAACCAGTTTTCTATCATTTTGTCCAACCTATGACTAAGGATATTTATATTAAATTGTACGTGATATGGCTACAGATGATAAGTGCTTTGGTCAAAAATGAATATTAAACATGACAAAAATGTTTTTTTCTCATCTCTTCATTGAAACTCTTATAATAATGGAGTTTCACTGCAAAATATTCTAATTCAGCTTGTTGTTGATTTTCTTTAACTTCCATATTAAAAGCAATTGAATATTGTCGCAAAAATAGTCTAATGCCTCTAAATACACCTTGGAAGGAAGTTTCAGAATGAAATGATTGGTTGGATTTGTTAAATTCCCGACTGAAATTTGTTGGAAATAGTATCACAAAAAATGCCTTTAGTACCGATTTGGAGAACCAAAAAAACTTACTGGAACAAGCCTCTGATTTAATTGGTCACATCACTGTAGCAGTTATACAGGGTGTCCGGTAATTATGCGGCAATCTCGGGTGAGCAGGTATAGGACGTGAAGAAAAAAATGCTAAATGGATATTGGTGACAACACCATTGGTTTTCTTGAAATAGGGTGTTCAAATTTTGTCAAATTCAATCCTTTCCATTTTGAAAGCGAATAATTTTTGGTACATTGTTCATAGGGATTTTTTTCTTAATTTTGAATGTACAGTTGATCTGTAGCAGTTGAAAGCGGTCGGTGAGAATTTTATGTTTCGAACATTGGAGTCAACAGGTGTTTTGGGGCACATTTTGCCAATTTCAACGCAAACGGTGGATTTTATCCTTATGAAACAAGAGTACCTTTTTGTTGCAGAATAAAAAGGTGCACTAAAATAATGGATCTGCAAGACCAAAAAGATAACCTCAAAAAAGTTACGAGTAAAAGCACGATCCAAAACAGCGCAAGTGGCGTAGAAATTGACATTTATTTTCCATCCCCAAAAACATAATAGTGTCAAATTTCAGTTCAGCAGTTTCATTATTTTGGGAGATATTGCCATAATTCAATTTCAAAAAAAGAACTACAACGCCCTGTATCTCAGTAACTATTAAGATTTGCCCCGTAGTTGTTAAACTCAATCGTAATATTTTGATGTCCTATACCTGCTCACGCGAGATTGCAGGCCCTAAAAGATAACCTCAAAAAAGTTACGAATAAAAGCGCGATCCAAAAACAGCGCTAGTTGCGCCTTCTGTGAGACACGTAGAAATTGACATTTTCAGCTTATTTTCCATCCCCAAAAACATAATAGTACAAATTTCAGTTCAGCAGCTTGATTATTGTGGGAGTTATTGCCATAATTAAATCTCAAAAAAAGAATTACAACGCCCTGTATTTCTGTAACTATTAAGATTTGACCCGTAGTTGTTAAGCTCAATCGTAATATTTTGATGTCCTCTACCTGCTCACGCGAGATTGCCACATAATTACCGGACACCCTGTATAAGTTGTCCCGAAATTAGCCTGCCATAATTTACCAGCATGTTTTGCAACCCAAAACAATTCAAAAAGTTCCTATAAACATTATTCTAAATATTTCCAGAAGGAGCAAAAGTAAAATTCTGACAAGTGGTGTGTAATACACCTGTTAGAATTGACATGTACCGAGGTATAGATAGTTTAACATTCTTCATCATAGGCGTCCCAAACGGGGAAGTGGGTTGAATGAAATATTCCAGATTTTGAGTGTGATTTTTCCCAGATTTCTTGCGAAATTATGAATTCTCAGGGTATTCTACAAAAAAAGATGCTCTGTTGAACTTTGACAGTATGCACTGAGTAAAATCGTTTTGAAAGTTTTTTGCAGTGTGCTACAAAACTGCATATTAGAAATTAGCTGCCATAATTTAGCAAAACGAAAAAACTTTCTATAAACATGCTCCTTAAGGGGACAATCTCTACCCGGTGAATGGCAAATCTCACAGGTATATCATATATCAAATTTCAGAATTTTATCTTTGCTCATTCTGGAAATATATCGGAAAAACTGTTTGCGAAACTCTCCATTTTGGGGGCTATGTCATTTTTGAGACCATGTTTATAGGAACTTTTTCATTTTTTAGGTCACAGAATGCGCTGGTAAATTATGACAGGCTAATTTCGGGACACCCTGTATGGATATATTCATTTGAGTTACAAAGTAGATTATGTAGGTTAAACCAAGATATTGTCGAAAATTTCTTCTCATACAGAAAGGGTATGGGAGCCATTAAAGATCACCTCATCCTCTCCATTACAAATACCATCTTTTATATTTGGTAAAACTCAGAGGATTGACCAAAACTCTGGAAACTGCTCCAAATGTGTCAGAAGAAGAAATCTAAATCCCACATTCGTTAATCCAGTCGCAATATAATAAAATAGATTTTCCAGAAAGTGAAGCTATAAATGAGAGCTTACAGTTGCTGAACGATTTTGAATGAGACCATACAGTTGCTGGACGATTTTGAATGCAAAGAGAAGATTAGTAAAAAATACTAAGCTAGGTATACTGTTTATAAGTTTTGGTATGATTTAGGATATGCAACAAGTATAACCAAGGTAGCCCCTTAAATCCAAAGATGAAGTGCTTAAAGTTTATTTGTAATTTCTATGCCTCGTGCTTCTCAGTGACATCAGATGTGGGAGGAGCCTATGCTTAGTGCATAAGCATACCATTATGATTATGATTGTGATTCGTAGGAAATAATAACTACAAAATAAAAAATAAACAATTTTTTACCGAAATTGAATTATTCGCAAACAAAAAAGTTATGGGCTGTTTATGAAACTCTACAGAACTAAAAACGCTCTATATTTCCCAAACTAATCGAGATATCAGGATCGGTTTGCGGCATTCAACTTGTCTCGAAAATCGAGCACAGTGCACCTTAGGTACTTTTTGGTCTGTCTTTTTGGCAAATAGGGGAAACCCCCCAAAACCATCCAATTCGGGAAGAAGGAAAAATGTAAGAGATGGTAATAGCGTCACTACTTGCAAATAAATCAGGATTGGAATTATTGGTATCCTTGACAAAGCAATATCAGAATATTCTATCTGATTTTGCATGCACAGGGTGCCCCATTTGAAATGGAAGCACCCGTAAAATTTTTGTTTTTGATTCGATTTTAGTGTTTTTTTAATAGGTCACAAAAACTCTGCTTTGATGCAAAACGTGAGGTCTTAATCTCAACTTTCAAGACCTACTACGACTTTATTTTCTATTAAAAATATTGTCATATAATCAGTATTGATGATCTATGAATCTGACTTCCCCATAGAAGGTTCATTTTTTGTAAGATTACCACAAATTTTTATTTCTATTGTTTAAACGCAAAAACTGTAGTTCTTCAAAACATTTGAATAGTCACATATTATATTGAGTTTTTTAAAATTAAATTAAGTTTGTAATCTGTAGCTCCACGTATTTTAACTCTGCCACATAACTAAATTTGGAATTCTCTGGATTTGACTGGTGAAATGTTTCGAATAATCAGTTTTTGTGTTTAAAGAGAACAAATAAAAATTGGTGGCAAACCTTCCAAAAATGAACCTTCTACGGGGTGAAGTAAGATTAATAAACTACATGCTTTGAGTAGAGGATTAATAGGGGAAGAGGAAAGTGCTCCCGTGTTGTGGGTTGCTAACAGGTAGATTTGTAGAAAACAGGGATTGTCATCTAGTAGCCTACAAAATTATTAAAATATCATAGTCTCCTCCGACGGGCAGGGTCAAAAAATGTCCAAAACTTCCCTCTGAAGGGGAAGTTCTGGTGGATTTCCCTAAACTTCTCCGAACTTCCTAGGACTTCCAGTGGACTTCTTCTGGATTTCTTTGGTTTTCCATATAAATTTCCGCGAATTTCGTATACAGTGTGTTAAGGATGTGCCACCCCTCTAAAATTTTTATTTGCGCACCGATTTTGAATTTTTTTTCGATAGTTTTCATTTTTAGGTAACACGGCACTTGGGACGGCCCTCTCCACTTTCCTCGCTGGCCAATCACTTTGCTCTTGCACATGACTCGTGCCTCGGCACGTGGTTCTGGTGCCCGTATTCAAAATTCTGGAAATAAAAAAACCTCCAGGGTTCAAACCTGCGATCATCGATTTACAAGGGCGGCGCTCTAACCAACTGAGCCATCAATGCATTTGAAAATATTACCTTAAAATGGTCTAAACTAGAATCTCGGTAACGTCACAGAATTAAGAATTAAAAAAATACAGGGTGTCTCAAAAGCAACTGACATGTCAAAAAGGTATACAGAGCGAATCAAAAACTTGTTAAAGCTAAAAGGACCTTAATAATTTCATCACATGACGTCACAATTTTTTTCTCTAACAGGTACCTACAGGGAGGACAACAAAATTCACAGAATGTGACAAACACATAGGAAAGACCTTAATTATTTCAACGCTTTAAGTCACAGATTTTTTCTCAAATAGCCTAGGGTGGGCAACAAAAAATTCATATACAGGGTGTAACAAAAATCCGAAGCCAAAAAGGCCTAATTTCATCTCGTGAACAAAAACACTAAAATACGTAGTACTGAGCCGCGATGTATCTTGTGAATGCTTCTGACTTTTAACTAAAAGGTTAGGTAAGAATGGAATGGCCTGCTTCACCTCGTTTTTAGGAAAATGGACTCGTCCAATTATGGACTTCCCCGGACTTCCCTGTGACTTACTTTGATTTCACCCAACTTCCCCGGATTTTCCGAAACTTCCTCGAACTTCCTGAAACTTCCTTTCGAATTCCCCCCCTGTGAAACGCCCCTCGGTCTCATCCCTGGAGCCATCTAGTAGGCTGCAAAATTAGTAAAAATCGATCCCTTTTCCCCGTAGCGCTGGCCGTTGGCAGATCCCTCACCCAAAATAGATAGAAAATTTTTGATAACAGTGAAGTAGTTACTAAGATTTGTTTTTTCATTAATTTTTGCAATTCTTGTCCGTCTATATTAATTTTGTCAATACAACTTGCCGGGTCAGGGCCGGCTCAAGCTTCTGTGGGGCTAGGTGCCACTTGAGAATGCGGTGCACCAACCACTGAAAAGGAATAGATAGTTCGAGCTCCACGTAGCGTATATTTTCTGCGGTTTAGAGCTATAACATTACGTAATTTTTTTAAAACGGCATGTGACGTTACAACGCCGTTGAATATATCTTCCCAATTAAATCCCTATGGTTACCCCACTGGAATGGTAAATTTTTTGCGAGACTTTCTTTCTGATAAGTTTTTCTAGTCCTTATATGGTTTGCAATAGTTATAGACATTTTAATACTTATAGAGATTTTTCAACTTTCATTGTCAAAACTTGAATACTTTGTGGATAAGAGATACGCTAAACATTTATGAAGGAAAGTTGCTCAGAATTTAAAATTATGATTGTATACCAAATTTGCAAACTGTTGGTCAACTTATTATTGTTTTTCTTATATGATAATTAATAAATAAATATTTTGTTTGAATGTGTCAAATATTGACATTTCTCGGATGGAACCTATGAACGAAAAAGGAAGACTTTTACATAGAGTGTTAATATGAAAGTAACATTTTAGTATTGTAAATATGTGTAGATAAGCAATATTTCCTTAAAATATGTCATGAATTTAATGCCTACTAGTTACACAATATAGGTACTATTAATTTTCTACTTTTTTAAATAGGCATGTCTTTTTGCCTTTGTACTGTAAACCAACTATTTCTGTAGGTACGTACTTATTAAACAATTCTTAATAATTCTTTCTCTCGACAAAAGAGAGAGAATTTGATCTACACTCATAATTGTTAATTCTGAACAACTTTCCTTTGTGAATGTTTACTGTATTAGGTCATAGTAGGTTCTTCTATAGTGTATTACCGAATGTCAAGCATGAAAGTCGAGAAATCACTATATTTAAATGTCACTAATTAACTTGTAAACCTTGAGGATTAAAAAAATTGCCAATAAGAAAAATATAAGTACACAAAAAATATATTCAGGGAGTTGTGAAGACCCATGCACAAGCAGTTTTCAAAAATTTACTCGTAATAATTATTCAAATTATTCCTTGACCAATGCCACTTCATGCCACGATGCTAATTTTTTAAAAAAAGTGCTGTGATTTAATATTTACGATTAAATGCGTTTAAACAAGGTTTAGGTCATATATTTTTTAATGATTTTGGTTCAACACTTGAATAAACAAAACATTTTTTTTGTTTTAGTTAAGACTGAATGTACACCACGTGCGTGGTGATTCAACATTTTGACCCATAAAATGGCTTTTTTCGATCTGTAGCGAGCAACAGGCATAATTTTAAATTTTGGTCAATACAAATTTTAATCCAAGTAATTACTCATATTTTGAGACAAAAATTATTTAGAAATATTTATCACAATGGCAGTTATTAGGCTTTTTGCGCAAATGCTAATAACGGCCATTGTGATCAATCTTTTTAAATAATTTTTGTCTCAAAATGTGAGTAATTACTTAGATTAAAATTTGTATTGACCAAAAGTTTAAAATTATGCGTGTTGCTCTTTACAGATCAAAAAAGGCCATTTTATGGGTCAAAATATTGAATCACCACGCACGTGCTTACATTGAGACTTAATGGTAAACATAAATGGATTCAAGTTTAATTTTCAATAATACCCACGGCAAAGCGGTATTATAGGTGTTTATGACATTTTTTTTGCATTACGAACACATTTTTTGTATTCTGCTCTTGCTTCACCCAAAAATTATTTTTAGTATCTTGGACTTTAAAAAATTTATAGAGGGCGCTGGTAGCAGCTTAAAAATAAAAATCTGTGCGAAATATTGAAAAATTTTATTATAAAAACTTGATCAGAATTAAAAAATATGATGTATCAAATTACAGAACTAAATAATTTTTTTTATTTATAATGTTGTTAAATAATATAAATGTAATCATAATTTAAATTTATTTATTCTACCCATGTTCCTCCAACAATAAATTATTCTGACACAAAGACGGATCACTTTTATTTTTGTTTCCATGGCATACTCTTCTTAAAACATTAAAATTACAAATGCTATAAATTCAATTGACCTTCAACCATTCAAAATAGCTACAAAGAATTTAAGAACAGAGTTGAGATGTGTGCTGAAAATGGAGGAACATTAATAGAATAAATAAGTTGAAATTATGATTACATTTATATTTATAAAAAATATAAATAAAAAAATTTTTCAATATTTCGCACAGAACACGCACTTTACCTGATACGATTTTTATTTTTAAGCTGCTACCAGCGCCCTCATAATTTTTTTAAATTCCAAGATACTAAAAATAGTTTTTGGGTGAAGCAAGAGCAGAATACAAAAAATTGTGTTTGCAATGCAACAAAAATTGTCATTTACACCTATAATACCGATTTTCCGTGGACACTATATGGGAAACACATAATTTTTTCACATTTTCGAATTCCAGGCAATACCTACTACATACAGAGGGATATTTTTTCAACATTATAAGCAGTGGCTTAGCGTTGGAGGGGGGGGGGGGGCTAGAGCTCCCTCAGAAAAATTTCCGCAGAGAAGTTCTGTGTTTAAAAATTCGGCAATTTGTGTAACTTGTCTTAATAGGACTTTTTAATCTGTTATATTAGACAGAATTCTGAAAATTCGAATGTCATTTGTCAAAAAAATTGCATTTGTGTTTTTCAAAATAAAATATCAAAAATAAAGAAGAAAGGCCAAGAGAAAAAATTACCACCAGTTAATTTACCTAATATTTTTTACTCATAATAGGCAACCTTAAGTTTTTTTCATTCATTTAAACTGTTCTATCTTAAAATTTTGAAAAATTTTCGACTGCAACGCAATTTTTGACCACAAGATTTAAACTTTAAATGAAATAAAATAATTTTTAAGTAAAATTTTTGAACAGTTATAATTTTGCACCTCCCCCTCTTAGAAAAGCACCTGCCACAAACCACTGTTATTACTAGAGGTGCCCTCAATATCTTTAGATTAGATTAAAACAATTTCTATGATTTAGATTTTATGAATTAGTTTTTCGTTTAAAAAAAACATGTCCTGAATAAAGTGTCAGGGTGTTTGATTAATAATATTTTTAAAACTTTAGGATTGACACATTGGGATAATTTTGGTTATAATTTAATTTTGAAAAACTTTTCCTGTAACTTTTTTCCATATCTTCACAAATAAAGCAGTAACTTTTTCATTCCAAATTTGATATACAACCTATTGATTTAGTAAACAAATTACATTCCATTTAATTAAAACAATAATTATTGGAAAATTTGGTTCAATTCTATGGGCATATATCACAAAGTACAAAACAGGCAAGAGGAGTTGCACTATCTGGAAATTCAAAAATCATTACATTAAATTTTGATTTCTTCCAAGCTGCCCAGAGCCATCACAAATCATTTTCAGAATTTTTTTTTTGTATGCCAGAATCAAATTAAATAAATTTATATAACTTTATTTTCTTATATCATAATCTGCTACTTTCTAAGTCTTAGGTTAAGTAGAGTAGCTATATAGCTAGACCTTCGCCTAGATTTGGAAATATGTACTTTTAATATTTTGTACCTTTCAATATTATTACAATAAAGTCGTAAAAAAAGCACAACTAACAGTTAAGGACACATTGTGTTGTTTCATCGCCAATTGAGAATGCTACCGAAAAATAATTAATATTTAAAAATCTACCAGAGGAACAATATATCAAGTATTATATAGGGTGATTCATTTTTACTACGGGAAACTTTAACAATCGATAGACCTCGAAAAAACAAAACATTTTAGTAGTGAACCAATTTTTATATAGGGCCTTCGTTTTTGAGATACCGGGGGGTTGAAAAAAAATTTTTTTAGCTTTCAACATGAATTTATCCAAAATATTTGGATTGGAATTGTTAATGGAACACTTTGTGGACCGTATATTTTGCCCCCCAGATTAAATTTTCAGTCATTCCTCAGTTTTTTGGAGGAAGATTTAAATGGGTTGCTAGAAGATTTAGGTACCCCTTATGATTTGGAGAGATATGTGGATACAAATGGATGGTGCTCCGGCACGTTACGGGAGACATATTAGAGGATGGCTACAACAGCACTATGCGCTCAGATGGATCGGTCGTTTTCCGCGAATAAATAATGAAAATGTTGAGAACTTGGCGTTGGTCCTATTCCTTGGCCGCCACAATCGCCAGGTCTAAATCCACTAGACTATTTTGTTTGGGGATTTATTAAAGAATGAGTGTACAGTTCTCCCATAGAAACTGCAGAGCAGATGTGGGAAAGAATTCTAGAAAACTGCCTTACATTACGACAAAATCACCAAATGGTTGAAAGAGCAGTACAAAGCCTTGTTAATCGATGTCAGATGTGTTTAGATGCAAACGGTTCACACTTTGAGCATTTGTTATAAAAGCCATAATACATAGTATTTATTGTTGTATTTCTGTTATGTTTTGCATATCATAACATTATAATTGGAGTTAGTTTGTATTAAAACGTTTTTTCGATGTAAAGTTTAGATCACTAATGACCTAGCCAGTTGCCTAAAAGGATAAGCTGATTTTGAATTTACATCGATAAGCATTTGTGCACCAAACAAGAAAGAAAACAAGAATTTTCTCAAAAACCACTCTTTCAGCAGAAAATTCACACAATACTTTTTTTTCAAGAATACCTTGGAGAATATTAAAAAGTTTAGATCACTAATGACCTAGCCAGTTGCCTAAAAGGATAAGCTGATTTTGAATTTACATCGATAAGCATTTGTGCACCAAACAAGAAAGAAAACAAGAATTTTCTCAAAAACCACTCTTTCAGCAGAAAATTCACACAATACTTTTTTTTCAAGAATACCTTGGAGAATATTAAAAATACGTAAAATTTTAACAAAAACCAGTGGCGTAGAAGTTCTGCTTAAAAATGGGGTGAGTATTACCCCGTTCGCATGCCTTTGGTTCAACTACCTCATTGAATTAGTATAAAATCAATGCTTTCTAGCATGGTAATACGTTGCACAAAATATAAAAAAATGCCTTCTACTAATCTGGAAAAAATAAAAATCCGGAAAAAACTTTTTTTTTTTCAACCCTCGCTATGTCAAAAATGAAGGCCCTATATAAAAATTGGTTCACTACTAAAATGTTTTATTTTTTCGAGGTCTAAGGATTGTTAAAGTTTCCTGTATTAAAAATGACTCACCCTGTATATTGTCAAAAAGCCCTTTTTGAGCACCTCCAGATGAACCTACAATAAACGGGGCGTTCCATTAAAAAAAGTTTAGTTTGCCACACTTAAGTTGAACGCCCTGTATAATTTTTCACATAATGGTTAAAAAATACATATTACTACCTAAAACTTTTCTTTAAATTTTTTTCTAGGTGAAAAAATAAAAAAGGGATAAAAAGCAATTCTGAACAGTGTACATAACATTAATTATAGCGTTTCACGACCAATTATTATATATCGGTGTGTATTTAAAAAAAACGTATGTTTACTTACATAGCATTTATTTTTGTTGTCATTATTATTTTATTTTGCAATTAAAACGCCTGAGTTTCTTTTATTTTTTTGACATATGTGTCTAGGGGATACAAAGCGATTAGCGCGTGCCCTGCTCTTGCCCTATAAATGTCTGCCTATTCTCCCTCATTTTTGCACACCGCACCTGTCATCCCTAATATATGGCAACGTGTGCCTTGTTATGCGAACTTGGTTCTTGTTCACACCAACATTTACCTACCGTGGTAGATGGCATGCAAGGCAACATTGATCTCCAGGCAGTGTTAGATAGGCTCAAGCAGTTTCAGAATAATTTTTAATTTGTGGTGAATTCTCTCGGTTAAATTCCCTGACACATCAAATAGCAGGGTGCTCCGGATCCGGCCATTTGCTCGATTCCTCTTATTCTATCCTTTACTCAATGCTATATGTCAGTTTATTTTATAATTTTTATTTTTTAACGAAATTTGCTACAAATCCATTTTGGATGGTCCTGAATACAATGTTCCAGTTTTTAGATAAAAAAATCGCTAAATGATTGTATCAAAGTAGAGTTTTTGTTAACTATCTTAAAAAAAGGCTGTAGTCAGATGAAAAATAAAAATTTTACGTGGTGCTTCCATTTCAAATGTACCGGATATTCCCATATATTTAGTGCCCCCCCCCCCCTCCTGTAGCCTTTATTTTTTCAGGTAAGAAAAAATGTTTCAAGTGAACGTTCTGGGACTTTTTCTAAACCGTCAGGTTCTGTCACCAGATGAAACAAGAGTACGTCACAAAGTTGAGAAAAAATATGAACTTAGCTTTTTTAATGGAAAACTCTAATATCATTTTTGATATATTGCATTTTCAAATTTTAGACTAAATATATTTAAATTGAACTTTTGGATCTCGGGATAAACAGAGGGTGCCTTAACCAAAAATGTTAGTTGTGACCAAAGAAATACCGTATTAAAATTCTAAAATGTTATGAGCTATTTGATATTTCGCGAAATACAATAAATTATTTCAAATTCCTTTGTCTGTCACAAAGATTTCTGTTACTGCATCGACCATCTATGTTTATCACGAGATCTGCTTAAAAAAAATTGTATATTTTTCAATTTATTGAGAGATTCTAATGTTGAGAAAAAGTCCTACAACAGTCATTTGAAACATGATTTCTGACTCAAAAAATACAGGCTGCAAGGGGGGAGGCACTATATATATGGGAACGCCCTATACATAAATATAAGTTTTAACTTAATTTTGGGCATTTCTTGTAGGTACATATAGATTTTGGTCTAACAAACTTTTATTTATTGTGTATATTACGAGCACTCAGCTTATCTTTTTTATTTTTATACTTTTAAGTGTTTAAAAATGATTGAGGAAAACTGAGTGTCCTATGTGCATACAGTAATTTTAATTTTTATTATTGAGTTGATAATAATATCTGGAATAGACATTTCGTGTCATATTATTTAATTTATTTCGTTGCAGGTTCGCCAGAAAAATTGTTAAAGGAATTAGAAGTAGTGGCCGGGTCACTTGTGCCATATTCAAGATCCAAAGGTATATTAAACTTTCTCAATGATATTTCTGTTAATGAGAAAAATCGATCTTTATTTAAATATACTTCCAAAATTGATCATTTTGATCGTCTCTTATTAAATTGGTTAACAGAAACTATTGAGGATGTTTATATATCAACAACTTAAAAAATTATAAACCATCATAAAAATTCGCCTAAACTGCAAAATCTCTGGGGACAATATTTAATATTTAAACTAATTATTTCCAACCAGATGGTGGCTATGTCACATGCCTTAATAGCAAGTAATATTTTTTAAGTCAATTTTACTTCAGAGTTGAATTTATTTTCTTGTGTTCTAGAAATAAGCATAAAATATACTTTATGTCAACATTAAATTTGTTTTTAACCTATTTAAAAAATGAATGTTTCATCCTACTGTTCGTTATTGCACCTTTTTCTTTTAGCGTTCTTTTGTCCTGCAACAGTGTCAACATCAAAAGCCTCAAGATTGCTATTACAGCAACAAGTACAACAGGTTCTCTCATCTGAACTGCATAAAGTCAAGAAGCAAAGCAAAAGTCAGAAACATCACATCTCATACCTTACTCAGAGTACGCACAAATTAGGATTAAAGGTAAGCAAGTTTTATTTCAACTATTTTTTTTTCTCTTTTGATGCTAATGCCAGAAATATTAAGTTTTGTTTTTCTTTTCTCATTTAAATAGAATATAATTTAAGTAAAAGACTATAAGCAATTTATCATTTTGTTTATTAAAGATAATGTATAGATTTCCTGTTATCTAGAAGAGTCTGAAGGGTTTCTAATATAAAAGACTATTTTTTGCCAAAAGCTTGCTGATAGAATAAATTGTGCCCAAAATTATAGTGGCCCATCTGTTTTTCCTTACATTTTTTACACTACCTAAATCCTGGCAGAGCTGTCATTCAATATCAATTTCCTTATTTCCTAACCCAATTCTAGATAACATACACTGAATAACCACCAGGGTCTGGGGAAGAGGGAATTAGTAGGCGCTGATTTTAGGGAAAATGACCATGTGTCCTACCTGTCTTTTCTTGCCGTCGACAGGCACAGCCGATACGAGTTGCGATCTTCGTGTGGTTTTCAGCCGGCTTCCAACTTTTGAACTCTCGCAAAGCAGTTCACTTTTCACGCACATACATTTAAGTATTGTTCTGTGTTTTTGGGTCGGATATTCCGAAAATATTGATTGAGATTGATTGAGTTTTTTTTTATTCTTCTTGCCCCCAGCCTTCCGGTCCTTCCAGCTGTCCTTCAGTGCGCAGGTCACGCGGGGTAGATATGGATAGTACTGATAAAGGGACTTTGTAAAGTTGGCTACGATTTAAAGCAGGCAATAGCCAACTGCTTATATGCGAGAACTTTATTAAATACCGCGAGACGCAACATACCACTCACCAAAATGGAACATTTTAAAACACACTGAGAACCTGGTATTAGTAAATAATAATACATAATATTTAACTTTAACGATGTGACAATTAGAGAAAAAATAATCGCTGTTGGGCAGAGCGGACACACAGCGTGTATTAAAGCGCCCTTTGCTCTCTTAATCCCATACCTGCCCGGTTGAACCTCCAAAACACGAGCTAAATGCCATGTGAGTAACGGGGTATTATCTTCCTTGAAGAGGACCATAGACTATAATGATGGGTATGGAGGGATGAGCGCACTTTGCGCGCTGCATAAGGTTATGCAAGTATTCACCGTGCCAGCTCCACCACAGATGTTGTTGAAGACGTTGGGCGAGTTGCCACCTTGATAAATGACTGACATTCAAATCGAGCAAATTGGGTTCGGGAAATGAGTTGAGAGCATCAAGACAGAGAAAGTGTCCGGGTGTCAGAGCCCATGCATCATTAGGATCAGAGCTTTGAGGGCACAAGGTTCTTGAATTTCAAATGGCCTCGACCTGGGTGAGAACCGTTGAGAATTCTTCGTACGTGAGCACCTGCTCTCCGACAATACAAATTAGATGGTATTTAACAAATTTTATACCAGCCTCCCACAGCCCTCCATTGATTGAAATCAAATATCATTAATGATTTTGCAGCCTGATGCTTAAAATTCTGCAGATATATGCCCTTTGAGATTTGCACGGTCTTGATATACCCAAAGTGACCAGAAAGGGACCTCAGTAGTCGATTCCTACTTCCGAGAAAGGTTTAATTTGCGAGATACGGACAGGAGGTAAATCGCCCATCACAGGTTGAGTTGACTTAGGATTAACCCAGAAACATGTATAGCAAGAGTTAAGAATTTTATGAATATACCTTTTAGCCGATAGTATCCAAAATTTTTGGGCTAACAAAGAATGCCGGATGGAGATAGAGCGAGTGAGTGTACTCAACAATGAGCCTGGCGAGCCGGTGATTTCTCGGTAATAAGATGGGATGTTTGTGAGAGTATTTTAGAGCAGAGTGAGTTAAGTGATCACCTATGCGCAAAATTTTTTGCTCGTTGAAGGCATCAACTTAATGATTTTGGTAGGGGTTTGCCTTTTTTGAGAAGGGAAATTTCTTCCGAAAAAACCTGGTATTCGACTACTTTGGCAATAAACATAAGTGCTTCAAAAAGTTGAGAGAGAGTAATAGTACCAGTATGAGCACAGTTCGGGTTTTTAATATTAAAGATAAAGCGTCGAAAATAGCAAATGATTCGATTATTTATGAAATGAAAGTCGTCTTTCGAAATTAGGAGAGATAATTAACGCATTTCTCTAGGTGCATCCAATAATAAGGGCTTACTAGGTGGCCAGTGTTCTGGCGAACAACAAAGAAATGCAGGTCCCACCCACCATGGCTCACAATCGAGCAACTCACTCGGAGCAAGTCCTTGTGAAGCGTGATCAGCAGGATTGAGAGAAGAAGAGATATGTCTCCACTTGGACGGAGCGGTGATATCCTGAATTTTTGTTATTCTGTTTGACATAAATGTAGTCCAGTTATGGGGAGAATCTCTAATCCAGCAAAGTGCAACAGTTTATAACAAAATGGCGTATTAGAGTTGGTCGAATACTTTTTTTTTAAATAAAACAAACTGAATATAGAAGATGGAGTACAAATAAAACAATACAATAAAAGATTACAAGCTTTAATCAAAACTTTTATGTTTACTCTTTGACAAGATTAAGGAAATTACTGAACTTTTTACAAAAAGTTATGAGGTCAACGTTGGTTAACTTATCGTTAGAAAGTTCTTTATATAAACTTCAATTTGTTAGAAAGCTTGACACGTTAAAAAAGGTCCTTGGACTTTCTGACTAGCACTTTAAATGGAGATACCTCAACTAAGTCGACGATTGACCGCAGCGCAGCCACACATCACCCAGACTCCTTTGTTACATTGTAGACTTCCGCAGCTAACTCGCACGGGAAGCAGGTCGTGAGCTTTGAGTGGGGTTCTGTAGTGTGCTGAGGCAGGTACTAGTATGGTCTGACACTGGTTGTCATGCAGGGGCATTCCAGTGACCTAGTCACCTTCTTAGATGATGAAGTTACATGTAAAGGAAAAATAAACAGCAGTATTCGTTCTAACACAATAATAATAATAATAAAAATAAAATTGTGAGGAGTTCTCCAGGGACATCGGAATGCAGTTTGGACTGGACAAGTGCCGCACCCTTAACATCGTCCGGGGAAAGCTTGAACAAGGCGCACACGAGATGCAGGACGACCAGGAGATCGAAGCAATGAGCGTGGGAGATACATACAAGTATCTCGGGATGAAGCAAGCTCAAAGGATGGACCATCGAACAATGAAGACCGATTTAACTAATGAATTCATCAAGAGAGTAAGACAAGTAGTGCGAACTGATCTTAACAGCAGGAATTTGTTTAAGGCCCTAAACACGTATGCGTGCTCTGTACTCAGCTATTCCTTCGGAATAGTGAATTGGACCAACACGGACATCAACAACTTGCAACGAAAAGTTAGGACACTACTGACAAAAGCTCATAAACATCATCCCCGTAGCGCCGT
Organism: Pseudeuparius sepicola; assembly: GCA_963920635.1. Lineage (NCBI taxonomy): Eukaryota > Metazoa > Arthropoda > Insecta > Coleoptera > Anthribidae > Pseudeuparius > Pseudeuparius sepicola. Next base: position 26,252,564 of record OY987302.1, on the reverse strand, counting down.
AGAAAGAACAACTCTGCCACGTCAACTAGGAGGAAGACGATTGGCAGACCTCAGCAAGCAATTGGACCAACAAATATTAAATCTGCGCAATTATTTCCGCAGGCAGGCCAACAGCTCCACACTACATAATGCTATATGCGGAGCAGACGTCTCAACACCACTACGTCTGACGGACAACGAGCATCAAAATCACCACCGAACCGACAACGATAAACTACTGAGGTGGTTGGAGAAGCCGCTGCACGGGAGGCTTCCTAATGAGGTTAACCAGGAACATGTCGACAAGTTAGCGTCGAACTATTGGCTGACCTCGGGACGAATGTTCCCCTAGACGAAAGGCTTCTTACTGGCCATACAAGATCAGGTTATACCAACTCGCAACTACCTAAAATTCGTTGTAGGACATGCAGCAGTAGTGGATGACAGATGCAGATACGGGTGCCAAACTTCAGAAACAATCCAGCACATAACAGGAGGATGTCAGATGTTCGCATCAACGGAATATAAGGAACGACACGATTCGGTTGCCAAGATCTTGCACCAGGAACTGGCGGAAAAACTGCTGCTTGTGCAGGCAGAGAGGGTCCCATATTACAGCTACACACCAGAGCCTGTTCTTCAAAACAGCAACTACAAGATGTATTGGGATCGTACAGTTCTTACAGATCAACGAGTTGCCCATAACAGGCCAGACCTTATAATAGTTGATAAAATTTCCAGAAAGACAACTCTGATTGATGTGGCTATCCCAAACAACAACAACCTGCGTGTAAAGCCGGTCGAGAAGATCGCGAAGTACAGAGACTTAGAAGAGCGAATTAGAAGGCAATGGGAAATGGAAAACGTTCGGACGGTTCCAATCATCATGTCAACAACTGGTGTTATACCAAAAAGTTTGCTGAGAAACATCAAAGAGCTGGGTCTAACTTTACAGGTCCATGCAGAAAGCGGTACTACTTCCGACAGCCCGAACAGTCAGGAAATTCATGGGGAGTGCAGGAACGTCCAACAACATCAATGTCACCTAAGGCCCGATAACATGGCAAGGGTCTCGTCCGAGCCAGATCCTTTTGGTATCCGTGATACCCGGGATCTGAGTGAATGTTCCCCGTAGAGGGAGTGCAAATGCCTTTTGGCTAAGTCGATAATAATAATAGTATTAATTGGTGCTGGAAATTCAAACGCATGTCTTTGATAGATGTGATGTTTTGCGATCTAACCTTTTTACAACTGTCCATGTTAAACCGTCAAGGTAGAAGTCATAAACATAAAAGTATTGACGCCTATTCCGTTGTTAGAAATCAGATTTCTTCGTTAAAATGATGTTTACCCAATGACAAAAAATGTTTAAATATGGACGCAAAGTTGAAGGACAGTGGACATATTCTGCGAAAGACTGCTACAGGGAATTTCGATTTTTGATGTTTATTTTTTTATGTATTATTTATTAAAGTTAAAAATTATCTACCCATATTCCCAAAAAGTAATTAAAAAATTAAGATTGATTGGGATTTGAACCAGGATTACGAGATTGAGATGCAAAGAACTTGCCTCATACACCAAATGGGTTCCCAAAAAAATGACAGCTGTAACGAAAAAAAAAAAAGACATGTGTTTTTACGAGCACAGCCCACTTCATGGCCAAATTTAAATGAACACTTATTTTATTATATACTTTCCTTGACCTTTTGGTCCATCTAGGTAGGTTGGTAATTAATTGGACTAAGTTTCTATTTTTTTTTTAATAAAACAAATGTCAGATGTAGCTGGTAGAGTTGGCTATAGAGACGTGATTGATTCAAAATGTCTCCTTAGAGACAGACCATAATTTTTTCCTGCGTGCCTATTAAATGGTTAATTTTGCTGACACATGCTTTGAATTCTTGGCTAATTCTAATTTGAAACCGAACCCTAAGTTTTGAATAATGTAAAGTTTTAATATATTACAATTTTCTTTATATCTAGGCTATAAATAATCTCACCACCCTAACTCACATGTGGAAAAGTTCCACTACATCTTTTCTATATGTAATTCAGAACATTTCAACTGTAATAGAATAGACCAGATGCAATTCAGAAATATCAGAAAACACCAGCTGTAATTGAGATTTGCCACTTGTAATGCAGAAAGTGTTAGATTAGATGTAATTCAGATTCGTTAAATGAAATTCAGAAAATATCAGATGTAATGTGATTGATTATTCAAGTGTATTTCAGAAATGATCACATATGTAATGTAATTCAGATTTGTCAATTCCATTTCGGAAAAGGTGAAATATTATAATTCAGAAAGTGTCATTTGCATTTCAGAACTCCTACTTGTAATTTATTTCACAAAACACTTCACAAAGAGAAAAAAATCAAATTAAGATACCTATCTTAATGGATGTAGATAATATAAAATATAGATAGATCCGTATAAATATTATATTCTTCTATCTCTATTAAATATTATATGATACTGAATAATAATAATAATGATGATGATGATGATTTGTTTAAATAATTTAAATAACTTACTTTCAGTGCCCTGGGGAACCAATTATTCGGTATTATATATATATATATATATATATATATATATATATATATATATATATTATCTATCTATATTTCATAAATATATTACAAGTGGGAGTTCTGAATTACAAATGATACTTTTTGAATTTCAACTGATGGTTTCTGAATTACATTTGATCTTTTCCGAAAAAAATTGACGAATCTGTATTACATGTGATCAAGTGAAATACACAATTCAGCTTATGCTTTCTGAATTACATTTGATCTTTTCTAAATTTCATTTAACTAATCTTTTCAGAATTACAATTCATAAATCTGAATTACATTGGATGTTTTCTGTATTATAACTGATATTTCCGAATAACAATCTGATCTATTCTGAAAGTCCTTTGACTACTTTAAATTTCAATTGATGCTTTACATTACATGTGGAAAAGGTGTACTGAATTGTTATCAAAATCATGGTAAAAAACAAGTGTGTTCCACAGGTGATAGTCCCTATCAGAAAATCCATTATTTTTAAATAATTTATATAGTAATTATATTTTACAGTTAAGAAAACAAAACATTCGTCTTAAGGCTCAGTCGATAAAAATAAGAGAACAAGAACGAAAGATTCAGGAACAAAACACCAAAATACAGGAACAAGAGGCAACACTTGCAGACATCAAAAAACATATTGATGAGTGGGATCAGAAATATAAAGATTTGACAACAGAGCTCATCCGAGCTAGAGATGAAATTTTATTAAAAACCAGTTCTACTCACAAACCCACAACCTCAACCCAAACATCACCTTTGCCACCAAAATTGTACAAACCCAATATAAAACCACGCATGGCGCACATTTTGCCAAAAAGTTACCTTTCTCTTAATGACAGAAAACGCAAATCAAACTTACTTCCAGAAATTCCACATAAAAAAAATAGAAGCCCCATTAAAAGTCCTAATGAGGAAATAAAAAATAAGAAAAGCAATGTCGAAGAAATTGAGTTGAATATTCCTGACCTTATAAATTTTAAAGATTCTCTAGAAATAAATACAATAAATAAGGATGAAATAAGTGATGACAACAAATTTCAAGATATGTCATTTTTTGCAACTGCTATTGGCAATTCAATAGAGAATTTGTTGAAATCAAGTATAACAAGTATAAAATCGCGTAAGCGTAAAATGTCAGAAGATGTTGATTTGAAGTAACCTGGATAGATTTACGCTAGGATGTATTAAATGTATGTGGCAATCCAGATATTTATTTTCTCTAACGCTATTTTAGAAACAACACATTCTACAACTAGAAATTATGTTGGAACAGTTACAATAACAACACACAACGTATGGAATAGTTCCAAATGCCGTTTGTTCAGAATGATTTTGCACTGCTTTCAGCCAATCAGCTGTTTAGCCCCATACTAGTGCTGTCTACACATACTTATAACATACACATATCACGCGCATGGCCCCATTGTCTACAATTCCTGCACTTGGATTAAAAAGAGGAAGAATTTGTTTATGCATAGAATGGAATAGATATCACCTGTTGAGATAGAGGCTTCGTTTGACAAGATTTGACAGTAAGTATATACAATAAATAAATCACCATAATCACAAAATATCAAATCAATATTTTGTAATTATTGTATACCATCATCTGAGGTGAGTTCGGGCACATTTTGGACGTTTTTTCATAATTCAATAAAAACCAATCGATACAAAAATCTGCAAATACTTTGGGTGTTACTCTATCGAAAGGTATATTTGTTTTTTTTTGTTGGTCTCAATATTTTTCATTTTTTCCCCAAAATGTGTCCGAATTCACCCTAATACAGGGTGGTCAACTTTTAGTGACAAATCCATAGAAAACTTCAAAATAAGTATATTTTTTCATGTAAACATGTATCCAAATCCTAACGGTTTTTGTTATAACAGGGTGTCAAAGTTAAGTTTTTTTTTATTTTTCCCAAAGGAAAACAGTTAACTCAAACATATATGGTACAGTTTAGACACTCATTAAATACTATAAATTAAAAATAATTCAGCCCATCTACTTCCACCAGTGCCGGAGAGACGGGGGTCAACCATCATATTTTTTAATAAAAAAATGATGCCCCACTGGAAAAGTAATCTTTTTTGCCTTCACTAAATTTCCCAATCAATTCTAATAAAAAAAAACTATTCTTGACTTCTTTTTGAAAAATGTACCAATTTTGAAAAAAATACTTTTGTGTTCTAATTCTTTTAGCAGAAGAAAATCAAAGTAGGTTTAGGCTTTCAATATTTTGCACACCCATTGAGTTTTTAATGCTGAACAAGTTTCATTAACCCTTTCTGGATTGTGTCCGCCTGAGGATCTGTGTCCGGTGGACCGCAGCAGGAAACGCATGCGTGTATGTACAGTTCCGGTCCTTAAATGCAAAACAGCCATTACATAACAACAGATCTTTTCAAAATATAAATCATTTTTTGCATGCGCTCACATGCAAATGAGCTTGTGTCTTCACATTTACCGATGTATTTAAATGCGCAAGCGAGTTTTTTTTACGAGAAGGACCACCCAACTAGATGCCATTACTAGAAAATCAGCCAAACATTAATTGTGGGCATGACCAATGCAAAGTAGGAGTTCCAAAGTGTCCATAGTCAATGCGTGTCCGTTCGGTTCCAGTCCTTTCTCATGCCTCCCTACTTGCGTTTATATTCGGATATGGTCCCACTAACCCAATATTTATCTGCGTGTTCTTCTGGGTCCGGTCCTGAAAGGGTTAATAACGTTTTGCCATAAAACCTAATTCTCAGGATAGGTACATGATTTTTCGAATCTAGAAAGCTTTTTGTTGGTGTTAAGGCCAAATGTTATTAAGGAAAGTTGTTTGGGATTAAAATCTCAGTATGTCTGCAAAATGTCGAAATCCTAGACCTACTTGGATTTTCACCTGATAAAAAAATTAAAACGCACAAAAGTTAATTTTTCAAAAACGGTACATTTTTCGAAAAAAGGCAAGAATAGTTTTTTTCTTAGCATTGATTGGGAAGTTTAGTGAAGGCAAAAAAGATTACTTTTCTAGTGGCGTACCATTTTTCAATAAAAAATATTATGTTGATCCTCGCTTCTCCGGCGCTAGTGGAAGTAGTTGGGCTGAATTATTTTTAATTTATAGTATTTAATGTGTGTATAAACAGTCCCAAATACATTTTCCTTAACTGTCTTCCTCTAGGATAAAATAAAAATTTGAAAAAAAAAATGAACTTTGGGGTATATCGAAAACCATTAGGATTTCGATACATGTTTATAAGAAAATATCTACTTACTTTGACGTTTTCTATAGGTCCCTAAAGTTTTGTCACTAAAAGTTGGACCACCATGTATATCGGGTCAGTTCGGATATGCATAAATTTTAATTACAAAATGATCTTCCACCAGCATAGAGGGGAGTTCGGACGCAAATTATCTTTTTTATTGATATTAGGGTCACTAAAAAAGTCTTCGAATTTCCTTCAGATTAAGTTTCCTTAATATGTCTTTTATAAGCTAATCCCTCATCAGAAATATCCAGATATATAAAATAAATAGTTTTTGCTTTTTAAATCTTAGATATTTCCTATATATGTCCTACGTCTGCACTTTTCTTTTTCACATGGAACTTTAACTATCACATATTCTCCTACCAAAATACAGAGTCATCATTTGGCATTGTATTTTGTAATTTTTTCTTCATTGCCTTCGTCATTTTCAAAATTTTCTTCATTGCTCCTCTCAAACTCGCTTCTCTCTTTATCCTGGGTATAATCTGAAAATTGTACACCTTTCCCAGCTGCAACTTTTAACTTCTTCCCTCCCTTGACTTTTGAATGTTCCTCCTTGTATCGAGATTGTTTCAAATAGTCAGCAAATGACGTGGTCCAATTTTGATTAGCTTCTTATTTGTTCAGGTTTGGGATCTTTGTGCATTTTTTCTAAAACAGCATTTGCGTTTAAAGGAACAATACTACCTACATCCCTATATTGTGGATGTAAGGAGTTTACTGCCGTAAGATTTTTTCTCGAAGCTACATCTTGTATCGCTGCGTTTAAATTAACGAAAGAGTAATTGCACCTTTCCCTTGTACCTAGAGGACGGCAGTATACAGGACCCATGCTGTTCGAACTCACCCCAACCTTTCTAGTTTTTTTCCTAAAACAATGGGTTAAATTAATACCAACAACTTTTTCTTACAAAGAAGGTATAGTTTTATTGATATTTGTCGTTAGAAATATATCATAACTGAATTTGAAGGACTCTATTACACATCACCTATATTCAGCAAGGGTTTTTCCACTTATTTGAAAAACCATTCTACCAAAAAGCAAAATATTTTTTTTACTTACCTCGAACGTGGTCCCACCGTGGTTGGAGCTCGACTGGAGGAATCCCAGTTAATGTTGTCGATAAATCTAAGCGCATACAGGTCAGCCCATGAGCGGTTGGCATCTGATCACCTGATATATTGGGAGGAGCAAGAACGTCCGAACTCATCTGACGTGTTCGAACTCACACCAGATGATGGTGTATTTACTGTAAAATGCTGTCTAATTGAAGCCTTTGTCAGGACTTACTATGTATACTCCATATAAATGGCAGTTCTAGAAGTTTCGCCAGTTGGACATCTCTCTCGATCAGTATATGTACTATGTTATAAGTATGGCTGTATATCAAGTCTCTTGGTTCGGTTGCTATGATTACTTCGTTACAAACAAGGTATTTATTTCTGGCTTGGCGTTTGATGTTTTTAAGGTAGAAGTTTTTGTGTTTCTTAAATCTTGTTAGAGAAAGTATAGTCAACAACATTATTGGAATGGCATATTCCACAGTCGCAAACTGTTAGTTAGATTCCCAACTTAGTAGTGTTAGTCATCGCCTTTGGGACTATAAACTTTTCGTTCGTGTGAAATATGGGCCATTCGATAACTTGAAACAGAATATACTATGTTTAAATTCTATATTTGTCTAGTATAAGTCCTGTACAAAAGTAATTTTTAAATAGTTTTTAAGAGTATGTTTGATTCGTATCCGACTAATCAGAATTAACTAATCATTGCGGCTTCACAAAGATTTACAGTTGTTCTTATCATTATTATTACTAATACAACCCAAACTTATATGGAATCACTTGCTATTTTCGCTGAAGTATTTTTTGTAAAAAATTAGTTGCTGGGAATGAACATACAGTTTCTTTAATCCATTTATATTAGAAAAATAATTGAAAATCCACGAACCTAATTTTATTACAGTAACAATTAAATAAATTAAGTAAATTAAATAATGCGTGATTCCATATAAGTTTGGGTGAGTGTAAAAAAGTGTCCAGTTTTGGTTATAAAACAACTAGCCATTTTTAGGCAAGTATTCAGAAAATCATATTGGCATGATACCAGGTACATTGGTAGAATCATCCTTTGTCGTTATCTGTATAAATTATTGTAACACATACACACTGCACATACATAATTGATTCAATCAGATCAATAGGGAATATCTTTATATATGAGTATCATCTGCTAATATAATCTACTACCAACAGTATGTTTATTTCATGAAAAAGTTGGCTTTTAAGGACAAGGTTAGTGCGATTTGGGTTGTCATTTTGTATACTGGTAGATCATTTTTATAACGAAACTTTATACCTGTTAATTTATATATGAATGTTTAATAGAGCATTTAGGCGTACATATTCTCAAAAGTGTTTTGTGTCATGTTGAGTTATGTAAAAATGAAATGAGATCTTTGAGTAGCCTTATATATCCATTAAAAAACCTTCAAATTTTAAGAAAAGATAGGTTTATACCCAATATGTAGTGTTGGTGATATATCTCTGTACATATTCTCAAAAGTGTTTTGTGTCATGTTGAGTTCTGTAAAAATTAAATGAGATCTTTGAGTAGCCTTATATATCCGTTAAAAAACCTTCAAATTTTAAGAAAAGATAGGTTTGTACCCAATATGTAGTGTTGGTGATATATCTCTTGGCAATGCTCAAATAAATATTTTCTTGACCCTGTGATCAACTGGGGTTGAATCAATTTTGTTTTATCCTATGAAATGTTATAAAGTTTTGGCACAAACCTAGTCCTTCAAGTCTTTTTTTTTCAAATTCAGTTCTTCTAAATGTGTTTAGAACTATTGTTACCAAAATCAGTCATACACTCTGTCAAAAGTAACTTGACCAGTTTTCAATTAAGTGCAACAGAAGGTATCTCAGAAATTATGGTAACCATTTGAGAAAATAATTGAAAATGAGATCTGTTAGTTCTTTACATGGTGACCCCTGTGTCCAAAATATTCTGTATAGTAAAATATAAATTAATATAATATTGAAATAAATACCTGGCAACTGGCACCTTATACTACTTTATTGTACATATTATGCTTAAATTAGTGTGGACTGAGAACTGCAAAATATTATGACCTATTTTAATGTACCTACAATTTTTCAGAATATTTTTAGAAAGGACATAAACTTACTTTATTAAATAATTTATTTTTTAGATTTTGTGTGCAATAATGCTTATGTAAGGTTTGATTTATTTTTATTAATTCGTGTATGGAATATTATAAATAGTTTTAGTCAAGGGCATTTTTTACCCAATTTTTGGATTAAAAAAAATTGATTGTTAAGTAATATTGTGTTTTATTTGCCCTTCCTACAGGGTAACCTATCAAAAACGTTATACATCAATTAGTAGTAACATTTGACAATTATTCAAAGGTTACTATAGTTATGTAATGTTCACCTTGGTTAAGAAACTCCTGCACTGCACAGTAGGGTGGAACGATCTGACTTTTTTCTTTAGTAAAAGCGGCTGGGGCGCCGAAACTTGCCTTTTGGCATAAAACTTATACAAAAAAAATTTAGGCAAAAATTTTAATGGCTTCATGTTGCACAAGATCGATGACGTCACAGTTCAAAACAGCCATTGTGCAGCATGAAGTCGTAAGTTTTTTACCCACATTTTTTATGGTTCATTTGAACACAAGGGCACTTTTTGCCATGCTAGCCGATGGTAAATAAAAAAAAAACATATCAAAAAGTCATGCTTTTATCAGTTTTTACAAGTACGAAATTGTTTTTATGATCATTTTTTTTTAAGTATAACAATAATAAATTTACAGTTGATCAACAATTTTGCATAAATATTTAATTTTTGAAAAATAGGTTTGAGAACAGATGAAATTCTTCTATACACTTATGGACTGATGCGAATGTAATTTAACTGTTTGGTGAATGGCGTGATGTCTCACTCTTAGAGAAGGGTTATTCTGTATATTATGGCCTACTTTAACAGAAGTTCAAACAAAATTAAAAAAAAGTGCATGATCTTGACAGTTCCAAACGTGCAACTATTTTTTTGCCATCACTTTAATTGTATTTATGCACAGAGATTTTATTCAGTTATTAAAAAAGTGACTAAGGAAGTGAGGGTATGTCATGAAAATTTTAATTGTGTTGAATTCAGAAACCAAGCGTTTTTTGTAAAAAAGAAACTTGCCGTCGTCAACATACAGACCGTAAATAGAGAATTTCGCACCTCTGTCTACACAAAAATACTTGGATCTTAAATTTTACATGTTTGAAATTTTTTTGATATTACCTACCTACCTTATTCTGTTTATCGTGGGCTACTTTACTGATAATACATGTCACACACAAGCGGTGGAACGAACAGCAGCAGCAGTGTGTGTGGAGAAGACTCCAGAGATGGTTTTATTCGCTCGATTCTTAAGTCTCGAGCCATAATGCCCATCTTTAACACAATAATGTATTTTATGTTCAACAATTAAAATATTATTTGCTTTTTTCTTTGTTCTTGTGCTGGGCTGGGGTCCCAAAAGTTGCTAAATAATAATTATAAACCTCTACAAAGTAAAGTTAACCAAAAATATGAATGACTTCATGTTGCACAAGCCACATTTTTTTTGTGCTGTTATATGTGTGTGCTGGACCACTATATTAAAGACCTGTGCATAGCGCTGTTTCAAGCGATCGCCACTGGCTCCACACGACGAAACAAATTTGCACGGTGGTTTAATGTTAAAACACCATTGTTGCAGAATCTTTTATAAAATAAAAACATGCAAATGTGTCTGTTAAAACGAATTTAATATCCAAAATAAAATAAAATATTTGTTTGTTGTGTCCCTCTAATTTGACAAGTTCACATGGCATATTTCCATACATTTTCTTAAGAAAAGTGAGTCTAAAAAGCAAGCAAGAGTATTTGGTGCCTTTTGGTTTGAAATGAAGTCCATGGTTAGTTGTAGTGTAAGTAAGCATAAAACACATTAGATTTTTCAGTTTTTTCTTTATATAGGACTATTGGTTCGCTTTGGAGCTATAAACAAAATTTTCTGTTTTATTCTTGCATATGTTACAAAATACTCTTCCAGAATAATATCTAGAATTTTCGCTTCTTCAGCTGGTTGTTCAGATCATCTCATAATTCCAAAATTGTGTTTATTCTTCTGCAATTCACTTAATGGTTATTCATGTGTATGGAAATTTCATGTTATCACAAACAAATCTACCTATAAAAGCCGTGTTAATAGGATAAAACTGAAAAATTATAATAAAATTTGGGATAAGGTAAGGTGGGGCAAGTGTGAACGTATTTTTGTTAGTTGATATTTATGGCTCCACAATAAATACATCTTTTACAATATGATTTTAATTATAAGTGTATATGCAGACCAAGGGGTGCTCTTTCTCATGAGTATGTTGAAATTTTGAAAAAAAAAGGAAGAAAAATATAAATATATATTTTTTAAAACGTGGCTGGAACCCCCGGACTATTTTCATTACATTTTCATCAATATATTTTTGGGGTTAGTGTAAAAAAGAAGTATGAATGGCCAACGAAAGGAGGTATTAATTTTTTTTCCGCGGCTTTTTAGTCACATTACAGACACTTTTAAAAACAGCATAAATAAGACTTCGAAAAATGCAGTCATAGAAAACGTTTTATTTGTCTATTATTTTACTAAGTACATTATGCAAATCAAGCTAAATTACTTAACAAATATTGTAGGCACTAAAATCTAGAGTAAAAGATATTTTTCCCCAGTGATCTGTATGGGGCTTTGGAACTCCACATCGTTTTCCTCGATAAAATATATAACTTCTACACATGGCCAGGAAAATTTGTTTCTTTTACCTTTTCTTAAAATTTTTATCTTAAACCCACTCTCAGTTTTATCGAGTATTTGTCCTATGTAATATTTCACAGTTTTTTTTGTTGCAAATTTAACTAGGGCATAATAATATGATCCCATACTTAACGTGTTTGTTGCAAAATCGTCGTGTTCGGGCAATTCTTCCTCATAATCAGCAACAAAATTGTCATCGTCAGAGGAGTCTTCATATTGTACATTTTCTTTGCTACTCTCGCTGGTACTGGGAGATGGAGGTCTTTTTCTATTTTTCTTTTTTTGTGGGGAATTTTTGACCATTATCTCGTCCGCTGTTATCTTAGTGTTAACATCTGCACCTTTACATACCCGACGTTTCTTACTGGGTGTTGTAAAATTACTTTGCTTAACTGTATTTAGCAATAACTGTTTAAAACTAATTGCAGATTCTTCATCTAAGGATGATTGTGCAGTTTCTGATGGCGGTAACAGATTAAGATTTGATGGCCCTGGTGCATCAATGTTGGTCTCAATAGTGGAAGTTACAGTTTCTCTATTATTTGGTGGTTCCAACCTCTCCTCTAGTTGGTTCGGTGTGTTAATTGCCTTTTCTCTGTGCCATCGTTTTAGGCTTTCTGGATTGAACTTTTCAAGTGGCACAACATTCTGATTAAATGGATGTATACCTGCCTTTCGAAATCCACTTTGCACAATTTCCGGTTTAATGCCTTGCCATGTTTTTGCCACCAACTCGGACAATATTTTTTTCGGGATTTTTCGGCCTATGTTTTTTCTTTGCCACTGACTCAACCGTTGATCCCATTCTACCTTAAATGGTCGAAATACCAATATATATATAAAGGTTGTAGAAAATGGCTTGTATGAGGTGGCAGCTTTAGTATCGTTATTTGATTTCATTTTGCAAACTCTATAACCCTATTGTCTACATGAGTGCTATGGCCAACATAGATTAACAAAATTGGGCGTTCATCACCAATTATTTTAATAAAAGTGTTTTTTAGAAAATTTAAATATACATCAGATTCCATCCAGCCATTTCGTGTGGCTCCATAGGACATTCCAGGAAAAATTTTATCATCGGCGAGCCATTGATCCCACACAAATTACGCTTTAAATATAATTAACGAAGGAGCCTTCGTACCAAGTGCGTTAACTGTTGATAAAATTGTCACGTTTTCTCTACCACTTGTGCTTGTTATTCTAGTGAATGGTTGTCCAACTGCTCCCACCACCTTAGTTTTTGATGGGTCTATTGACAAGTTTGTTTCATCGAAATTCCAAATTAAATGAGGCTTGTCAGTAATGTTCATTTCTTCTAATGTTTCTTTCAATAGGTCGAAATACTCAAACAATGAATGAATCGCACATCTTACTTCGTGCAAATTCTACACTTTGTGGTTTTTTAATCGAGAGGTTATTTCATTTTTTAAAAAAGTATAAACCAATCTTCTCCGGGTATGCCATTTTTGAATGAGGTGTGGATATTTTTTTCTTTTACACATTCTGCGACTACCAATAAAACCTATTAGAAAAGTGAAATGTTTTAAGTACAAATAATATGGATTTTCCTTAATAGTTTACCTCTTTCCTACTTAGCCCAAACCCCCATATCTCCATAGTCCGTAAGCAGTCAGCTAGTACCCTTTCGTCTGGTTCTGGAATGGTAGGAGCTCTACCTTGTGTTTTACTTTTTTTGTCCTCTTTGTCCAGATAGAAGGGTAGATAACGTTGCCTTAGGAATGCCATATATTTTACCGCCATATTCAAACTCATTCTATTTGTTCGTATAGCTTCCAATGCCAAGTTTAATGTTTCCTTAAAATAAGCCGCCCTCAGACTTTTCTTTTTATATTCACGGACCATTGTTGCTGTTCTGAAAAAAGAAACAGGTTCACACTTGCCCCAACAGTTTAGTTCGCACTTGCCCCTGTAACAGTTTTTGCGGGGGCAAGTGTGAACACTACCAAATTGAGGTTAGACACGAAAGTAAGAAATATTACTAATAATCACTAACTAACACACTATGGAAAGCGCTAAAGAAGGACATTATGGAAATAGCAACATAACTTACCCTGTTTTCCGATATTTTTAAAAGATCGCACAACTTGTGTATAGCACTGCAACACCATGAATCAGCTGAACAGCAAAATGTCATGTCAAGTCAAATGATCCTGATCGACATGAAGTTAGGTGCGGGTTAGGACACTAAAGTCTATCCAAGTTACAGCGGCAGTAGATATAAACAAAGTCACATGGCCGCCTTGCGATCGATTACCAGGGTCGGACTAATATGAGATTCCAAGTGGCTTGTAATTCTGAACTAATTCTTTTAGAAGTTCTAAATTTGTGTTTCTACCTTTCGTGGATCTTTATAAATTTCCTTAAATTAAGTAGCAAAATAAATTTACAGAATATACTGCTCGCGATCCGATCTAAAATATGCAGGAAACTCGACTGAGGGAAGAGCCGGCCCTGCATTCTGCTCACCGCGTAAACACTTGATATTTTATGACGGCCAGACCAATAAGAGAATAGGTCACATGGTGGCCAATGTTTTGATCCACTGCCTCTGTAACTTGGATAGACTTTAGGTTTAAAACCCAGTACCACAGACAGATAATAAATGAATAACTTTTAAAGGACACTAATTTTTAGGATGTGTTCACACATACCCCATATTTACACTTACCCCACCCCACCTTATTTTAAACGTCAGAAACTGACAGCAATAATCACAGAATACCCCCCAATAACCTATAATAAGTCGCCATTTTTTTTGTTGAGTGGTGCCACCCAAGTCCGTAAACAACAATGAAATTGACGCCATGCTCGGATCTTTAATATAGTGTTGGTACAGGTGTGTGCAACATGACGGTATTTTTTAAAAATTTTGTAGTAGTTTTTATTCATTTAGCAACTTTTGGCAACTCAGCCGATTCAAATAAAAAATATGAAAAAATCCCATATAACATCATTCTACCTTACTGCATAGGTCTGCGATACCACGGAAATGTTTTTTTTTACATACCTATTTATCATTGTTAAACAAAGGAAATATGACTCTTTTTTGGACTTATGAATTCAGGTTTTGTGAACTACAACTTTCCTAAATTGAAAAAATAGTCCATTTTCTCTCAGTGGAGCAAGATAAAATTAAAACAAAGTAGAATTGGAGTTTTGACTGAAAGAATTCTACTTTATCTTACTTTGTTTTAATTTTTACAACTTTCCTGTTTATCATTCAATTTTAAAAAAATGTCTACAGGGTCTCCAGTTATTTGTGTTAACACCCCTAAAAATATAAGTAGGCTTCATCATTTGTGAACTATTGGTTTTAGACCGGTGATTAGTGACAGATTTTTGTCTTTTAGAGAACATTATGCTGTGTATATATTCTCACGATAATAAGGTATGAATCAGAGAGTTATCCTAGGCTCTACATATGAAAAACTAAGCATTTTGACGTGATTTTAGTCAGGCTGTTATGTGTTTTAAAATAAAGTTCCAAATAGAAGATGCCTCAGGCATATCGTTACCGTGGGCCCATATGGCTATTATTGTCACGTGAACTTGTATTTTAGTACCTACATAATTTTTCCGCAGGTATGCAAATTCTTATGATAAACCTGTTTAAGAAAAGATGGCATACCGTTTGTGCATGCCCTAGTTTAATTTCGTCCAATAAAGTTCCAAACAGGATGATTTTTTCAGGGTTACTTAGGGACTGTTTCCTGAGTGTCCAACCAAAAGATCACACTAGAACTCCTGGTACGAATTGTGCTATAGGGTGGTTTCCTAAACATTTTTTAGAGCAAAATGACCCTAATAAAGTAGGGGATCAAAGTATGAACAACTTTTCCTTATAAATTTTGTTTTCTATCTCTAATACATAACGAGCGGCTCATTACTTATATGACAAAAATTCCGCACGCTGCAAACGCTGTAAACTTTTTTTTTTCAAAAATGACACTTATAAAAGTTTGAGACGATGAATTTCTGGTCAACTTTTTCTTAGAACATTTTTGTGTGTCTCTTAATACTTGATGATTTACCGAGCATCATATGACAGAAAATTCGTTTACGACTGGACTGGTCTTTTAAATATTTCTTTACAAAAAAATTGCCTTAATACAGGTTGGAAAATGATCTACAATTTTGCTTTATAAATTTGTTTTATTACTGCGACTACCTAACAAGTTACAGAGGATTTATAACAAAAATTTTGTGCTTAGCAAAATGAGAAGAAAAAAAAAGGAGACAAAAAAGCCGACACCATTCTTGTATTTATATATTTTTAATATTGTCTACATATTGCAACATGTGCTCATTGTCGTCACCTCTGGACATACTAACAGACAAAACAGTAGCGTTTTCTTTTATCTTAAGTTCCACAACCACACCAAAGGTCAAAAAAATTTTGCATATAAATCAGGTATCCATTTTCGCGACACACAAAATTAACCAAACACTGCCAAACAAAAATGAATGAAAACTGCAGCCTGACAGCTAACACATGACTGCCTGACACCGCTTGCCCCACTCCCAATAGCGTTTTTGCCAAGTTTTTGCGCTGTAACTTGTTAAGTAGTCGAGATAATAAAAAAATTTATAAAGCTAAATTGTAGACCCATCTACAACTTAAATTCAGGTCAATTTTTGAAAAAAAAAAATGTTTACAAGACCAGTCCTGTTGTAAACGAATTTTGTCATATAGTGCCCTGTAAATCATTAAGCACTATAGACACAAATTTTTTTATAAGAAGTTGACCAGAAGTTCATCTTCTAAAACTTTTATTCAGGTCCCTGCAGCGTGCAGAATTTTTCTCATATAAGTAATGCATTGTAATTTCTTGTGTATTAGAGATATAAAAAAATGTACGATGAAAAGTTCTTCATACTTTGATCCCCTACTTTATTAGGATCATTTTGCTCTAAAAAAATGTTTAGGAAACCACCCTTACTGTTTAGGAAACCATCCTATAGCGCAATTCATACCAGGAAATCGAGTGTGATCTTTTGCTTGGACTCTCAGTAGGCAGCCAAGCAACCTTGAAAAAATTATCCTGGTTAGAACTTTATTGGACTAAATTTATTTAATGTAAAGTGTACTAGGGCATGCATAAACGTTATGCCATCTTTTCTTCAGTAGATTTATAACAAGAATTTGCATACTTGCGGAAAAATTATGTAGGTACTAAAATACAAGTTCACATGAAAATATTAGCCATTTGGGCCCACACTAACGGCATGCATATGGTTTTCTGAGGAATCTTCTATTTTGAACTTCATTGTAAAACCCATAGCAGCCTGACTAGAATCACATCCAAACGCTTAGTTTTCGAATAAATGAAGACTAACTTTTCCATATGCAGAACCCAGGATGACTCTCTGATTCATACCTTATTCCTGTGAGAATATTTATACACAGCAAAATTTTCTCTGAAAGACATACTGGGTAAAATCAAGTCCAAAAATCTGTCAGTAACACCCAGTCTAAAACCAATACTTCACAAACGATGACCTTACAGGGTTATATCTATATAAAAAAGAAAAGTTGTTCATATTTTGATCTCGTACAACTTTTATTAGGATCATTTTGCTTAGGAAATCCCCTATAATGCAATTCATACCAGGAGTTCGAGTGTTATCTTTTGATTGGACACTCTGGAAGCAATCCCCAAGAAACCCTGAAAAAATCATCCTGTTTGAGCTTTTTTGCAGAACTGACTTCTTTACTGGACTAATAGTTATATAAATTATTAAACAACATTAAAGGTACACTACTTGGGCATGCGTAAACGGTATACACAATTTTTTCTATGGCAGTTTTATAACCAGAACTTGCATAGTTATCATTGGCAGCCTATTCAGAAACGCGTGAAAATTATTTAATTAAATACAAGTTCATGGGACAATCCAGACCCAGGCTTACAGTCAGGCGCGGTCATATCCGTTTGCGAAGGGGGGGGGGGCATACCTGGATATGTACTCCTTTAAGCGGTTTTTAAGTACCTACTATAACAATAAAACTTCAATAAACGATATCACAAAAAAATATACCTATACCTATATAAAAAAATATATTTTAAATAAAAATTATGTAAACAAAATGTTTTGCATGTGCGTTGGTTATATACAGTGTATCCACAGATTGAGTTCACATAATGTGTAAATAACAACAAATTTTCGACTTGAAATTTGAGCTTCTAGGGATCAGCCATGCTTGGTTTTAAGCTAATTTGTGACATAATTTTACTTTCGAAAAATCACGTATGCCTTGGAAATTATAAAGAAACGAATTTTCCACCTCAGGAAAGTGCCTTTTTTGTATGTTTTACGGTTATGTTATTAAGGAAACTAGTTCAGAATAAAAAGCTGAGTAGGTTTGCGAAATTTCGAAAGTCTAGGCATTTTTCACACTTTTTTGCATTTTGTGTAGCTTTTACATCAAAATTTTATTAAGAAAACCTGTTGACAATGAAAAACTGGATAAGTGTGAAAAATTTCAAAAGCCTAAGTCGATTTTGATTTTTTCTCCTAAAAAATTAAAACGCACACAAATCAAAGTAGACCTAGGCTGTTGGAATTTTTCACACCTATCCAGTTTTTCACTGAACAAGTTTTCTTAATAACATTTTGATGTGAAAACTACACAAAATTCACTTTTCTAAAAAAAAGTCGAAAAATGCCAAAAAATCAATGTATAGGCAGGCGTTGACTGACGTATTAATAAAGACTGCTCACGGCTGTCATGTTTGACAGTTCTCTGGCTCACCATGCGCTTTCCGGGAGACAAAATACAATGCAAAATACATTGTTGACCATAGGCACCATCTACTTTCCAGGACATGAAACTATAGCTGTGAGAAGTCTTATTAATACGTCAGTCAACAGTATAGGCCTAGACTTTCGAAATTTCGCAAACCTACTCAGTTTTTCATTCTGAACAAGTTTCCTTAATAACATTTTGCCGTAAAACCTACAAAAAGGTCACTTTATTGATGTGGAAAATGAGTTTCAAACACATATCTATACCGTACTTTCACCGTTTTAGTAGACATAGGTGAATAGGCCACGCGTCGCCGTGCGTCCAGCTAGGTTTGTCAGTCGTTGGCGGGGGGAGTACACAGTAGTCCCGCACCGCTTATATGTCGAGTTTTGCGAGCAAAAAACACGCCCCGCCCCCCGCCAAAGACTGACGAACCTAGCCGAATACATGGCGGCGCGCCGCCCAGCCGTGGCTATGTATACTAAAACGGTGAAAGTACGGTATAATACACATACTGATTTTTAACCATCTGCGCACGCTATAGCGCGGGTTTATAGAAAATGATGCATGATGCCGCCATTTGTAACCTTATATTGACATTTATCGGAACAGCTGTTTTTTCTGTTTATTCGTTTTCCCTGCTCGTTTTCGGTTTTCCCACAAGTTTTTGTTATCTAGGTATTTTGAAAATAGCCTGTTACTAACCATTTTTTAGTGACAGTGTAGTGCTTACATACAAGAAAGTGTTTTGCTGTGATTATTACGACTAGACGAGAACAATGGCTTGCTTTGTGAAGCATTGTAAAAATCTCAAAAGACTGGTGCCTCCTGAAAGTTCTATTAAATTTTACAGGTAAGTTATTACTTCTGTACAAAGTAATATCAGGTAGGTATTTTTGCTGCATTAGATTTTACAGAGTAACTCTATTGCGTTTTTTTTTTTAATAAAAATAATTCTACCTTGAAGTTGTATAATTTATACAGCTGCCTTTTTTTTACGGTTTGCTTTCTTCTGTGAGTAAAATATAAGACTGTCATTTTGTGTAATGTGAAAACAAGCTTATTAAAAAAATGAAAATATAAACCAAGTATAATACTTACATATTTGGAGCAATGAAATGCTTAGGCTCGGTTTCTATCTACTTCTTAGCGTTAAGTGTACGACACATACCTATATTATATATAGGTATGTGGTGTACGACCATTGTTAGTCGTTAAGGGTTTACTTAGAAACCGGGTGTTATGGATTTAATTTTAAGCGTTTTAAAATTCCCGCCTTAAATAAGGGTACAAATGGCCGCCGTCCTTGATTGAAAAGTTACCCCGGTCGGTTGTCTCTTTTGCGCCGTATATGTATTATATAGGTATGTGGTTTGAAACCAAGCAGTGCTGATCTCCAGATAGATAATATTAGTCATAATATTCGTATCTATTTTTTATTTATTACATTATTTTTTCATTTTATTGGGGGGGGGGGCATGGCCCCCAAGACCGCGCCTGCTTACAGTATGCCTATGGCTTTCCGAGGAATCTTCTGTTTAGAACTTTATTTTAAAACGGGGGCCTGACTACAATCACATCATAATTCATAGTTTTTGATTAAATGAAGACTAACTTTTCTATATGAAGAACCCAGGATGACTGATTCACAGCTTATTATCCTGAGAACAAAAGAGGCAGCATAATGCTCTCTGAAAGGCATACTCAATAAAATCACTAACACCTGGTGTATTTGGAATTGCCACAAAAGTCTGGCCTTCTGCAATTTTTTAAATGGGTTCATTCTTTGAAAAACTATATTAGAATTTTTTAATAAAAAAAAATAACGGTTATGCAGCGTTCCTCAAAATAGTCATGTAGCAATTTTGATGAAAAAATATCCATTCCATATCTTTTTGTGGTGACAAACTTAGAAAAAGTTAATAATTCAATGGGTGGTATGAATCTAGAGTGCTATAACTCAAAAACAAAATGATGTTGAGAGCATCAACAAATAAATTAAAATGGAATTATTGCAATAAATTAGCAAAATAATTTCTGTTTATAGCTAGTCACAGACGGGCGTAATTGTCTTAAAATTCATATACGACGTGCATCAACGTATAACTCTGTTTATCCACACACCTTGATTGGTGTTTTAACACATCAGTTCACGGTAAACGACATACACGAATGCATATTCTTCACAGAACGATGTCGGCGGAGTTGCATTTGATTGCAGTGGCGTAATTTTTCCAGCAAAATATTATAGGCTGCATTTTTTAAATTTTTGTCAAGATACTTCTTTGACTTGGTTTTCCATAAACAAGGATGACCTCGAAATAACTCAAAAAATTCTCTTAGGAAATCTCGAGTTAAATTTCTTAAGTCTGACATGATTGATATATTACTCTGTAATAATAAAACTTCTATCACAGACCTATATAGCTTCGCCACAGACAGTGCCTGGGGCCTGGGGACCCAATTGTTTGAACTGGCACCAATAGAGGGCGCCGCATGTGGAAAATTCCAATAAAAATATAATCGGCCGGCCTGACCACAATAATTCGGTGGCCTTGAAAGCACCTATCCCATAAAAAACCGCTGCAACGTTGTCGATGCAAGAACATGTGGATAGAAGGAATAGCATTTATAGGAGTAGTAAAATAAGGCAGCCACAATTCGAAATTATTAGAATTATTCCAGATGCACCAATCCGCGATCCGCGATTGGAGAAAATTTCCTGCCAAAAACTATTCCCTGCATCTCTTTAGCGAAACAACATCATACCTCCACTAGGGCGTTCAAAAAGTCTCAGAAAAAAAAAACTCCGGGAAAAAACTACCCCTTCCCATCCCCGAAGTTGTTTTTGGTCAGATCCTCGCCATTTTTAGCAAGGACGTTTAAAATTATTCCGGACCCAGACACACCCAATCCGCGGTTGAAAAAATTTGCCGGACAAAAGTACCCCCTGCATCCCTTTAGGAAAAAAAAATGATAACTCCATTGTTTTTGGTTCGATTTTCGTCGTTTTCACAAGGATGTTAAAAAAAGTCAGTCTGAGAAATAAAAAAAACTGCCGGAAAAAAACTACCCCTTCCCACCCCCGAAGTTGTTTTTGATCGGAACCTCGCCATTTTTAGCAAGGACGTTTAAAATTATTCCAGAAGCACCAATCCACGGTTGAAAAAAATTGCCGGACAAAACTAACCCCTGCATCCCTTTAGGGAAAAAAAAATGATAACTCCATTGTTTATGGTCCGATTTTCGTCGTTTTCACAAGGATGTTAAAAAAAGTCAGTCTGAGAAATAAAAAAAACTGCCGGAAAAAAAAACTACACCTTCCCACCCTCGAAGTTGTTTTTGATCGGAACCTCGCCATTTTTAGCAAGGACGTTCAAAATTATTCCAGAAGCACCAATCCACAGTTGAAAAAAAATTGCCGGACCAAACTACCCCCTGCATCCCTTTATGAAAAAAAAAAAATGATAACTCCATTGTTTATGGTCCGATTTTCGTCGTTTTCACAAGGATGTTAAAAAAAGTCAGTCTGAGAAATAAAAAAACTGCCGGAAGAAAAAACTACCCCTTCCCACCCCCGAAGTTGTTTTTGGTCAGATCCTCGCTATTCTTAGCAAGGTCGTTCAGAATAACTCCAGAAACACCAATCCGTGGTTGAAAAAAATTGCCGGACAAAACTACCCCCTGCGTCCCTTTAGGAAAAAAAAAAGATAAATCCATTGTTTCTGGTCCGATTTTCGAAGTTTCACAAGGATGTTAAAAAAAAGTCAGTCTGAGAAATAAAAAAAACTGCCGGAAAAAAAATACCCCTTCCCACCCCCGAAGTTGTTTTTGATCGGAACCTCGCCATTTTTAGCAAGGACTTTCAAAATTATTCCAGAAGCACCAATCCGCGGTTGAAAAAAATTGCCAGACAAAACTACCCCCTGCATCCCTTTAGGAAAAAAAAAATGATAACTCCATTGTTTATGGTCCGATTTTCATCGTTTTCACAAGGAAGTTAAAAAAAGTCAGTCTGAGAAATAAAAAAAAAACTGCCAAAAAAAAACTACCCCTTCCCACCCCCGAAGTTGTTTTTGGTCGGATCTTCGCTATCTTAGCAAGGTCGTTCAGAATGACTCCAGAACCACCAATCCGCGGTTGAAAAAAATTGCCAGACAAAACTACCCCCTGCATCCCTTTAGGAAAAAAAAAATGATAACTCCATTGTTTATGGTCCGATTTTCGTCGTTTTCACAAGGATGTTAAAAAAAGTCAGTCTCAGAAATAAAAAAAACTGCCGGAAAAAAGCTACCCCTTCCCACCCCCGAAGTTGTTTTTGATCGGAACCTCGCCATTTTTAGCAAGGACATTTAAAATTATTCCAGAAGCACTAATCCACGGTTGAAAAAAATTACCGGACAAAACTAACCCCTGCATCCCTTTAGGGAAAAAAAATAACTCCATTGTTTATGGTCCGATTTTTGCCGTTTTCACAAGGATGTTAAAAAAAGTCAGTCTCAGAAATAAAAAAAACTGCTGGAAAATAACTACCCCTTCCCACCCCCGAAGTTGTTTTTGGTTGGATCCTCGCCATTCTTAGCAAGTAGGTACGTTCAAAATGGTTCCAGAGGCACCAATCCACGGTTGAAAAAATTTTCCGGAGAAAAATACCCCCTGCATTTCTTTAGGAAAAAAATTAGAACTCCATTGTTTCTGGTTCGATTTTCGCCGTTTTCAAAACTACGTTCAAAAAGTCTCAGAATTAAAAGAACTGCCATTTAGCGTTTTTTTTTTCTTATTTAAAATCTGCCACAACTATTGCTTTAATCAGGACAAATCAAAACCCTCATATACCAAATTTGTACAAAAATATACAGGGAGTTCCATGCTACAGGGTGTCAAAGTTAAACAAAATAGAAATTTTAAGCGCAACTGGTGAATCAAGTGCGGGCCAAGGAACTTAAATTCTCAATATGTCGGACTTCAGAGAAAAATCGGAAAAATGCATAACATACAGGGTGTCACAGAGCCAGTAATTCAAACGAATCCTGTGGAAAGGGGACTCTATTTTTCAACTTTTATGATTTTCGTAAAACGAAACTTTGTTAAGACTCTTGGAGGTGGGGAGGGTTAGTTTTTTTGTCTGAAAATTTGTTTTTGAATTCTGAGACTTTATAATATCCTTGTGAAAAGGCGACAATCGGACCAGAAAAAATGCAGTAATGAAATTTTTTCGTAAAGGGGTGCAGGGGGTAGTTTTATCCGGCAAATTTTTTCAATCGCGAATTGGTGCGTTTGGGATTACTTATTTGGAACGTCCTTGCTGAAAATGGCGAGGATTCGACCAAAAACAATTTCGGGGGTGGGAAGGGGTAGTTTTTTGTCAGGCAGTTTTTTATGCTTCTGAGACTCTTTTGAACGCCCTTGTGAAAACGGTGAAAATCAGACCAGAAACAATGGAGTTATCAATTTTTTTCCTTAAAGGGATGCAGGGGGTAGTTGTGTCAGGAAAATTTTTTCAACCGCGGATTGGTGCGTCTGGGTAAGTTTTGAACGTTCTGGCTGAAAATGGCGAAGATTCGATCAAAAACAACTTCGGGGGTGGGAAGGGGTAGTTTTTTGTCAGGTAGTTTTTTATGCTTCTGAGACTCTTTTGAATGTCCTTGTGAAAACGGTGAAAATCCAATGGATTTATCTTTTTTTTCCTAAAGGGATGCAGGGGGTAGTTTTGTCCGGCAATTTTTTTCAACCACTGATTGGTGTTTCTGGAGTCATTTTGAGCGACCTTGCTAAGAATAGCGAGGATCCGACCAAAAACAACTTCGGGGGTGGGAAGGGGTAGTTTTTTTTTTGGGCATTTTTTTTTATTTCTCAGACTGACTTTTTTTAACATCTTTGTGAAAACGACGAAAATCGGACCATAAACAATGGAGTTATTTTTTTTTTCCTAAAGGATGCAGGGGGTACTTTTGTCCGGCAATTTTTTTCAACCGCAGATTGTTGCTTCTGGAATAATTTGAACGTCCTTGCTAAAAATGGCGAGGTTCCGATCAAAAACAACTTCGGGGGTGGGAAGGGGTAGTTTTTTTTTCGGCAGTTTTTTTATTTCTCAGACTGACTTTTTTTAACATCCTTGTGAAAACGACGAAAATCGGACCATAAACAATGGAGGTATCATTTTTTTTCCTAACGGGATGCAGAGGGTAGTTTTGTCCGGCAATTTTTTTCAACCGCGGATTGGTGCTTCTGGAATAATTTTGAACGTCCTTGCTAAAAATGGCGAGGTTCCGATCAAAAACAACTTCGGGGGTGGGAAGGGGTAGTTTTTTCCGGCAGTTTTTTTTATTTCTGAGACTGACTTTTTTTAACATCCTTGTGAAAACTGCGAAAATCGGACCATAAACAATGGAGTTATCATTTTTTTCCTTAAAGGGATGCATGGGGTAGTTGTGCCAGGAAATTTTTTTCAACCGCGGATTGGTGCGTCTGGGTAAATCTTGAACGTTCTGGCTGAAAATGGCGAGGATTCGACCAAAAACAACTTGGGGGGTGGGAAGGGGTAGTTTTTTGTCAGGCAGTTTTTTATGCTTCTGAGACTCTTTTGAACGTTCTTGTGAAAACGGCGAAAATCGGACCAGAAACAATGGAGTTATCAATTTTTTTCCCTAAAGGGATGCAGGGGGTAGTTTTGTCAGGTACATTTTTTCAACCGCGGATTGGTGCGTCTGGGTAAACTTTGAACGTTCTGCCTGAAAATGGCGAGGATCCGACCAAAAACATTTCGGGGGTGGGAAGGGGTAGTTTTTTGTCAGGCAATTTTTTTACTTCTGAAATTTTCAGGGTGTAGTTTTCCCGGCAATTTTAAGTAAGTATATGTACATCAATATGAATCTCAAAAATCCTTACCTACCAATTCCATCTTCCTTGCCTCTTTCTGTGAACATATTATTTATATCACAGATGTATATAGCTTAGCTAAGCTATATAGGTCTGCGTTTATGTACATAATACATCTGCTTGTATGCAGATGTATTTTTATCCCTAAAATGGGCCGGATAGGCGACATTTGGCAACGACGAGTGGAAAGATGTAGAACTCAGCGACCTCTATGGGACGGTAGTGGAAATATTTGTACGAATTCCCACAAAGGATGCCAACTCCAGGGACTTGGCATCCTTTTGGGTTCGCCTAAAAATATACGTCGAGGCACAGTCTGTAGCGAAGGTATATAGGTCTGTGCTTCTATGTAAAAAAACTGTCTGGTAAGTAGTAACTACATTTATTATATCCGAGGAGAAAATATATTTATAGTGCGATAATAAACAAAATTTGAAGTGTTTATTGTAATAAATCCGGAATAATCAAAAATTATTAATAGACTCGAGCTGACAGAAGGAATTTTAAAATAGTATATATCTACTTCACTGAAGAAAACCGCGGTAATGTTGCGCGTTTGTTAACACACACAGTGAAACATCAACTTGCATTCATCAATGCACACACATGTTTTCAGCGAGACCAGGTTCAAAAGTGCGTCGTACTTTTTCAACGCGCATTCAAGTACCTGGCGGTATTATCACCACAGATGGACGTTGTTGAACGGGCGTCCATGAATGCGTGTTGATGTTTTAAGACAATTACGCCCGTCTGTGACCAGCTTATATGTTGCTCATTACAAATTTGGGCCACTAAAACTTGTAAAATTTTCACAACTCAGCCTAATAATTTCAACCAATTTCAATGTTAATTGTACATTGTATAAACTGTCAAGATAAAACTGCATAATTGGTTTTTCAATGCCTACTTTTTTAATGGGTGCAGAATGCAAACCATTCTTAAAGGCCGATCCACACGCAATGATGTATCGTACGATTTGCATGCACAAGTAAATCGTTACAGATAAATCGTTGCGTGTTTAGAACTGTGCAAAGTTGGACGTCGGAGTTGAAAGTCTGAGCCGAAAAACTAGATTTGCGCATGCAAATCATAACGTGTGTACGCTTGTCCGAGATTTGTACAGTTTTTAGGTGCGACGGTAGCTGACTCCTATCTATTTTTAGTCCGGAAATTATTAAATTAATTAAAACTAAAACAATACCTGATTTATTTTAAATTTGTTAAAAAATATGTCGACCATTTCGCATAATTTTATAATAGAATTCAATGTAAAATAGACTTTGTTTCAATAACCATGCTTTAGACCATCTAGTTCTATTTAAACGTTTCCTGATTTCTCTTTTCCTTTTAACATTTAAACAAAATGTCAAAATACTCCAAAAACCCTTCCTCCATGATTATTGTATCAAGCAAAAATTGCAGCTTGACTACGATAAGTTGTTATAATGTGGACACGCTGAATTTGTAACGATTTACTTGCGCATGCAAATCGTACGATACATCGTTGCGTGTGGACCGGCCTTTAGAAGTACTCCACGAATTGAAATTTTGAAGTTATTGTGGGTTGGATATGACAAATAATGAACATTTAATAAAAGTAAATAAAATTAAATTTTAATTTAAAACATTTACATGTATTATTTCACAAATATATCTTTTCGTTTTGTTAATTTAACCTGGCGTTATTTAACTAACATGCAGTCTAAAAAGTCAGCCCCGGTACGAGCGACTCCATCGCGGCCCCAAATACTTGAATACATTAAGGAAAACAGAAAATAATATTTTTGGTAAAAAAACATAAGACAACTCTGTCAGATGAAGGGCGTAATGCATATAAAATTGAGAAAAACTTCAATAACTAACTATATACAATGCAACCCACTTAAAACCGGAACACCCCCATAAAATTTGTAGGTACTTATCATCAGATTTTGATCTATTTTTTTTTAACACTTGTTTACTTGTTTTTATACCTAGCTGTTTTCTTTTCGGTGTTGTTCATCCTCGATTTTTCAAATTCTCATCATAATTGTTCATATTAACGAAACTTACCCAATTTCAAAATAGATAGTAAAAATTGGATTATTTGTCCAGAAAACCCCAAAATTATGTGTCAATCGATTTTTCAAATTTCCCCCCATTTTATACTCTTGCAACTTGCTTCTATTTCACAAAATGTCCAAATATTATATTGATACTATCAAATTAATCCAAAACTGTTCAAATATTTAAAACCATCATGTATGAAAATAATCTTACAATATGTCCCAAAGCATAATTATATTGATATAAGCCGTAAATAGGGTCTCAAATTCGCAAGAGCCTAGTGAAATTCGAACCACTTACTAATATTGAATCAGGAATGTTGAAAATTAAACAAATGATAATATATTTTGCATCAATAAAACAATATATTTGAATACGGCTCTCATTCTGTTTAAAACCGGCATGCTGATTGACGTCCCTCCCGTCAATTCTGCGCTTCGCTCCTATTATGTATTAGTATGGGTCAAAGGCTCGACCTATACAGTGTGTCCTCATTTGCCTGTGAACGCTCTATAAATAGGCCTATACTCGAATCAAGTAACTCTGACGCCTGGCGTAAATAAAAGCACATGTTCGATGACGTTCTGTGAAATAAGGCGATTGGTCTATAGGCCACAAAATATCGTGCGTGCCTGACAACAGGGATATATTCGATCACAAATGTATTTATGCGGTTTTATCTTGTTGTTTTCACATGCGTCTGAGAAATTTTGATACTGCCACAAATAATGTTATCGATGTTTTGGACTATTTTAATGAAGCCAATAATTTTTTTCCAAAATATTTTAACGTAACAATTATAAAAGTAACATGAAATAAAGGTTGTGCCTAAGTGTGGCTCTGTGGAATATTTTAACACCACGTGCTCTTGCTTACATCAGGGGTCAGAGTTATTTGATTTTGGTATAGTAAAATTCGGCATTATATATTTTTTTATATTCACCTATCTCACAGACACTACTATCTCGATTGGGTGATTATTCCATGACTAGCTACGATTTCTGTAAATTACCAATTTTGAGAATATCATATTAGGCATTTTTTAAGAATAAAATAGATGGTGCCACCGAATTGGCCATAGCTCAAACCTTTAGTATAAAATATAAATGCAGGTTGTTCACAAAGTGGAGCCAAAATTTAAAAAAAAAAAATTTCCCTATATAAACCACGGGCACAAGTTGGTGATCTTTTTTTGCAAATTGATTAAGCTTTGCCTGAGGAATACCTCAGTAAATAATTGTAGGTAGTCTAGCTCATACAGGGTGTTTAAAAAAAATTAAATTAGACGAAAAAATTTGTATTTAAAAAATATTTAAAGACAAAATTCCGGATCCCACTGCATTCTGTCAGTCCCCCTTGGGAAAACATACTTAATTTAAACATTAACAAGAGGTGAAGACGGTATTGAGGTTGATATTTTGAAGGCAAACAATCGTGCCCTGATTAAGCCCTTCAAGTGCCTGATTAATTCTATTTTGTCGACATGCATATACCCTAATACATTCAAACGTAGTACAATAATTCCTATTTACAAGTCTGGTGACAGAAAGAACATTGGTAATTATCGGCCTATAGCTATCACTAGCAACTTAAACAAGGTAATTGAAAAGTGTATCAAGACAAGGCTGTGTGACTTCCTTAAAAAATCTAACATCATTTCTAAAAGCCAATATGGGTTTAAGGAAAATTGCTCAACTGAGAATGCCCTATTGGAGGTCTCCTCCTTTGTCATTGATTGCAGGGAGTCGGGTATGAAGTCAATGGGTATTTTCCTTGATATTACTAAGGCTTTCGACACTGGGGCGCACCACATCCTCCTCTCGAAATTAGATTCGGCGGGTATTCGGGGTAAGGCCAATGAATTGTTCGGATCTTATCTATCAGGCAGGACCCAGCAAGTGAAAATTGGTAACACATGTAGTGATCAGAGAGAGGTGGGTTTTGGTGTGCCACAGGTCACGGTCTAAGTAAGTCTAAGTATCGTATAAGTTTTACTTACTTAGACAAATCCTGTCCTTAAATAGTCTTAAAAACGTATATAAGTCTTTAGTAGAATCTGTGATGACCTATGGGATCCTGGTTTGGGGCGCTGCATGCAAAAATGTCTTGGCTTCGGTCAGTTCGGCCCAAAAGCAAATTATAAAAATCATTATGTCCAAACCTAATAGATATCCTTCTATCTTACTTTTCACAGAAAGTGGTCTTCTAAATACTAGACAGTTATACATCTTACACACATTAAAGTTTTACGTAAAACAGGACTTATTTCAACGTCCTCTTGGACATCCTAGTCTCCACACAAGAACAGCTGGTGCTGGCAATGTTTTGGTGCCCAGGTTCTCCTTTTCCTGGTCCCAGAGACATCCACACTACCTCGCACCTAGGGTCTGGAACATGTTGCCAGTGGAGATTAGATGTTTAAGATTTAATGTCTTTAAGGTGAGGTTACAGGACTGGATCAGGAGGTTTTATCATGTTTTATGTACCAGCGTTACTCAGTTGGAGTTGGCGTAATTGTCCCAAAATCCATTTCCAGGTATATTTGTATCATTTTTAACTTTGTATTAGTTAAGTTTTGCTCTCTCTCTGTAACTGAATCACTCAGCCAAGTCAATAATAATTTACTGGTAAGAGCAAAGAACTTGCTAAGTGCAACCATATGTGAAATGTGACTATACTACTTTATGCTTGGTGCACCATTTGGTGCTTTACATTTTATTTTTGTATCCTTGTATTTCATTTTTTATTTCTACTTGTATTCTTATTAACTTGTGTATTTGCTAAGTTTTACTTTCTCTATAAGTTAAGTCGCACACACAAGTCCTTTAAGGACTCCTCGTGCGTATGTATGTAATATTAATTATTGTAATTGTAATTTTCTTGGAGCAATAAATAAATAAATAAATTTCCTTAAAATTGGAGGCATCATCCTCCATCCTTTATTACACTTTATTCATCACCTTGGAACATATCAAACAAATCAGGTGTGCCATGAATGCCATGAGCGTCGACAGTTACCTAGGGGGCTAATGTTAAATCCATTTTTTCTTTAGATGATTTTTTTAATAAATGATTTTTTCATCACATTTGATTTTTTTATGAACATCCTGTATGAGCTAGACTAGCTATAGTAGGTACGTACAATAATGCCTTAGGCAAAGCTTAACGATTTGCAAAAAAAGATCATCAACCTGTGCCCCCTTTGTGAACGCCCTGTATAACTTGTATTGATATTTTGCACTAAAAGTATTGAGCTATGGCCAATTGGATGGCGCTATCCATTTTATTTTTAAAAGAATGCCTAATATGATATTCTGAAAATTGGTCATTTAAAGAAATCATAGCTGGCCATGGAATAATCACCCGATTGAAATAGTAGTGTTTGTGAGATATCTTCCCTTAGGAGACTCTAAAAAAATATATAATGCCAAATTATATTCAGCTCTTCATAGATTTATAAAGTGTTTACAAGCAAATGCGGACACGCTAAAAATTACCAACTGGTAAGATTTAAAACAAATCGTACCGAATATTTTTTCAGGATTTAGGTTGTGGATATGAATGGCAGCTGCCATATTACAAAATGGTTGCCAACATTATAAATGTAGCTCTTATACTTAATTTCATCATTAGTATGTTAAAAATGAATAAAAATCATCAAAAAAATCCCCTTAAAAAAACTCACAGGCTCTTACATCTTGACTGCACTATAATGCCTAGGTACTATTTTTTTAAATACATATGCCCCAAAATGCTCAAAGAAAATCAATGTGTCTGAGCGATTTCCAAAAATGTCACCAGATTTCATAATAAGTGCTGTTTAGCACTTTATTGCCAACAAAACGAATCTCTTCAATGACATCAGACTTGGTAAGTATGCTCTCATTTAAAAAAAAATGAAATACGAAATAAATTGATTGAAAAAAGTTAAGGATATCAACAACTTATATCTGTACAATTGATATTATCAAAGACTTCATTATAGTTTTGAGTATAATTTCAACAAATATGTAAAAAATGTTCTTTTTTATTAGAACAAAAAAATATTAGGTGCATTGGCACATTTTAAAATAATGTGTTTCGTGGAGATCTCATATATTCTTAAATTTTTTCAAACAGTTTATACTTCAAAAATGTCTCTGTACAAAATTTTTCAATGGACCATCCTCTATATACCCAAGTAGCATTTTTAGTGGCCGCCACGTAACGACCACTACCGTAGAAACTTTAAAGTGTTTATCAATAGTGGCCGACAGGTTGTAGGAACCTTTCTATAACGTGGCTGCCACCAAAATGGGGAAACATTTTTGGGTGGCTGCCACGTTGCCACCACGTTTTTGTAACTTATACCATTACATTCCATCCACGTGGCAAAAACGTGGGCGCAGAGTGGCAGCCACCTATGAGGCCACCTACGTGAAATTTGGCTACTTGCCTCCTTCTTTTCCATGTCACTCGGTCTCTGTCGTTTAACTTATTTAGGTACAGGGTGTCCCAAATAGTTTGTCCTACCCCCTGGATCTCAGGAACCGTAAGAGATACAAAAAAACTTGAATACAAAAGTTGTAAGGTTGGCAGTGAACGTAACCTCTCTTTTATTTTCACATATACAGGGCGATTCATATTTGCAGGACAAAAATAAAATATTTAGATTTTGACAATTGCATTAATCCTTTGGAATATTTGCATTCTACATGAAATTTTCTACAGAACCGTTTTTTTGTTTTGTATTTTGGATGCAGCGTTGCCAAGATATCGAATTTTTCTTGGAATTTAGGGACTTCGTGGAGGTTATGGAAACTGAATGCTGTATCGTTATTTTAATAGATATCAAAGATATATTTTAGTCGAAGTATGACAGCACAACTGTGTGAGGTGTGATATGTCGAAATTGGTTTTTGCATATACAGTGTGTTCATAACAGGCTCTCAAAATCGGATAATTTCAAACAACAATAACTTTTTTTTTTTTCAAATGGAATGACCCATATTTCTATATTTTGTTGGATGCCGGCGTCCAAGCCCCACATTTTATGTAAATAACATCCTATAACAAAAACTACCCGTTTTCGAGATATTTAGTATTTAAGAAAATTTCTTTGCATTTTTCATTCATGTGAGAAGGTTTTATCAAGCAAGCCATAACTATTTTTCCAGACAGGGTCAGAAATAATTGTTATTTTAGATAATACGGGACATAAAATTCCTATACCCGTATACAGTATGTCCACGGATAGACATCGCAAGAGGACAAATGGACCAAAAATTTCATTTTTCGACAAAAAGTCATTCTAAAAGTTTCTGCTTCTCGGAAAAATATGATCCACCAAGAGAATTTTCAATTTTTTTATACAGGGTGTCCAAAAAATACAAAAACATGAAATTGGATCAAGAATAAACTGCCTTTATTTTTAAAAATATCAAAAACTTTTACTTAGAAAAGTTGTTTAGAATTAAAAGATGTGTCACTTTTCAAAGAAATCAGCCAACTCCGTTTTTTTATTTCCAAGTGTGAAACTCCTTTGTGTTTAAAATTATCAAAAATATTTATTTAAAAAAGTTGTTTAGAATTAAAAGACGTGTCTGATTGTAACTTTTTAAGCAAATCGGACGACTTTGACTTAAATGGGTAAAAAATTACCCTCTGACACGTCTTTTAATTCTAAACAACTTTTCTAAATATTTTTGATATTTTTAAAAACAAAGGAATTTCACACTTGGAAATCAAAAAATCGGAGTTGGCTGATTTGTTTGAAAAGTGACAATCAGACACATCTTCTAATTCTAAACAACTTTTCTAAGTAAAAGTTTTTGATATTTTTAAAAATAAAGGCAGTTTAATCTTGATTGCATTTCATGTTTTTGTATTTTTTGGACACCCTGTATAAAAAATTGAAAATTCTCTTCGTGGACCATATTTTTCCGAGAAGCAGAAACTTTTAGAATGACTTTTTGTCGAAAAATGAAATTTTTGGTCCATTTGTCCTCTTGGGATGTCTATCCGTGGACATACTGTATACGGGTATAGGAATTTCATGTCCCGTATTATCTAAAATGACAATTATTTCTGACACTGTCTGGAAAAATAGTTATGGCTTGCTTGATAAAACCTTCTCACCTGAATGAAAAATGCAAAGAAATTTTCTTAAATACTAAATATCTCGAAAACGGGTAGTTTTTGTTATAGGATGTTATTTACATAAAATGTGGGGCTTGGACGCCGGCATCCAACAAAATATAGGAATATGGGTCATTCCATTTGAAAAAAATAAGTTATTGCTGTTTGAAATTATCTGATTTTGAGAGCCTGTTATGAACACACTGTATATGCAAAAATCAATTTCGACATACCACACCACACACGGTTGTGCTGTCATACTTCGGCTAAAATATATCTTTGATATCTATTAAAATAAAGATACAGCATTCAGTTTCCATAACCTCCATGAAGTCCCTAAATTCCAAGAAAAATTCGATATCTTGGCAACGCTGCAGCCAAAATACAAAACAAAAAAAAATTTTTCAAGATTAAACCTTTTATAATCCATGTAGGTCACAAAAAATTGTGCAATAAATACTTCAATCTACTCAATAGATTAGAGACGCACTCAAAGTTTAGTTAGAGAATACAGTATACTTTTTGTTAAAGTCAATTGAAACAGCATACAAACTCTAATCGGCTTGATAAAAGGAATATAGAACATAGGCGCCTCGCAGTTTTCAAAATATTATACTATCTACAGACTAACATATTTCACTTTTAAGGTTTTTAAGGTTGTTTTTTAATGCTTAATGTGCGTCTAATATCTTTAAAAAATCTCTAAAAGGCCATATTATTTACGCAAGTATATCCTAAGATCTCTGGAATTATGGCACTGCTAAGCATTGCATTTCACCGCAAAAGTGGCCAACCATGCAAGTATTGGTAATAATACCTATATTAGGCGAGCATGCAGTCATTTGTTTTTACTGCAGTATCCATCTTCCCTGTGTAGAGCACCCAACTTTAGGTTAGTTTTAGATTTAAGCGGGTATGATAAAAACCCCATGGTTGCATGTAACGATAACAATGGGACAAAAAGAAGCCCAGTCGAGGGGAGAGAGTGGCGGTATTGTCCCAGCAATAGTTCCATAACCAGGTTGCAGCTACTCCAGCAGTCAATGTGGATGACGCAAAGTACTGAAGAAGCAAATTCGTAGGAAGATTGCTATTCCAGCAACGACTTCAGGTTGCAACAGACCCAGCAGTTCACTTGACGAACGGCATGGAAGTGCCCGGACCATTGGGAAGATCCACACAATCCTAAACTCGAGTAAAAGCTGCAAGTTTGTCTAAGCATGCATGCAATCTATGCGAATATGAACTCTTCAAACGTGAATTTTTTGAGCATTTATGTTGATGTGCACAAAGACAATAATTTTAGTATAGTCCACCTTACGAGAGAATACGAGCCTCAAAAATGGGAGTAAAAAATTTCTAATGTTGCCAAACTTCGAAATATAATTCTCCTTGGGAAATATAATAAACCAAAGCCATTACACTAGTGCACCAGAATTGTACAGGTTTTTTGCGATCCGGCAACGCCTAGCAAGCCCAGTAAAGATTCTTGAGGCTCGTATTCTCTCGTAAGGTGGACTATAGTAAGGTTTTATTTTAATTGTAAAATTTTACGCATTGCTCTTGAAACTGTTTTTTTTTAAATTATAAGTTGTTTTATTGGTATTATTTCACATATGTTCAAGAACCTTAAGCCCGGAGAAAATATGTAAAATGCTTTAAAAATCCTTTTTTAGAACCAAGTAAAAAAAATCCATTGCATCTGTCTGCTTCATCTCTTTCTACTACTCATACCAGGTTAGGTTTAAATGGTAAAACAACATGTTTTGTCTCCTATTTTATTGCCAAGGTGCCTGTTTTCGAGCTACTCTTGTAAAATCAATTGCCACTGAAGTTATTTCAAATTTATATGGCAATCATAACTTGATTATGGCTCAAAATGGTAACAGAACTTGTAGAAAATAGTAAGTGAATATGGCTCAAAATAATCCAAGAATAATAGTGAATCTATTAGCACATAAATTAGTCAATTGATGAAATACAACTGCCCAAAATTATGGCAAACAATATTTAAAGTCAAAAAGTAATCAAAATAGTGTATCAAGTTACCTGATATCCGTTGGAGTATCTTCGCAGAGGCATGTATACAACATGGGTTTGAACATGTTTCTAAACTTACCTGATATCTGATATTATCCGGTCTGATTCATAACAAAGTACAGTGTTCTCACATGAAATAGGTATTTCTGGAACTTTTGGTTAGACTTTGTAACAAATTATTTAGAAAAATATAAAATTGCCTGGGGTTTTCAGCACCATAACTAAAATTCGGTTACAACAAGCCCTCTGCGAGCCGAGAGTAAGCAGAGTCAAAGTTAGTTGAAGCATGCAAAATATTTGAGATAGTGTAGCTATTCTGTATAGGTACTGTGCCACCACGTTGATTGGTGGAAGGATTCAATAGCTGGAAAAGGAATGTTTTGCTCTTTTTTATGACTTCGAAGGAAAATTCACCGAAACAAACTGAAAATTTGTAGATACCTAGATCAAAGTAAAAAATTCAGAGCGAATGAAAATCAATTGTAACATCTTAGCTGGGCTCCATGTCTATTTGGTGTGTTTTAGGAAAAAAAACTATTACATTTGTCTTAAAGGCATTGTATATTTCATTTGTACAATAAATAATGGTGTAAATATAAGTATAATATATCAATAATTTATATATTGTTCTGTTACAAAATGGCACTAGTAGCTATTAAACAAATTCCGTGTTCTTTACCTCAAGTGACATTGGCTGTTATTAAACAATGTTAATTTCCTACTACGGAGAAGCAACCTGAAAGATGAATTTATAATCCACATGTGTCATAAAAGTTATTAATTACAAAATAATAGGGAACAGAGGAACCATAAAGTGGTATTTTCAAAAGCGAGCTTTGGAAGCTCGCGTTCGGAGCCAAATATTTCAGTTGCAAATAATTAAGAGTTCTTAAATTTTTTTTGAACACATTCTGCTGCACTGGATTTCCCTATTTAATGATACAATTTAAAAACAATGTGTTTTAACATGATCTGCCACTAGCTTATGACCTCTCTGATCCCTGACTTTTCTGTGGTATGTATTATTTGTTTAAATATTATGAAAACTGAATTTAAATCAGACCTTAGTTTCGTTGCAAGAATGTTTCTACAATAATAATTACCCAGTCAATTAATCAAATATTGGTCAAATTTTTAAATAATTTTAAGGGAAGAAAATACACCAACTCTGCCCAATATAAAATATACCTATTTTAAAATAACTTGAAAATAATTTTCAGAAATTATCTAAACTAAAACGATAAATAAGTAATAAAATCTGTAAAATAAGATAAAGAGTGCTATGTACTCATATTTCTAGCGTGAAGTAGTACAAATTTTTTTGGGAATATGCAATCAGCTGAAATTAGCTGGCCGAAAGTGCAAGGCGAAATTGCAACGTCTGGCACAATGTTCGAAAATAATGGCTGCGTATAAGGTTACCAAGAGGAAGCAATTGCTTGGTGTCAGTGCGTCTGTATCTGTTTTTCCATTATTATATGCAATCAGCTGAAATTAGCTGGCCGAAAGTGCAAGGCGAAATTGCAACGTCTGGCACAATGTTAGACAATAATGGCTGCGAATAAGGTTATCAAGAGGAAGCAATTCCTTGGTGTCAGTGCGTCTGTATCTGTTTTTCCTTGTATTAAACAAGGACAGATAATTTTTACCAAGTCAAAATTGGTTAATTGACCAGGCCTACTTGCTGGTATGTTTTTTTTTTAATGTAATGCAAATTGGGAAAAGTTGTTTGTGCAACACTGTATCCCAAAAATTATTTAGCCGACTTTTTTAAAAATTTTATGTGGAGACACCAGGGACTCTTTAAAATAAGGGGACCCAGCATGTCACAGTCTATCACATAGGAAAAGTGAAGCCTTGAGGGGAAGTTTGTTTTTTGTATACTCCAAGGAGACCACATAAGTGGGCTGGTACAAGGTTACATTATATGTCAGTGTCGAACTGCCATCAGGTTTTACGTGACATGCCAGTGCCATAGATTCTAAAGGAGGCAAAATATTTCCCATCATAATTCACAATTTTTAAGTTTTCTAGCTTCCAGATGGTCAATTAAAGGTAATGTGGCCGCCTGCAGTAGTCCCAATAATTGCAACCTGATTTTTCTTGTCTCACCTTTAGTAATCCTACAATTCCCATTACGTGGGCATTACAAGTAGTTCAAAACAAAAATGGTATTTCGTAAATTTTAAATTATTAAGCAGGTAGCTTCAGTCAGGTCTTTTTTTAAACAGTTTTTATCTACAACTATAAGTTTATTTTATGTTTGTGAGGTACCTTGGGCGAGAAATAAAATTACAAAAATTTTATAATAAGCACCGAGAAAAACTACATGATTAGAACTAAGTACAAGATCTAATCTTATTAGTCCATCCCGAAATCTGTGAAAGTTCTTTGGGTAGATACATTCAACAAGGGAAGAAAGTTCAAGTACGTAGCTATTATACCTACATATTACAAATGGTTTGAGGAACCTGGTAACAAGGTGCAATAGCGACAAATTCTCAAATAAGCAAAATCGGCACTGACTTACCATTCTTATATTACTTAAATTCCTGGAAATAATTGCAGGAAACCAAATTCAAATATAAAATGAATTTGATTCATTTGACAGTTGCCATATTCTGTGTTTGTTGACCGAACATTGTCAAGTCTAATTTTTAGAAATCATGGAAACCATTATTAATTTTTACTAACAATCAAACTACCTGTTATATTCATACATTCTCCAATAAAATGGCATACTTGGCATCATTGAGACCATTAGAATGAGGAAAGAAACGGCCTCACTTTGAAAAGTGTAATGCTGGGTCCCCTTACTTTAAAGGGTCCCTGTGAGGCACTTATTTGAACTTCTTGCACAAATTTTCATCTCCAAGAGGGTTTATTTAGGCTGAGGAAGGGAAGGGAAGACATTAGGGCTTTATATTAAGGACCCTACCTACAGGCCTTAAGACAGGCCCTAAAATTTTGTTTTCCGCTATACTTTCTAAAAGTCTTGATCGATTTCAATGGTTTTTACTGTATGGTCATAGTCAATTATTTAACAACATTTATTATTTAAATTAATTTAAACCACTTTGTAGAAAACTTAAATTTACAAAAAACTATTCTATCATTTTGGAGATAGCGCCCAAACTTCAGCCACCATGCACGTAAAGTGGGTGCACTCTAAGGTGAGACGCGCGGCCTGAGGTGTGCAGAGGGGTATGGGCTGGCTTTTACTCTTATTCCGCGTCACGCTGTTTATGATAACAGACATAGACAACATACCATGAGCTGGGCACTGTTAATGTTAATGGCGATCAAAGTAGGGATTTAAGACAGCCAATGGTGTGCTGAGTCCCCACGAGGGTGCATTCCTGTGGAGTGTCTAGTTAAATTGCACAAACAGTACCCACGCATATTAAACATTACTCTCAATATTCCCATTACCATTGATGTATGTTAAGTATGTTTTTCTACCCTTTAGAGCTTTTTTGTAGAAATTTCAATATTACGAAATGATTTTATATGTTAAACAATAGTTTCAATAATCCAGGTTACCCTTGGAAACAAAACAATCACCCTAAATATGCCTTATAATGTGAGATTTTGTTTGAATCTAATTTTGTCATAGCATGTTTTTTTTATTTAATTCGGTAAGTGTAAGTTTAGATCATAAAATCCAGGGACTCTTTAAAATAAGGGGACCCAGCATTATACTTTCCAAAGTGAGGCCTATTCTTTCATCATTCTAATGGTATCAGTGATGCCAAGTATGCCATTTTATTGGAGAGTCTATGAATATAACAGGTACTTTGATTGTTAGTAAAAATTAATAATGGTTTCCATGATTTCTAAAAATTAGACTTGACAATGTTGTGTCTACAATTCCAGAATATGGCAACTGTCAAATGAAACAAATTTATTGTATAGTTGAAATTCTTTAATTGTCACATTTGAGTATCTGAAAGTTAGAAAACTTAAAAATTTTGAATTATGATGGGAAATTTTTTGCCTCCTTTGGAATCTATGGCACTATCTATAACGTAAAACCTGATGGCAGTTGGACACTGACATATAACATAACCTTGTACCAGCCCACTTATGTGGTCTCCTTGAAGTCTACAGAAAACAAACTTCCCCTCGAGGCTTCACTTTTCCTATGTGATAGACTGTGAAATGCTGGGTCCCCTTATTTTAAAGAGTCCCTGATAAAATCATGTTCTAATAATATTGAAATTTCTACCAAAAAGGGTAGACAACGTAGACTAAAACTAAATATCAAACAATAGCAAACAATAGTGTGAATATTGTGTTTCCCATGGTAATTGGATTTTTGCGAGTAATTTTTAATATACCTGGGCACGTGCATGGTGGCTAAATTTTGAGCATTATCTACAAAAAGAAAAGACATAATTTATGCAACAAATGGTAGAATAATTTTTTGTAGAGAATCAAATTTTCTACAAAGTAGTTAAATTTATTTAAAAAAGAAATGTACGTTAAAAGTTCTGCTAATAAAAAATATATTGGTGGACATAAGTTATATATAAGTGCCCTCTAGTGGTTGCAGACATTGCACTAAAATAGAATTGAAAAACAAAATGTTAGGGCCCTTTTCAGGGGCTTGTCGGGCCCTCAATATAAAGCTCTGGGCAAAAAGAAAAACTCATGTCATTGTTTTTCGAGTAGAATACTGCTGTACTAAGGGTGGCATTTGATTGTGAATAATCCTGTAGATTGCTACAAGTCCTATTAGGCACATTTATTTCTTAAATCTCAGCTTCAACATCATTTAACCAAAAATAAAGCCAAATATTTATTAACAAATGCAAAAATTTTAAAAATAAATAAATATAACTCTTCAAAAGTTTTGGAGATATTTACCCAAAATTAAAATGATGTATAGACAGGTTTTAGAGGGAGCTACCGTCAACTGGATTGCAGGGGTAATATTGGACGATATGGTAGGATTTCAATTTTCGCGGGCTACACCGGTTGGGTAACAGTTCACTAAACAAAAATATCCCTACATTGACAGCACAGAATTGGTTATTCTGTGTTGAGAGATAATCTACCAATTCCACACGGTTTCGTCCCCAATCGGACAATCAAGGTAAGCACACTAAATTTAATATCTGTAGTCATTAATAATAATACAGGGTTTCCCAATGAAAACTTGACCCCCCAAAAATTCGAAAACCGAAAAATATTTGAAAATTCGCCGAGACCTGTCGATTTTTGTTTTTGGGGGGAGCTTTTTTGACAGTCAAGCCAACCCAATATGTTCATCCCCCTAATCCCTAGCAACCCCAACTTTAAAATTTCAAAGAGAACTACCCCCCTTGTGGCGCATAATTTTAAAGCCCTTTTTATTGTGAATACAGTGATGTATCGTTTTTAGAATTCTGTTGAGATTTGACAGAATTATTGGCTAAAAACGGAAAGTTGACAACCCACTATACGCGTACTAATTTCTACACAAGTGCCCGCCACTATTAAGTTTTTTATCTACTACACACAACCAAATTACCTAGTTTTTATTGACGTGTCGATCAGTTTACAAAAAAGTCACAAATGAAAAGCTGAAGCAAAACAAAAAAAGTTCATACGAATTCAAACTTTATATATTTTTTAAAATATGTCACAAAAAGTCAGTGTTACAAAAAAGTCCCTGTTTTTTTGCTTGTAACTACGAAATCGTTAGTTTCAGCCTGCTATTGAAAGTGTAAACGTGTTTTTGAAATGGTTTATTCTATCACGGAAAGGTTAGAAATTGTTGCAATTCTTGCAACAGTTTCTACCCTTTCCGCGATAGAATAAACCATTTCGAAAATACCTTTCCACTTTCAATAGCAGGCTGAAACTAACAATTTCCTAGTTACAAGCACAGTTACATCACTGTATTCACAATAAAAAGGGCTTTAAAATGATGCGTCACAAGGGGGGTAGTTCCATTTGAAATTTTAAAGTTGGGGTTTCTAGGGATTAGGGGGATAAACATATCGGGTTGGCTTGACTGTCAAAAAAGCTTCCCCCAAAAACAAAAATCGAGGGGTCTCGGCGAATTTTCAAATATTTTCCGGTTTTCGAATTTTTGAGGGGGTCAAGTATTCGTTGGGAAACCCTGTATAATAACTAATAATCAAAATATCTATAGTCACTTGTTTTGCAAAAATTGAGATATCCAAAATAGTGTACTTTGGCCTGCAAACCCTGTGTATAATAGCTACATGGTTCAATGCAATTAATATTTGTTTATAGTCTAATCAAGGCTCTAATAACTTCCAAGTTTATTAGTTATAATAATAATAATTATTAATGTTTTTTCAGGGATAATATTGGACATGTCTCACAAACACCATCATAAACTAGGAACGCCTTATCGGCGGAACTATAGCCAAGAAAGTATGGACAAAGTATTGCCGGCAGTAGTAGAACACCACTATTCATTCAAGCAGGCAGTATATATGAATGGAGTACCAAAAAGCACCCTTTATGATATTTATCGAGGTGAGCATTCTAACAAACTCATAACTTTGACTGAAGAGCGTTGGTTAGTAGATGCCATGACTACTGCAGGGAAATTCAGATATCCTTTTGAGGAGCAGAGAATAAAGGACTTTGTGAGCCATTATTTAAACAGTAAGAACGTAAATGTACAATATTTCGACAATAATAGACCTGGTGATGACTGGATCAAACACTTTATGTCCCGACACAAGGAGTTCTCCCTCCGTAATTGTGGAAATATTAAACGAGCAAAAGCCGAAATCACAAAAGATTTGATTAAAGAATATTTTCAGTACCTGGACGAGAAACTCCAGGGGGTTCCAAATGAAAATATTGTTAATTTTTCCAAAACATCGACATCTGTTATGTTTGCTGCGGCTGAAGATGGCACTTGTATACCTCCATATGTTGTCTACAAAAGTACACACCTCTACTGAGAGTGAAAAGAAGGTGGCCTCGAAAACTCGCAATATAACAGAACAAAAAGTAGATGGTTCGACACTCAATGCTTTGAGGATTGGTTCTTTAAGAGGGGGTTGCCGACAGCGAAAGTGACGTTAATTTCGTATTTTTTTTAAGTGTATATCATAAAATCTAATAACATTTTACCTGGCAAAAATTTAGTACAAATATCTCTGTCTTCATTTTATTCATAAGATCTTAAAAGCATATGCACTGGAATTATTATTTTTCCCAAGGTTTTCATTACCTATAAAATGAAACACTGCTTGTAAGATCTTATGATTAAAATGAAGACAAAGATGTTTGTACTAAATTTTTGCCAGGTAAAATGTTATTAGATTTTATGCTATACAATTTAAAAAAATACGAAATTTAACGTCACTTTCGCTGTCGGCAACCCCCTCTTAAAACTGATCTTCCCTATCTGTGACAAAAGGAGGGCAAGAAGGTTCTTATTTGTGACAACCTGGCAAGCCATCTTTCCTACCAAATTATTAAAAGTTGAGCAGAAAAAACATTCAGTTTGTATTTTTGCCGAAGTATTCGACATACTTGTGTCAACCCCTCGATGTTGCAGTGTTTGGACCCCTCAAATGGGTATGGCGAGAAATTCTGACCGACTGGAAATGGACCCATAAATAAAGGAGACGTAGCGAAATCTGTCTTTCCTTTCCTACTAAAGAAGCTTCTGGAAAAATCAAAGGATCGCATGCCTGATAATATAGTGTCTGGGTTTCGAGCAACAGGCATAATCCCATTCGATCCAGAACAAGTTTTAAAAAAGATTCGTAAACGACCAGTAGGAGGCACACAAGATGAAATGAGAGCGTCGCTTGAAAAAGTAATGAGCGCAATTGTTGCTCCTTCAGAGCAAGCCACAACGAGATTCAAGCGTAAATCGAAGATTAACATCCCTGCTAGCAATCGGTGGATCTTGAAGACCTGTGCGAATTGAATACTAAAGTCTATCAAAGTTACAGAGGCAGTGGATCAAAACATTGGCCACCACGTGACCTATTCTCTTATTGGTCTGGCCGTCATAAAATGTCAAGTGTTTAAGTGGCGAGCAGAATGCAGAGTCGGCTCTTCCCTCAGTCGAGTTTCCTGCATATTTTCGACGGATTGCGAGCAGTATATTCTGTAAATTTATTTTGCTACTTAATTTAAAGAAATTTATAAAGATTCACGAAAGGTAGAAACACAAATTTTAGAACTTCTAAAAGAATTCGTTCAGAATTACAAGCCACTTTGAATCTCATATTAGTAAGACCCTGGTAATCGATCGCAGGGCGGTCATGTGATTTTGTTTATATCTAGTGCCGCTGTAACTTGGATAGACTTTAGTATGTCAATTGAATCTACCTCCCAATAAGATGTCAATAGTAATAAAGGTAATGGAAACACATCTACGTGTCCGCAGTTTTTTAACGGCACCGAAAATCCATCATGTGTTTGAAGGCTTGAAGTTATAGAGTTAAGAGATCAAACACCATCCTACTAATGTTTTTAGAATGTTATTTCCGGTGTTTATGTAATGTTTGAAGTTTATACCTTTATGAATAAAGACCATTGACTGACGTATTAATAAGATTTCTCACAAACTATAGCTTCATATTCTGAAAAGTAGATGGCGCCTATTGTCAACAATGTATTTTGCATTGTATTTTGTCTCCGGGAAGCGCATGGGAACTGTCAAACATGACAGCCGTGAGCAGTCTTTATTAATACGTCAGTCAACGTAAAGACGTTTATTAATATTGCATTGAATTTATTACAGTACACTACACCCCGCATGCCCGATAAAGGTTTCTGACCAAACTAATACCAGCTAACAGGCTCAAAACA
The DNA here is from genome assembly GCA_963920635.1 of Pseudeuparius sepicola. Lineage (NCBI taxonomy): Eukaryota > Metazoa > Arthropoda > Insecta > Coleoptera > Anthribidae > Pseudeuparius > Pseudeuparius sepicola. Next base: position 26,208,209 of record OY987302.1, on the reverse strand, counting down.
TATTGTTTCAATGCAAAAATTAAATCGTGCGATTTTACCCCAAACCCCAGGTTATATTGGATGAAAATTCATTAAAAAAATAATGACAATGGCAATTATTCAATAGGTTTACTAGCTTAACTTCGCACTATGTAATGTATTAGTTAGCTTTAATTTTGCATAACAAAAGAAATACAGGCAGATAATTTGATATTACTGGATTTAATGTATTTTTCTCGAAAACGAGTCTCTCCCATATCTATGTTATTGAAGATACTAAAATGATTTTTTAGGACTTCATTAAGAGCCTCTATAACTACCAAAAAGGTTGTTGAATAATATTACAGTTATAGGGATGTTGAGGTGAAATGTATATTATAAAATGTGGGCAATGTATAGTGTATTTTTCTCCCTCATATGATTGCGGCACTTGGCACTAGTTCAAGGCTTGTGTTTGCCAATTTTCACTTATTAAGGTACCACTTCTTATTACATACAGTGTGTCCTCAGAGAGGTGATACGTAAGTTTAATTTTTTTTATCATTCCAACATCTATCCGGGGACACACTATACATTATAGTAACAAAGACTGTCCACCCAAAGCCCACTTTTCATGGTTTAAAATAGCACTTTAAGGATCAAGGTCCTTCAAAAAAATTATAAAAAAAATACTTACGATCAGTAGGCGTCCACTTTTGTCTTTGTGAATCCTTTCTGGCTGTCCTACTTGAATATCTATAGTACCTTGTTTTCCATTCATATTGTGTTCAATACTAAAAGGTATTTTAATTTTATAATACTACTGCAAACCAATAAATTTGTAAATTAACTTACGTTCTCTTATCAATAATATTTAAAAGTGAAGGATCCCCGGTTGCATCGATAATCATTGTCACTGCTTCTATGAGGTGCGGGACTTCAAGAATCAAGTCTCCCTAAAATTATTTTTGTTAGATTATATTGCCAACAAATCGAATTCAGAAATGGCACAGTTTTTATTATTTTCTTAAGGGGGGGTCGATGGAAGTGATTACCTACCTTATCTTTTTTTAGCAAGTCATCAGGAATGCGAATCAAGAACATTTTGTCATTTTCCCCTGTGACAACAAATGATAAGCTTTTAAGTGGCAGACAGTGCTTTTGTTTAACTGAACCTTTGCATTCCAAAACATGGAGGTTATTATTTGTCACAATTATTATCCTCTCTCTTGGTTTGTAACCATGTCTGTCATATTTCATTACACTAGTTGCATACTAAAAGACATAAATTGATTTGAAAGAATCCTTTTAAATCAAAATGAAATAGTACCAGTTCTTTATCTCCATTGAGTTGAGAAGAGTAACTCGTCTTCAGAACTGCTTTCGCTTCTGCCACTCTATTTGTGACAAATGGGGCTGGCAAACTCGAATTGTAGCTTTTCTTTTTATCTGAAATTGTGAAATTACTTATTACAGGTGTTACTTATTCCATTGTAAAATAATTTAGCGATCTGTAGTGTATTATATCGTAGGCAAATTATAAAATCAGTCTTTTATAAAAAATGGCCTTTCATTTTCAAAAGTACCTACTTGCTTGGCCTATTGAAAAAAGGTTAAGGGTGCACTTATTTTTAAAATATATCAGCTGTATCAGCCCAACAAATGACTTACTATTATTATTATTATTTGTAAAAAGACTAGACTTTCATAAGTTAACTACAAGCCTGTGAAATTAACATCCATGTATAATGGAGTCACTAACAAGTTGGAGAGTGGAAGACAGGAAGCCATTTTGCATACCTACCTACCTTTAAATAGCTTTTCAGCCAACACTTTTAGCTCTAACTGCCTCTTTTGCTCCGGTGTCAGTTTCAATCTGTAAAGCCTTGAAAGATGAGCTGCATACATATTTTCCAATTCTCTTGATGCTTCTGAACAGTTGGAGGGGCAAGGTGGCCATGTTCTATGCAAAATATCCTGTGGCAGATTTTTAGCTAAACGTTTGAGCCAGTTGACCTTTGTAACTTCTTGGAATGAAATATTATCTTGGTTGGGTGCACCATGCCGTGTCATGAAGCCATTTATAAACCTTCTTATAGCTTGTACGGCCCTCTTTCTTTTTTCAGCTTGTCTTTTAGCAAGGATTTTGCGAATATATTTCTGTACAATCACAGCCGATTCTCTCATCTTTAAATATTTTCTACGTTGAATTAGACCCTTCCAGGAGGCCTGTATAATCGCAGCAATATCATGTTTCTTCAGTTGAAATGCATCTTCTGTTTGGAAAAGTGTCTGTGGATGCCGAATAAAAATTTTTGTTCTAAAATTAATATGTGAAAGCATATTACTATTTCAATTTAACATATAAAACTTGTCTTACTTTCCCATTTGATATTCAGTTTTTTCATAACCTAGAGCACAAACTAAATATTGAACAGCATCTTTTGCAGGTCCCCGATAGTTTGGCCACGTGTCTTTTGACAAGCATTTGTATCTTTTTAAAAACAGTTCATAAAGTCGTCTGTATGCAAAGCCTGCTCGCCTTACTCTCAAGTTTTCCATTAGGCCCAAATAAGTTACTTGATTTTTGACGAGTTCCTTATCAAATATGCCTTGAAGTAACATTAATACACATTATAAAAAAGATCGTTTGGTAAAATATAAAAAAATGCCAACATTTGCAAATACATTTTAAGACCTGAAACTTAATAAAAATAGTCTTGAAAAATGGTATTTTAAGACTAAAAATTATACACAAATTATCCAAAACCTCTTTCCAATAGCATTACTTAAATCTGAGTTTAAATGTACTGACGATATTTCAGAATTATTTTGTAGTTTCTTCTCCATCACCATCATTATTTTTAATGTTTCACAGTTTTTGATAATGATCTGTCGAGAGTGCTAGAAGAATTATTACCTGATTTCTTTAAATCATTAGGCTTTATGCATCGAATATAGGATGGTTCTTTGTCCCTTAATATGTCCATAAGGTTGTTAACGGAATTCTTGAATTGTGTAATTGCAGTTTCGGGTCTCTTTTTGCTCTTGTTTTCAGATTCCAAGAAAACAGATCGAATTATGCTATTTGTAGAATTAGACATTGCCTCCCTCAAATCGCGGAAAAGTAAATCATTGTTTTTTTCAATAAATGACTTAACATTGTAAGTAACCGCTCCTGCATAATGGATGAGACGGAATTCCTACAAAGAGTGCCTTTAAGTAAAATACGGTTTTAGCATTTACTGGTATTCTTACATCACGACCCATAATTTTTTGTAGTTTAATATCAGCTTTTTCGTGGCTGACGTAGTGTTTGTGGTAGTTAGCATTTTTGTTTAATTTGGCCAACAAAGTTAAATCATTTGGCTCGCCAGGTCTTAGGCATTCTTCATCCATATATGCTATTAAGCCTAAAATGAAATATATTATTTGTGGGCTAATTAATTAATATTATAAAACAAACACTACTATTTATTACTTACCTTTATGTCTCTCTTCAATTAGATCGCAGATGATTTTGTTGTCAAAAAATGCAATGTGCTCCCATTCAATTCCCTCTTTCTCATACTCATTTTGTTCAGATTTCAAAGTCAAATCAATAAAAAGTTGTTGGAGTTTTTCATTGCAGAAGTTTATACAGAGTTGCTCGAAACTATTTTTCTCAAAGATTTCAAATCCATAAATATCCAAAATTCCCATTACTGTATTTTTAGTTGTGCCTGTAGATTTAAGGGAACTATTGATTCTTTGTACCAACCATGTAAATAATCGATCATACACAGCCTTAGCTAAAGCATCTCTAGCATAGATAGATAGTTCCCTGTTTAGGGAGCTAACAACTACATCTCTTTTCGTTTCTATAGTTCTGTGGGTCAGGGCACTTTCTAGTTCATTTACATCACAGTTTAATAACTAAAACAGAATTTGAAGTAAGTACACATATTATTTTGAGATAGAAAGTCTGGTGAAGTGAGTCTGTTAGAATGGGGCCGGCATTACACTCAATAGACTAATCACTACTATATAATTTTATTATTGATATTTTTACTAATTTCAAATTGCAGAGGCTTAACACAGTATTTACTACGACATGCACAGGGGGGTTACATTTTGAAAACAACATAGTCGAGGTCAATTAAAAAAATTGCTGGGTACCGAAGTGGATACCTACTTTCGGCATGGGCTTTTTTATTTTTTGTTTTTAGTATAAATTACATTATACATAATACATTTACATTTTAGTATAAAAATACGTATTTTTTGTTTTTAGTATAAATTATAAATTATATATAGAGTGAAACAATCCTGTAACTTCTTTAATTTTTGACAGACCAGAACGAAAATTTTACCAAAGGTAGATGGCATTGTTGCCTACTTATTTCCAAAAAATTAGTTGCCTACTCCAAAGTCGAAGCCACCTGCGATGCCACAATCGAGGCTAAAAATCCAAGTCATATTAGACTTTTTTTTTCAAAAAAATTTACTAGAAAAAGTTGTTCAGAATCGATTCAGAACCCTAAATCAAAAATTTTGTCAAAATCAAAAAATATTAATTTAAAAAATTAAATTCCAAAAACATCAATTTAATAATTTTCTGCGTTTAGAAAAGTGTGCCATGGAAGTTTTGAAGGCAAGTTGTTTTCATAAAGTAATTATTTTAAAATAAAAGCTACAAAACAAATTTTAAAAATTTAAATTTTAAATTTTTACTTTAATTTCATTTATTTAATATATTTTTTGATGTTGACAAAATTTTGTATTTAGGGTTCTGAATCGATTCTGAACAACTTTTTCTAGTAATTTTTTTTGAAAAAAAAATGCCTAATGACTTTTGGATTTTTAGCCTCGTTTGTGGCATCGCAGGTGGCTTTGACTTTGGAGTAGGCAACTAATTTTTTAGAAATAAGTAGGCAACAATGCCATCTACCTTTGGTAAAAATTTCGTTATGGTTGGTTAAAAATTAAAGAAGTTATAGGGTTGTTTCACTCTTAAGTGAGACACTCTGTATTTGTATAAAGGGCCCTCCTAGGCGTACTTATCAAACACTTTTCAATGACCATACGATTATTCCAGGGCCGGATTAAAAATTTTTTGACCCAAATTTTCGAGTTAAGGTATCAGCGATTTTTTTATCGGAAATCTGATAACGTGGCGTTAATCAGCGCCCCTGAAAACCCTCAGATTCCAAATTTCAAGAAATTATTCCCACAAATTATACTTTTTACACTGCATCACAATTGCAAAAAATCAAAATTTCAATTTGAGTTCAGTTATTAAGGTGGCTATGGAAACAAGTGAAAATAGTAAAAAGAGGTCCACAGGGGACAATAGTAATAAACCTGATCTGAAACTGTACTCGGTTTCTCTTTTCAGTATTGCTGTATAGAACAAATTTTATGCCATTTGAGACGCAAGAGAGCTCGCTGCCGTCGCAGGCAGTCGTGCAAGTGCAAACACTTTGAGAAACGTTAATTTTTACATTTTTTTGGTACAAATAATAAAGTATAAGATTATACACTACAAAGTACGTATTTGAAGAATGTAATTAAAAGCAGCAATATTTTAAACCGCAGAAATGTATTGACGAATCGATTAGAAATGACATTTTATACCCACTAAATTATTTGTAACACCTAAATTATTTTAGCAACATCAACCCCTGAATAACATTTGTTGTAAAAATGCATAAACTGACATTTCTGCAAGCCATTGTTTTTCCACGGCTGCCTGTGACGGCAGCGAGCTCTCTTGCATCTCAAATGGCATAAAATTTGTACTGCACAGCAATAATGAAAAGAGAAACCGAGTACAGTTTCCGATCAGGTTTATTACCATTGTCCCCTGTGGACCTCTTTTTACCATTTTCACTTGTTTCCATAGCCACCTTAATAGCTGAACTCAAATTTAAATTTTGATTTTTTGCAATTGTGATGCAGTGTAAAAACTATAATTCGTGGGAATAATTTCTTGAAATTTGGAATCTGGGGGTTTTCATTGGCGCTGATTAACGCCACGTTATCAGATTTCCGATAAAAAATCGCTGATACCTTAACTCGAAATTTTGGGTAAAAAAAAATTTTAAATCCGGCCCTGTAATAAACGTATGGTCATTGAAAGGTGTTTGATAAGTGCGTCTAGGAGGACCCTGTATACAAAAAAAAAATTCGTTAAAATCCGTAAGCCAGTTCAAATTTTACAGGGGTGTTCCAGATCAAAATGAGACACCCTGTATATAACAAGTGCATAAAACAATAATTCCCGATTTTTTTAAGAAGTGAAAAACGTTCTTATGCATAGTTCTAGAAAAGCTTCTCGTAAAATTGGGACTTGCAACTTTATCCATTTGAGATAATTGCAAATCTGAAGTTGGTCTCCCAAGACTTTATTTCAACTTTTTCTGTCTTAGAACATATAAGGTACTGAAAGAAGTTTTGTAAGGACGCGACGACGTGACAGAGACAAGTGCCACAGACTGGTTGGTGGAATGAATGAGGCCAAATACCGAGAGCCTGAGCCGTCTTAGGTATCGGTTGCAGGCATATGTATGTACATATATATATATCAAAAACTTTGATCAAGAATGATATATATATATATATATATATATATATATATATATATATATATATATATATATATATATATATATATATATATATATATATATATATATATATATATATATATATATCATTCTTGATCAAAGTTTTTGCTTCTTCAGAAAATATGATTCACCATGAGAAACTTCAATTTTGTTGTACAGGATAGGTAAAAAAAAATACAAAGTAACAAATTACTCCAAATAACATTTTTGTATTTTTACCCATCCTGTACAACAAAATTGAAGTTTCTCATGGTGAATCGTATTTTCTGAACAAGCAAAACCTTTAATTAAGAATGACTTTTTACTTATCTTGCAAAAAAAAGGTTTGTTTACACCAGTATTTTCTTTCGCAAAATAACGTTTTTGTATTTTTTACTCATCCTGTACAACAAAATTGAAGTTTCTCAAGAAGAATCCTATTTTATAAAGAAGCAAAAACTTTTATTAAGAATGATTTTTATCGTATCTTTCATTTTTTGGTCCATTTGTCCTCTTGTAAACTCCATCCGCTGACATACTGTATAGGTACCAACCTTCGCGACTGTTTCCACCACATCCAGTTTCACTATTTTAGATACACCTTCTACTTCCGTGAATCCAACATTTCCCAAATGTAAAATAGCAGAAATTATAGAAAACATGTTGTCTTGTTCCTGTTCTGAAAACTCTAGTGTCACCATTGCTTTCTTAACATCACTAAAACCATTTTTATCATCAATATTAGATCCTCCTTTATCCTAGAAAAGATGTGTAATTAATTTATTGTTTGTTGTTTAGAAAAGATAATTTACTCCATGAGACAAATAATAATACGATGTTGGGCTCCTTCGTAACTTTAACTTTTCTAGTTCGTCATCACTTGCTGCTGACAGTAATTGGTAAAAAATATGGAAATTTCGCTCCCCAGAGATTTGAGAAATTACTCTCGATTTTTCTAATAAATAATTTAAAATATTTCCCCCTAGTGGATCCCCCTGCAAAACAAATTATAGAAACTAAACCAAATATAAAAATATCTTACCTTAAAATTAAATTGGACATCCATGTATTTTCCAAATCGGCTTGAATTGTCATTTTTGTTAGTTTTTGCATTCCCAAAAGCTTCCAAAACTGGATTTGATAGCAACAACTTGTCCTTCACTATTTCTACATCACCTCTGTGGTCTGTAACCTCTGCTAGGTACTGAAGAACTTTTTTGGATGCTTCAGTCTTTCCAGACCCCGACTCGCCTATACAAATCACAAATATCTCTCTTTAGTCTTTATATGTGCATATGAGCTTTGGTTTCAAATAAAGTCTTCCTATCAATTTCTCCTTTGGTAGAAATTTGCCATTAAAGGTGCTGAAAAACAGTACAAGCTCCTGGCAGAAATTCGAATGATAGCAGAGAGTAACCATAAATGCGCAATTTATTTTAAATTTTCTTTGTTTGATAGTCCTTTCTTATCGCCTCATTTCTTCGAAGTATGGTAAAATTTAGTTAAAATTAAGAAAATTCCATAGTTAGAATAAAGGAAATTGGATAATAAGGTATGTATACAGTATGTCCACAGAAAAGTTGTTGAATAGGAAAAACTTTCCCATTTTTCATTTTATGGAAAAAAGTTATTCTTGATAAAAAGTTTTGCTGGTTCTTAAAGTAAGATTGGGATAGAGAAATTTAACATTTCTTGTATGGGGTGTTCAAAAAATTGAAAAAACTTTAAGTGGTACAAGAGTAAAGTGCACTTATTTGTGAAGATGTGAAAATAAGTTACTAGGAAAAGTTGTTCAAAAGTAAAAGGCAGTCTCTAATACCAACTTTCGAAACAATCGGCCTACTTTTATTTATTTGTAGTCATTCAATTTATTTTATACAAATTAAGTTATTCCAAATTAACAATTCAATCTTGTTCTAGTAGGCGTTGATAGTGACAAGTTGATTTGACCATTCGCTGTTAAAATTTATTAGCCATAGCCATTGTCAGGTTAAAATGCTTACTTTACAGCAAAAAATTTACGTAGTAGGTATTGTTAATTATTTATTTAATGAATGAATGAATAAATAACAGTAGGCCGATTGTTTCGAAAATTGGTATTAGAGACTGCCTTTTACTTTTGAACAACTTTTCCTAGTAACTTATTTTCACATCTTCACAAATAAGTGCACTTTACTCTTGTACCACTTAAAGTTTTTTCAATTTTTTGAACACCCCATACAAGAAATGTTAAATTTCTCTATCCCAATCTTACTTTAAGAACCAGCAAAACTTTTTATCAAGAATAACTTTTTTCCATAAAATGAAAAATGGGAAAGTTTTTCCTAATCAACAACTTTTCTGTGGACATACTGTATATAGCAAATTTTCTCGCAGAACCATATTCTCTAGTCACCGTGGAAGTTTGACAAATACCTAAAACCTGGGACATGCTTTATACAGTGTGTCCACGGATGGACTTAACTATACTTGTAGAATTTTTTATTTTAAATTCTTCGAAAATATTAATTCTTCATAAAAAAGTCTGCTTGTTCTTAAAATAAAATTGGCATGGAAAAAGTTGACATTACTTTATACTGAGTGACCAGAAAATTAAAGAAATATTAATTAGCATAAGAGTAAACTACCTCTATTTGTAGAGATAATGAAAAAGGTTATAAAGAAAATTTGCTCAGCGTGGTAAGCTACTTAAGTGTACAAAATTTCAAAGCGTTAGGCCTACTTCGATATTTTGATTTTTTTCTTGTTTTTCTTCGATTCAATAATTTTCTGTAGGTAGTAAGACAAAACTTATAAATAAAAGTTACTCAGAATAGGAAACTGCGCATGATGGAAAATTTTGTGACAATCCTAGGCCCACTTTGCGTTTCCTCCAATATTTTCCAAAATAGAAAGTAGGCATAGAATCGTAAAATTTTGTCATCATGCGCAGTTTTCCATTCTGGGGAAGTTTTCTTAGTACAGTTTTGTCGTACTATTTACAGAAAATCATTTATTTGACAAAAAAAGAGAATACAATCAAAAAATCAAAGTAGGCCTAAAACTTTGAAATTTTGTACACTTAAGTAGCTTACCACGCTGAGCAAATTTTCATTATAACTTTTTTCATTATCTCTACAAATAGAGGTAGTTTACTCTTATGCTAATTAACGTTTCTTTAATTTTCTGGTCACCCAGTATAAGTAATGTCAACTTTTTCCATGCCAATTTTATTTTAAGAACAAGCAGACTTCTTTTATGAAGAATGACTTTTTTCGAAGAATTGAAAAAAAAAATTTACAAGTATAGTTAAGTCCATCTGGGGACACACTGTATGTAGTCTGAAATATTCGCAAAACTTAATTTTATGCTGATATTCTGAAAAACAAAGTAGAAACCATTTAACCCTTTCGCTACCATCGCCGTATATATACGATAGAAGGAAGCGTGCCACCGCACCCACTGCCGTATATATCTACGTTCAGTTCTAGAATGGTCTAGACAACCGATGATATATATATATATATATATATATATATATATATATAACTGATACAAAGCCTCCACACCCATCGCCATATTAATACGTCATTTAGCCAGCACCTCTAGCGGATGAAACCCTTACTCTCGCTGCCCTGCTGGAATTTCATAAGTCGTGTTTCTATCCTTTTCTGTTGTTGAGCACTGCATAAGTGTGGAGTTTCTTTGTTAAAAATATATGAATTGTTCAAAAAGATACAAACGAATATAAAAATTTATATTTGAAGAATATCAGCTGCACTTTTCTGCTTTTTTTTATGCCTGACGTAAATATACGCCGGTGGGTCTGTAGCCAGGTAAATTGGCTGGGAATGGTGACACTAAACGTTTGAAGCGGGTTGGTAGCGAAAGGGTTAATGCTTTTTTGCTACCCCCCTCTGTTCTGTGTGCTCATTGTCTAGTCTTATTTCTTATTACCTATTCGGTCGACAAAAATTCTCTGGAATGCATTTCCTTCAGTTCGCTATGATTTATTATTTGATCAAAGTTAAAAGAGCGTTGGATACAATAGGCAACGCTGATAATATATTTAAAATAATAGTGTTGACTGATGTATTAATAAGACTGCTCATGGCTGTCACGTCTGACATTTTTTTGAGGCGAAATAAAATGCAAAATACATTGTTAGCCATGAGAGCTGTCGTTTTTTCGGGACAATTAGGGTTCCTAAATAATTCTCCAAAACGTGCGATTGAAAAGCTATACAGTGTGTCTCCGGATTGAGTTCACATAAGGTGTAAATAACAAAAAAAATGAGTTGAAATTTGAACTTCTGGGGATCAGACCTGCTTGGTTTGAAACTATTTGTGACATAATTTTACATTCGAAAAATGACGTATGCCCAAGGGCGTAGATACGGGGGGGGGTAGAGGGGGTAATTACCCCCCCCCCCAAGAACAAAATAAAACCAGAACCTTAACCACTGGGCTACACGTCTATTATATAGTTATTCAATATATTACTAGTGTTGGTTTTATTTGGCTTTATATACAGGGTGAGTTTTTTTCGATGCCCACTATGGGGTTCTCGGAAACTAGCAGAGCTAGAACAAAGGTTAAATGGGGGAAGAATTGAGATTTTGAATGCTCAATGTAATGCCTCTTTTGGGTTTTTAAAAAAGTTCATGGCTCACTAGATATTTTGAAAAGAGTGATTTTTTGTTATTTCATCAGATCTCTGTAGTTCCGTTATTTCTGATTATACAGAAAAACTGTAGAGACAAAAATTGTAGATAATTGTGGGCTTAATAAGATAATCTAATCCAATTTTTTTATGTTCTTTGTGTTTTTTGAGATATGACATAAACTTGTATTTTTTTAAATGTAAATCATAGTTGGCTGTGGCCTTATCAAAACGGCCATTTTTTTTAACTTTCCAAAAATATAATACTCGGCATAGTTATTATAAAAAACAAAATAGCTATGGCTAATTTTCTGATTTTTTAAAATTGTCACATAGTCAGCCTTGGAATATTTTCATAATTACGTTCTATTTTATAATAAGGCACTTAAAACTTTCAAATTATTTTATTTTTAGCTGGTAACGAAATATAACAAAATAAAACAAAAATTATCATGATGGAGCTCCACCACATTATTTGCCCGTAAGAAATTTCCTAGATCAGCTCTACCCAAATAGTTGGATACGGAGAAATAGACCTATTTACTGGCAGCCCCGATCTCCCGATTTGTCTGTTTTGGATTTATTTTTGCGGGGAACGTTGAATTAAGAGGAGCTGTTTTAGAAGCAATTGCCAGTATTGACAGGAGAAAGGCGACAAATTCAGTTTTAAAAATATGCAATACTTGCATAAGTAATAATGGTGGATTGTTTGAACACCTTTTCTATTTCAAAAGGTGACTTTTTAAAATAATAATAGTTTGAATTTGAGTTTTTTAATTTTTATTTTATTTTGTTACATTTTGTTACCAGCTAAAAATAAAGTATTAGAAAGTTTGAAGTATGTCTAATTATAAAATAGAACGTAATTATGAAAATATTCCATGGCTGATTATATGAAAATTAAAAAAAAAACAGAAAATTAGTCATAGCTCTTTTATTTTTCACAATAACTATGCCAAGTATTATATCTTTGGAAAACTCAAAAAATGGCCGATTTTATAATGCCAAACTATGATTTACGTTTAAAAAAATACAAGTTTATGTCATCTCAAAAATCACACAACATAAAAATTGGATTAGATTATATTATTAAGCCCAAAATTATCTACAATTTTCTTGTTTTTACAGATTTTCTGTATAATCAGAAATAACGGAGCTACAGAGATCTGATGAAACAGCCCCATTTATCCTTTGTTCTAGCTCTGCTAGTTTCCGAGATACCCATAGTGGGCATCGAAAAAAACTCACCCTGTATAGTGTATATATTTATATATTTATATATAATAGTCTTTACTTGTGCACACCTACCTACCCACCTATAAAATCGCAATAAAACCTAATAATTGGGGAACAGACGAACTATAAATAGTAGGTATTACCATTACCCCCCCCCCGGAAGAAAAAGCTATCTACGCCCTGGCGTATGCCCTGGAAATTATGAAGAAACTAATTTTCCACATCAGTAAAATGCCCTTTTTTGTAGTTTTATGACAAAGTTTCATTAAGGAAACTTGTTCAGAATGAAAAACTGAGTAGGTTCGCGAAAAAGTCTAGGCCTACTTTGATTTTTTGGTATTTTCCAACGTTTTTTAGAAAAGTGTAGGTTTCACATCAAAATGTTATTAAGAAAACTTGTGATTTTTTCTGCTAAAAATTTAAACGCACAAAAATCAAAGTAGACCTAGGCGTTTGAAATTTTTCACACCTATACAGTTTTTCAGTGTGAACAAGTTTTCTTAATAACATTTTGCCGTAAAGCCTACAAAAAGGGCACTTTTCTAAAACCAGTGAGAAAAATGCCAAAAAGTCAAAACAGCCTAGACTTTTGAAATTTCGCAAACCTACTCAGTTTTTCATTCTGATCAAGTTTCCTTAATAACATTTTGTCGTAAAACCTACAAAAAGAGCACTTTACTGATGTGGAAAATTAATTCCTTCATAATTTCCAAGGCATACGTGATTTTACGAAACTGAAATTATGTTACAAACTAATTTCAAACCAAGCAGGGCTGATCCCCAGAAGCTCAAATTTCAATTCGAATTTTTTTTCTTATTTACACCTTATGTGAACTCAGTCTGGGGACACACTGTATAATGACTGGACATGTTCTGAATTTTTTTCTCTATTTTGGATATTGGCCCTTTTAACACAAAAAAAACAAAAATGAAGTGTTTGTGGAACTATGTTTACACCTAGCGAATTTTTGCTTATTAAAATTCACTCTACAATTTCGTTGATCGAATTTTGAAACGCTCTGTATATTATACTGATACTGACTATTCTTCGTACCGACCTTTATAGGTAGGTACACTGTTTCTTTTTAAAAGTAATAAATTCTAATGAAATGATGCATGTGATCCTTCTGTGGTAATGGATATTATATGTTAATGAGTATGATTGCGAATGTTACCTGATATGAGAATGCATTGCTCCCTTTTTTCCTCTTTCAGCGATCGGTAGGCTGTGTCAGTGATAGCAAATCTGCAAGAATATGCTTTGATAAATCCTTATAAATCTGATCAATGTATGTATTGCGAAAACTTAACACAACAATTTAATAAATGTTCCTGTGAGTTTAATGCACTTCTGAAATCTACACTTTATACTCATATTGTATATAAATTTATATGTTTGATTATTTTTGGCTATTCCTACACAATTTACAAATTCTTTCGTGGACTTCCCTCATTCAACTTCAATAGTAAATTTATATACAGTGTGCTCGACGGTGTGTTTCATCAGATCAGGAAAATTCGTGGCTTCATTTAAAAGTGTAACATTCTTATAATCTTTAATTTTAAACCGATCGGAAAGACATTTTTAAGAGAAATATAGGGCATTATTGACTATTTATTGCTAAAACATTGGTCGCCAACATCAATGTTGCCTATGACGCCTATACTTATGGTAAAAAATTGAAAAATCGTATTAGGTATTTTTTTTCAAAAGTTTTTACTAAAAGAAGTTGTTCAGAATTATTAGTCAAAAAGCTGAAGTCTGACGTGTTATCAAAATAAATAAATTAATAGTAATAAAATATTTTTAAAAACAAGCTTTTATTTAAATACTCTGAAAAGAATAAAATAAACTTTGAAATAAATCAAACTGAAGCAAACCCATAATTTTGTTACATTAAACAATTGTATATGGTACAAAGCTTGTTGCGAGAATATATATACGTATGTATACTTATCTTGAAAGTAATTCTAAGTAGAAAATGTATTTTTCTATAAAAGAAATTTACACGAAAATCTCGGAACAAGCTTTCAAATCATATACAATTGTATAATGTAATAAAATCATGGGTTTGCTTTCGTTTGATTTATTTCAAAGTTTATTTTCTCCCAGAGCATTTAAATAAAAGCTTGTTTTTAAAAATATTTTTTACTATTAATTATTTATAATTTTTTTTAGTTTTCGCTGGACATGTTTCTAAGTCTGTTCCAATTAATTCTTCATTGTTGCACAGTCACTTGCCTGTAAATTTACTACAATCTAGTTCTTCTCCAAGGAGACCTTCTAGTGACTTGGCCCTACTTAAAAAATATTCTTGCCCAGTGAAGAGCTTTGAGCCTAAATAGACAACAGCATGGTCGAGAGTACTACCCTGCATTTTGTGTACTGTGCAAGCCCAGCATAATATAAACGGGCTATTATAATTTCGTGTATTATGTTACCTTGCTCAGAGCCAACCCTGAGTGCAACAGCCATCAGAAAGCAAGAAAATGAATCCGGCATCTTGGATCTGTGGACATATTATGTGTGATGTCACGAACTTTATCGTTTTCTACTCTTCAATCCCTTTCATTTGAGACCCATTTTAAGGGGGGTTGAAAAGAATAGGTAATTCGCCATCTTGGAATGGCGGCCATTTTGAAAGTATAACAATATTAAGTATTGCATATTGTAGGTATTGTCACCAGAACTAAAGGTGTATGCAAAATTTTAGCTCAATCAGATGTTAAGAAGTGGTTCTAATTCAGCTTGCAAGATATGACATTGCAAGTTAAATAAAAGGTTGTAAAAAATAATTAATTATTTTTTCAAAAAGTCCAAAATGTAGTAGGATTTCAATGAATGTCTTCTTTTTGCACAGCTATCAAAAAATATATTGATAGCAGTTAATTTAAAAATTGTGTAGTGTAGGTACCACCGTTGTTGGAAAAGTCAAATTTCAAATTAAAAGATACTTATATTATTTTGCTTTATAGTATCTTAAGATAATTAATTTTTTTACTTTAAACGCAGAAATTAACTGAGATGCTATTTTTGGACTTTCGGACGTAAAAATTAAAGGCCAGGCACCAGGTACTTAAATATGGGAATAATTCATGGAAATCTGGAATTTGCTTTAGTCCCTTTAATCATACCTCCCCATGAACATACTAAGCATTCTCCCTCTTGTAGCCCTGCTGCCGTTTTGACAAAATAGAGTAGAAATTAAGTTTTCGCGAATATCTTCTAAAATGTACACTTTTTCAGAAAAACACTGGCAATATTAATTCCTCCATGAGAAAGGTTCGTATCATGCTTAAAGTTAACCGTTTGGGAGACAAAGTTCCGCGAAGTTCGATACTTTTGTGCAAGTATGCAAATAGTGTTTTTATTTCAAAATCTACTAGTTTCAATGCGATAAGTACCCACAACTTAATCGTAGTTTAATATTTACTACTCATTTCCACAACACAGTGGTATCCTCCGTATGCCTAATGCACAATAAAGTTTGGTATATTTTTCTTCGCTTTGACGTTGATGGCTGATTTTGTCCTTCTTCTATAACACTAGAGCATGCTTTCCTGCTCTCGCTGTTTTTTTTCTGAAACACTGTGGTCTTCTATCTTCTGGAAGTCCTGGCAAAAACTAAGTTGAACTTATAGTCATATAATCTTCCTCTTTGATATCGTCATTGTTCATACAAGTTTGCCCTAGGCAAAGAACGCAGATTCTAGAGCAACGAAGGCCCAGTTTTCTGCAACCGCAAACTGTCTTGCATCCTTTTAAACAAGATGCGGGATACGGAGGTCAGGGGCAACTGTGGAGCAGGATCCTAGGTAGTGGTAATTAGAACCAAACCATATTTTGTATCTTGTACAAACACTGACGGTATTCAACAGGATGAAGATTATGACAACAACATGGAATTTCAACTGAGTTTGTTGCTAGAAGCAGAGGGAGTGAGAATGCTGACGTTATGGAAGTCAAACATAATCAGCCTTTAACGCCGAAATGAAGAAAAATAAACGAAGCTATAAGCTACATTATAGTGGGGGCACTGGGCAAAAAGCAGATTAACAATATCGCTCGCGATGCACTTTAGTCCCATGATATAAACGCCATTTTTACACCGCAGGAACTGAAACTTAGAAGTTCATAAAGTGCTATGCATAAAGTTTGCACCAAATGGGAAAAATTTGTATTAAGTATTAGTTTTTTTGAAAACCTGATTTTGGGCTATGTTCGTGCAGGTTTGGGGTACACTATTGCACCTACAGACAGTCGAGACATCACAGCCTATGCATGTCAAATTTGACAAGCAAAACCTTTTTTCTTACATTCTTATTTTTAGTTTATGTTCATTTTATATTAGATTGTATTGTATTTTAGAGCCCTGATGAAGATTATACATTAATCGAAACGTTGGCGAAGAAATAGTGTTTTAATAGCGTTTTGATCCTTTTCCCAACTAAACTAAACCAAAAAAATATTTGCTTTGAATCCCTCGAAAAGATAATTAATTATCTGTTCGATTTAATATAGAGTGTAAAAACCTCGGTAAAAACAATGAAGATTAAAGTACCGAAAACCTTAACGATACCTTGGTACATGGAAAAGTTATTAGGAAAAGTTGCTTAAAATTACTTTCACATTAAAGTTAACATTTGAATTGAATTATTTTACCATTTGTGATGTTTTTTTTTGAAAATAATTATCAATTATATGTTTATAATAATTACTTAATGTAATGCATTTGTTCAATATGTGATGTCTAAGTGCCTTCTTGGAATATTCCACAGGTATATGCAAAAAGCATGAAAAGTATATACCGTTAATGTGAAAAATTAGGGATACATGCCAGTATGTCCTACTTGCTAATCGGAATGTTTTAGTTGGGTATACAGGGTGATTCAAAACTATGTGGCACCCTTTCAGGGGCGTAATATACTCGTTGAAATAAGACGATAAGTTCATATCAACATCGGTCCAAAAACGCTTCGTTACAAAGATACAGGGTGATTAAGCTTTCAAAAAAAGATCGATTTTTGTTTATAATTAAATTATATCATGTGTTTAAAAACGTTCTTTCCTAGTTAAACAAACTTTTACCTAATATTTACTCTACCTACACCCGGTATTTATACAACGTTCGCCGAAAAACATTTTTTAACGTTTATGTTTACATACGATGTAAAACATTAATTGAAAAGCATCGAAGCAACATTAATTCATTGGTTATTTAACGTTATATTGTGGTTCAATTTTGAACTTCTTGATTTGCGCATGTTTCTCTTCCAGTCAACGGCAATCACAGGTCGCAGGAAGCCAAGGTTAGTAGTGGAGAGTAGGTTGAACGGTAACTTTCCGGTTCATGCGATGACGTCACATGGATATCGTGCGCATATAATATTAGCTTGTACATGGCTTGTACGCCTGCAAGGTTAGTAAAGAGCTAAATATCAGGATAATAATATCTAATTACTACGGTTTTCTAGGGTTTTCCGTAGTACTTGAGCGAATGCTATCCTAGTTCTATCGGGAAAAAAGTCGGCCCTAGCCGCAAATGGCAACAAAGACAAAAGTAATTGCCCCGCACAAGCATGCGTGGTTGCTTCTGGGGTACTCCTAGTTTGGAGTATTGTGAGGGTGAGAATTATTATTATTATTATATTATTTGTTTTACAATACACCTGCATGATTTTTATGTTTTAATTAAAAGAATACACTATAAAAATATAATATCTATAAAACTGTCCAAAGATAGTGTAAAAATCGCCACACACGTTTAAGTTTAAACAAACGAGCTAAAATCGAGAATCGAGGTTATTTAAAAAATGAGCTAAAACCTCAGAGAAATAACCAAGGATAGAGGGAGTAAGAACAAAAAGTAAACAAAGCCAACATCTTTTTGAGTGATGCCACGTACTCCATTGTTTACAGCATTTCATTTCAAAATAGAAGGGTTTAATAATGGGATTCAATGAAGGCACACCTCCCATAACGCTACATTAACAAATGTAGTTATTAATTTCTTGTATGTAACAATTTTAAACTAAAACTAAATTGCTCTGTAATTATAGTATCTAATTATCAATTTAATAAAATCGTCCCAGATATCTCAAACCGCATGACATGGCAACGCTGCTGTTGATGCCGCGCCTGCCGCGGGCGCCGCGTCCGTTAACTCAGCGGTATTTGTTTTGTGTATGCCCAGCATGTCAAGTTTTCCGATTGTTTACGTATGCATTTTTCCCGTTTTTAATTGTTTTTCTGTTAATTTATAGGCTATTTATTAGGATTTAGGATATAGTGACTGATTTTGTATACAATGGGACGCAGAGAGTGGGTGGTATGTGGCTAAATTGATATTTCTCAGGATATAACCTATCTCAGGTAAACCTTGTACACACGGGCCTAATGTTTGTTTACTTCGGTAAATTTGCATAAGATGTTGGTTGACTACAAACGTATGTATTTTGAAGCTGTTGCTCCCTCTATCCTTGGTTATTTCTCTGAGGCTAAAACCTAAAACCAGAGAACGCTGAACCAGAGCATATAAAACAACCAGCAGTATATAAAACTTACTCTTGAGAAATCATCCGCAAATTCAATGACCTTAAGCCATAATGGGGGAATAGAAGTCAGAGGTGTAGTCGGGAAAATCAATTCAGAAATACAGAGTAGTGTATTAGTAAAGTATTTTAAGTATTTTATATGCTCTGGCTGAACCATCTGAATGCATGTAAACCATAGAGATCATAATGATCTCTATGATGTAAACTCAAAGCAAAATATCCATTTTATCCACATCTGACGTCACAGCCTTCCCCTTCCCGCTCGCCTCACCCGAGTCTGGACCAATACTATGCTCTATTCAAACTAAACGCAAGTGAAATATAAACACAAGTTGTTGCATGGCTAGCACGTGATCGGCTTGCTATTGGCTAGATGGCAATAAAGTTTTCAGTTCAGCGAGTCGTTATTTATTACAGAGGTGTATTGAGTTGCAAGTGGACTTTTAATTTTTTTCGATATAATTCTTTCGCTGTTTATTAATTGTTGGAGCTACGATTTGTGTTAATAGTAGAAATTTGCAGGTACGTGAATGACTAGGTGTGCCATAAAAGTTTGTTTTTAAAGTTCTTAATACTGGGGCATATTATTTTAATATTTTATATTATAAAATTCATAGAGATCGTCCTTAATGCGACCCTGCCCTGTATTAGTCCTCGGAATTGTTCACGTGTTTCCATCGTGTAAATGTTTACACCCAACTTACATTTTGATTGAATAGAGTGTAGTGTTGGTCCAGCCCGAGTTACCGTTCAACCCACGATACACTTACCCACGGTATGTCACTAACAAATCCGAAAACAAGGCAATTCTGCGCATCTACGTCAGTTGCGAATCACGAATTCTAAATAATGCAGCGGCTGCGGTTGTGTTTCACGATTTTTTATAGTTTACAGTTTAATGTGTCAAGAAAAAAAGTGTAAACAACTGACTGATCATCAGTCCAGCTCGACAGTGCTTTGAAATAGGCCAAAAATGCCGGGATGTGCAGTCAGCGTATCAAATTAAATGTGTTTTTTATCAACAGAATATTCATTCATTTATCTAGTAATAAATTCTACATATTTTTAACAACATTTTTTAAAAAGAAATAAGCAAAAACCTATAAAAAAGTATGTATTGCTGTGTGAAACATATGGAGCAATTTAAATTCTGATTCGCAACTGACGTCACAAGATGCGCAATGACATACCGTGGGCAAGTCTATCGTGGTTCAACCTACTCTACTTGCCAGGAAACCGCCACCCGCCATACTTGTTCACGTTCACAAATTCGTGTAGTGTGCGTCAACTCACGGTACCTTGTGTTACGTTGTTTTGGTAAATGAAAATATGTAATTATTTGCTATAATGAGTAGGAAACGTAGAGAAATCACATAATGCATGTCTTGCTGGTCTAAAAGTAAAAAAGTGATGAATTCGCGGCACGGGGTACAGACAGCTCGGCCAACGCCACCTATTCGCTGGCGTTGGCTCAGCCATGCCGGTCGCATTTTCCTATAAGCCACACGTAATTGCAAATCGGCTCATGCCGAGGAGCGTCGGAGCGAGGCACACGGAATAGAAGGCCTGCAGCCATCCCCTCCGTTCCGCTGAAACGTCACACTGTCAGGCCATGCCAAACGCGTCGTTCACAGGCGCACCGAGGCACACGGTACGGTGTTTGCCGATACAGAGCTATAAATCCTCATATGCAGTTATTCTTTCTTATGTAATGTTAAGCTCAATTCAGGTAAGACCACATGTTATCATTTAATTCAAAATACGTAATTGCAGATGTGTTAAATGAGACAAAAATGCCGAATAAATGTTGCGTACCCAAGTGCAATACTAACAACAGTACGGACAAGCGCGAAGGGAAAATATCCTTTTTTTCATTCCCAAAGGACCCGGAGAAGAGCAAGGTTTGGCTTCGGAAAATAAATCGGGATAATTATAACTTAACCAAAAATTCATACGTTTGTGAAAAACACTTTGATGAAAGATTTATCATTAGAGAAGATTCTGCAGTGAGAAGAGACGGGTCAGTTTTAAAAGTTTTGAGAAAAATACCGAAATTGACTCATCATGCGATTCCAACGATATTTTCAGGACAACCGATATATATGACCAAAAAGTTACCACCGAGAAGAAAATTGTCAACAGAGCGTGAAGTTCTGATGAAAAAAGAAAAGCGGAATATGAAAAGAAGCTAGAGGATGAAGATCGGATCAACAGCTTTCAAGAATTGAGAGACCATATATCACCACTAAATTGAAGAAATACCCAGAGCATATTTACGTTTCCGATGAATTCATCTGCATTTATAGGCTGGACCTCGGTAACAAAATTCCGCGGGTACTTTGTGCTCTTAAAATGTTTCCAAATCTTCAAATATCAATGTCCTTTAATAACTGTGTTGTTGAAACTAACGAAATCAAGTCGATTATCGCTCCCTCGTATCTTTGCGATTCTTGGTTGAAAGTTAAAAAACTAGTCACTTATTTACATGATTCAACTATTACTAGCTCAAACCACAGCGAATCTAGTCAACACTATGTTACCAAAGCTATTGAATATTTGGATTACATAATTGATAACCTACAAAATAACACAGACCTTGAAGTTTTTACGAAAATAACATTTCTCCATAAACAGCTTGATTTGCTTTATATGAAAAAAGGATATATTCAACTGATACACTAGTGTGGTCTTTTACACAACAATTAAGTTCTTCTGACCCATACTTCAAGCTTCGCCAATCTTCTGTACTGACGATACCACATCCCCGGTACTTACAGAGTCTAATGAGCAAACTAGAACTGAAAAATACTGGGGTTAATAGTTCCCATATTCATTATGTAAAAAACAAAGCTCAACTTTTAAATCAGCATGAATTGATGATGAGCATGATCACTTCTATCTTATCAAAAAATAAAGATATTGTCGGTTTATTTCCTGTTAAAAACCTCAAGTCGGAACAACTTCTAAATCTTACGTTGGAAATAATTAAATTATTAACAAATGTTGGCTATATTGCCATTGTTATTATTAGCGACAACAACCGGATCAACAGAAGGATGTTTGAATTATTGTGTGGAGTTTTGCGCACAAATATTCAAAATCCTTTCAATCTAGAACAGATGATATTTCTAATGTTTGATTAGGTACATCTATTCAAATGTATACGAAATAACTGGCTAAATCAGACTAATAGCAATCAAACCTTTATGTTTCCAAAAATTCCAAAGACGGATCTTCTTTTACCTGAAATTTATTTTTCTGACATCGAACTTCCTACAGGTAAACCTAATATTGGATGTGCATGTCTAGGTGATCTCAAAAAACTATATAAAACTGAAGAAAATAAGCTCGTCAAACTAGCGCCGGCTTTATCAAAAAAAGTTCTATATCCATAGAATTTGGAGAGGCAAAATGTTAACTTATGTGTCAGATTATTTGACGAAAAGAATGTAGCTGCTCTGGAGTTATTAGGTACGATACAGACTGACACCAAACAATTCATGGAGTTAGTTCTAAGGTGGTGGAAAATTGTTAACCCCTAATATGGGTACACGCAAAAGAGATGATTATATGTCACCTATTAGTGGAGTCAACGTAGACGAAAAATGGTGTTAATTAGGAATTAATTAGGGAAGTCATGGATTTGAATAAAACTTTTTGAAATTCCTTCAAACATACTTTTATTTAAAAGTCCGCAGGTTGAAAAAGTGCGCTTTTTATTTTAAAAATAAAAAAATCAAAAAATCGATCTTTCACCGGAATTTCTCAAAAATCGTCTACAATTAATTTTAGAATCATTATTTTTCAATGATAAATGTATATTTTTATGTTTTTGAGATGCTGATTATGAATATTATGAAGTAAAAAAAAATGAAAAATAAAATGACGCCTAGTAAAAATGAAGTTGAATGCAAGAATAATCGAATTTTAAATTTTAAATTTTTTTTCCAAGATAATCTCATATCAATAATACGACAGGTAAGGTAGGTAAGTAAATTAGAAATACGTTTCATGGAATAAAAAGTGAAAATCTAGCTATTTACGAAAAACTCAAGCAGATTTTTATTTATTTCATGGCATGCTTGACCACGAAAATCTTTGAAAACAAATACCTACCTTCTTCTTTCAAATAACATGTTAATAATTACTCTTTTGGCGATAACTCTGAAACTAATGAAAATATCAAAATACCAAAGTATTTTTTGTTGTAAATGTAATCTACTTTTCGATTATAACAGAATAAATGTCGTTGAATTTAAAATTTCGGAGAAAATTGTAATAAAAGGGAAATTTTTCGAATTGCGCCCTCTAGCGGTGACCACGAAATTCGAAATGATCTTACTGGACAATCATTTGATAGAAGAAGGAAATCTCTCTTCAACAAGCCCAAATTCAACCAATTCGGTTAAACCAAACCGGAGTTAGCAGCATTTTTTCAAGTCAATGTTTATCCGCCCGTCTCACCTCTATTTGAAGAGCAAGAGCAAAAAATCCTTAACGAAAATTGTTCAGTATTTGCTGAAGAGTGCAATAAAATTACTTTTGATATTTATTAGATATTTTTTTGAGAAAACTCATTTTCAAATTTACTGTTGCGAATACGCCCCTAGCGGCCGACCTACAAACTTAAATATAATTTCCAGCGATTTTTCGTGACCATATTACTTAAGAAGATTTTTCCCTAAAGCTCCAGGACTATTAATTCCTGAGATATGGTACCTCTTCACCCTTAATAAAACACCCTGTATATAGCTTGGATTTTCTGGGGAGATATATATATATTTAGGCTGTGCCATTTGTCCCCACGTCAATACAAGCGGTGCTCTAAGGGAACAGAATGACATCTGCCAACTAATACCTGCCGACTAACGCGCCTCACAAACACACGCACATACATACACACATACAAACGCATGTTCTCAGTGGATCGAAAATGGGGACTATAGTAGTATACAAACATGTATGAAGTATTAACAAGAAAGAAAGCGCAAATTATTATATTTATTATCGAATTCGTATTGTATGAAAGCTGAGAACACATGAAGAGAGTTTTTTTTCCAGAAGCTGATAATCACGAGCGGAAATTATGTAGAAAAAATCTTTTGACTAGGAAATCGGAAGTTTAAAACGTGTACTTTCACTTAGGATTGGTCTCATCCTAGTAAGAAACCTCCTTCAGCTTGATTCTTGGATTTAAAAATAAGAAAAATTGAGTTCTGCGTTTTGGGACATTAATTATAACGCGGTTTACTGCAAAAATAAACGGGAAAAAAGAGAAATACATTAAAATAACTTATGCTATCAAAAATCAAACGTTTTAAGCTTCAAAAAAGTCACCTATTGAGTTTCAATATCTAATTTTATGCGGATATTATGAGCGTTTGAAATAAATATTAAATATACGATAGCAAGAATTTATGAAAAATCTCTATGTTCAAAGTGAAAAAAAAAAAAACAAACAAACGAGGTTTGCTATCGTAACCTTATATTGCTTATTCAAAACTACATACATTTAGTAGAAACATTCTGTAATATTGCTCAAAAATATTACAAATTGACCATGTAACGTCAATTATTGTGAAAATGCATGAAATTTTGATCAAGGTCAACTTTACAATAATATGACAGCCGTATCCCTTCATGGAAATTAATGCTACAAGATTTTTTTAATTGCTTTACGGTGTCACTTTCCAATAAACTTTGTTGCATATGAATTAGTTGTGCGCGTAAAAAGTTATTACTGTTTAACTGTCTCGCGCTCGACGCGCCGCTCTCAATTTCGGCTGCCTCTTAAATACGAGGAAGCATGAAAACGTATGATCTTAAAAAAATTCTCATTCATTAGTTAATTATTTTACAAAAAATATGTAAATACATTTTTTTTGAGAAATTTCCTGCTCTTTCGAATGGTTTTACTTAAATTCTATAAAAACGCTTATTAAATAAGTTATTAACAAAAAAACCTATATTTTGACAGTTATTGTCAAATAAAAAAAATCGCACACTATTTTGCGCTGCGGACTCTTCGGATTTTGTTTCAAGACATCAAAACGAACACATTCCAACAAAATCTAAAACTCCCGGAATTTCTTCGAAGTTATTTTCCTAGTTGACTCCACTATATATCAAGTAAAGATGATCCAAAATTACGCTTTTTGGAACGTTTTGCCGCTTGGCTAACTCAATGGGTCACATTTGTTATTCCTGGAGAAGTCCAGAACAAAAAAAGGCATGGAAAATTATCAGCAGAAACGCAGTTTTCTTTGGTTCACTCAATCAACACTGCTATTGATTTATGTCATTATCTTTTCGATAAATATCATTTTACATTCGTTCTACTTGGAAAATTTGAAACGGACGATTTGGAGGCAAGATTTGGGCAATATCGCCAAATGAGTGGGGCTAATTATCATATTTCGGTACAACAAATTCTAGAATCTGAGCGAAAACTTAAAATGATCAGCCTTCTCAAACTCCAATCAGCTAGCAAAGGTCACTTTTTCCTGTAGGAATTTTTAGAATCGTGCGAGGAACCAAATCTGGACGACCAAGAATTCATGTCCCTTGATTTTGAAAGTGGCAATGATATCAAGGAACTCGATGTTGACGAAATTGAATCTTTACTATACTCTACAGAAATATCTGAGAATGATAACATGGTTTTGATCTATATAGCCGGCTATGGAGCTCACAAAATTGTTAGAAAATTAAATTGTGAGATATGTAAAGATATTTACTGTTATGATCGAAATATGGAGATTCATTGTGAGAATACTGATTTATTGAAATATATTACATTAATAGATCTGGGTGACTTCGTAAATGTTGTTATTAATTCATTTGTAATTTTTCAATTATTACTATCTGAGAAACATGAATCAATGTTTCTCAAAGTCCAATCACAAAAGTGTTTTTTTTTATTAAAATTTGTCTCAAAATTCTACAAAATATATCGTTGTTACCAGAAGGAAATTGTTGTTGCAGTGTATCCTATCATATATTATTGTTAAATGTTTATAACGAAGAAAAGGTGTATTTTCGTGCAAATTATATTTGTAAAATTAGCATGGTAAAGCGCTTTCGGCTACATAGCCATCATCAGTACCACATGTCAGGTGCTCTAAAACTCCCCAAAATACCGCAACGCATAGAAAATCTTAGTTGGAATTGGCCTGAGTGTGTGACGTCATCGATCGAGTCTGCAGGCCTTCTATCCTCTATCCCGTGTGCCTCGGTCGGAGGCGGGTTATAAACGTCACTTGCGATGGCAAAACACCCGAGTTAAACAGCACACGTTATCGCAAATAAAGAAGGGGGCATTCGCCCCATATATTGTGGCACTCTGCAAATACCCCTTTCTTCTTTCTAACGGCCTTCTTTCCTACGGCAGCGCCCTTTTATTTTAAATGAAATTTAAGTCTGGATTTAAATCTCCCGTACTTCATCCAGTGCTTACGCAACGTGTGCTGTTTAGCAGGAGTGTTTTGCCATCGCAAGTGGCGTTTACAACCCGACTCCGACGCTCCTCGTCATGAGCCGTTTCGCGATCACGTGTGGCGTATAGAAAAATGCGTCCCGCTGAGGTGCCCCGTAGATACCAACCAAATTTCTTATTTTATTTTCATTGTACAGAAAATTGGAGTATATAACTCGAAACAATGTTAGCTATATCCTTGAAATATTTCTGTGAGATTTCATCGGGTTATAATTCAAGCCACTGGATACCAGGGTCATTAAATTAAACGAAAAACCATGTTGTTTACATTGTGTAAGTATCGAAACACCAGGAAAAGTTGGCCACGGTTATTAGAGTTCTCCGAAAAACTTGCTCCAAAATCATGTTGTTTATAAGTTCTATCCGCCGACAAACACGAGAGCGTCTAGCGAACACCTGCAAATCCAGGAATCAAAGCGAAAACAATGTCCCAATCTGATATAAAAGGGGGTTACTCCCAAACGGGAGCAGCAGTCGACACCGATCAATACTTGCAGGGCTAAGTACTGCCCGAGACATCATCCAGAGTCCGCTGCTTTGCCTGCCACAGAATCACACCAGAACCGGCCTCAGTACAGTATGCTGTTCATTGAACTGACCAAAAGTAAGCTATCTTGTTTTGTTAATTTTTTGACGTCTGAGCTGCCCTATTATTGACTAAAGGTGGATTTATAAACTCGACGTTTGCGTTGGCGCTCCGAAGTTGACGGTGACCTTCACAGTTTGCATCCAGAAATGTGAACGACGTAACGTGAAAGATGAAATTAGTTTATCTCGGACGGCATCGGACGCAGACGGCAACGTTCGACGGCGTTTGTAAACGATTACACGTAAAATATTGGGATTGAATTTTCGACGCAAACGGCAACGGCGAGCGCCAACGCAAAACGTCGAGTTTATAAATCCACCTTAACTAGTTGTTTTCATTTTATTTGGACATAGTGAATAGTTGAAGCGCCTTGGAGTATTTTTCCATAGCTATAAGCATAGCAGTGCCGTACTCCGTAAGTCCAATACTAATATTTTACGTTAAATTTTGGGTATTTTTAAATGCGTTTATAAATAATTTTGTGTCTCTATTATCAATTCAGATTATAATAAGTTTTGTTGCTTTACTATCAATCGTGTAATAGGACTCAACTACGTTGGGTGCTAATGATTTCACTACTCATTTTGCGCTAAAATTAATGTTTGTCAATTATTTTCGTTTATATTTATGTACTCATAGTCATAAGTTTTGTTCACATTTGTGCATCCTCAAGTCATTTTACTGTAGTTCGTAACTGTAATAATTTATAGGCCATAGGCGTACCATTTACTTTTTCAATATATGTATTAAAATTCCCCTGTTGTTTCCGTTGATCCTTAGATTCACACCAAAAATAAATTAGTTTCACAAACGGTTCTTTTCTAAATATTTCCAGAACGAACAAAGATAAAATTCTGAAATTTGGTATGTGATGTACCTGTGAGATTTGAAATTTGCCGAGGTAGCGATAGTTAGACATTTTTAATTATAGGCGTCCTAAATGGGGAGGGTTAAGGGGTTAAAATTACCCTAAATTTTTTGTATGTGCTTTTCCTCCAAATTTATTTCGAAATTATAAAATTTCAGGGTATTCTACGAAAAAATGGTGCTCTTGTTGAACATTGATAGCGTGCACCGTTTTCGAGTAAAATCGTATTGAATTTTTTTTGCAGAGGGCCAAGAAAATGCGTAT
Source organism: Pseudeuparius sepicola (assembly GCA_963920635.1). Classification (NCBI taxonomy): domain Eukaryota; kingdom Metazoa; phylum Arthropoda; class Insecta; order Coleoptera; family Anthribidae; genus Pseudeuparius; species Pseudeuparius sepicola. The sequence goes on along the minus strand of OY987302.1, from coordinate 26,180,016 downwards.
TAGAAATTAGCCTGTCATATTTTACCAGCGTGTTCTGTGACTCAAAAAAATGAAAAAGTTCCTATAAATATGGGCTCAAAAATGCCCCCTAAGAGGGCTATAGCTCCCAAAATGGACACTTTGGCAAACGGTTTTTTAAAAAAACTTTTTTCTAAATATTTCCAGAACCAGCAAAGATAAAATTTTGAAATTTGGTATGTGACATACCTGGGAGAATAAATCATGAAAAAAGCGCACAAAAAAATTGGGATATTTTTAACCCATTGACCCTTTTATTTGGGACGCCTATGATGAAGAATGTCAAACTATCTCTACCTCGGTAAACGTCAAATCTCACAGATATATCACACCAAATTTCATAATTTTATCTTTGTTCGTTCTGGAAATATTTAGAAAAACCGTTTGCCAAAGTGTCCATTTCGGGGGCTATAGCCCCCTTAGGGGACTTTTTTGAGGCCATGTTTATAGAAACTTATTTCATTTTTTGTATCAAAAAACGTCGTGGTAAATTATGGCAGGCTAATTTCTAATAGGCATTTTCATGGCACTCTGCAAAAAATGTTCAAAACTAGTTTGCTCGAAAACGATGCATTCTATCGAAGTTCAACAAGAGCACCTTTTCTTCGTAGAATACCTTCAACTTTCATAATTTCGTAAGAAATCTGGAAAAAGGTATACAAAAAATTGTTGGGGTAATTTTAACTCCTGAACCTCCCAATTTGGGATGCCTATGATTAAGAATGTCTAACTATCGCTACCTCGGTAAATGTCAAATCTCACTGGTACATCACATACCAAATTTCAGAGTTTTATCTTTGTTCGTTCTGGAAATATTTATAGAAACCCGTTTGTGAAACTGCCCCTTTCGGGGGCTATAGGGGGCATTTTTAGGGCCTTGTTTATAGAAACTTTTTTATTTTTTTTAGGTCGTAGAACACGCTGGTAAATTATGGCAGGCCAATTTCAGGACACCATGTATAAATCAATTAAATGAAAGATCCCGGCAGAGGGCTATCATGACCGACGGGTGGTGGAGGATAAATTTTTTCTATCAAGATTGTGGAAGCGGGAAATAGCACGTACTATATGACGTTCAAAGTGATTTCTGCACCTCTCATATAATTACGATCTTTTGATCGTCTAATTTTACAATATTATTTTAGTTAGGTTCGTAACTCGAGAACAACCTGTTTATTTGGGTGTCTGATAAGCCCATTAAATTCCTACAAATAGGTACTTTTGTGTTTACCATTTTTTCTAACTCAAAAATAAAGAAATCAAAACGGGTAAAATGATAGGTGAGTCGCTCTCTATATAAAATATGTTGTATTTTACTTACACATGAGGGGGAACTTCAAAAAAATGTTTGTTGTCGTATGCTGCAACATCTTTTGAACTGTAGATTCCTAATTCTTTGTAGGGATTTACAGAAATAAGTACTGGTCCAATATATGTCTGCAAAAAAAGAGATAATTTTACAAGGGATACCTACTATACCTAGGATGAAAACTACTTATATAATATTTTCTCCTTGCCACGGAAGTCATATAAATTAAGTAGTATACTTAAAAATACAAAATATAAATAAAGAGTGGATACGATACAACATAATATATAATAATATATCTTTTTACAGATATGTTTTCATATCTTTTGCAATTTACCAAGAAATGATGCTAATAGGAAAATTGATATTGGGGTAACCCGCAAACGGGACTTAAAAAATCTAATATGCACATTTAATTTTTCGACAGCTTTAAATTTGTGCAAAAATGACGTTATAGGTATGCTAGACAGTGGGGTACCCCAGAAATGAAAAAAATCAGGTGCATCTGTGGCTATCGACGGATAAAAAAGTAGAAAAAATTTAATTTCCACAATTATTGATTTTTCGACAGATTGAAAGTTGTTCCAAAATGACGCAATGAACATGCTAGACATTGGGGTGCGTACGTGCGATCAGGGAAAAAAACTAGAAAAAATCTAATTTCCGCAATAGGGTACCTACTTGGCAATATTTTTAATTGCTCTAAAATTTTACTCGGTTTACAGTAGATGCACCAACATAACACGTGGCAACTCTGTGCCTCTCAGGATAAACGGAACTCCAACGTTGCCGGTGCCCGTTTCCAATAATTCGTGGAACAAGGGGAAATTTTACTTTTCTATTCAAATATCTCCAGCTTGCGTATAAATATTTGTTACTTAATGTATTGCATCCTTTGAGCTATAACTAACGCAATTGCACAAAAAATGTTGTCACATAAAGACTTTTTTAATTACGAATATGTTTCGTATGTTGACTCCTCTATAGCAAAATAGCCTCTGTTTGTTCTGCACACTATATCCTTCATCTCTGTCACGTGACACATTGGTTAAAATAGGTGTATACGGAACGTACTATAAATATTCAGGCTTCAATAATGGAGAAAGTATTTGGGTATGTGGTAACGTCACCCGCCCACCGAGGCATCTAACCGTATACATATATATCCACATGTCATCTAACACGTATGGTTCTCTGATCGCCAGTTGACATCCCGTCATATCAACAACTGTCATCCGTATGGCACTAAATCAAAACATTAGTAGATAACATCTGCTATTTATTATAGTTTCGTATTGATATTTATTTATTACACAACGTGTAACAAAAAATCATGTCCATATAGGTTAAGGGCATACTCTTGGGGCTAAATTGAGGCGATTTAACCCCATTTACCTTAGCCCAAAATCGCCTCTTTTCCAACAGAACATTCAAAACTACATACAAAAATAGGGCATTAATAAATTTAAGTTAGACAACAAAATGTTGAAAGTGGCCTCCCTGGTTTTTGATACATTTCACGCTTCTTCTTATCCAATTAAAACGAACATTTTGGAATACGGTTGGTAGTTAACGAAATCTTTCAGCTACGTCTAAAATTCTTTGGCGCAACTGAACTTCGTTTTCTATTTCGACTGCATAAACCGCTTCTTCCATGAAACCCAAGAAACAAACATCCATAGGATTTAAGTCGGGTGATCTTGGAGGCCAATGAACAGGAGCTTCTGTACCTCTACCTCTCCAACGGTTAAGATAGGTTTGAGAAAGAAATTGGCGCACCCACCTATAGAAATGTGGAGGTGCCCCATCCTGAAGAAACCACATTTGTCACCTCATTTGAAAGGGAATATTTTCCAGAAGAACTGGCAAATCATTTTGTAAAAAATAGATAAGATTCTCCGTTAAGGGGGTTTGGTAAAAAAATGGTCCAACAAGAAAATCCAGCCCAGACATTCAAAGAAAAATTTTGTTGATAATAATATTATCCACATTATGTAGTTTTAATTGTCGTTGGATTTTCTTCCGCCCAAACATGCTCGTTCTGGACGTTCGTTAGGTATTCCATTTCTGGTAAATTTAGAAATTTATCTCGAAGCCAGGTACAAACTTGTAATCTACGTTGAAAATCTTGTGGTTTTAGTTCCTGGACTTGCCTTATGTGGTATGGATGAAGCAACTGGGTTGAGGCTATCCTCCAAACAAACATATGATTTACTTTAAATCTTCGCTTCCAACAGATGCAATAATTCCTGTTCAACCACAACATCATTTGTTGCGGGTCGACCACTTAAACCACTTTAACGGAGCTAGTTTCTCTAATACGCCTGTCAATGGTTTGGAAATATCTTCTGTCTGGTTGCCTTCGATGTGGAAAGTGTTCCAAAATTGCCATATCAAGATGTTACAATCAAATTTGGTTTTAGTTCGATATTTGGTGAAATACCTAATTTTGGGAAAAAATATTTCCAAACGCCAGTAGGACCGATTCCGAGTGTTGTGTAACTCGTCCGGCTTGTTTTCCGGGAGTAGTTCGCCTGCTGTGCGTACCAGAAGTGCCGGAACTAGGCTTGTCGTTTCACGGACTTCTAGCCGCCTTTTGCTGGATTTATAATTTGCCGTAACCAGCCGTAAATACCTGATACATCCACTATTTAATACATCTCATTCCATCCCGAGATTACATTTTGGGTAAGTTCAACTGTGAATATTTTATTCTTGAAGCTGTTTTTTTTACACAGTGTTTTCTTTATAGAGCATCTACTCCAACGGTTTTGGTGCCGGAATTTTACGATAATTCACGGACACTTGTCGATATAAACCCTCATATCTCGAGGTAAGATTTATTTTTCCTTTTCAAGTCCCCATTTTGGTTTTAATTGACAAATTAATTTATAGGTTTAGCCTATGAGTGTAACTAAAATAGGTTTTCTCTTCTAGGGTTTTTTTCGGCCTATAAGTTCTTAAATACAGTCTAGGATTTTTTTTGTTGTTTTGGATTTGAGTTTGGAGCGTGGCATTGATGATTCACTAACGGCGAAGACCTGGCGATTTTCTTCTTGGAGCGCACATTGTCCTTGACTGCTCTAAGTTTTGCATGTTTACCTTTTTTTTACATTGATCGTGCCTGGACTAGTAAAACTAATTTGATTTACGTGTACAATCGAAAGCGTAGGCTGCTACAGCTTACCTTCCTTTTATTATTGTGTACGTTGTGTTATTACTGCGTACGTCTTGTTCATTATTGCGTATGTCGTGTCAACTCTTTCGGGGTTGTGATTAGCTATTGCAACGTCTTGACTACTATTGTTTTTTTTATGAACTGCGCGTGTACACGCTCGGGGGTTTACGATACTATACGCTTTGTTTATAACTGAGAATATTTAGTGCCACCCAGAACCATTTAAGTAAATCTTGTTGATATTTTTGAATTCTTTTTTTACCTACGAAGGATTTTACTAGTTTGGACTTAAAATAAATTGTGTGAGGTGTATAGCGCACAAACTAGGTGGCGCCTATTATTTAAAAAAAAAGCTTTTATTTCCCATGCCCGTCTCCACAGTTAGCTGGCGGCCGCTCGATATTCACCAAAAAGAATTGAGGTTGGTAATTGGGATTTATCTTGGATTTATTTTTCTTACCATCGCGTTACTCATTGAAGGTAACATTTTTGGCGCCCAACGTGGGGCCCTCTGGAAAATTTTGATTATTTTTTTGAGATTTTGTCTCTTATTGTCCTTGGAAAATTTTTAAAAGTACATTTTTTTCTTTAATCTTATTACTAAAAATTTCGGGAAAAACTTAGTGATTCACTCATCTAATACGGTTAGGTGTAATGGTTGGATTTGGTGTAATAGAAAGTTATTGTGAAAAATTTATATATTAAATAATAAAAAAAAAGAAGGAAAGAAAAAGCTTCTAATAATATTGGGTGTATACAAAGAATATAGTGTATAGTTTTCTACATAACGTGTTACATACTGTGGTTGTCATGGCTCGGCGAATGGATATTTGTCGATTGGACAAAGAAGAGTTGATTTACGAACTCAATGTAAGGGGAATAGGACTTGGAGGTGTTGAAGAAATGCGATCCCGTTTGACATTGGCCAGGCAAATGGAAAAGAGTGGAGAAAGTCTTTATTACCCAGAACATCCGTACACGTTTAAGGAAGATGCTACGGAGGTTAAAGCAAAATTGGAGGAAATCGAAGCTCTGTTGGGAAGATTTTATGATGGCAGTAAAAGTGGAGCATTTTTGAAGTTGCAAACCAAGATAGCACATGTTTTAGGTAGGATAGACAACTTGGAGAGCAAGGTTGAAGAGGAAAAGAGGGTGCGTTCAGAGTTTTTAGCTTTGGCCTTGACTTTCATGGACGGACTTATTTCGAAAGCTAATGCGTTTGATGAAGATATTCGACGGGATTCGGCAAACATTCGACAGGAACAGTCTAAACCTGGTGACCAAATTCCACCAAATCTGAGCGTCCTAATTCATTGCCTCAAACTACCAACCCTAACATCAAGCCCATTCTTCCGCATAAGTGGAATCTAAAGTTCTATGGAGATAAGAGAGGACTGTCAGTCACTGCTTTTTTTGAGAGAGTTGAAAGTGTCACTAAGGACATACTTCTGGATTCCGGAATCGATATATTTGAAGGCAGAGCGTATGGGTTTTACAGGGATGGTCGAGCAGAGGTATCTTCGTGGGATGAACTGGTATGCCTTTTTAAGGAAGAGTATCAGCCAGTATACTACTCCGACAAGCTTCTCGACGAAATTAAAAGAAGGACACAGGGCCCAGACGAAACAATTAGTATATATTTGGCAGTCATGTCCAAATATTTTCAGCGTCTGCAATGTTCAATATCCGAAGAGGCTAGATTATCTATTCTACTGCGAAATATATCCCCGATATATAGGAACCAGCTAGGAGCTGTGGAAATTTCTACAATTGCTCAGTTGCGTTGTTTATGCAAAAGGATTTAGCAGAGGTTGCAGTCCAGTGAATATGCTACCCTTGAAGAGGAAATCGATGCCATCCAATTGTCTCCAACATCCTCGTCTAGCCCGTCATCCAGCCGCCAAGCGCAACCAGGTATGCGTGGTACTCAGGAAGTGATCTGCTATGAATGTGGAAATCCTGGGCATCGTGCAATCGGATGTGCCGTAGTCACTACCAAGCGATGTTTTAGATGCAAGAAAGATGGGTTCACTTTAAATCGAATAACTCGTTTAAATGATTAAATAACATTCAATTAAAACAGTACTTGGACAAGCGCGAAAGGTATGCCATCCTTTTTTCAGCATTTTCATAATAAGAACTTGCATACTTCTCATTGGCAGCCTGTTCAGAAACGTGGAAAAATTAATTATTAAAATACAAGATCACGTGGCAATAATAGCCCTTTGGACCCACCCTAACGGTATGCCTATAGTTTTCCGAGGAATTTTCTATTTGAACTTCATTATAAAACACATGGCAGCCTGTATAAAATCATTTCAAAACGCATATTTTTCGAATAGTTGAAAACTCACTTTTTCACCTGAAGAACCCAGGAAGACTCTCTGATTCATACCTTATTATTGTGAGAATATGTGCCACATAATTATCCGATCAAACTAACTTACCTGTGTAGTTCGATCGAAATTATATGAAACATTCAGTCCGAGACATCCATTTATTTACCACGTAGTCCGCCTCTGCGGATCTCCGAGCCCGAGTGTTTTATAGATATGTTAAGAGAAGAAAAATGGCCCGCCGTCAATGGTGTCCCCACCACCACGTCTCGTGGCTTCCTTCCGTGGTGCCGCCATTTCTTGCTCATTCAGTTTAAAGACAGTTTTTGCCAAAAAGAAACGGGTGGGAGGACTTGCGGGACTGGATGTCTTCGGACTGGATGTTTCATATAATTTCGATCGAACTACACAGGTAAGTTAGTTTCGACATTAGTTTCGACATCCAGTCCGAAGACATCCATTTATTTACCACGTAGATGTTCAGAGATATGGTATTTCTTTTTGGAAAAAAACGGAAGATTGAATAAGTAAACCAGACAAGTTGCTTACTACACTTGTATGGTCCGTACGCGTTACTTATAAGCCTGCCGCGGTTTCAGCGCGGCGACAGCTTACCATCTCTCAAGTCGGTGGCGCTCCGAGGTTGGTACTTTTTCTGCCTACAAGCTAGTACCTATCGTACGTATCGTAGACTTGATGGTTCGAGAATTGTCCTTAGAAATTACCTATCTTTACTGATATAAGGGTCGAATACGAAAAGTCGTAAAGACTGAAGACTCCTAGTCCAACCAGCTATCTGACGAATACCATTTCCAAGCCACCGAAGTCGATGCGTGGCGGGTTGAATGGCCTTTTTAAAAGCGGACTCCTCCTAATGCTTCCAATGTATCTTTAGTCCATCGCGAAAGTGTCTGCTTGCTAGCCACTCTGTGAGGTCGACCGCAGTTGCCACACACAAGTCGAGAATATCTGAAAATAAACTTTGGGCAATAGAGCACAAAACCCTGGGAACATTTTCTACAAATGAGAATCTTCTGTGGATCCCGCTGTGATGCCCCGATGGGAGCCCCAGAAAATTCTTTTAACATTATTAAATTCAGGTCGCGATATTGGGACCCTGGCTTCAGTCGAATGAATAGATTCTATGTAAAGTTTTATTACGTTAATGTAAACATTCCCAGGCCCAGGTGGCCTAATTTCGTGGAAATATGCGAGCGAGATCTCGCGCTAGAATCACACCACCGAATTCGCGGAAAAACCCAAATGCCTGACCATATAAGGTAATCCTGAAAAATCGAGCTGAGAAATAACACGCGCCGAGCTTGTGGAGACCGGGTATATATACCAGGAGACCTCTGCAAATGGATCAGTTGTCGGTAGCAGCAGAGCAGTCGCAGTACGCGGCTGCGGCCTGCGGCCCCAGCCCCAGATGCATCAGCAACCTCTGAACAAGACCACCAAAAAATTCTCCTAAGCACCTGAGTAAGTGGACTGACCAAGTAGTAAGATATTTTTGTTTTTATTCCTTTATGTTTGAATTGCCTTTTTATTTTTGAATTTTGAATTATTTTGGAAACTTTTAGAGAAATTGAATTTATTGTGCATTTTTAATTAATTAAAAATAATTCAATAACTTTTGTGAACCATATTAGGATTTTTGGGAATTTATTTTGAACCATATTATTTTACTGTAGATGTCAGGGTTTTTATTTTATTCAAGCAGAAATAATTTTATAACTTTTATTGGGAAATTTGTAAGGGAATTGGGAAACTATTTAGAGTCAATTATTTTGGGGTTGAAATCAGAATCTTGTTTTTAATGGAACTATTTTATGTCAGAATTTTCGAGTAATTTGAATTACATTTTTATACGAACTTGTGCTGGAAACTACGCAAAGCTATACAGAGTCATCAAGTAATTTTATTCTATTTGGGAAATCAAGTAATTTTATTCTAGTTGGGGAATCTTTTGCAATTTTTGTATTTTAATCTGAAGGTTTGTTATTTTATGCCATAGTTTTGTATTTGTGCCATTTTGTCATATTGTTTTGTGTCTTATTTTCAATTCTATTGTTTATCAGTGTATCTTTTGAAACGTTTGGATTTTGTTACTTAGAAAAGGGTCATATTTCAGATATCTTGAGTGTAGCATTGTGCGAATTCATAGATTTTTAGTTTTATTCAATAATAATTTTTGCTCATGTTTTTAAACTTCCTATTGTACTGTATCTTGTTAACCCAATGTACGGTATCGTATTTAATTTTAATATACATATTAAACTATCCCTGTGTTTCCGTCACACACCTTAGGCCCACACTAAAAAGAATATTGTGGCTCGCCCTACACAAATCCGCTCGCCAACTTTTACCACCAACAAAAAGGGCTGAGATCACCACACCGCGTAAAGCTATACTTGGATCGTTGTGATCTGGCCTTGGAAATTCCCTTAAAGAATCGTTTAAGTAATACCGGTCAGCTGGCCAAGTCACCTCGCAAAATCAGCGATATGTGTCATGGCCATTTTTTAAAATGTCCGGAAGGACATCAATGACCTGTGCTGTTGTGTCTTCCAAAGGATATATTGCCCTTGTCGTGTGAAAGGGCAAAGCATATGAGGATCCATTCTGGTTAGCGGTTTCTGCTGGCAAGGACCATGGAATGGTCTTAATGTGACTCTTGGAGACTAGCTTCTATTTGAAAGCTTCCCTGATAGCTTGGTGGCTACCAGGGTAAGCTGAGGATGAAACATTTCGGTCAGGAAGAAAATATATTGCCCGACAGGCATTATAATTTGGAGTACAAGGAAACCACGACGATCCCTTCAGCTTATTCATTCACGAGATTCTGGAGTGTGCAAAATCAGGGAGAAATAGGAAAACATAAACGTAGGAGCCAGGATATGTACTTTGGGCATTTTCGGTTATCCTTGGAGGGGAAAATGTAGACCTCAGGATATATATAATAAACGGGTTTGTTACAACGACAGAAATGTTAATTAATGATTCAGTATGATAATCACATCATTGCCAAATCTGTTTAGATATATTGAACGCTGCCTATTTTGTTGATGTAAGATAGCACTGTGATATTATCGCATCTCGGCAGTATACAAAATTTTTTAAAATCGTGGGCATTAAAAATGGCTAAAAATTCAAGTTGGAGATATTAATATGGAAAAGATTCCCTTCCTTTTCCACCACCCCCGAATGGCATTCGTGATACATACAACAAGCATCCCACCCCGATAATGATGTGTTGGAAAGAATTTCTAGGGTAAATTCGTCCTGCTTTATATATCATTACAATTAGCCTCGATGTTATCTGACCATCAGCGCAGATCAGGCTTAAGTCTATCCGGTAAGGATATGTGAGATAAATCTTGCATTACTTTTCGAGGCTAAAAAAAGTTATGGATGGTGTATCTGGGTTTACCTAAAAAAACGGGTGAACTAGTTTTCATTATTAATATTATTATTATTGCCTTCTTTTAAACAGATAGAAAAATTCTTAATTTCACTGAGCCCAGGACAATTCCTAAAAACCAGCATCTGCGATCAGGTTTTGACCTGCTTTTTGATTTATTGATAGCAAAACCCCAGAAATTGCAAGATATTTACTGTTGTTTTGACACGTTGCTCGCAAGCTTTGAAAGAAGAGCTCCAGACGAGGAAGTCGTCAACGTAATTACACAAATAACCCCTTCTTGGGCAGATATTCTGTGATAAATTTCATATTAAGGATCCCCCAAACCAGCGGGAAAGCCTCGCGGCGACAGCGAATGTTTCTTACCGAAGCCGTACACATGGCAGTAGATGGCCGTGAACACACCGGCGCGTCAATCTAGATAAAGAGATTGCCGCGAAATTCGCCACGGCGAATTTCACTGCGTAAGCTTCTCTCTGGTCTGTGGGAACTTTATCTTTATCTAGTGAAGTTGAATTGCGCAGATGCCCGACCGAAGGGGAGGGCAAGTCAATTCATAAGGATATTCTCAATTATTTCGAAGCGAGGATATTTACAATGATTGAGGTTTATAGCCATGTGAAAATAGAAGTCTATGCGGTCTATGGAAGTTAAAACGTAGTTCCTTTGCATTAGCCACAACACTGTACGGATGTCACCATTTTGAAATGGGGTACCTTAAGGGAAGTGTTGAGGTTTTTGACGTTTAACAAAACTCACATTGCCGTCAGATTTTTCTGTTAAGGTTATCCTTGAGAGGTGCTGTGAAGGACAGGGTTAACATTTTACTACTGTTACCTGCTTTATTAATTGAGCAATAGCTCCAATATAAGATTTGGAGCACTCACGAACATTAGGAGGATTGCTTTGTACTGGACTTTTTCTTAAGGGCAACTTGTAGTCCCTGATCCAATCTAGTATGACTGAAGAGTCAGTATATGTGTTTCCACATATTGAAGTAGTTTGAAAACTTGCCTGCCATGATACTCACCTAGTTTTCTGTCTTCTAGCGCCTCTTCGGAAATCCCTTGAGGGCTGCTCGCAGTGCTCGCGTGGTCTCACCGCCCCCCTTCGGTGAACAAGACCCCTCCTGTATAAAGGCTAGAAGTCGGTTCTCTGGAGAATCCGAGTGGGTCTAGGCGCAAGCCCTGCTGCTCTCTGCGGTTGCCCCCCCCCTTTCTACAACATTGAGAGTAACTTTGAACTGGCACTCAGTAAAGACTTTGCCACTTTGTTTCGGTATATTGGGACCAAACAAAATTCCGAAGGAACTAGGTTCTCGATACGCTCCCTCATGCCCCTACTAGGGGTTGGTGCAATTGCATTACGCCTAGAGGATGACTCAAGGTGTAGCAAGTTGGCGAGAATACGGCCAAAATCCCCTAGAGGCAATAAGATGCCCTCCTTCAACTATCTAGGAGTGCTCGCAGGTTTGTTCGAAAAAATTGAGATAGACTTACCTGTAGTGGGTAACGTTTTGCCTACCTGCACTCTGCACTACCTCTGCAGCCGGTTCCTTTGAGAAAACCGTTGAAATATCCAACATGGGCAGTTGAAGGGCGGAGCAATTTTCCGGGACGGGGTATTTCTGCAAAAGTGCATTTTTTGATTCCTTCGGTATGCCGTTGGCCACCATATGTCCCCATCTGATTGCGCTCCCTTCGTGCAGACTGTCTGAGGGTTGGGCAGGGACATGTTATCCTCCTTCGCGAGTAGTCTAGTGAGGTCATTCGCGTCACTTGGTCCTTCCAGTTGTTGTGGTAAGCGATCACTACTACCTGGAGGACTATGGTTCTCGGGAGACAGCTCTAAGGAGAGTGTCGGTGGCATCCGCCCGCTTAAAGAAGCAGGAGACACGTGAAGGCTTAATGACGCGCATCCGTGTCCGTGCTCGATGGAGGCGCGGCTTAAAGGAGAGTGTCGGTGGCATCCGCTCGCTTAAAGAAGCAGGAGACACGCGAAGGCTTAATGAAGCGCAACCGTGTCCGTGGTCAATGGAGACGCAGCTTAAAGAAGCCGGTGCGTCGACCTGTCGCGGAGGTGGAGACTAGCGCCATCTCGGAGCGGGCGACATGAAGCATCTGCGACTGTGACGGTTGCTAGCGCCGTCACGCGCAGCGGCAGATGAACGCACCTCTGGATGCTCAGCTTGCTGCTTGCGGCGCCCTCTATCCGTGGGAGTCGGAGGCGTGCCTGACGGGGAACCAGAGCGTCGAGGGCGGCGCTTGATGGCGCTGGCGTGCCTGCGGAATCTAGGCGATCCCGAACGGTTCGATTGGCGACTGGTGGGAGCTCGAGCGTGCCGAAGACGCTCGAGCGTGCCGAAGACGTCCGAGCGTCCATCTTTTCGAGCCGTTTGGCGTTTGATGCGCTTCTGGCGAAAAGCACGGCGCCTTGATCTCGAATGGCGGCGTTTTTACCTATTACCTAAGGGGATAAAGTTAGATTATGTATTGTTACATACGTGGCCTAGCCTCGTGTTGCCCCTTGGCCTCTTGGTTTGGTCGCGGTCTCTCACCACTCGCGCGTACGTCACACTCGCTCGGAGCCCGAGAAACGAATGAGCAAGAAATGACGGCACCACGGAAGGAAGCCACGAGACGGGACCATTGGCGGCGGGCCATTTTTCTTCTCTTAACATATCTATAAAACACTCGGGCTCGGAGATCCGCAGAGGAGGACTACGTGGTAAATAAATGGAGGTCTTCGGACTGGATGTCGAAATATAATCCCTTTGCAAGGCATACTGAGTAAAATGACGTCCAAAAATCTGTCACTATCTCCCGGTCTATAATATTTATGATTTCCTACGAATCTATTCTAGGAATTCTCCGCCTTCAAATTTTGTATGATCTGTAATTGCTTTCAATTTCTCTATAGTAGAAGTACCTACCTGGTTATAATCTGGTTTATATGGGTTTCTCTAAGTTGGGGCAATATTTTTATGATAGGTACTTAGGATAAGGATATTGGCGTTTTTGCCGTCATTTCGTAGAACTGATATAATTTATATCAGTATTTTATAAATATAAAATTTCCGAAAACTCAGAAAATTTATTTACCGATCTATTGTCTATTCTTTAAGTGTCAAATTTTACAAATAATGTGACTTGATATTCAACAAATAGGCAGTTTCTACATAAAAGCCAAAAGAGGCAAAAAAATATGGCAGAAAAAAAATAAAAAAGCAAAGAAGGCAATTTGCCTAAAATCCGGGCTTTAATAATGAACATTCCATTCCTAACATTGATTGCAATTTTCCGAGTTAGCGTCTATAGTCCTCATTACGGCAGAATGCGTGCGACGTAAGGGGGAAGAACTCGGAAATATTATAGAATTAGTCACAGTTTAGGGGCGTAGCTCAATTTTGTGTAACTCACTGACTTAATTTTCATATAATTGTTATTTAATTTATTGTTAATATTATTATTAACGGTGATGCCTTAGATTATGGAGGAAGGAAAACCCTTATAACATTGGCAATTATTTCTCGTGCTTGAGAATGCAACGTTCTTCCCTGTGTACTCATTTTGCACACGTTAACTCCCGAACATACGAAACGCCACTGAGCTCTCTGAGCCGGCGGAAAAAATTTGCCAACGGCCTAAAAAATGAGGTCTGTATGGTAGCCCAAATACGCAGTTAACTTTACGTACTATAGAAACAGGCACAAAACGCGTTGGCTAACTGGTTTTGTCAGCCGACTCCTTCGCAGAAGTGCTGTGTTGCCGTATTGAAAAAAATATAATACATAGGTGTTTTATCACACCGCGTTAAAAATAAATGATAAACAAAAATGGGCGAGTGGTCCCTTGATGCGAGCTTTATTTTTTCGGTATAACAGAGTTCAGAAATTCGGCTTCAATATGATAAAACTTGTATTCGCCAATAAATAACGACTACTCATATAGGAAATCTCGCAACGCTGCCCGCATTCTTTAGAAACGTTTTCTTTCGTGCTTTGGACTATACTATTTTCAGAGGTAATATAACAAGTGGTGTGCCTATTATCGACAATACCTTTCGTTAATTTTACGCATTATAATCCCAAAGCTGAAAATACCACGACTGCGCAGCAGGAGTGGTATTTTCTTAGCATTGGGATTTAGCTGCCGAAATATTGGTTTAGCATAACTATAGGACGTAACTAAGAGCGACTAGTTCCCTTGTCTTAATTTCCACCAATCACAAACGCGCAATTTTGAATTACAAATGGTTTCTAGATGGAAAAACTGTATGACAGCACCTGTCAGCAGTTTTTTTGAGTTTACCCGCGGCAAAACTTAACAGCTGTTGTATACTAAGTAGTATGTTTTGTAAGCTATGTGTATGCAGAATAATCTGTTACTCATGAAATAGTCTTGTCAAATACCGTTCGAGCATCTAATTTTTCCTGTGAAAAAATAAAAAAAAAACACAATGCTAAGTAATATTTTTTTAACAAAATGCATTCGTGCAGGTACAAAAATCCTCGTCTTCGACTCGGATTTTTGTTGCCACCAGCACTCATGCTTCTTGTTAAAATATTTCTTAGCAACGTGTTTTTACGATTTTTTTCGGAAAAATGATATGCCCTTATGATATTACTTACGATAATACCACTAGTGGTCCTACCTGAAATCCTACTCTCTTAGTTACGTCCTAGTTAGGCTAAACGCCAATATTGTGGCAGCTAAAACTGATAACCCGACAACTTCTTCACATTACCAAATTTAATATAGGACTAGAATATGTTTTCAGTTAAGAGGGGGTTGCCGACAGCGAAAGTGACGTTAGATTTCGTTTTTTTTAAGTTGTATAGCATAAAATCTAATGACATTTTACCTGGCAAAAATTTAGTACAAACATCTGTCTTCATTTTAATCATAAGATCTTAAAAGCATATGCACTGGAATTATTATTTTTCCCAAGATTTTTATAACCTATAAAACAAAACACTGCTTGTAAGATCTTATGATTAAAGTAAAGACAGAGATGTTTGTACTAAATTTTTGCCAGGTAAAATGTTATTAGATTTTATGCTGTAAAACTTAAAAAAATACGAAAGCCAACGTCACTTCCGCTGTCGGCAACCCCCTCTTAACACATTGATCTTTAAATATCTATTAGCACAAAAAACATATGCAGAACCGAAAGTTCAATCTAAATGACAGCTAGCCGTCAAACTAACTATTTGCAGTTGTTAAATTCTCTTTTTAAGTACAATTCGTGATATGCCTAATAATAGATAATACCTTTCCTTAATTTATAACTCATTATAATCCCAATGCTAAGAAAATACCACTCCTGCTGCGCAGTCGTGGTATTTTCAGCTTTGGGATTATAATTCGTAAAATTAACGAAAGGTATTATCGATAATAGGCACACCACTTGTTATATTACCACTGAAAATACCACTAGTGGTATTATCGCTGAAATCATCACCTGATTGGTTAATATTTCAAAAATTATGCAATTTCATTGGTTCATATTGGCAGGCGTTGAATTCTCATCAAATTGCCATGGACTCGTAGAGGAAGCGTCTACAGTTTGACAGATCATAATATTAATTTGGCACGGCAACTTATATTTAAAACTTCGAGACAAAATCGTTGGGCCATTTTTTCCGATATTTTTTTTTTCCATTTTTTCCGATAGTTCCGAATTTATCATTAACACTTTGTATAATATATGAGGAATAATATTGTGTGAATTGATACAATTGATACCACAACGATCGTTTTCAAAGTGATTTTGATCATAAAGAACATGTATCATACCAAAGAAAAATTAAATCGTCAAAGCGTCAAATAAGAGCTACCTAATAGACCAGCTTGACAAGCACCTCGCTAACCGCAGGGTTAGACCACGCGACTAGTAGTTCGTAGGTCCCGGGTTCAAATCATACACAATGCCCAACTTTTTTATTTATTTTGATATTATCGCTGAATTATGCCTCTTATTTTTATCATTGATTATCATTTTTAGTAATTATTGAACAATAGTATATTTTCTAACAAGTGCGAAAGTGCCACTCTTCCGCACGCGATTGATAAAGGAAAATGCTCCGCTACGCGTCGTTCAGCCAAGAAATCGAGTGTAGAAAAGACACTTTCCGCAAGAGTTAGGAACACTATTTTTTCTACAAGCGTGCAGAGAAGTAAGACACTTCCGCACGCATTTACTTTTCCGCAGTTTAGAAAGTGTCACTTTTCCGCACTAGTGCGGAAAAGTAGTGCGGAAAAGTGATACTTTCTTTCCGCACTAGTGCGGAAAAGTAGTGCGGAAAAGTACTTTACCGCACTATTGCGGAAAAGTGACGCTTTCTAAACTAAAATGCGTGCGGAAAAGTGTACTTTTCCGCACGCTTGTAGAAAAAGGTTATTTTGAAGATTATTACTCACATTCTACTCCATAGTTAATTTAGAGTTTAATTCAAAGTATCTATAGTCTGAAATTGTCGATAGCAGGAAAAATGTGATACAGGGCGAGATGCGTAAGCATCTTTTTGCCCTCTGAGGTAGGCACTTTTAACGGGCGTTGCCTCGGCAATGGCAACTGGCAATGTAAATAAGTAACTAGGTATTTTCTTGTTAACAAGCTGACCGATATGGGCCTCTGGCTTGCGAGAGGGCCCCCACATCGAAAAAGCCGTTCGTGGCCGAGCCGCACGCGCGATATTCGAAAACATCGGCTGACGTTTGGATTTGTTTTGGTATGAAGGATTTCCAAATTTCTTAGCGATTTGAGAATTTGGGGGCTCAGAGGCCCATCTGTTATTCCATGGGTGACATTTTTCAGGTACGGGCGCGCTGCATTTGTATGTAAAATCTAGTAGAATATTTTAGAAAACGCCACGGGACACCAACTATCCCTTATAGGGCTGTATCTTTTGAATCGTAATAGGTAGACACTTGAAATTTTCACAGAGTGTGTACCACTATGGCCGCTATAACAACAAATAATAAAAGTGAAATAAAGTTAATGTAATATTTTCAATTTTCGTTAACAATGATGACACGGCTAACTAGTATCAAACATTTCTGAAAGAGCGGAGTGGCGCAGTGGAAGCGTGCTGGACCCAGAGGTCCGAGGTCCGAAACCACGCTCTTTGGCAAACTTTTTTATTTCTGTTTTATTTTTTACTTTTTTTTTAAATATGTACCTAGTATTAAATATTGTACGGTGATACGCAACCCTTCGTGGGCGAGTTCGACTCGCACTTGGCCGATTTTTAACTTTATACCTACTTACTTGTGCATTGTTATAAATAGTTGCAGTATTTGGCATTGCAGGAGTATGCCGCAGAGACGAGTTACAGAAATTACCATTAAATGATATTAACGACATGGATTCTATTATAACTGTGAAAATTATCATTATCATTCATATCATAGAATTTATCATTAACACTTTGTATAATATATGAGGAATAATATTGTGTGAATTGATACAATTGATACCACAACGATCGTTTTCAAAGTGATTTTGATCATAAAGAACATGTATCATACCAAAGAAAAATTAAATCGTCAAAGCGTCAAATAAGAGCTACCTAATAGACCAGCTTGACAAGCACCTCGCTAACCGCAGGGTTAGACCACGCGACTAGTAGTTCGTAGGTCCCGGGTTCAAATCATACACAATGCCCAACTTTTTTATTTATTTTGTTATTATCGCTGAATTATGCCTCTTATTTTTATCATTGATTATCATTTTTAGTAATTATTGAACAATAGTATATTTTCTAACAAGTGCGAAAGTGCCACTCTTCCGCACGCGATTGATAAAGGAAAATGCTCCGCTACGCGTCGTTCAGCCAAGAAATCGAGTGTAGAAAAGACACTTTCCGCAAGAGTTAGGAACACTATTTTTTCTACAAGCGTGCAGAGAAGTAAGACACTTCCGCACGCATTTACTTTTCCGCAGTTTAGAAAGTGTCACTTTTCCGCACTAGTGCGGAAAAGTAGTGCGGAAAAGTGATACTTTCTTTCCGCACTAGTGCGGAAAAGTAGTGCGGAAAAGTACTTTACCGCACTATTGCGGAAAAGTGACGCTTTCTAAACTAAAATGCGTGCGGAAAAGTGTACTTTTCCGCACGCTTGTAGAAAAAGGTTATTTTGAAGATTATTACTCACATTCTACTCCATAGTTAATTTAGAGTTTAATTCAAAGTATCTATAGTCTGAAATTGTCGATAGCAGGAAAAATGTGATACAGGGCGAGATGCGTAAGCATCTTTTTGCCCTCTGAGGTAGGCACTTTTAACGGGCGTTGCCTCGGCAATGGCAACTGGCAATGTAAATAAGTAACTAGGTATTTTCTTGTTAACAAGCTGACCGATATGGGCCTCTGGCTTGCGAGAGGGCCCCCACATCGAAAAAGCCGTTCGTGGCCGAGCCGCACGCGCGATATTCGAAAACATCGGCTGACGTTTGGATTTGTTTTGGTATGAAGGATTTCCAAATTTCTTAGCGATTTGAGAATTTGGGGGCTCAGAGGCCCATCTGTTATTCCATGGGTGACATTTTTCAGGTACGGGCGCGCTGCATTTGTATGTAAAATCTAGTAGAATATTTTAGAAAACGCCACGGGACACCAACTATCCCTTATAGGGCTGTATCTTTTGAATCGTAATAGGTAGACACTTGAAATTTTCACAGAGTGTGTACCACTATGGCCGCTATAACAACAAATAATAAAAGTGAAATAAAGTTAATGTAATATTTTCAATTTTCGTTAACAATGATGACACGGCTAACTAGTATCAAACATTTCTGAAAGAGCGGAGTGGCGCAGTGGAAGCGTGCTGGACCCAGAGGTCCGAGGTCCGAAACCACGCTCTTTGGCAAACTTTTTTATTTCTGTTTTATTTTTTACTTTTTTTTAAATATGTACCTAGTATTAAATATTGTACGGTGATACGCAACCCTTCGTGGGCGAGTTCGACTCGCACTTGGCCGATTTTTAACTTTATACCTACCTACTTACTTGTGCATTGTTATAAATAGTTGCAGTATTTGGCATTGCAGGAGTATGCCGCAGAGACGAGTTACAGAAATTACCATTAAATGATATTAACGACATGGATTCTATTATAACTGTGAAAATTCCCGATAGCAAGAAAAACATACCTCGATGATTATTTGTTAATAAGCGGTAAAATTAAAAGTTTTAATTTTGTTGAAATGTATCGTATATATGCATCTCTTCGTCCCCAGTCTGCCAGTCTCACTAGATTTTTTATAAGATACTATAACGGAAAATGCTCCGTTCAACCTGTTGGTGTAAATACTTTTAGTAAAATTCCAAGTGATATTGCAAAATACTTAAGATTGAAAACCGAATGCAATCCACAGGACACTGTTTTCGCAGATCTTCTGCAACATTGCTTGTGGAATCTGGGGCAGACCTGTTAACATTAGTCATTAAAACGCCATGGAGAATGGAAATCTTCAACTGTAGCTGAAGGCTACATTGAGGAGTCAAGTTCTAAAAAAATTGAAATAGGTGCTCAAATTCTGGAAGGTGAACCAAGTACCAGTAACGGAAACTTCACAACAATTCGAAAAAGAGTGAAGAACCCGAGACCTTCACAGGCAATGAAGAAAACAAAATTACTGGAAATGAAGTTTTTCCATCAGTTACCTCGACTGCGTCTCGAGCTGAAAACTTCATGCCTCGTGCAACATTTATGCACTTTTTGAACTAGTTACACAAAAGCTATTTTCTAAGTGTAATAGAATTGTGTTTTTCGCATTGTAAAAAGAGAAACTTTTTCAGGGTATTAGCCCTTAGTTTTTTAAATAAAAAGATCAGCTTAAAACCAGGATGATGCAGTTTTCTCTGGGGAATCCGAATCTAGCTTCAGAAATGATATACAGGGTGTTCTCGAAAAGTTAAGGACAAAAATACAGGGTGTCTATTTAAAAAGGGTTTTAATTTTGTTGAAATGTATTGCAAAAATGCATCCGTCGTCCCCAGTCTACCAGTCACACTAGATTCTTTATAAGATATTATAACGGAAAATGCTCCGTTCAACCTGTTGGAATAAATACTTTTAGTAAAATTTCAATTTCTGAAAAAAAAAATTAAATAGCTGCTCAAATTCTGGAGGTGAACCAAGTACCAGTACCGGAAACTTCGCAACAATTCGAAAAAGAGTTTTAAGTGAAGAACCTGAGACCTTCACAGGCAATGAAGAAAACAAAATTCAAAAAAATACTGGATATGAAGTTTGTCTATCAGTTAACTCGACTGCGTCTCGAGCTGAAAACTTCATGCCTCTTGCAACAAATATACCTATACGTTTTGCACTAGTTACACAAATAACTATTTTTCTAAGTATAATAGAATTGTGCTTTTCGCATAGCAAAAAGAGAATCTTTTTCAGGGTGTCTCAAATAAAGTCCGATTATATCCTTAGTTTTTGAAATAAAAAGACCAGCTTAAAACCAGGATGGTGCAGTTTTCTCTGGAGAATCCGAATCTAGCTTCAGAATTTATGTACAGGGTGTTCTCGAAAAGTTAAGGACAAAAATACAGGGTGTATATTTAAGAAGGGCCACTAGAGAAAATCTTGACAAATATGCATTTTTCTGAGAACTTTATTTGAAAAAAAAAATTGCTTCATGAGATCCATGGCCTACTTTCCGAGATATTTTTCAAAATCCCGAAAATCGAAGAAATTTCTTCGGCATGTAACTTTTTTGTTTCAAGAGTTACCGAAAAAAATTCTTAATGGATTTTTTTTATTTATATATAGCTGTCGTGCATACTAGAAAATTTGAAAAAAGTGAAAAATGTGCAAGATACCGATACCTTGCAAGAAATTTCCAAGATTTCCAATGTAGTATGTTGGGAAAAAACATACCTAAAACATGAAGGTACAGGATTCGAGGCCACGGCTCGCTAGAATAAAATGGGCACTTTTTCGGTGGGTACTAAGAGAGCACCCTTTAAACCGTAGTATTGTTTTAAATTCTGAGAAAGTAGGCTTAAAGCAATTAGTTTTGCCCACAAATGACATTGGGGAAAATTTTTCGGTAACTCTTAAAACAAAAAAGTTACAAACCGAAGAAATTTCGGCAGCTTTTGGGTTTTTCAAACATATCTCCGAAAGTAGGCCATGGATCTCAAATGTTACACAAAGTTACCCTATCAAAAAACAATAATTTATTTTAAATAAAATTCTCAGAAAAATAAATGGTAAGATTTAGTGGGGGATTTGTTGGACGAAAATTGTTATTTGTAAAATAGGCTTTAATAAATGGAGTATTGTATGTGTATAGGCGCTTGTAAGCCTGCCGTGGTTTCAGCATGGCCACAACGGCCACTCCTCAAGTTGGTGGCGCTCCGAGGTCTGTACTTGTTTTTTGATCCCCGAATCGGCACGTAGGTACGTACACGCATCATTTTTCGTTTCTGTGGTACCTCATTGACTAATAGCATTCCCATAATGTCATTATAGGGTAAAAATTTCAAGCTGTCAAAAAATCAATTGTTTTATACCTCGGATCGGCACGTACGCACTTGAATTCTCCAATCAATCCAATATCAATTTTGCTGTTGGCATCATTTCTTGGGAAATTGAAACAGGTAAGTATGCAAATATCTCTGGGAAATAGGAATTTGAAACAATTTATTGTATTCTCAATAATTATATTGCCCTATAGTACACGTCACTTTTAATTTATTCAATTTTTGTTTACCGATGTTGTAGTAACTTTACTATATCATTCGTTTTATTTGAATTTGCTAATTATCTTCCCAATTTGTTGGATACGTAATTAGTGCACTACGCGTAGGACCAGTACTTAGCTGGTCCTCTGTTAAAAGGCGATTCTTCCTTCTGATATTTCGTTGCTGTCTTCAGCGACGTGTCCAATGGCGCATGAAGACACTTTGCATATTGACATGTGTCAGATATTTAACCTTGATTTTCTGTGTGTGTCAGAACTATCATTATTTAATTTAGTTGCTTGCGAGGTTAGATTTTTGAGCCTAAATTGAATAGTTATTTTACTACGAACTATTTAACTCGTACTCCTTCAAATATTCAGGTCTACGAGTTTTACTCTTTTCTTGGACTTCTCGGTCGTGTCTATAACTGGTTTCCAGGTACATAAACAATAGTTGGGTTGAGGAGTCCGATCGGGGGTTTGTGGTCAGTTTCAATTGTTATTTTCTGACCAATGAGCCTTTTCGAAAGGAAATAAGGGACTCTGAACACCCATTATAATAAACTAGGAGTACCTATGCCGGAAGCAACGAATACTTGTGCGGCTAGGGCCAACTTTTCTAGATAGAACAAGGACAGCATTCGCTCAACTATTACAGAAAACCCTAGAAACCCGTAGTAATCCCAGTGAGTGTAGGACAATAATTAGTAAATCACACGGATACAGCTATTAAGAAGCAATGCCGTGTCTGATGGGGTGAACTTGGACTCAAAAATTGAAAAAGTTACTAGAGAATATTTTAAAAAGGAGGTGGTTGAGAGGGGTGCATATATCTCGTTATTTCTATGGATAATCCGAACAGAAAATTGGAATTCATAAGAAATGATATCTATATATCCGAACGTGTTCGGATTATAGACTTTAATAAAAACCAAACGAACAGATATCCTCACCATGTATGCTTTCTCGTAGATCCGCCAGCACATACAAAGATAAAAGGTGGTAGTTCTGATTACGGAATTCAGGGGGTTCGGATTATGGAATTCAGGAGGTTCGGATTATGCATATCATTTTACATAATTAGAGGAGGTTCAGATTAACCATACATTATATTGAAAAAGATGCAACAGTATATTTGTGTGATTTTTATGAAATATTGGAATTTACTATTAATAATGGATTTAAAACGAGTGATGTATAAGATATAGTGATTCTATTGGCAGCGAATTTGGCCGCGCAGTTGGTAAGCCAGCGAACATGAGACGAAAGTTGCTTGCTTTTACCAAAGATCATAATACTCATGATCTTTGCTTTTACTGTAGTATCTAGCTTCTCTCTATAGTTAAACCTGGACGAACCACGTAGATAAAGGGGGAAGAATGGCTAGATTGAACGTTAAATCGTTGATTGATCCATCGACGGTTAAATTAAACAGGGCTCTGATGTAGGTCACTGGCGGCAACCTACATGTGCATTTAATTTACTTTCAGAGACACTTGCTGTTCAGGACAGAAGGAATTTCGACGAGTTATACGATGACTCGATACGATCCGTTCTAAAACTTCTAAAACGGATATTAGGTATATTGGCTTAGATAACGTTATTATTTACAATATTTCTATAGATATTACTAGTAGATATGTAATATCATACTCGCTTGAATTAATGAAAGCGCAAGCAGAGAACAGACAAGGGTGCAAGTGTAAAAGCAGGAGCTGTCAAATACTGTGGAAGACGCCCGCTCCATGGCCTTTTCCATTTTCCGTCCTTTAATTCTGTAGGACCAACACTGGCACCGCATACCGAAAAAAATCGACAGGGCGCTTTAATATCAAAAACACCATTAGATATTGCAAGAAGAAGAATTTGACAAGTTTGTTTTGCATATTTAGGACTTAAGAAAACTTTGTTAATATATGGTTAGGTTAGGTGATATTATGTAAATATAAGTATATAATATAACAATTTCAGACTATTTTTGTGAGTGAATGTGAAATTGGTTGCATTGTTTTGTTCACCCTTGTTGCCCTTTGATAAACAATATCAAAGATAATAGCGCAAAACAATCTGAATTTCCTAATTACATTGATGGTGGAAGTTTACATATTCAATAAACATATACAGGGTGTTTCAAAATCCACTACAAAGGTTTAAAGGAGATAATTTTGAGGTCAGAAGAATTTTTTTCTAAATATATAAATAAAGTTCATTTTTTGAAATTTAATTATGGGCACTTCTCCCAAAATAATCACGCTGCTGAACTGAAATTTGGCAATATGTTTTTGGGGATGAAGAATAAGGGGAAGATGTCAAGTTCTCTACGTATCTCATAGAGTGGGCATTCTGCAACGCAAAACGTGCTCCAAAACACCTTTTAACTCCGATGTTCGGGACATAAAATTTACACCTACCGCTTTCAAGTGTTACAGATCAACTATAGGTACCGTTTAAAGTGAGAAAAAATGCCTATATGAAGAGTGCACCAAAAATAATTCCTTTTCAAAATTGAAAGGATTGAATTTGACAAAATTTTAACACCACATTTCAAGAAAACCAACGATGTTTTGACCAACTTCTATTTGGCATTCTTTCTTTATTTTGAATGTAAGTACAGTTCATCTGTAACATTTGAAAGTTTATTCTACATCGCCAAAAACATAACAGTGCTAAATTTCAGTTCAGCAGCTTGATTATTTTGGGAGACGTAGCCACTCCTCTAAAATGGGCCTTGTTCACTCATTCGAATTTCGATATTTCTTACTACTAGAATGAAATTAATCACATAAGTAATTCTTTAATAAAATCCCCCTCAGCATCTTTCTCGTCAATACCTAATTTTGTTATTATCTAAAAAATATATAAAAATTTTAAACTGCGCGCTTTAATTTGGAGCAATGAAATTGCGTTTGCGACGTTGCCGGTTATACTAGTAATCGAAGCCCCAAAAATTCGATCTATATCTATATCTCAGGAGCGATTGAGATTTGGCCCGTAATCTCAATCGTAATATTTGGTCCAAAATATACCTATGCGCAGTTGCTCTATGGCCTATTGATTTTTAAACACTGCGTTTAGTGTGTATATACGGGGTGATTCAGTTTTATTCTGCGACACTTCAACAGGAGATAGAAAACCAAAAAATAACAGCACTTTCTTCTATAAACTATATCATTTTAAGGTCTTATAAAAAAGTTACAGGGTATTAAATTTGTAAGAAATATGTGGACTTTATTGAATATTTACCAAACTAGTTGAGATATTTAAGTCATATTTGGGACATGTTGTAGCGGCATGGGTTAGCATAAAACCTGTTAATATCAAACACCTTGAACAACCAGTGGCGTAGAAGTGGATAATTACTATAATTGTTAAAAAAAAAACGAACCACCTTGTATACCAATAAAATGTATTCAATTTCTTATGTAGATTTTAATTGTAAACTAAAACGTTCTCTTAGCATTTTTTCCTATATGTCATGGTTTCATAGCAAATTTGATTTTTTCGTAGTTTTTCGAGGTATTTCTGAAGAAGTAAGACTCAAAGTAGAAAAAATGTGTTTCTTACTTTAAATACAGTAACTTTTCCCAATAAACTTACCCATTCAAGGTTTCACTCTTCAAGATACAGAGCGTAACATTAATTGTATCTTTCTTAAATGTTTTAGACCCTGTATCTTCAAAAGTATAGCCTTAAAGATGTAAGTTTATTGGAAAAAGTTACTTTATTTAAAGTAGCAAACACATTATTTCTACTTTACGTGTTACTTATGGAGCAAATTTTTTAAATAATTTTTCAGAAATACCCCGAAATTATACAAAAAATCAAATTTGCCTTGAAACCATGACACGCGAAAAAATATCAAGAAGACAATTTTATTTAAAATTACGTAATTACATACATAATTACATGATAAATTGAATACATTTTATTGCTATACAAGGTGGTTCTTTTTTCTTCTAAAAACAATTATACTAATTACCCGCTTCTACGCAACTGGTTGTTCAAAGTGTTTGATATTAATAGGTTTTATGCTAACCCATGCCGTTATAACGTGTACCAAATATGACTTAAATATATCTTAACTAGGTTGGTAAATATTCAATAAAGTCCACATATTTCTTACAATTTTAACACCCCGCGTAACTTCTTTATCTTTATAAGACCTTAAAATGATATAGTTTATAGAAGAAAGTGCGGTTATTTTTTGGTTTTCTATCTCCTGTTGAAGTGTCGCAGAATAAAACTCAATCACCCTGTATATAGGTATAGGTAGGTATCTATAATATATGCATGTAGCTTTGTAAACAAATCTAGCAAATCGGTTTTCACCCACTTCTAATAGTGGTAATGATCTGAAATTTTGCAAACTTATTCAATTCCGGCGACAATACAATAGTGTATTGGAATGGTATAGTGGAAGTTCAGGACCAAAGCATCTACCGACTGGCCTAAAAATTTGGGACAGGGTGTCCGTCTCAGATAGCATGATAAATCCGGTTTTCTCGGTAATTTTAAAGTTAAACATTTCATGGTTCAAAACTAAACTTTTGTAGAATTTTCCTAGGAATTAGAATATGATTAAATTTAATATACGTTGTAAAAAGTTATCTCAAAAAGTACCCTTTACCAAAAAATTGTGAAGTTCGATTTTAACACGGAATATTAGTAATGGGATATACGGGGAGTAAAAACAATTGTCGATTTTCATTTATTGACCAGAAATGAGCAACACTTGGTCAGATTTTTGAGACACCCTGTATATTTTGGGTTTTTTAGGTTTTTTTTGTTCTCCCAATTTCCACTAAGTGTACCTATGTATAGTTTTATTAGTTAATTTTCATTTTTTGATAAACATCGTCAAATATGGTAAATTTACATCTTTGCCTGGAATGCTGAAAATATAGTAGTATCTGAAAAATATGACCGAGTGATGCTCACTTCCGGCCATATCGGAAGTCGGAAATGAAAACCGATTTTTTTACTTGCCGTATACTTTATTATTAATATTCCCAGTTAAAAACTTACTTCACAATATTTTGGAAAAGGGTTTTAGAGGGGTGTGGAGTGGGTTTGAAGTAACTTTTTAACAAAACCCTTTATATTATGTTTGGTATTCGAATTTCACAGAAAATTTTGGTTTGTGAACCTTCAGTTCATGTATGTGGTGTTTCGATATTTTATGCTTAGCTGTGCGGGTTGTGGCTCTTTCTTGGCTTGCAAATAAACTAAATGTTTGAGGATAATAATCCATCGGTAAGTAATTTTGTAATTTAAGTTAGCTTTTGAGGCCATGCACCAAAGAGTTATAGGCGCGTCTGTGTAGGTATAGGTAGGTACCTACGTCTTCATAATTGGAAATTAAAATTAGAATTGCTATATTATCAAGGACTTAAAGACATAAACGTGCCTTATAATTTTTAGTCTTTACTCTAGGTACTGATTTTACGAATAATGAGGATTTTTGCCTCGATTAGTTTGTTTGTCAAAGGTGCACGCCACTGTGAAACCGGAAACAGTATCCCACCATATGCAGGAACTATCCCTGTCGCGCGTTAGTCCCAAACATGCTCCTTCCTGGGGATCTTTATTCTTTTGTTTCATGTAATACTAACGCATTAAGAAGTGGAGAGAATGCGCGCACAGATATTCTAATGAAAAAGTTGGGTCCTCCATATTAGATACTGATGATTTAGATGTAAAAGACCCTGAAGTACCTAACCCAGATCCGTAAAAATCTAAGTTTATCTAAGACTAAAAAGTTAAAAATAAAATTAATAGTTTAAAAACTAAAAATCACGCTTATATTGTTGGCTAAAATATAATTGATTTGATAATACGCTTGATATTTCTTAATATGTAAACGCGTGGGGCGCTATATAACCGGAACTGATTTGGTCTTGGTTACATCGTTATAAGTTAGCGTTCTAAGACCCCTGAAAGTGCCTCACTTAAATAATTTCATATTAAGAAATATCAAGCATATCATCAAATCAATTATATTACTATTAGCCAACAATAAAGCTGGTTTCTGGTTTTTAAACCATCATTTTTTTCTTATATCATTCTCAAAAAAATTGAGTGTTGTCTTGTATTGGCTGATCTAACATACCCCTCAGCTGCTGTGATTAAAAGATTATTATGCCTTATATTGGCAGGTAGGTACCTACTATTACGGAGTAGTAACACTAGTAACTGCAAAATACTTGTTTCTGGCAGAAAATCAAGGCTATGCATATGTGCCACTTTTCTGGTGGATTTCAGATAAAATTATTTTACTTACGTATATTATGTTTTCATTAAATCTTTTATATAAATTGTCAACAAAGGCTTCCTCGCTTGTGTAGTTTTCGAGCAGGACAGCATCTTGCACTCCTACCCTATCTCTGTCATGGAGATGCCCTTCCATTGTTTATCTGCAAGAAACACAAAATCAGTCATTTATGTGCTTAAGGGAATTAAAGAAAATTACTAGAAACTTATCAAATTAGAAACCTCATAAGAGACCCTATCTCATCAGGGGGACCTTTTTGCAGTCTTTGCCAAACATTTTACTAAGAACATGATGGGTGATGGAGTTGCTTGACCCAGCATAGTGAGGATCAGGGTAGCAGGAGAGTGCAAGAAGCCAAAAACCCACCACTGTATCCGTCACTGTCACTAAGGCAAGGGTCTTGAGGGAGCTCCCTTATTATGACAGTTGAGACCCAAATATTTTATATCTGGGACACCCTATATAAAATGTTTGACCACAGTTGTTGGAGTATCACAAGGAGTATCAATGAAAAACTGTAGTTACGTGATAGATAAAATAAAAACTAACTAGAAATTGTTTCGTAGTAACCAGAAATTGTTTCCTAGTAATAACTGTAAAATGTTGAACAGAAAAGTTCAAATATTTTTGAAGAACACAGACAAACTGTACATCAAATTATTAACATGAATCTTAGTTATTTCTATGCCTGCAACACTTATATTGTCTAAATTTTTATCCGATTTAGTCTTCCAAAAAAAAAAACCAACTTTATAGTTGTTTGGTGGGCCAATTTCAGTTTATTTGCCATGTTTTATTTGTACTTGTATTTTGTTTGTAATGGTATTTCATATTTGGTAAATAAACGATATTATTATTATACAGGGTTATTGGTATAATTCGATACATTCCTATGATCTAAATGTTTTCGGACTTTTTTCATTCCAAACATAAGAACATAGTGTTGGGCAAGTAATCCAGTTGAAAAGTTAAAATAAAGTTCAGTAGATTTTTTTGTCTACTAAGAAAAACTTAAATATCTCAAAAACTATTCAGTTTTGCATAATGCATATTAGGATTAAATTTACTCCTTACCTCCTCCCCTATCACATCTCTAAAGGAATGTATCGAATTACAAATAACCCTGTGTAGACTTAGCCAAAAGGCATTCGCATTCCCTCTACGGGGAATATTCACTCAGATCCCGGGTATCCGGGTATGAGGGTTTGACTCGGATGAGACGCCCTTGCCATGTTATCGGGTCTTAGATGACATTGATGTTGTTCGATGTTCCTGCATTCCCCATGAATTTTCTGACGGTTCGGGCAGTCGCAAGTAGTAGGGGCTTTCTGCATGGACCTGTAAAGATTGTCAGTTAGACTAAGCTCTTTGATGTTTCTCAGCAAAGTTTTTGTTATAACACTAGTTGTCGACACGAGATTGGAACCGTCTGAACTTTCTCTATTTCCAATTGCCTTCTAATTCGTTCTTCTAAGTCTCTGCACTTCGCGATCTTTTCGGCCTGCTTATTCTATGTGTATTCCGCTGGTAAGAAACTCTATCCAACTCACTCTGAAAATAAATCTGTCAATGCAACTTTGGACTAGTATTATAAAGAAAGCGAGGATCATAATTACCTATGTTTATTAATAATAACTTAATTGTATTAGGTACTTCTATGAAACAAAATTGAATCAGAGCTTTATTCAAGTAGCTCCCAGTGAATAAACCTTCGTCTCGAATGGTTTCAAATAAATTGATCCAGTGCCGAGCATTTTGATTTCTTAATATCGACCACCATGACTCACAGCTCTGATTCGAGTACTTCTTCCTTTTATATATGAGGGTCTGCTACTCAAGGTTGTTGGAAAACTCCAACAAGCTTGTCTGCTACTTACTCTCTAGGATTACGTTTTCGGTTCCGCAATCACTTCTTAGAGTAAGTGGACACTGGACATCCCCCCAAGTCACCAACAGCTGCCAGGTAATAGCTTGAAATAACTTTAGGATTATTAGACGTTGTGCTTCCTCGTAGCCAGATTATATGTCTTGAAAACCCGTCAATACATTCGTTTATGCAAATCCAGGCCTCGCTGAATGCACTTTAAATGCATCCATCTAGAACTGTGTAATTGGGCAGAAGTAGTGACTTGAGACATAATAAAAGCATAAACGAGTTCAATGGGACTAAATTCAAAGTTCTCTGGCTTATTAACAAGTTATGCTTGCCTCTGAGAATTGATAATATTTGTTTTTGTTGAAGTCCCATTTCGAAATCTTGTTCTATTAGTGTATTAATAAATTCCACATAAGTATAATAAAAAAACTGAATGATTATGCCATAAAGGAAAGGGACATCACTCACCGCTACAACACCACAACGAACACCGACCGTAGGTGTACCGCAGAACTGAGACCTATAATTGTCGATCGGTCCGACAATAATGGACCGGGAGATAGTGACAGATTTTTGGACGTGATTTTACTCAGTATGCCTTGCAAAGGGTATTATGTGGCACATATTCTCACAATAATATGGTATGAATCAGAGAGTCATCCTGGGTTCTTCATGTGAAAAACTGAGTTTTCAATTATTCGAAAAATATGCGTTTTGATATGATTTTATACAGGCTGCCATGTGTTTTATAATGAAGTTCAAAATAGAAAATTCTTCGGAAAACCATTGGCATACCGTTAAGGTGGGTCCAAAGGGCTATTATTGCCACGTGATATTGTATTTTAATAATTAATTTTTCCACGTTTCTGAACAGGCTGCCAATGATAAGTATGCAAGTTCTTATTATGAAAATGCTGAAAAAAGGATGGCATACCTTTCGCGCATGTCCAAGTACTGTTTAAATTGAATGTTATTTAATCATTTAAACGAGTTATTCGATGTAAAGTGTACTTGTACATGCGCAAACGGTATGCCATCTTTCCTTTAGCAGTTTCATAACAAGAACTTTCATCCTTCTCATTGGCAGCCTGTTCAGAAACGTGGAAAAATTAATTATTAAAATACAAGATCACGTGGCAATAATAGCCCTTTGGACCCACCCTAACGGTATGTCTATGGTTTTCCGAGGAATTTTCTATTTGAACTTCATTATAAAACACATGGCAGCCTGTATAAAATCATATCAAAACGCATATTTTTCGAATAATTGAAAACTCAGTTTTTCACATGAAGAACCCAGGATGACTCTCTGATTCATACCTTATTATTGTGAGAATATGTGCCACATAATGCCTTTTGCAAGGCATACTGAGTAAAATCACGTCCAAAAATTTGTCACTATCTCCCGGTCTATAATAATTGTCATCGGATCTACAATTGTCGATCGAACCGACAATAATTGTCAAAATATTGACAATAGTTAGTTGTAATGACAAAAATCGAAGTAAATTTTTGGTAGAAATTTGTGAAATTTGCTGTTTCCCCTCTACGGCTTCGTAGATTCTTCGGGAGCAGGCAAATAAATTGCCATTTTTTATACTTATATATTTTTTCAGTAAGTATCAAAGGGTGTCTCCAGTTCGGGTGGACATAAATTTTCAACTTTCGAGAAAAAATAAAAAATTCTTGCCCGAAAACCGGCGAAAAGAAAATTATCTGTACGAATTATTAATATATGGAGTGCACATTTTCCTAATTAATCATCTTAAAATTCTTTAAAAAATCTTAATTATTGATATTCCCCATAGAGTTAAAATTTTCTACTTTACTCTTCATACTTTTTTCTTTTCAACAATTTTTAAAATAAAATTATATTTAAAACTTCTAGTAAAGGGTTTTAAGCTAAGCAAAATATTTTATGAAGAATGATTTTGGGTTCAGATATTGAGGAGCTGCCCCTGATAAGATTAAAACAATATGTTTTAAATTTTCAAGTAACAGCATTTATGTAATTTCTATTCAGCTGGCCCGTTTTAAAATACTATCAATTTAAAACCATTTATCCAATTGAGTAATATGGAGCAACTTCCATATTCACGATATGAAATATAATTATCTACATATATCTATTATTATCAGTGATATGAAAATGATATAAAAAGCTATATTGTGTACCTAGACTTTAATTTATATATTCTAAAAAGAAATTATAAAGAACCTGCAATGAGAATTGAAACACAACATCAAGTTTAGATACAAATTTGACTATGGAATCTTGCGCATATGTTTTATATAGTAAAGTCATAAGTTATCAATGATACTCACTTACTGGGTGTCCCACCGAAAATTGCCATTCAATGTAAATTTCTTATTTTTCGAGACGGACAAAAATGTTTCGTAAAAAGTTATAGATACCGAGTTGTATTTTTCTACCCTGAAAAATCATGTCGATTAAAATAATATAAAACTTTGAATCATTTCTGTTTTTGAAATATTCCATGTTCACCAAAAAATAATAAAGTTGACTTTTTCATTAGGTTGAAGACCTAGTCGTCTCGCCGAATAGCGAGGTGTGAAATTATGCAAAAAAGATTTATAAAATTGCTAATGTCCAGAAGTCATAGACAGCCCTCAAATCTGCTATATAAAGAGGCACAAATGCTAGATATAAGGCAGCTGTTTTATTGTGCCACGAATGCTAGATATCACTTTGGCTGTAGCAAAAGGGTACCTACCAACTCATAATTACGACACCAGACACAAAGAGAATTCTGTTCCCCCAGAGTGACAAAGGCAATATCTCAAAGATAATTTTCTTACATATCTGTAAAGATTTATAATACTGTACCGGATCATTTCAAGCAAATAAAGAACAAATCAAAATATAGGTTGGAAATAAAGAAGTTTGTTTGTACTGTCTGGCGATAGGCAGGCAATAATAGATATCATAGAAAACCCTGCGTCAATTAATAATTAAATGTCCTCACATATTGTCATAACTTCTTTTTTTGTTGCACTAATGCTTAGATGTAGATGTTTTATTGTGCCAAAACAAGTGAATATACGCCTATTTAACTTTGTTTATTTGAAGTGTTTTTTCTTATATGTATAAGTTTTATATGCTTAAGTTTCCACTACTGGATAAATCGGGGCCTCTACCTCGACCTAAGAATTTACCTGCTTCCCTGCGCCACGCATCCTCGAAGGATAAGGCGGCGCAGGGGTGCGGGCATCCCCGTCGCCAGACCGTGCTCTCCGACTTATTAGGCGGGCAGCGACGGAGCTGGCCTTTCGCATACCACGACTGCTCCGCACGTCCGTGCGGTTAGCAGTCGTGGAACCCGGAATCGTGTGCCCTGAGTAAACGGAGCGAACCGCGAATGACGGCCTTTTGCATCCTGCCTGCTAGCAGGCCTGCCTTGTCTCGGCAGGCCGGTATGATTTTAAGTGATGAGAGCATTATTATTATTATTATATTAGCCTCAATCGTAATATTTTGGCCCAAAATATTATGCGGTTGCACTATGTGCCATTATTAATGATACCCCCTGTATATATTTACATACCACATTTGAAAATGGCTACTTTGCTTTTTGAATTTTATAAAATTTGACATTTTGTGGCATTGTAGATAGAGCTTTACTCCTTAGGCTGGTACTTAGTAGGTACCTACCTACATGATAGCGAAAAATTAAAAATTTTCGATATCACGGAATGAGATTTTACAGTGACAGAAAACCTCATATTTAAGACGAAAATACGGAAAATCAATGTAGGTACCTAGGCGTTAATTACTATAAAACTTAAAATTACTTCAGAATCGGGGCTGGACCCCAAGTGGTCAATTAATTTAAGTTAAGAATTTTTTTGTCACCTCGTTTTTTAATTTTATCTTGGGACACACTGTATATACAAAACGCTTCCCCTATTTGTCATAAGAGTGCTTTCTTATGTATTACCGGTCCAAGTATAATTTAAGTATTAATGTGTTATGTGACCATCCTAAATCCTAATTTGTACCACTCCCAACCATTTTGATACCGTGCACGGTGCATATCAAAAATATCCTATGATTTAATTTACTCAGATTCCTAATACCGACTAATTTTACCTTAATCCCTTTACAATAAAGGAGATACCAAAGTTCTTTAGATTTAGGGATTTTAAATATGATATCATGGGTGTTGGATTTGTTTGGGATTAATAACGTAAGTATCTTAGAGTTAAAATGGTTTATCTATAAAATTTGATCACTCGAAGAGAGGTATTTCACAGTGATGTACTTATCTACCTACAGGTACCTTGCGCCTATTCAATGTTACAATTTATTCAGATACTTCAGAGCACGCTAAAAGTTCAAGTAGTAGCTACCTACTTCAAAAGTAAAGCTGAGTAATGATTTCGCGTTTGCTTTTGATGTAATTTATCTATATGTTATTTTTTAGTACCTTTTGTTGCATAGTATATTAGATGTGAAATATTCTTTAATTTAATTAATTTCCTACCTGTACATAAAATACACAATTTGGTTTATTGAAGTGGGGCGAGTACGCTAATTATTTAATTATTTAAAAATGATATACATACCTGGAGGAATAGTTTTTCCCGGTTACCAACAATCTTGACACTAAGTTCTCCAACTACCTACGTTGAGTGATAGACGTGAAATCATAATATCAACGTATATAACATTGTGCTTGATAAGATTGCTTATCATTATTTTGATTATGGCTGACATAAATCCTAATTGCAATGTGATAATATTTTTAGGTCCTATAATAGTCAGTAATTATTTTGGCTTGCATTTATTAAGATATTTAATATATGCCACAAAACACCTGTTAACTTCAACCACAGAAAATATATATTTTCTGTGCGTCAACATTGGAAACATAAAATTTTTACCTATCGCTTTCAAACGTTACAGATCGACTGTAGGTACATTCAAAATAAGGAAAAAAATACCAATTGGACATTGGTCAAAACAGCATTGGTTTTCTTGAAATAGTGTGTTCAAATTTTGTTAAATTCAATCCTTTCCAATTTGAGAGCTAATAAGTTTTGGTACATTGTTCATAGGAATTTTTTCTCAGTTTAAATGGTACAGTCGATGTGTAACGTTTGAAAATTAGGTAAAAAATTTATGTTTCAAATATTGAAGTTAACAGGTGTTTTGGGGCACGTTTTGCCAATTTCAACGCAAACGGTAGATTTCATCGTTATGAAACAAGAGTACACTTTTGTTGCAAAATGAAAAGATACACTGAAATGCAAGACCAAAAAGATAACCTCAAAAAAGTTTGAGCTAAAAAATTAATAGGGGTTGTTAGTTTTTACCCTTTTTTAGGACTCCCTAAGGAGTCTTCCAGTAAGTATAGATAACACATCCCAAATTTCAAATTTTTAAGTAGTGCCGTTATTGATATATACCTAAATAAAAAAATACTTTTGGGTCACCTTGTAGACCAGAATAACTTGGCAAGGAAAGCCCAAATCGAAAAATTTTATATGAAAGACCCCCCTTAAAACCACATGCCGAACACCCCTTTAAAGTATTTACTATATATTCTGACTCACCCTGTATATATAAATTGGAGGTAATTGTGTCCCAAATGCGGCTATCTAGTCGTACTTTCCGTGACAGCTGCCATTTTCGAGATATGACACATACTTGTGTTTTTTTAAATGGAAACCATAGTGGGCAATGGTCTCAAAAAACTTCGATAACTCGGTCGATAATCAACGCAAAAAATCAGGCATTTTTAGAGCTTCCCAACGATATAATAACTCGATATGGTTGTTCGGAAAAATAACGGAAATAACTATGGTTTCCATTTAAAAAAACAAAAGTTTGTGTCATATCTCGAAAATGGCAGCTGTCACGGAAAGTAGGACATGATAACCGCATTGAGGACACAATTTCCTCCAACTTCTGTAGTTACACTTTTTACCTAAAATCAGAAACAACCAAGCTACATGGATTATTAAATATTATTATTTTATATTATTATATAATATTATTAAATAAATAAATAGATTAAATCGTCAGAATTTCGATTTTTTTTTCAAAATATCTAGTAAGGCACGACTTTTTTTTAAAAAATCCACAAGGCGCGTTTAATTGAGCCCACAAAACTGCAATTCTTTCCCCATTTAATCCTCCTTCTATCTCCGCTAGTTTCCGAGAAAACGAGGCAATTTATTCTAATCCATCTAGCTTCGTTGTTTCTGATTTTAGATAAAAAGTGTAAAGACCAAAGTCGGAGAGAATTGTGTCCCTAATGCGGCTATCATGTCCTACTTTCTATGACAGCTGTCATTTTCGAGATATGACACAAACTTGTGTTTTTTAAATGGAAATCATAGTTATTTCCGTTTTTTTGCCGAATAACCATATCGAGTAATATATCGTAGGAGAGCTCTAAAAATGCCTGATTTTTCGAAACCATGGCCAACTATGGTTAGGTTTAAAAAACACAAGTTTGCGTCATATCTCGAAAATGGCAGCTGTCATGGTTAGTAGGACATGCCAACCGCATTAGGAACACAATTCCATCCAATTTTTGTATTTACACTTTTTATCTAAAATCAGAAACAACGAAGTTAGATGGATTAGAATAAATCGGCAAAATTTCGTTTTTTTAAATATCTAGTAAACCATGACTTTTTTCAAAAATCCACAAGGTACATTAAATTGGGCCTACAAAACATAACAAGAGCATATTTTTTCCTAAAATACCCTCAAATTTCATAATTTTGATAAAAGTACACATAAACAATTTGGGGTATTTTAACCCCTTGACCTAACCCCATTTGGGACACCTATGATGAAGAATAGAAAAATGTCAATCTATCTCTTCTTCGGTAAATGTCAAATCTCACATGTGTATCACATACTAAATTTCAGAATTTTATCTTTGTTCGTTCTTGAAATATTCAGGAAAAACCGTTTGCTCAAGTGTCCATTTTGAGCCCCCTTAGGGGGTATTTTTGAGGTCCTGTCTATAGGAACTTTTTTTAATTTTTTGACTCGCAGAACGAGTTGGTGAAGTACGGCACCTGTATATACCTAATTATTTCGCTGTATGTTGATGGTGGTTGCGTGTGCGACATGTTTTCTGACCTCAAAACCTAAACTTTTCTATATAAAAAATTAGATTAAAAAAGTTTGCTCATTTTTTCCTTATTTTCCTGGCCTAACCGTTGTAATGTTACCATGACCCATGCTTTTATTAAAATGAGTCACGACTATGTGTGGGTAGTTGAATTCGAGTAGTTTGAAGCCATACACCGTTATAAATTTAATGCAAAGTCGTGCTTAGTGGTGATAATAATGTGTACAAAACAATTATTCGACGATGATAGTAACAGTTATGTTTCTATTGCATTTTTAAATTTAGTCTATATTCTGTGTATTATGTAACGAAGTCATTTCACTCAAAACTGCTTACGATAAAAAAATTGTAAGTAGATACCTAATGGAACCACCTAGTAGGTATACTTTCGCATTGCATTACCTATATCAAAAATTCCGTGTACCTATATGTTGGATATATATATATGATGGATATACCCGCATTCAAAGCGTGGCGGTAAAGGGAGTAATAATAGACCGTCATATAGTGACAGATTTAGGTGCCCCATTTTCGCATACTAGCCTCCAAGCGGGTTTAAAAGTACATCCATGCTGAGCCCTTGGGGATAACATATGG
The DNA here is from genome assembly GCA_963920635.1 of Pseudeuparius sepicola. Classification (NCBI taxonomy): domain Eukaryota; kingdom Metazoa; phylum Arthropoda; class Insecta; order Coleoptera; family Anthribidae; genus Pseudeuparius; species Pseudeuparius sepicola. The sequence continues at coordinate 26,142,193 of OY987302.1, read as the reverse complement.
AAAATTCGATTTTCCTATAAATACAGTGTGTCCACGGATAGAGTTCACGTAGGGTGTAAATGGCAAAAAAATTTCGAGGTGAAATTTGAGCTTCTGGGGATCAACCCTGCTTGGTTTTCGACTAATTTGTGACATAATTTTACTTTCGAAAAATCACGTATGCCTTGGGAATTTTGAAAAAACTAATTTTCCACATCAGTAAAGTGCCCTTTCTGTAGGTTTTACGACAAAATGTTATTAAGGAAACTTGTTCAGAATGAAGAACTGAGTAGGTTTGCGAAATTTCGAAAGTCTAGGCCTACTTTGAATTTTTGGTATTTTTTCCCACTTTTCTTTAGAAAAGTGCACTTTGTGTAGCTTTCACATTAAAATGTTATTAAGAAAACTTGTTCAGAATGAAAAACTGGATACGTGTGAAAAATTTCAAAAGCCTAGGTCGACTTTGATTTTTGTGCGTTATAATTTTTTAGCAGAAAAAAAAATAGTACGAGGAAAAAAGCTTTTAGCCAAAATGTGATATCAGCAAGTATTTTTCACTTTGGTAAATAATTTCCCATTAAAAATGTAATGTAAAAATAGTATCTCCTGGTCATGCCAATGAATTAAAAGTATTCAGTATATTTTTACAAAATTTCCTAAAAAAAATATTAACCTGCACAGATGTTAAGTGCTGTTGCCCTTTCTTTCCAGATCTGTTACATATTAGACACATTTTCCGAATATTAAATCCGTCTTTATGGTCTCTTGTCCGAGACGACGCGTTTTCGTTTTCACTACTTTTAGAAACATATCCAATATTTTGCAGCACTAATAATAATAGTTTTTAATCCTTGCAATCTCGGATTTTGTGTCACATGTTTGTCATTTTCTTGTAAAGTCTGCTCACAAAATAAACACTTCATTGTCAAGAAAATAAATATTGCGTAGACACACACATCCAAATATACATAATAATACGTCATCTCACTAACGTTTATCCACAAAAACTGTTGGTTAGCAGCTGAAGCTGAATCAAGGGAGTGTCTGCTCTCCGGAATTTAGAAGGGGAGGTACAATAATTAAACGCGGCTGCGGAAACTCTCAACTTTAACTGACTACAACTCTAAAACTATAAAACTTGGAATGATGATTCTTTTTAAAAACCTTTTTGAAGCTTTGTCCTTGTTTCATACGCAGATAGTACCTACTGCAAAATTTCTTAAAACAAAAAAGTTTCTCGCTTATACTTAAAATAGTGCTGCAAAAAAAAGTAAATATTAAAGTTTTACATACTAACGAAATTACCGCCATTACCTTCGCCCACATCTCCTTTAAAAAAAAGTTTTTAATATCTACATTAGTTCCGGAGATATCGCGAGGTATGTGTGAAAAAGTAATAAAACATAGTTTTGACAAAACTTTGACAAATTTCGCAATGAAAAAATTTGTCCCTACTAAAAAATGTTATAATTGTCCATTTCACATAGCGAACTACTTAGTCTATCATTTTGTAAAGACCACAATACATGTGGTTGTGGTTGCACCTAAAAAAAAAATCGAGAATTAAGCTACTTTTTCCCGGTTTTTCAGTCTACTATTACCACTTTTAAATTTTACAGATCAACTGTACCTACCATATAAAGTGAGAAAAGAATCCCTATGAACAATGTACTAAAAATGTTTCGTTTTAAAATGGAACGGATTGAAATTCGGCAAAATTTGGACACTCTATTTCAAGAAAACGAATGGTGTTTTGACTAAAACGCTAATGCCCATTTGGAATTTTTTTGATTCATTTTGAACATAGGTTGATCTGTTTTGGGAAATGTAGCCATAAAATTAAATTTCAAAAATGAACTTCATCTCTTAAACAAACAACATTTTTATAAGGCATATTGGCCTCAATCGTCAAATTTTGGCCCGATTTTGGACCATTATTAACGGAACACCCTGTATATGCCTTATGTTAAGTGCGATAACTTCAGAACCGGTAAGTTTACAAAACAAATGAATAAAATCTTTTTTCGAGAGAATTAAATTGTCTTTATTTTCGGTTATTTGAAAATTTTTTGTACGGTGCACCCAGACAGAGTTATTTAAAAAAATGTATCATAAAAATATTGGCATGCATTTTAAGGGCGTTCGAAGATATCTGAAATTTTTGCACTTTTCGCACTACCTTTTGATAGTGTTTTGCACTACAAAACTGCAAGTCAATCGGCAAATCGTCGTTTGGTAGGGCAAATTTTTCATAAAACTAATTGGCATGTACTTTAAAATAGTTCAGAATACTTGAACTTTTTTGTTAAATGTTTGGATGCCAACAAACATATTAAGCATACCAAAACCGCATGGCAATAATTAATATCATCCTTTTTTTCATTACCAATAACATAGGTACGTAAATGGCATGCATTTTAAAATCGTTCGTAGATACTGAAATTTTTTGGACTTTTAGCAATAATTTTTCCTAACGTTCTGCACTACAAAACTGCATGCCAATCGGAAGATTATCGTTTGGCAATGCAAATTTATCGAAAACATATTGGCATGCATTGTAAATTTTACAATTTAATGTGCTCACCAAAATTTGTTGTGCGTGCGGAAACAGCATGGCAATAAGTTTCCGCTGTTTTTTGTCATAACTTTTCGTTTGGTACTATTGCCATGCATTTTAAAATCGTTCTGAAATATCGCTTTTTCATACAAACGAAAAATCTAATTGCACACTCTTCTACACGCGCGCGGCGCCTAAAATTCGCTTCTTTGGCACATTCATGGCATTTACATTCATCCATTTGAAAAACACTTCATCTGATTGGTCATGTACTGCCGGCCTATTATAGAAAATTACAAAATCACAGCATAATAATTCACAGTATAGTTACAGCCTACCCCAACACCATGTCCCATTCCGGTATTTTTCACAACGGATTGGGGTGGGGGGGGATTATGGAATCCCCAACCCCCCTTTTATCTACACCCTTGCGTTGAAGCGTTAGGCGCAGCGCCTATATAAAATTGCGTGACCGGTTTTCGTGTGCTTACCCTGAAGCCCCCCGTTGCCCCCACTCGCTATAGTGGCCTAGCGACCACGGATTTTTACAACTTTTTATGTTTTCGAGAACACCGATCCCTCTACAGCCGGCTAACGGTACAATTTTATATATTTTATATTTTCATAAAACTACGCTGCGTCCCGAGCTGCGTCCCTTATGGTTGCGCCTCTTATTATCCTCACTCAACTCACTCAACTGTTGAAGTGAAGAAATCCTTCAATCAACGCATAACTCCTCCCTTTGTGCTTCTATAGCGAACAAGAACTTGACGTGTGGTAGGTTAATTGAAATAACTACCTACTTACACTACGGACTATTATTCCGTACACTTTGATGATAGTGTTTAGGGCTTCCGTTAGCAAATGAACTGGCGGTTGAAAATTATGTGTGAAGAATACCAAACGTAACGATTATGGCGTACATTACCCACATTATAATAAGTTGCTTCCTTTTAATGCCACGATAACGGACAAAAATGACTCAGCCTTGTAGGCGAAAATGTGAATAAATTTATTTAAATTTACTTGGTAACTGAAAACTATAACTCCCGTTCTAGAAGATTTTTTGCGTAGAATCAGGTCAGACCCTAAAACTTTTGTAAAGCGTCAATTAAAAAAATAGTAACAAAAACATACTTACTCCGTCATATTATATAATATCTTCAAAATGAAGCTCAAATATGAGCGCTTGCCACTACATTCATAACATCCTTGGAGATGCATCCAGGTTTTTACTAAGCGGTGGATATATTTTCATACGTACCTATACATGCAAGGAAGAAAATAAAGCGAAGGCATTGAGAACGTTTTTGTGAAAATAAATTTGTAGGTATGTCAAACTTACCGTTTGGAAACATGATTTTATGTGGTGTGCTCAAGACGCGAGCTCAGGCTCAGATCTAGGAAATTTCTGTGGGCTTCAAAGGTGCAAGTTGCCACCCCCTCCCATGTACCGCCCAAGAGAGACGTCCGACCGGGGGAATAATTTGGCGGCCATTTTTAACCCTAAATGAGGCGGGAAATTTGAAATAATTTATACGGTTGGGTGCCATAACTAATGTAATGTCTTGGTTGTCGTTTTGTGTAAAATATAAATAAAAATAAATTATTTTAGTTCAAAGTAGGTACAACATAAATCCAAGATTTTTGTTGGTTTTAATTTTAAATTAATGCATTCGGGAAACGAAGCAGTTAACCAGGTTGCGAAATTATACAACTTAATCAAAACAACATATTTTAATCATCATAAAGAGAACTAATATAATTATTATTGTACATTTTACCTTATACAATAGCTACATTGTAAATAATTACCTACCTATAAAAAACATGAAAATATTTTTAATTACCTAATCCTTTCATACACTATTACTTGGGATAATTATTTATTTGAATACTTTTAATAATAACATCTTATTTTCCAGGGTCTGTACCTATTTCTGAATTTTTAAGTAGTTAGTTTTAGTCCTTAGAACTTTTTCTTTTTGTTAGTTTAAAAAATACAAGCAAAAGAAAACTTGGTAACGTCAACTTCTATCACTTCAATCTTTGCTTCAAAAATTCAAGTGATGATATCTAATTACGCTCTTCTTTGATAAGCTTTAATAATTTTGCTGGCGGTGATCTGCAATATAACAGCTTAACTTGCTGCTGCTGTTTGATTTCTTCGGTTAATTCTATTTGCTCCAGAAATGCTGCTCTCTTCGTCGTATCGAGAATATGTCTCCATTTTACTCATCTCCATGAGTTACTTCTTAAACTGGGATGGATTTCTTTGGCGGTCTTACCAGTTTTGACGCCACTGCTTCTTCAGTTAGGTTTCTAGATGGTAGAGCGCCACTTTTCGCGTTCTTTCGTGTTGCATTAAAAAATCCTGTTCATAAAAATAGAACATGCATACATAGAGTCTTTCCAGAGAATACGAGTTATTGTCGATGACACCCAGAGTACTAAGCCACTTTCTAAATTTAATTTCTTCTCTTGAAAACCTAAAAATCAGAAAATATCAATGAAAAAATAATATTATTATTTGGCAAACATTATAAATACCTATTTATTTATTTACCTATGGAATGTAATTTCACAATCTGGATGTAAAAGTCTCTTTGCATCGTTTTTTGATCTCTTAAAATATGAAAACGCTATTAAAAAGCTATTAACCGTACAAAATATAAAAGAAAAAATCGCGATTAAAAACTAACAACGCATCTAACGGAAAAAAGCATGTCACGGTGACTTTTATGATTTTACCGGCGCATTCAAAAAGTATAATGCAATTTTATTCATACAGTATAAAAAAAATTAAACAAGGAATAAAGTAGCCACCAGTCAAACTGTCAATATAGGGTTAAAAATGGCGGCTAATTCCATCTCTTTTCATTCCCTGCGCCTTGCCGTGCGCAATAGGGCCAAAAGCGGTATATGTTAATAAACAGGTATGTGGAACTGACCAACTTACCGGAAAACACCGCATAGACATATACTCGTACAGTAGGTATGCCCGCGGATGGACTTTACAAGAGGACAAATGGACTAAAAATTTAAAAATACGAAGAAAGTTGCTCTTGACAAAAGTTTTTGCTAGTCTAGAAAATACGATTCACCATGAGAAATCTCAATTTTATTATATACGGTGAGCAAAGAATACAAAAATTTAATTTTACATGAAATGCAATTGAATTAAAGCCCAAGCAAAAGGTACAAGGTTTAAAATTAAAAGTATGAATTTCATCACATTACTTTTTAAAGTATTCTCAAGCATACCTTTAATCAGAGTACCTACTAGCTTTTAAAATAATTATGACACCTAAAGACATACTTTGTCAATGTTTTTATTTAATGTAAAATAATTCTCATAATTTAGTAAGTACTTTTAATTTAAAATAGGTCTTATTGAAGTGCAGTGCAAACTAAACAGATTATATCAAAATTCGAAAATACCACCCCCACATTCAACACATTTTTCTAACTGCTTCCTTAGATATCCGAAGGAATTTCTAATTTCTTCCTGGGATATTGAATGCACAGTCTGAGTAATTCTGCCTTTTAGCAGTTCAATATTATTTGGTATGGTAGTAGCATAAACAATTTGTTTTAAACGACCCCACAGAAACATGTCAGCCACAGGCTCCTTTCGGGCCACGAAATTGGGCCGTCTCTTCCAATCCACCTTGTACCAAATTTGCGGTTAAGCCTTTCTGTTACTTAACGAGCGCAATGTGCTAGGCAACCATCCTGTTGAAAATACATTGTTTGGCGAAAATTGAATGGCAAATTTTCGAGTTCATTGTATCCAACATTTCAAAGTACGTTATTCAATTGCAGGTGTTATTGTAGAAATATGGGCCTATAATGCCATGGACAGATATCGCGCACCACACGTTCACTTTTGTATAATATTGTCTTCGCGTCATTATTCTAAATTCGGGGTTTTCTCGAGACCAGTATCTGACGTGCCGGGATGCTGCCGTTCCATTAGTAGAAAATGTGCATTAATCAGAAAACATAATAAACTTATAAAAATCACGATTTTCACTTAAAATTTTGTCTTCTACCCATAAACAAAAATCTAGTCTTTTCGCTTCATCTCCCTCTTCCAATGTATGATTAAAGTGGGGCTTAAACGGAAATATTTTATTTTCTTTTAAGATAACCTGAATAGGTATGACTTTTTTTCATAACTGCTAACTGTTTAGCCCGATTTCTAAGGGACATCACTAGTTTCTCTAACAGATTGAAGAACTAAAATTGTGGTTGCATCGTTATGGTCATATTTCTTCTTTTCCTTTTTAAGGTCTAAAACTGAACCAGTTCTTTGGAACTTTTTTATTACATTGCAGATTGCCATCAGAGTTATCTGTAGGTACTCCTTCAAATTTCTCGCTAAATTGTTCCATAACGTAGCGGTATGATAGGTACTTCACCATTTCCATAACACCGTGTTATAAAAATTCTTTGCTCAGTAGATAGCATATTGATAAGAATTATTTTACATTAAATAAAAACATTGATAAGTATGTCTTTAGGTGTCATAATTATTTTAAAAGATAGTAGGTACTCCGATTAAAGGTGGATTTATAAACTCGACGTTTGCGTTGGCGTTCGCAGTTCACGGTGACCTTCGCAGTTTGCGTCCAGAATAATGTGAACGACGGAACGTGAAAGATGAAATTAGTTTATCTCGGACGGCATCGGACGCAGACGGCAACGTTCTACGGCGTTTATAAACGGTTACACGTAAAATATTGGGATTTAATTTTCGACGCAAACGGCAACGGCGAGCGCCAACGCAAACGTCGAGTTTATGAATCCACCTTAAAGGTATGTTTGAGAATACTTTAAAAAGTAATGTGATAAAATTCATACTTTTATATTTAAACATTGTACCTTCTGCTTGGGCTTTAATTCAACAGATATTTAATATTTATACTTTTGAATTTTACGTAAAATTACATTTTTCTATTCTTTTCTCACCCTGTATAATAAAATTGAGATTTCTCATGGTGAATCGTGAATTCTAGACCAGCAAAAACTTTTATCAAGAGCAACTTTTTTTCATATCTTTAAATTTTTAGTCCATTTGTCCTCTTGTAAAGTCCATCCACGGACACACCCACTGTATATGTCTATGCGGTGTTTTCCGGGTAAGTTGGTCTGTTTGATACAAATAATAACATTTGTAGCTAATAAAATAAAATGGCAAAATATTTTATCGTTTGAGATATACAATCTTTTCCCAGCATATAAATTTAATGTATTTAGTTTGTTAATGAATTTTTCTTTGGGTAAAATTAGCAGTGTTTTTCCCACAATTCGATAGGTAATTCAATTATATTTTAGCCAGCTAAAATAATTTTTCTTCTCCGAGAATGTAAAACTTTCCAATGAAACTCCTCTAACTCAATCAATACAATCATACTGATTTGTTTTTCTTTTACAGTTTTTTTTAACATGGATAACAGCAAAGATTTGTTGAGTCGAAATCAAAAAGACATCATTAATAAGTTTGTGATGCCCACTTTAGTGTCGAGTCGTCGAGTCTAAATTTGAGGAATAGGACAACCTTAAAAAGGCATGCTGTCCGCTTTATGTTTGGGGCATGCCGAAGGAGTTTTTTATGTATGAAAAAATAATATATAATGGAGTTATAGTAAAATCGAGCAATCCGTACGCCTGGCGTAAATAAAACCACGTGTTCAATGACGATCCGCGATTGGTCGGTAGGCTATAAAATTTCACCCGACTCGGCAACACGGACGTGCTCGATCGCAAAAATGTAGATATTCGGTTTTATCTTTGTTGTTTTCAGCTATTTAGACACTTCCACAAATAATTTTATCGATGTTTTGAACCATTTTAATTAAGCCAATAATTTTTGTCTGAAATATTTTGATGTACACAATTGTAAGACTAAAATTAAATAAAGGTCGTACCTCCGTGCGGCTATGGCAGATATTTCAACGCACGTGCTCTTGTTTACGCCAGGCGTAAGAGTTGCTCGATTTTAGTATAGGTATTAGTTAATATTTATATTTGTCTCTTAGAGCCAACCCCATCCAGTGGCGTGCCGATGGGGGGGGGTTTCGGGGGTTCAACCCCCCCCCCAAGCAGGTTAAATTTTCAAATGAAAAGTGAAGAAAAAAAAATGGAAAACAAAAGAAAAACCGAAAAACTACTCTACTAAACTACTATATTAAACAAAAATGTTGTCTTTTGTGAGTTAAACCAAATGCACACTTTGTAGTCTAAAAACGGATATTCGGATAATGACAATAATTGCACTGTACAGTTCTCCTTCTGCGGCGTAGCTACAGGGGTAGGGGTACAGAATACAGATGATCAAATACATCTGTACCGTCAAATGGGACGAATCGGGACGCTGAGCTGGGGTCAATCGGCACTAGGGGAAAACAGGTTTTCGGGAAAATAACTCGCAGCGGTGTCGCGAGGCTAATCCCATATAGCAAAATTACATTGGCGGAATGTTCTGATAACATTTTTTCAGAGAACATGCATATTGTAGGAATATTCATAAAAACTGTAGAAACATTATCTGAACATTCACGCAACATTCAGGTGTTTGCCTTTTGAAGGTACGTACTATTTCACGTATTATAAATATCCACAAATATTCATTGAAGATTAATGAAACTTCAGAAGCATTTTTGTATGTTCTATGTATATCCGTTTAATATTCACGTGTAAATTATAAAATAAAAAAAAGTTCAAAGCTCTGACCAACTGAGCCATCGACGTACTTTGAAATATTAGCTAAAAATAGTGTAAGCTAGAATCTCGGTGACGTCATGATATTCCAGTTATCGCCACTCGTGAACATTGATAAGATAAGTATATCGTGAATGTCTTATATACAACCATTTGTGAACATTCATAAAATATTTGCTGTGTGAATATACTATTTAACATGTTCCAGCAATATTCCAAAATTGCACATTCCTAAGGTGAACGTGCCTGTAATGTACTTAAGTTAAATGTTCAATTTGTAAATATTTGTAAGAACCACTAAGTTAGGAATATGTTACACAAGATATTGTGGAAATATACATCATTTGGACATTCATCTAATATATTATTTGTATCTGCGCTTAACCAATATCTTGGTTATATTATGCACTTACTGAACATATTTCGTAAAATATTGTAACAATGTTTTATAAATATGGGGGAATATTTTTTGCACATTAGGAACTTTTTTGTATATTCAAAAAATATTAGATGCTATATGGAATGTTTTCAGGTCGGATAGTAGTCGGAACTCTTAGTCCAAGTCCAAATCCAAAAAACGAAAACGTGATTTTGGATTGTAGGTTTATTAAAATCAGTTTTGTTCCTTTTTAAGAATTTTTTTTTAATTTTTAGTATATTTTTTAACTACTATTCTTAGATTTTTCTCCCCCCCCCCTCCCATTCTCCCTCCCCTAAACCTCCATTCGCTTAACCCCCGAACCCCCCCCAGACACAATTTCTGGGCACGCCACTGTCCCCATCTGCTTCAAATGTGCAGTTTTTCCATCAACAACACAATGAGTTAATGGCTGTAACCAGGCCCTCCACGTCCAACATTCTATTATCACCAGTGATATCAAGCATAGGTAAAAGTCGCGTTTAGACGGGTCGATTTCCGTCCTGCGGCTGATCGGTTACGAAATCGCCAATATTGCATGACTTGTTTTGAAAAATTGAATTTCCATTCAGTGCCGTAGCCAGAAAATGTCTCTGGAGGGAGCACAGGTTTAAAAAGAACAAAAAACCTTTCTCAAGATCCTAGTCCTTGAAATTTAAAAATATGCTTTAAACTAAATCATAGCTAAATTTAGAATAGAAGTCATTCGAAATGCCATGGGTGTCTGGGGCAGTGCATCCCCCTGGGCTCCTCTCTGGCTTCGCCATTGTTTCCATTGTATGGTATGCAAAAACACAAAATATAATGGTGTCATGCGTTAGTTTAATATTAATATTTATCTCTTAGCGCCAACCGCATCTGCCCCAAATGTGGAGTTTTTCCGGAAGCCCCAACAAGAGGACCTAATGGTTAGGCCGTCCACGTCCAACATACCAGATTTACCACTAATATCAAGCATAGGTAACATATGATTTGTTTTGAAAAATGAGTTAATTTTCCATTACTTATTATGAGGTGTTCACATCTAAAAAATCAACAGTTTTCTAACGGTTGAAAAACAAAAATATTTTTGAGTTGGTCAAGTATTGCGAAATTGTATGCTATGTTTCATTGAGTGTTTTACAGAAAAATGTGTAAGTGTCAACGGTCAGCATCAAAAATGAAAAGTAAAATAATTATCTGTGATCTTATCATGTTATGTTTGCTTGCTTATTAATATCAGTTTAATTTGTACCTTTATTGGGGCCTTTTTTAAGGGAAAGTGAAATTAAGTAGGTATCTTCAAGACCCACCCAATTTTCCGTAACACAACATTCCAATGAATTGTAAAGTAACTTGATTTTTCTAGGTAGTAAGAAGCGGAGAGTAATTGTGTATCCGAAACAAGGAAAGTAACCCTTCAGAAGAGGAAATATTTGTGCCAGGTAGTCCAAAATTTGAAATCTTTTGCTGGCTCCTTGCACTCAAGAAAAAGGCCAGAGAGTGAATATCTGGCACAAGTTGTAAAATTTACAGAGTCTGAAAATTTCTTGATAGGCAAGTTAAATAAGACAAGCTATAATTTCATATTGTGCCAAATTACACAACAGTGTAAAAAAACAAAAGGACGTCGTTATGTACGCTAGTAATTACTATACTATTATTAAAATGTAGTTTGTATAATTTATTTCATGTAATAATTAGATGTGTATATTCTAAATAAACTGCTTTTTATACATTATTTAACTTTTAAATATTCCTTTTTTATCCGCCAAATGTTTATTTTGTTGCGCATTTTTTCGCCCGCACAAAGTTAACACTTTGCGGATATTACGCCAATTTATAAATTCAAATGAAATGGAATATACGCACGCTCGGCAACGCCAGCGCCGCTTGTGGTCCGGGTCACAACTAGAAATCGTGAATTTTGAGTGTCCAATCTTTTTCATATAATATATTATTTAATCTGTGGTTGAAATTTGAAAATTCTAACCTCAAACTCCCAGACTTAGGATGCCCCTTGAAACCACATTTAGCATAGACAAAGCTACACATAGACTGTCAGAACCATTGTTGAAATTTTCGCACGCTACACTAAATATTTTCCATAAAATTTTATATAAAAACTAATAACTAAATTAAAATACCTATACCTCAACTTAGTATCTAGTCCTTAGAATTGTAAGACATTACAAATGATCTGTTTTAATTTGTTTTCGCTCCAAAATTATACAGGGTGTTTTATTAAGGGTGAAGAGGTACCATATCTCAGGAATTAATAGACCTGGAGCTTTGGGAAAAAATCTTCTTAAGTAATGTGGTCACGAAAAATCGCTGGAAATTATTTTTAAGTTCGTAGTTCGGCCGCTAGGGGGCGTATTCGCACCAGTAAATTTGAAAAATGAGTTTCTCAAAAAATGATTAATAAAGGTATATCAAAAATAATTTTATTGCACTCTTGAGCAAATTCTGAACAATTTTCGTTCAGGATTTTTTGCTCTAGGTCTTCAAACAGAAGTGAAACGGGCGGATAAACCTTGACTTGAAAAAATGCTGCTAACTCCGGTTTGACTTAACCAATTTGTCGAATTTGGGCTTGTTGAAGAGAGATTTATTTCTTCTATCAAATGATTGTCCAGTAAGATTATTTCGAATTTCGTGGTCACCGCTGGAGGGCGCAACTTAAAAAATTTCCCTTTTATTGCAATTTTCTCCGAAATTTTAAATGCAATGACATATTTATTCTGCTATAATAAAAAAGTAGATTAAATTTACAACAAGAAATACACAAGGTTCAAATCGATATCTTCATTAGTTTCGGAGTTATCGCCAAAAGAATAATTATTATTAACATGTTATTTGAAAGAAGAAGGCAGGTATTTGTCGTCAAAGATTTCCGTGGTCAAGCATGCCATGAAATAAATAAAAATCTGCTTCAGCTTTTCGTAAATTGCTATTTTTCTTACTTTTTATTCCGTTAAATGTATTTCTAATTTACTTACCTTACCTGTCGTATTGATATAAAATTATCTCGGAAATCATCTAGTACCTAAGCCATGAAAGAAATCGTTTGGTCTCTAGAGAAGCAAAAAAGTAAACGTTACATGAATCAAGCGTTAATATTAGTATTGTGTCAAATCTTGTATTTTTGTACATTTTGAGTTAAAATTGTGTGTTGCATTTATTATAAAAAAGGCCTTATACGAATGCCGAGATTTACGATATGCTTGCCGTATATTTTCAATGTTTTGAACATGCTTTACTTGCGGAACGTGAATAGGCTGTCAGGTATTTACGAAAAGGTTAAGCAGATTTTTATTTATTTCATGGCATGCTTGAACACAGAAATCTTTGAGCATTGACTGACGTATTAATAAAGACTGCTCACGGCTGTCATGTTTGACAGTTCTCTGGCTCACCATGCGCTTCCCGGAGACAAAATACAATGCATAATACATTGTCGACCATAGGCGATATCTACTTTCCAGGACATGAAACTATAGCCGTGAGAAGTCTTATTAATACGTCCGTCAACGCTTTGAGACCTTCCTCTTTCAAATCGATAACTCCGAAACTAATGAAGATATCGATTTGAACCTTGGGTATTTTGTGTTGTGAATTTAATCTACTTTTCGATTATAACAGAATAAATATGTCATTGCGCCCTCTAGCGGTGACCATGAAATTCAAAATGACCTTACTGGACAATATCGTTTGATAGAAGAAGAAAGCTCTCTTCAACAAGACCACATTCGACCAATTCGATCTAGCCAAACAGGAGTCAGCACCATTTTTTCAAGTCAAGGTTTATCCGACCGTTTCACCTCTATTTGAAGAGCTAGAGCAAAATATCCTTAACAAAAATTGTTCAGAATTTGCTGAAGAGTGCAGTAAAATTATTTTTGATATTTACCTTTATTAGTCATATTTTTGAGAAAACTCATTTTTCAAATTTACTGTTGCGAATACGCCCCCTAGCGGCCGACCTACGAACTTAAAAATAATTTCCAACGATTTTTCGTGACCACATTACTCAATAATTCCCAAAGGTCCAGGGCTATTAATTCCTGAGATATGGTACCTCTTCACCCCTAATGAAACACCCTGTAGTTTGAAAGTTGGTGCAGGATTTTCGGAGGACGGTTTCAACAATGCTTTTGACTATCTATGGCTCCTTAATCTATGCATTTAGTCAAGAAGTGTTTTTTTAGTAAATATTCAGTCGTTTTTCTGCAAATTTTTTTGTCTAAGTTGGGCCTCAAGTCCGAAATTCGGGCTCAGCATTTCTAAGCACTATGGCACCTTTATAAACGCGCCTTCAAGATAGTCCCTAGCCCCAGGTTCTCCCTACTTATCAAATTCATTTCCTGATTTATGAATTTTACAAATCATAAAGGTTGCGCTATATATAAACGCTCTATATAAATGCGGAATGCGGTCAGGTGGCGCTCGAAAAGTTGGCGTCGAAACAACAAAAATTAAAAACTTCAAATATCTTTTATTAAGCAAAATAATAAAAAATGAAAATAAGAGGTTAATCAGCTACAACGTTGCCACATACGCGAATATTTTCACATTATCGAAGCCTGAATATTTATAGTATGTTCCGATATTCCAGATATTTCAACTAATGTAACGGAAACTTCTCCTTATACTTCCATAATGTACTTATATTTAATGTTAATAAAAATATAGTTAGGTAGAATATTTGTGGGAATTTACTTGATAGTTAATCTGTTCTGATTTTGTTTTGTTTTAAAAGAATAGTTCTGTTATGAAAGCACTTTATACAAGAGAGGCAGTTCATACAGCAGTACAATATGCCTCCTATGTAACCCGATTGGGTATAGACATAACATTTATTTTTGTGGGACTAATTTTTTGTGACTAAAGAATGAGAAGTTAGAATAAATCCAGCCGTTAAACGAGCAACACTTGTATTTTATTTCACTCTGCCGTTACAATTCAGAAGTGTGGGTGTGGGATAATTTGTTTTTGTTTTTACTGTTTACCTAACGTGCCACAATCAGTGCACCAAGTGAGAGTGATTTTTCCGGTGACGAAAGTGACATAGTAGTGCCTAAAAATCGGCAATCCAAACATATTTTAGAAAACAATCCGGAAACCCGTAAAACTTGCCCGGCAAGTGACTCGGAGGAATCAGAGGAGGACAGAGACGATGGCACTATGCATAAAACCGCGAAGAAGCGGCGAATTGAAGAGTTAATTACATCCAAAGTATGTGAAATTTTGGAAAAATTTCAATCACAGACGGGAAATAGTAGACAGTCGCAAAATCAAACTGATATGCCTTCAAATATTTGATCCTGAAATGAGCGATATAAATTCGCTAAACTGGATCAATAAAATCGACCAACTAGGACTAATACATAGCTGGAATGATACAACAAAAGCATACTTTCTACAATCCAAGCTCTCTGGCATTGCTAAGATGTGGTATAATGGTCTGATGGACTACAATAAAACTTGGGATGAATGGAAGTCAGCTCTATTACGTGCTTTTCCATCGCACGAAAATTTCGTAGACACACTACAGAAAATGATGGACAGAAAAAAATTAACAACTGAAAGCATGTTACACTATTATTATTCAAAGTGTATGCTAGTGAGAAAATGCGAAATTTCAGACTACAACGCTGTGTCTTGTATTATTGCTGGCCTACCAGGCGAATATCAGGGTATGGCAAAATCCGGAAATTTTAAAACACCTGATGAACTTTTCCAAGGATTCCTGTGTAAGATAGTGACTCCACTAAAGTCAGCAGAACCAGCAGCAACTCAAAAGGACAAAAGTGATAAAACTAATAATTTTAAGTGCCACATTTGCAAGAAAACTGGCCATTTGTCCAGAAATTGCTTCTTCCGTCCTGAAACCTCCAAGCAACCGGATAGCATCAAACACTGCACCTACCAGCCGCCTCATTTTCCGGGGTGCGGCCTAAGGTGAAGGACTGCAGCCATTGCAACCGAAAAGGACACACAAAAGAGGAGTGCTGGCACCTAAACCCGGCCAAAGTTCAGTTGCTGCAAAGGCAAGTAACTATAAATAGTAGCTATATTATTCATGTTAGCCTTAACGGGATTTCATGCAAAGGTTACATAGATACAGGGAGTCAGATAAATGTGGCTGACTATTCCATAATAAATAAATTAAAAATAAAATTACAACCCTCCAGTGTTGTAGTGAAGGGTTTTGGACAGCAAATAATTTTCCCCAAGGGAATGAGTACTGTTAATTTTAAATTTAAAAACTTTTCCATGAAATCCCAATTACATTTTGTAGATGCTTCTATAGGTGATATCATTGAATAAGGAATTCGTACCTTAATCAATGGTGATATTGAGGTCATTATAGGACAACCAATTATTAATCATAAAAATAATATAATGACTGTCCAGGGAGACAGTGTTATATTAGATAAAATTGAAAATAAACAATTTTACCTTGTAGTGTTGGAGAAAGATGTTGTTATAGAACCTCGTTCTACCGCTATTGTACCTGTTAGTACGAATACAGAAAAACGTTTATTGGTTACGTCAAGAACATACGATTTTTCTGAACATTACTCTATTCCGAGTTCTATATTGACAAAACCCAAAGATGTCCTCAATATTACCAATAACAGTTTGAATAAACTTTCCTGGAATAAGGGTAGAATTTTGGCTAGAGCTGTTGAGGTAAAATTTTTGCAAATTCAACAAAATTCATTACCTGAAATAAGTTATGCATGGTCTCTTCATATAGAAGACGTCAAAGTTAATCTTGACGTATTACAGGAACCTCATTTATCGAATTTTTATAATATGTTAAATGATTTTCAAGATTGTTTTGCCAAAAATACATCTGAATTAGGAGTAACAAATCTAATTGATTTTGAAATTAATTTAGAAAAACGCGAGCCCGTTTTTTTTAAACTATACCGGTATTCCGAGAAAGAAAGGGGCATTATTCGCGAAAAAGTAAAAGAAATGCTGGATAATGGAATAATTAGAGAATCTTATTCAAATTTTTCTAGCCCGGCTATTTTAGTAAAAAAGAAAAATGGTGATTTCAGATTGGCAATAGACTACAGAAAATTAAATTCAATGACTGTAAAACAAAGATGGCCTCTTCCCCATATTGAAGACCAAATTGGTCGTCTCCAAGGAAAAAAATACTTTTGTAGTTTGAATATGACTCAAGGGTATTATCAAGTACCAGTTGCCGAGAATTCTGTGAACAAAACTGCATTTGTTACACAAGAGGGCCAGTACGAATTTTTACGCATGCCGTTTGGGGTGGCTAATGCCCCGGCAACATTTCAAAGGTTATTAAATAACTTATTTTCGGATACACTTTGTTATAATAACCTCAGTATCTATCTTGATGATATTCTAATTTCTTCGGAAACTATAGAAGAAGGGCTTCATTTTCTAAAACTCGTTTTTAATCGACTACGTCAAGCCAATCTGAAATTAAATGTAGAAAAATGTTTTTTCTTTGAGACCACCATAGATTATTTAGGGTACGAAATAAGCGAACAAGGGGTTCGTCCAGGACAGAATAAAATATCGACCGTAGCCAACTTTGCTAAACCCAAAAATTTGCATGAGTTAAGACAGTTCTTGGGGTTAACATCTTATTTTCGAAAATTTATTAAAAACCACGCTATTATAGTGGCACCATTAACTAATTTATTAAAAAAGACAGTTCCGTGGCAGTGGACTGCTGGACTGCTGAAACGAAAGCTTTTAATGATATCAAAACACAGTTGACCTCGAGACCGTTGCTTAGTGTTTATAATCCAAATCTTGAAACTGAATTGCATACAGACGCCAGTAGTAAAGGTCTCGCGAGTATTTTACTTCAAAAACATGGGGATTCATTTAAACCTGTCATGTATTATAGTCGAATGACTAACAAAGATGAAAAAATTTATCATTCATACGAGTTAGAAACTCTTGCCATAGTTGATTCAATAAAAAGATTTCGTATTTACTTGACGGGAATTCATTTTACTATAAGTAATAACGGATTGTGCTGCTGTACGATCAACTTTTAGTAAACGTGATTTACTACCCCGGGTTGCCAGATGGTGGCTGGCAATTCAAGATTTCGATTTCACAATAATACATAGAGCTGGTGAAAAAATGAAGCACGTAGACGCTCTTAGCAGAAATATAGCGAATCCTAATTTATTACCTATCTATTCCGACGACTGGTTTTTATGCATTCAACTTCAAGATGACACCCTCAGAACAATTTATTGTTAAAAAATTAAAACAGACAGATTGTGATCAGCAAATTAAAAACACTTATGTCATTAAAGACAATAGACTATATAGAAAAACATTAGATGGAAATGACAAATTAGTCATTCCAAAATCAGCAAGATTTAACATTTTAAGAAAATACCACGACGATATTGGTCATATTGGTTTGAGGAAATGCGACACTTTAATTAAAAGCAAATTTTGGTTTCAAGGCATGACACGATTTATTAAAAAACATGTAAAAAACTGTCTAGATTGTGCTTATAAAAAAGATCAGTATGGTAAAAAAGAGGGGTTTAACGGAAACTTCTCCTTATACTTCCATGTACTTATATTTAGTGTTAATAAAAATATAGTTAGGTAGAATATTTGTGGGAATTTACTTGATAGTTAATCTGTTCTGATTTTGTTTTGTTTTAAGAGAATAGTTCTGTTATGAAAGCACTTTATACAAGAGAGGCAGTTCATACAGCAGTACAATATGCCTCCTATGTAACCCGATTGGGTATAGACATAACATTTATTTTTGTGGGACTAATTTTTTGTGACTAAAGAATGAGAAGTTAGAATAAATCCAGCCGTTAAACGAGCACCACTTGTATTTTATTTCACTCTGCCGTTACACTAGTGTCAGGTGACAGATATGAAGGATATAGTTTACAGCGTGTGCAGCATAAACAGACACCATTTTGCTATAATAGAGGAGTCAATATACGTATATACGTAATCAAAAAAGTCTTTATGTGACAACATTTTTTTTGTGCAATTGCGTTAGTTAAAGCTCAAAGGTTGCAATACATTACTTAAGTGACAGATATTCATAGGCAAGCTGGAGATATTTGAATAGGAAAATTAAATTTGCCCTTATTTGCTTAATGCAAACGGGCACCGGCAACGTTTCAGTTCCATTTCTCCTGAGAGGCACAGAGTTGCCACGTGTGGCGTTCTGGACAATCGAACGACAAAACTGTAAATTTCAGCCCGAACAAAATTGTGCAAGTTCGTCTTTAATTATCATAAATAAATAAAGGTTAAAAGCAGTTGTTTAATTTATTACGTGTTATGGTGGTGCATCTACTGCAAACCGAGTACAATTTTAGAGCAATTAAAAATATTGTCAAGTACCCTATTGCAGTTAAATTAATATTCCAATTAAACACAGAAAAATTATTTTATACCTGTTCATACATTTGGTTTCAAGGAGCTTTGAAATTTGCACATGGTATACATATACAACAACAGTGAGATCAATGAATTTTACCCTTTGTGCAAGTTGCTGCACAAAAAATAATAGTGAATAACGTTTGGGATGACATGAAAGTGAAAATATTGCAGAACTTGTTTTGTCGATGCTGCTTAAAAGGAACTGACCCGTTTACTGCCCGAGTCGAGGTAACACTCGTAACAGTCAAGGCTAAGTTTCATATTCTAAATTCGTTCAATGATTCAGATTCTGTAGTAAATTTCTAATCATTGCATTGAGGGCGATAGTAGAGGAAAGAAAGGAGTAGGTAAGTAGAAAGGGGTACCTACTATGAAGTCAGTTAATAAATGTGCATTACCGTGGTATTTGATATTTAGACCTACTTTTCTTGATCCTATTTCTAATGTAGAGGGGGTCCTGGGTGTCCGATTCGATTTATCCCGTCATATTTGAGATAAATTATTCCTGATTCGCACTCTGATCCCAAGGAATTTCGTACCGTTTAGGAAAAAAAACAACAACAAACGTCAAACAAAAAAGTTATAGTTAACCAAAAACCATTTTTACTTTCGAAAAAATCAAGACGGATGAAAATGTATCTTTTTATTATACAATGTATAATAAAATGTGTAATCTGTATCTCCATGTACTTTAAGCAGTGCTTCCAATAATTGTTATTTTTTAACGAAATTTGACACAAACCTATTTCAGATGGTCCCTAATCTAACGACGAGGTTGGTTTTGAGATAAAAAAAATCGCTAAATGATTTTCTTCATATTTTACTAGATAAAATCGTAATAAATCCTGAAAATTGAAATTAAGACCAGAAATTTGGCATCAAAATAAAGATTTTTGTGACCTATCTTTAGAAAGAATCTCGGATAAAATCGGATGAAAAATTAAAAATTTACCAGGAGCTTCCGTTTCAAATGGGTCACACTGTAGGAAAAATACACTCAACAACTCTAGTGGAATATCCGCATCGCTCTGGAACGATTGAGAGATACGGCATGCGATACTATTGCCAGCATATCCACTCTCGTTGCAAAAACTATTTTACAGCTGTCCACGTTACTAGAAGTTAAATAAATTCAAAAACTTTTCAGATTGTCGCTTAATTTAGTATTTTTGTTGTAAATTTGAGTGTAGGCCGCCTCCGTAGTACCCAGCAGTCAGCCGCAAAACTGTCATATTGTACGGTAGGAGTCACACGTCGACCGTCGACACTAGGATATAAGAAATTTGCTTTACAAAATCACGTAGGGTAATAGGGTAAATAAAACCCACTAGCTCTTCGGCTATTTGGTATTACTACATTGAGCGATAGCGATAATACTAACTGTGCGGCGATGCCTCGGGTGTCCTAATAAGGCCATTCTCAATCGCAAATCGATCGAACTGCTCATCTCACACTTAAAGATAATGTTATTATAGGGCTTTAATGTTTAATGACGAATTTGAGACTCTTGAGTGCCAATTAAAAAAAGCCTATCGTTACTTTCCGTAGGTAATGGGGGTGGAGTTAAAATTTTTGTATAGGGTATAGGTACTCTCAATTGTTGGTTATCGTGGCAAGAATGACCCCACAAAATTTTGCCGCGGGATCGCAAATCGTTGAATGCAACTCTGCATTTTTGTTAAAATTGCTTACTGTACTTAGATATTTGTTATTGTTACTCGGTTATAAAATTTAAAAAAGAATATAATAAATATTGCCATAAAGTTTAGTAATTACCGAACTACATTCAACTTAAATTTGTGTCCCCGAATTAGGTAGTTTTCGGAGGGGGACATTTCTTTAGGTTTGCTTGCAAAAATAGTTAAATTTCAGGGAAAATACATTGCTTATAATATACACGGTGTTCAAAAAATTAAAATATGTGAAGGATATACCTAAGAGTAAAGTAAGCATCCCTAATGTTCGATTTTATTTAAAAAAGGCGTTAGGAAAAAATTTTCGCTATTCGACACAGACATATAGGTATTTATATGAAATTTGGTTGTTAAACCTGGTCCGACACTATACAGGGTGACCGTATTTCGAGTCTATGCATGGGGATCTTGGTTATCTTAAGAGATACGAGGTCGGTTAAATTGGGTCAAAGTTGCGGAATTTGATGCCGAGTAACATGGTAAAAAGAAATTTTGGCTGGCAATTTTCGTTTTGAAAATAATGCAAAAAAACTGAAAATTGTCGTTATCGTTTTTATTTTTTTAAACGAAAACTAATGGCGCTGGACATTTCTAAGTTAAACATTCTTAAGGCACTTTTTTACAAGGAATCTAAATATGACCTCGCATTTTTTTTCTCGCCTCCATGGACAAAGATATGACGATCAACTTTTATTTTTCTTATGGGCGTCATATTGGATTTTTCAATTTTTGAAAGGAGGATTTTTTCTGGTTAAAATGGTATGTCACATATTATGCTTTACTTTGTTTTTCTTGCCGTAATATCAAATTAATCGTTTTGCATAGAGTGCCTTGGAAACGTAAGCCCCATATTGTTTGACGTTTTTGCATGGAGTGCCTTGGAAACATAAGCCCTATAATGTTTGAAATTTTTGCATAGAGTGCTTTGGAAACATATGCCTAGTTACCCATTGTTGCGAAGTGTGCTTTGGAATATTGTTTAACGGTTCAGTAAAAATTCAGTTAATGTTAAATTTATTGATTAAATAAATCATAAACGTACCACGAGAGTATGATCTGAGACCTTGTTATTTATTCTTCATTTGCCATATAACACATTAACACTAAAAGATTCAAACTGGAAACACAAGAACGACAAAAACCTAGACGAGTAGACAATCCTGTTTTACAATAAATGTTCAATTTGTCCTCCTTGTTCCTCAAGGCACAATACAGCACGTTTCCTTAAATTGTTTATGGCTCGTCCAATATACCTTCGACGTCATTTATATTTGAGGAATAATAAATTTGAATCACGCTTTTCTTCATGTAAAAATGACCTTTTTTAAGTAAAATAAAGTATCCGTGACACTTAAAATTGTAATAAACTATCAAACGTTATATGGGGCTTATGTTTCCAAGGCATTCTATGCAGAAAAGTCAAACATTATGGGGTTTACGTTTCCAAGGCACTCTATGCAAAAACGATTAATTTGATATTACGGCAAGAAAAACAAAGTAAAGCACAATGTGTGACATATCATTTTAACCAGAAAAAAATCCTCTTTTCAAAAATGCAAAAATCCAATATGGCGCCCATAAGAAAAATAAAAGTTGATCGTCATATCTTTGTCCAGGGAGGCGCGAAAAAAAATGCGAGGTCATATTTAGATTCCTTGTAAAAAAGTGCCTTAATAATGTTCAGCTTAGAAATGTCCAGCGCCATTCGTTTTCGTTTAAAAAAATAAAAACGAAAACGACAATTTTCAGTTTTTGCGCATTATTTTCAAAACGAAAAGAGCCGGCCAGAATTTCTTTTTACCATGTTACTCGGCATCAAATTCCGCAACATTGCCCCAATTTAACCGACCTCGTATCTCTTAAGATAACCAAGATCCCCATGCATAGACTCTAAATACGGTCACCCTGTATATTAAAGACCCGAGCATGACGTCTTATTTCATTTTTGTTTACGGTCTGCGGGGTGGCGCTACTCGACGAAAAAAATTGCGACTTATTATAGGTTATAGGGGGTATTCTGTGGTCATTGGTATCTCAGTTTCTGACGTTTAAAATGTCCAAAATTTTTAATATCCAGCTTTATTACGATTTGCCTTCTTTTTAGGGTAACACATTGTCTTTGCGTCTAGTATTTGGCAGTATTAACACAGCTTTTATAGGTAGATTTGTTTGTGATAACATGAAATTTGCACGCACATGAAGAAAATGGTATGCACACTGCACAGACCATTAGGTGAATTGCGGAAGAATATACACTATTTTGGAATTATGGAATGAGCTGATCAACCAGGCAGGTCCGGACTGCGCAGGCGGGGTACGGGGGAATTCCCCGCGGGGCCCTGGCCCTGGAGCCTGTAGGGGCCCTGGGCCTCGAGCGCCCCTTCGTACGAAGGCCGCGCTCCATGCTGCGCAACGAAGACTAAAAACTAGGGCTCTACCCTCTGTTGATATTTCGGGTTTTCACGTGCCCCCTTACTTAGGTAGTGCGGTACCTCCCTACCTAGGGGCTATTTACGTGTAGCTCTCGGCCCGAAACTAGCACAGAAAATCTCGTTCCCCACGCCCCCACTCCTTACTCAGAGTTCAGAATTCAGAGACAACCTAAAAAAAGAAATTGCCCCGAGAAATGTCAGAGCTTTATGTCTTTGCTAATTTACACAAAAAGTAGAAACATACAAAACTATTATATCTAAATCAAATTTCTCAAAGCATTTTAAACAGATTTTACAACAATGAAAAAGATTATAAAGATTTTCAGTTCTTTGACCCAAAATATTTTCGAGAGGATCTCTTAACCCGCAAAGAAGCTTTTGTAACTATATTTGTAATATACTAGATATGGATAAAAATGAACTTATTTCAGAATTAAGTTCTTTTTCAGTAATATTTTCCAGCTCTGTGAAAGATTTAAATATAAATTGTCAATTGTTAGAAGCAATTGTTAGAAGCTTCTTCAAGTTCTTCATGTCAAGTTGTCGGGTGTGTTGTTACTTAATACTTAAAATGTTGAACATGCACTCTTCGGCTTTTGTAAATTTGTACTTAATTTATAAATTCCTTTTAACATTATCAGTGACCCAGGAGCCCAGGACCCAGGTCAAATGCGAAACTGTTTTTTCAAAATTAAAATTAAAAAATCTCGAATTCGTTCCACAATTATAACGGACAATCTGGACAATGACCAAATTATTAATATTTTAAAAAACAATCATAATGTATAAAAATATGCTGTGATTTATTTGTGATGTTAGGTTTTTTTTTTGTTTAAGTTACCAAAGAGAACTTTTTTTATTTTATTTTCGTGATATTATAAGAGAAAGATATTTTTATATACAGTGTGTCCACGGATGGACTTAACTATAGGTACTTGTAAAAAAATTATATTCAATTTTTTGAAAAAAAAGGTAGGTATTCTTGATAAAAAGTCTGCTTGTTCTTTAAATAAAATTGGTATGGGAAAGGTTAACATTACTTATACTGGGTGACGGGAAAATTGAAGAAACGTTAATTCGCCTAAGAATAAACTGCTTCTATTTGAAGAGATAATGAAAAAAGTTATAAAGAAAATTTGTTCAGCGTGATAAGTTACTTACAGGTGTACAAAATTTTAAAGCGTTAATGGGACTTCTATTTTTTGATTTTTTTTCTTGTTTTTCGTCGATTAAATAATATTCTGTAGGTAGTACGACAAAACTGTATAAATAAAAGTTACTCAGAGTAGGAAACTGTGTTTTATGAAAAATTTTTTGACAATCCTAGGCATACTTTGAATTTCCTCCAATATTTTCCAAAATGCAAAGTATAAGCCTAGAATCGTCAAATTTTGTCATCGTGCGCAGTTTTCCATTCTGCGAGTAAGGTTTCTTAATATAGTTTTGTCGTACTATTTAGAGAAAACCATTTATTTGAAAAAAGAAAGAATGAAATAAAAAATCAATGTAGGCCTAAGGCTTTGATATTTCATTCGCACTCTGTCGCAATCTGGTTCGAAATTTGGTTTTTTCCTTGTTTTTATAAATAGGAATGCATTAAAAGTTTTTTGAGAGTTTATATTGTCCCTTTTAATATAATTTATATACGAACAGGCGCACAGGGCATTATAGACATTACCTACTCCTACTATAATAATCCCCCCCCCCCATTGATTTATTTCTACGGTACTCTCAGGTACTGTGAGGGTGAGGTGAGAATTATTATTATTATTTATTTGCGTGTTATTATCATTAACATTTTTATTATTATTATTACTATTATCATAACACACATACCTATATCCCAGTTTTGCAAAACTTAATAATTTAAAAAAGAGAGCGTGGGGCCCTAATCAATTTTTCCCCGGTGGGCCCTGATTGACCAGTCCGGCTCTGCAACCAGGTGAAGAAGCGAAAATTCTAGATAATATTTTGGAAGAGGATTTTGTAACGTATGCATGAATGTAAATAGAAAATTTTGTTTATAGCTCCAAAGCGAACCAATAGTCCTCCATATAAAGAAGAAACTGAAGAATCGAATGCGTTTTCTGCTTACTTACACTACAACTAGCCATATGGACTTCATTTTAAACCAAAAGGTACCAAATCCTCTTGCTTGCTTTTTATACTCGCTTTTCTTAAGAAAATGTATAGAAATATGCCATGTGAACTTTTCAAATTAGAGGAATATAAACAAATATTTTATTTTGTTTTGAATATTAAATTCTTCGTAACGGACAAATTTGGATGTTTTTATTTTATAAAAGATTCTGCAACATTGGTGTATTAACATTAAACAACCGTGAAAATATGTTTCGTCGTATGGCGCCAGTGGCGATCGCTTGAAACAGCGCTATGCACAGGTCTTTAATATAGTGTTGGTCCAGGTTAAACAATTAACTTTAATATTTGGTCATTTTTATTTTATAACTGAATAACAAAGATAAAAAATAAGTGGAATCATGTTTGCTAATTGGCACTAATTAAATTGTTGTTACTACACTTATTTTTCGTCTTTGTGCATGCAGTTATAAAATGAAAATTGAAAAATGACCAATATTCAAATATTCTCTCTAACTTCTTTGTTTACCAACCAAAGTTCATATATTATGTAGGGGTCGAATAGCGAATATTTTTGATTAATGATTTTTTTAAATAAAATCGAACTTTAGCGGTAGTTTACGCTTGGGTGCTTTTAACATTTTTTTTAATTTTTTGACCACGCTGTATGTTTTAAGCAATGCGTATATGCGTATTTCCTGCAATAAATTTTTGCATGCAAAAGTTATTCCAAGAATGACTTTTTCAATTTTCCCAAAAATCGCTTGTTAAAACAGAGCTACAATTCAATATTAGCAACACTTCTGGTTGATAAGTTAATGCCAATAAAATATTTGCGGCACGTTTTAAATTCTCGAATAGGTAGGTATATTGATGAAGGGCCACTCGAAAATAACTCGACAAATATGCATTTTTCAGAGAACATTATTTGAAAGAAAAAATTATCTTTTTGATAAGCTAGCTTTGAGTAGAAACACATTTAAGATCCATGTTCTAATTTCTGAGATCTTTATGAAATACCTGAAAACTGCCGAAATTGATTCGGCATGTAACTTTCTTGTTTAAAGAGTTATCGAAAAAATTCGACAGTTTTTATGATATGAATTATAAAACTTATTGGAAATGCCCACCCCCGACGTCAATACATGCTTCGATTCTACGACGCATTGAGTGCCTAACACGTTCAAAAATACCAGGTGTGTGCCGAATTGTTTCACACGATGCGACAATGCGATTTTTCAATTCATCGATATCTCCTATAGGAGTGGTATAAACCAGTTGCTTCAGATGACCCCAGAGAAAAAAATCTAATCCGTTTAAATCGGGAGAGCGTGCAGGCCAGTGTTGGGGGCCTCTTCGACCAATCCAACGACGACGTGGGTATGCCGCGTCGAAACATTGACGCGCAAGTAAACTAAAATGAGGTGGCGCCCCGTCGTGCATAAAATACATTTGTCGTTTTAATTGGACTGAGACGTCTTCTAAAATTATTGGCAATTCGTTCTGAAGAAAATTGTAATATGTTTCTCCAGTTAACCTCCCTGGTAAAAAGAACGGCAAGAGCAAGTGGTCTCCTATGATACCTGCCCACACATTTACAGAAAATGTGTTTTGGTGACGACTTTCAACTATTTTATGTGGATTTTCTTCTGCCCATATGTGATTATTATGAAAGTTCATGATGGCATCTCTAGAGAAATTAGCCTCATCGGTAAAAAGTATGTTTGCCAAAAACTGAGGGTTTCGTACACTTCTTTCTAATACCCATTGACAGAAAGCCACTCTTTGGGGATAATCCCCTGGTAAAAGTCCTTGAACCTTGGATGTGATATGGATACAAAAGCTGACTTTTTAATATCCTGAAAACTGTTGCGTGGCTAATATTCAGATTTGTAGCAATCTTTCTTGTGCTTGTGGAAGGACATTCGTCAATTTCGTTTAGCACTTTCTCTTCAACTTGTGGAGCTGAAACTGTACGGGGTCAGCTGTTTGTTTTTCAAAACTTCCAGTTTCATTGAGTCGGCGATGAAGAGTAGTAAACATTCGAGCGGATGGTATTACACGATTGGGATATCTTTGCTCCTAAATAGGTACGCTAACGCATTACCATTGGCAAGACCATACACAAAATGCATGCAGCACATTTCACTATTTGTTTACACCATTTTTTGGATGAAACTCAAACAAAAACACGCAATGTACACTTAAAATTGTTTAATACAGTACTCTTGTTTCTTTGACAGCAGCCTACTTGTTTTTTCTTGAAAAATGTATTTGAATTTATTTTTGACTTCCGCATAGTTAAAATCGGGCTTATCGTGAAGACGGTAAGGTTTTTCGACTTTTGCCAAGAATACTTTTTTGTTCAAATTTTTGACGGACAAAAAAGTTGTGCGTATTTTTAAATAATTCTAAGGGAGTAAGTGGCGCCCTCTAGGGACTACATTAAAACTGATAAAATATTTTTGTTTGTCGTCCTAAAAAACCCTAATGTACCAATTTTTAAGCCGCTATCATAAAAAGTGCCGAAGTTATTAGGAATTTGCAAGTAAAATTTTAACTGTGACAGTTTAATTTTTTTGCCATATTAATGAAACACCTCTCTCTAGGGACACCTCTCTCTAGGGACATTATCTTATTATACTTATTCCACAGTAGGTTGGTGCACATTCTGGCCAACTTCTGTTTGGAAATAGGGGCTTAACTTGAAATTTTAAATCCCATTGAATTTCAATCTGTAGGGTTTATGCCGTTTATTTGAGTCCACTCCAGTGAATTCAAACCTCTCTTAATCGGATCGAACGCGTCGAGATAAACGTAGTCATTATTAGGTACCTATTTCTAGATATCTACAATGAAACAGGCACTTTGCGTTTTTAGGACATACGGCACAGAATAATGAGTAATGCAGACAATTCCTTAGCGACATATAATATGTGTCAAAAGTACACCGCTTTCGGCGAGATATTATATAAGAAATATATAAATATTGTGCACTTTATTCGATTTTTCGTTAATCTACATAGCAAAGAGATTGTATTAGAACCAAATTTATGCTTAAAATAGGAGAATGCGGGGCAATATGGGGTACTTAATTTCATAGCCCCATATTTCTGGGATATATAAATGAAATAATTATATATTTATGTTTACAGGTAGTTAGATATCTTTAGTAACATTAGCAACATTTTGTATAACGGAATCAGTAACTGAGTTTTAACTTTTTTGGACTTTTATGAAAATTGCGCTTTGCCTCGTTTTGCCCCGTATGCGGGGTATAATGGGGTACCAAGAGGGGTAAAATAGGGTAGTGCTTTAAAATAGTGAGTTTTTGGTGAATTAAAGAGACGTTTCTCCAAAATGTTTTATTAAGCAAACAGTAATCTTTAAATTAAAAAAAATAAAAACGTAAAAACATGAAAATGTTAGTTTTTCGTTTACATCGTTTCGCCATTTAAACAAATTAAACAATATTCAGGTTGATTCAGTTTTATTCTGGGACCCTTCAACGGGGGTGATGTAAAATCAAAAATATTATTATTTTGTGGCACAACTTTTTATCTACAGCCGCTTCGTTTTTGAGATACAGGATGTTTGAATTCTCAAAAATTTTAACATTTTATTTTTATTTTTCCAACCGTTAAAGGTATTTAAACGAAATTTGGTACATGCATTGATCAAGTGTCACAAAATGTGATAATACCAAGTTCCCAAAATATAGCCAGTGGTGGAGATACACTCCATTTGTTTTATCAAGAAAAATACTGACACGGCCCTATGTAGAGCTTTTTTTTCTTCTAAGCAAAAACCGTCTCTTGGCATTTTTTTTATCTGCCATAGTTTCACGGTAGATACCTAAATTTACATTTTTGTTCAGTACTGGCCAAAGAAAAATCTAAAATGACATTTTTTTCAAATTAAATTAATTATTTTTTGCATTCCATAAAAGCAATAAAAGATAAATTAATTTTCCCGTAGAACTTCGGCAGATACAAAAAAAGTCAAGAGACAGTTTTTGCTTAGAATAATGAATAATATTCAAGGGTATTGTAAACCCATATCTCCGCCACTGGCTACATTGGAAACTTGGTATTACCGTATTTTGTGACACTGGATCAATGAATGTTGTGTACAAAATTTCGTTTAATTACCTTTAACGGTTGGAAAAATAAAAAAATTAAACGTTAAAATTTTTGACAATTTAAACATCCTGTATTTCGAAAACGAGGCGGCTGTGTATAAAAAGTTATTCACAAAATAGTGATATTTTATGATTTTCTATCAACTGTTGAAGTGTCCAAGAATAAAACTAAATTGCCTTGTAGGTATTTCAATAGGACATCTGGGTACGGTACCAGGGTACCCGGGGTACCCCATTTTGCCTCATCTCTAATACCCCATTTTGCCTCATCTCTAATACCCCATTTTGCCCCGACGCACGTTTTACAATAAAATATAAATAAAATTTACAACGACAATTATTTTTCGATAAAATGATTTAGATTAATCATACTTAATAATAAGTTTAATTAAGCAATAAAACTCACATCGAAAATCGTATAAAAACTGTATTTATCTTGGAAAAACGTAAAGACAAGTTTTAAAACACGGGAGCTGTTGTACTCCCAACAATAGCTATGTACTCACTGAATTGACTTGACCGGGGGCGTGATCTTGCATCGAAAAGAGGTGGTGGAAGGGGGACATGTAGATTTGGCTGCTTCAGTTAGGCCGTATCTAGTAAAAATACTCGTACCCCGTTATACCCCGGTACCCCATATTGCCCCGCATTCCCCTACTGTCAATTGAAACGGAGGCTCGCTTATTTATGACCCATGTTCTTTAAAGAGGGTTTTGTTGGGAATCTATATACCTACTTATTCTGTGGTCATGGCTACAAAGACGATATACTTATTAGGATCGTCTTTATGATGACTATGTGCATATCAAAGGTCAAATAGACCAGATTCCTGGAATTTTTAAAGTTGAAGAATTCTTCGTATAGCTTTCTATCATCCTTGCACGTTGCACGTTTATATGCATAATCATTTTCTTTATAATAACAAATAATGTAATAATAATATGTACCTAATAAAAATAACAAAGAAAATAAAATAATAGTGCTTTCTCCCCTGCCCCTGCTTGCATTCAGTTGCTTCTGGGGTACTTCTAGTTTATAGTATTGTGAGGGTGAGAATTATTATTATCATCATTATCATGATATCACTTTCGTATTGTCTACGAGCGCGGTAGGGAATACCTTTTCCGTCCATACAGTGGCATTTAAATAAAAAAATGTTTTGAGCAAATTCCAAAATAATAATGGTAGGCTGGGGTTCAACTTTGTAAAATAAAATGTATTTATATATTTCAAGTATTTCATCAGTAATAGCAAATTATGTTATGGATGATTACAGAAAGAAAGTTAGCGGCTTTATGGGACTATAAATTTTGGCAACTGGTAATATCATACCAACATCCAAATTTTAATGGATGTGCCGGTGTTTTCATATTTGAATCGTTCGAGAAGGTAGACTACGACAGCTGTTTGCCCTTATTAGGTTCCTCAAGGCAGCCATAACCTTCTCGAACGACTCAAACCGAAACGGTAGCACTTATAATAGTGTAACTTGCACTTGGAGGTGAGAAACCAACCAGTGACGCCATCTAACATCAAGCTAGATGGCGCCACTGGTTGGTTTCTCACCTCCAAGTGCAAGTTAGCATCAAGCTAGATGGCGCCACTGGTTGGTTTCTCAACTGCAAGTGCAAGTTACACTATTATAAGTGCTACCGTCTCGGTTTGAGTCGTCCGGGAAGGTTATGGCTGCCTTGATGAACCAAATAAGGGGAAACAGATGTCGTAGTCTACCTTCTCGAACGATTCAAATATGAAAACACCGGCAGATCCATTAGAACTTGGATGTTGGTATGATATTACCAGTTGCCAAAATTTATAGTCCCATAAAGCCGCTAACTTTCTTTCTGTAAAAATCTATTGGGGACGTGAAATTTTATCATCTTGTTAATATTTCTACGGCTATAAGATGCAAGTTTCACAAGTATAGGGCTCCCGGTCAGATCCTTGTTGTCTCTAAAAAACCGGAAAGTGTGTTAATTCGTTTAAAAATCAAATTATTGTTTCTTCTAATGACAAAATGATACATAAATACGTAATCAAGTCACGACTTTTTAACGAAAATTCACGAATTACAGAATCACTACCTACTTTTAAGAAACTTTCAACCAGAAGTTATAAGTTTTATTAAAGAATATGTAGAACACAAAAAATTTATTGCCTATATTTTAAAACACCCGCATTAATTCCTGGCTTTTCTAATATTGTTCGTGAAACTTTTCAAAACTCTTCTTTCAAATTTATTCAAAATCCAACATATTTAGATGACGTTGTTACATACGAAGAACAACAAGAAAAATTAAAATACCATCACGAGGACAAAGTATGCCATAGAGGCATTAACAAAACCGAAATGTCTCTCAAAAAACTAAAACTATTTTTGGCCTAAACTTAAGATCGATGTAGAAAAATACATAAACAACTGTGATATCGGCCAGTTACCTATATATGATAGGAATTCCACCGGTAGTGAAATTTAATATAACGCCCACGAACTCCAAGCTATTCGAAGTTATATGTTTAGATACATTTCAGATGGAAAATCAAAAATTTTTGGCCGCAATAGACTCGTTCCCGCGATATGCGCAAGCGTATAAAATTACAGGAGCGTCAGCAGTAAATACTATTGACTGCCTTTTACAATTTGCAACTCACCACGGGTTACCACGGTCAATTAATTGTGTGCGACAACGGCACTGAATTCAATAATACCACCCTAAAAGATTTTATAAAATTACACAAAATTAACATCCATTTTACAACACACAATAATTCCAATAGTAACAGTCTAGGTGAGCATCTACATTTTACCCTCATAGAGCATATATAAGATGGCCTAAGATTGTCAGACAAAGGAAGCCGCATAGATAAGCTTATGCTTTATGCCATTTTAGCGTACAATAACACTATTCATTCTGTTACTAAGCAAACCCCTTTCGACGTTGTAAGCGGCCACACAAACAGTGTAAATTCACTCGATACGACTGCCGAAATGTTGATTAATGAAAATGTAAATGAACACAAAAACCAGATATCTCTACTTTATGACAAAATTTATCAAATTCATGAAAGAAAAAGTCATCCAAAAACGCAACGAAAAACGCGAAGATCCGATATTCTATATAGAAAATGCCACCGCTTTTGACCTTAAAGCGTTGAGTGAGGAATAATAAGAGGCGCAACGCCCATATAAAAGTGCGAGCCGGTTTTCGTGTGGTTTCCCTGAAGCACCGCGTTGCCCCCACTCGCTATAGTCGCCTAGCGACCACGGATTTTTACAACTTGTTTATGTTTTCGAGAACACCAATCCCTGCTACAACGGGTCAACGGTACAATTTTTTATATTTTTTGTTTTTCGGGCCGCGTTTGTATATGTTTTCGAGAACACCAATCCCTGCTACAACGGGTCAACGGTACAATTTTTTAAGTATATTTTTTGTTTTTCGTGCCGCGTTTTCGGCTACGCTGCGTCTCGTAAGGTTGCGCCTCTTATTATTCCTCACTCAACGCTTAAAGATACCCCGGGCATTTTACCCTTTAAATTAGGTAATACTCAGATAATAATTAAAAAACATACTTTTATAGATTATGTGCAAACCAAACCCCTAAGGAACGAAGTGAAGAATTTAATTTCTATATATAATAATCTCAATCAATCTATTTTTAATGAAACAGAATATGTTTTCACCTCTAGCTTAAGAAATAATGACGAAAATTTAAAACCCCTAATTTTAGAAGTAGAAAATAAGATAAAGGGTATAAGCTTTAATAAACGTAGCAAACGCGGCCTTTTTAATATCATTGGTACCATAAACAAGTGGTTTACAGGATCTCTCGATGCGAATGATGGAGTAAGATACGATAACGCTATACGCACTCTCGAAAAGAACTAACAAAAAATATTATTACAAACTAATAATCAAATTTCGCTATTTAAAAAGTTGATTGACCGTTATAGCAATGCGATAGAAAAAATAGTCAATAACCAACAAAAAATTTCAGAGTATATGGAACGCTTCTATGAACGAGTTCAACATGAAACAGACATTTTCTATAAGCTAAGTATACTGTATACCTCAGTATAATAAATCAAATTTTCATCAATGCAAATGACATTATTACTTTTACTGATAATTTAGAAAATGCTATAACATTTTCTCATTTGCATACGATTCACCCGGACATTCTAAGTATTGACGATTTAAAAGAAATACTAAGGGAGCCAAATACACACTATTCTTCTGACGAAATTGTTTACTTAAGTCTGTAAGATTGGTACTCGGTTATAAAAACAAACTGTTAATGACGAGTTCATAATAATTGTGATCCCAAAGGACAACATGAAAATAAAATAAACCTGCAAGGACACTGAGTACAACGTATTACAAACTCCACATTTTATCTGGTTACCAACGAACTGCAAAACTGAAATCAATGGAATTATATATAGCAACGAAAAATCCAACAGCAAGACTCACTCCTTGATACTGCCCGCCATTAAAACCAGTATGACAAGGGAAAGCCAAAGCTTTGTAAAATTACATATATATAAAAAATACTTATATCTCTCAACGAACTGCATACCCTCCGAAAACACATCGACTCAATCAGCCCAGTTGTCAATTTCAAGAAACAAACAATAATTGGATTCTGTGGACAATTATAACAACCATAATAATAATATTGATTGGGTATGGAATCTTGGAATCTACAAATACCGAACGCTCTGGATACGTTCGACGAGCTCAAAAAAGATGAAAGAAGAACAAGAAGAAAATGTGCCTACTTTAGTTCTTTTCATCCCTGAAGTAGCCTCTTAAAGCCTACTGCTGCGATGATACATGTAATTCGACGTAGCTTATGTTACCTGAAATTTTTGCTTAATATTCATATAAGTATTATCCCAAGAAAATTTTTCTTAGGTTGCTTCGACTTTCCAAGAAAGATTTTCCCCAGTTCAATTAGCATCGGATGTCACTTTTCATGCAAATGTTTTTTGGAAGCGGAAATATATTTCTTGAAAAAAGAAGTGAAAGACCTGAACATGAAAATCAAGTACATGTCGGTAAGATTCACCTATGAGAATATTCAGGGTAACGACAATCTCGTCACTTTGTATACTGGTCTTCCAAATAGTGCCATTTTTTAGGCAATATTTAATTTGATTAAGGATGTAGAGATTAATTATTATTTAGGATGGAAGGTAGAAAAAATACAGAAAATTGATCAGCTGTTATTAACAGTAATGAAGCTACCATTAAATACGCCTCACCTATAATTAGCAAAGAGATTTGCTGTCTCACAAGTTTCAGGTTTTTTATATTGTCAGAAAGTTATTTAAAAAAAACAAGACTTTTATCACGGAATGTTAGTAATGATTATACAAGGAGTAGCAAAAAATGGTCAGTCCTTATTTCCATTTTCCGGTTTGACTGGTAGTCCAAGAAAATTATACACGGAGAAAAAAAATTCTTAACGGGTAGATATTTTCAGGGCTGGTTGTGGGTAGCGTCCTAAGTATAACCCCTAAGTTAACCCCCAGTTAACCCTGAAAAAATCAGCTTGTTTTAAAGAATTTTTTTTCACCCTTATAAAGCACTTTAGCTAGTGGTGATCTTTTACCAATATCTCGTGAAGTATTGAAGTTAAGCAAAAACTTCATAAGGGAAAGTTGTGGAAAATGTAATAATGTACACATAAGAAAAAATGTACACATAAGGAAAAAAAATTCAAAAAAATGTTTGCAAAACCACCGCTATATAAATATCTACCTGTTAAGAATTATTTTTTCCACCTCCATAAAAAAATGGCAATTTTCTTGGACCATGGAAGTGAGTATTATTTGACAATTATGCCTTTTTTTGGAAAATCTGGACATTTTAAATATTTTATGGAAAATTTCTTGACAATGTTTGGATTTTTATTTCGTCGCAAGAAAAACAAAAGGAAAAATCAGATTCTTTTTGTGTAGATCAATCTCAATGAGATATTTTTGAGGGACGCGTAAGGGATGTATGAGTATAGAGTATACTGATTTTTTTGTGTAAATCAATGTCAGTCTCAAAGATATTTTTGGGGGACACGTAGGGGATGTAGGAGTAGGTATAGAAAAAAACGGTAGGGATGACGTGGGTAACGACAGTGGGGTCGCAAAAAAATAAGAAAAAAAATTTCTTCTGTAAATTAATATCAATCTCAAAGATATTTTTGGGAGACGCATAGGGGATGGAGTAATATAGAAAAAAACCTGTCGGGGTGCTGTGAGAAACAACAGTGGCATCGCAAAAAATGCTCAAAATCTTATTTTTGTGTAAATCAATCTTAACCTCAAAAATATTTTTGGAAGGCGCATAGGGGATCTAGTAATATAGAAAAAAACCTGTAGGAGGTGCCGTGACAAACGACATTGGCGTGGCAAAAAATATCCCAAAAATCTTATTTTTGTGTAAATTAATCTTAATCTCAAAGATATTTTTGGAAGATGCGTAGGGAATGTAGTAATATAGAAAAAACCTGTAGGGGTGCTGTAACAAATAACAGTGGTGTCGCAAAAAAATCCCAAAGAAACCTTTTTTGTGTAAATCAATCTAAAAAATGTTACCAAAAATTTCTTGAAAATTTTTCCATTTTTATTTCGTCGCAAAAAAAACCCAAACGGAAAAATCTGATTCTTTTTCTGTAGATCAATCACAATCTTGTATTTTTGAGGGACGCGTAAGGGATGTATTAGCATAGAGTATACTGATTTTCTTGTGTAAATCAATGTCAGTCTCAAAGATATTTTTGGGGGACACGTAGGGGATGTACGAGTAGGTATAGAAAAAACCTCTAGGGTGCCGTGGGTAATGACAGCGCCGTCGCAGAAAATTCCAGAAAAAATCTAATTTTTTGTGTAAATCAATCTCAATCTCAAAGATATTTTTGGGAGACGCGTAGGGGATGTATAGTAATACGGAAAAAATCTGTAGGAGGTGCCGTGACAAATGACATTGTCGTCGCAAAAATCCCAAAATTCTTATTTTTGTGTAAATCAATCTTAATCGCAAAGATATTTTTGGAAGACGCATAGAGAATGTAGTAATGTAGAAAAAAACCTGTAGGGGTGCTGTGACAAAGAACAGTGGGGTCGCAAAAAAATCCCAAAGAATTTTTTTGTGTAAATAAATCTCAATTTGAAATATATTTTGTGGGGACGCGTTTTCATATTGATTATACAGGATGGTCGAAGATTAGCCTCCAACTCTCGTATGAAAAAAAATCAAAAACTAATTTTTTCGAATTAAACTCTCTATTCATAGTATTTAAATTGAACTCCCTTCTAAATTTATGCCGACTTTGTCTAAACAAGTAAATACCTAAAATCATTAGTTTTGCCCCTATTTGCATTTTTTCCAATTATTCTTGGCTGAAGCATACCATCCAGAGTGCTTTGGATGGTATGCCTCTATTTGCATTTTTTCCAATTATTCTTGGCTGAAGCATACCATCCAGAGTGCTTTGGATGGTATGCCTCTATTTGCATTTTTTCCAATTATTCTTGGCTGAAGCATACCATCCAGAGTGCTTTGGAAATTAAATAACGAATATTTTGGTTAACACATTTTTATTTACACTTACAAAGAAAAGATCTCTCTGATACGTACCCAAATATTATTTAAAATAGTTGAAATATTTTACATTTAAACTGACATATGGTCAAATTATTTTAAGAAGTCCTTACTGGGACTGTCAGTTGGTAATTTCAATATCCTAAGTTGGCATCAATGCAGCAAAAAATGCAACCGGGTCATAAGTTCAGCTCAGTAACGAGCCCATTTACACAATGAATAAGTACTAATAACCAGAAACGTAACAAGAACAACACAAACAACGGTAAAACTCACGAAACGTAGAAAACCCGCGAATATTTTCACTGCCGAATGTTTGAACCAGTTTGATCGATCTAGAAAACCTTCACTGTCACTTTGACACACCGAAGCTAAATTTATGCCTGAGTCCGCTGCCAAAAGCAGCTGGGTGGTATGCTTCAGCCAAGAGTAACTGGAAAAATTGCAAATAAAGGCAAAACTATTGATTTTAGGTACATATGTAGTTGTTTAGACAAAGTCGACATAATATTTAGTAGGGAGTTGAATTTTAATACTATTTATAAGACTTTCCATTAAAAAATAGTTATTTATGTACCAAGGCACTGAAGTTCAACTTTTTATGACTCATGTGGAATTTAGTTGCCGAGGCGTCTGGCCGAGGCCGATTTCAAGAAAATAAGTTTTTGATATTTTTTCATAAGAGAGTTGGAGACACTGTATAATCAATATGAA
The DNA here is from genome assembly GCA_963920635.1 of Pseudeuparius sepicola. Classification (NCBI taxonomy): domain Eukaryota; kingdom Metazoa; phylum Arthropoda; class Insecta; order Coleoptera; family Anthribidae; genus Pseudeuparius; species Pseudeuparius sepicola. The sequence goes on along the minus strand of OY987302.1, from coordinate 26,104,411 downwards.
AATGACTGCTTTCTTATAGTAGCAACCAATGACGTCAGACCCTATAGACAGGTTTGTTTTGATAAACGTTTGACGACCAGAACTAATCACAATCTAAGCTCTCCATTAAATTATTCCGAAAATGTCGCGAGATTGTCAGAAATTGCCCCTTTTTGTCGAGCCGTATCGAACTTATTTAGGCTCTGGGCTCGGAGGCTGGCGTCGCTAGACCATCCCCCGAGTCTTCAGGTGAGGTTCCCATGCTTCCGGCGCCCTCAAACAAGAAAAAACATGCGATATCTAAGTGTGATTCTGAAGGAACTATAACCGGGAATCACCGGGTGTATAGTTGGTTGATGGTTGACTTTATGTCTTTGTTTGTAGCATGTTTTTAGAGTAGTATGGATATATTTAATCTTGGAGTCAAAATAAAGGGCATTTTAACAATGGGACCCACGTCTATAGGTTTTGACGTCATTGGTAGCAACCAACCTTCCAACTAGAATAAATCGTGGACAAAATTTGAACTTTTGCAACTGTCTTGAAGTTACGGAGAATTTTAACAACTCCCGCAAATGACAAAATTTCAAAAAAGGTTGAATATCTCAGAAACTATGAGGTGTAAGTATGTAATTTACTAGACAAACTGATATTAGAATTTTACAAGGAATCCGAATATGTAATAATATACAGGGTATTCTATTTGAAATAAGGAAGATGCCGTCAACTTCCGGTATAACGGGAAGTTGCAGAAAGTTAAAAATATTTGAGTTCAAGTGACCCGGTCCGATAACCTAAGTACGCACATTTTCAGATTTTTATTCCGTTTGGTTCTCCAGATACTTTTAAGCACGGCCTTCGCGCCGCACCCTGTATATATATGTTAACTTGCTACTTCCGAAATAGTACTTCAGCACCAAAGAATTGTCCAATTTGATAGCTATTGTTCCCGTTTACGTATTATATTTTACTCTGATAATACCGAAAAAGTTACGCCATCTAGGTACAAACAAATTATGGGTAAATCCGACGATATCAATGTGTATGTGTCATTCAGAGATTGCTTAGTAGTCACCGTGAAAGCTTTTGAGCAATATAGTGATAAGTTGCCTTATTGTTTTATTAGTTATTTTAAAAACAGCTTATATAAAAAAATATACTCAGAACTAGCATTAAAATATAGGCAAATACAAAATATTTTAGGTATTATTATCTTTTACGATTCTTAAAATAGGCAGGTATTTAATTTATTTTTTATGCCAATTTTGTAGGTATCATTATCTTTTACGGTTTTTAAAAAAGGCAGGTATTTAATTTATTTTTTTACGCCAATTTATGACGGACAATCGAGCTCTTCATTGAGCATTGAGTGAAATTCTCTTAATTAAAAATCGAGACAAGGCATCAACTCACATGTGATAGTAATAAAGCTCAACGTGATAAAGACATATCAATCGGTGATTGCGTTCTAGTGAAAGTTTCATGTTAAGAAATCGAAATATTTTGTGGAAAACAAAAGTTGTCGATGAAGAAGGTACAGCGTCCATGCAGCGGTCTCCAAGCACGCATTAAATCTGTGGTAAACACCAAATTGGAAATGCTCAAAATTTTCAATACGCACCAAACTTTGGTTGGAGGCTGATTTTTCAGAATAAATATTTTGCTTGCTTTTGCCTTGTTTCTAAATCTTCAAAGTCATTTGAAACAGCATAAAAACTCTAATTGGCGTCGCAAAAATAATATAGGACATAAGCGTCACGCAGTTTTCAAAAATATACATATTTGGCAAGCAAAGTATCTAATATTTCATTTTTAAGGTTTTTTAAGGTTGTCGTCAAACACAACGTAAAGGTTAATGCACCATATAATATTGTCAAAAGGTCTCTAAAAATCCATATCTATTATGACCATTTACGCAAATGTATCCTAAGATCTGTGAAATTATGGCACGCCTATCCATCGCATTTCGCTGCACAAGTGGCCAGCCGTCGAACATTGTAACCCATGCAAGTATCGGTGATATTATATTAGGCGAGCATGCAGTTACTTGTTTTTACTACAATATCTATCTTCTCTTCATTACTAAGGCTCAGGCGAGTATCTCCAAAAATATTTTTTGTGGATTTGTATAATAGGTATCAAAATAAACATCCTGTATGTACTTATTGAACAAAAATAAAAGGGAGTTTACCTACATAGGAAAGTAAATCAGTCCTGTCAAGGCCATCTTGAGTTTTCAAAATCAAGAATCAAGATTTTTTCTTTCACATATCTTTTTCTTATCTTGAGACACACTGTAGGTACTGTTGCAAATTTTTCCAAAGTCGAACCTTGATTTATATCACTTATTTGTTTTTTAATTTGAAAATCGATATTTTGAAAAAGTTACGGCAACCTTTTATTCAGAAAAGTTGTTCAGAATAAAAAATATACTTACAATTTAGTACAGCATTTTAAAGCTCTCGCCCAACACTCAATATTGATTTCTGGACCTCAAAGAATAAATTTCCAACTCGAAATTTTTTGTCTTTTAGAAATCGTTTCAGCTATCAAGGGCTACAGTATTCACCGAAGGAAGCTACCATCTCCTTCATTAGATTTTAATCCGTTTGCTCCGCGTCGGGCATCAACCTACCCGCAGAAGGAGATGATGCACTTTCCTCTATTCCTCTCTAATTTTTCCCTATTGACATACATTATTCAGCAAAGGTAGATATTATCGAATTTAAGAGAGTGTAAATTTTCATGTCAACACCTTTGTAGTGCTGAGCATTAAATGAAACGTTTATTTTACTTACCCAAATCGCACTTATTTGTTTCACTTGTGTCAAAACGGAAGACCTGCTGTCCCACCCCCTAAAAGAGCATAGCCGCGCTCCACCTGCGGTCTCGTCGGTTCGGTGTCCACCGCGCCGTGAATACCAGAGAGCGCGGCGCCCCGGCGCTTGTCGTCGCGCACGTGCACCTCAAATGTCAAGCGGGACCGGGCTCCGGTTCGATTCCGATTCCAGCGCCTTCGACTTCGCGCCGGCCGACGAACTGTGGCCGTCGCGTCGCCAGCCGGCCCGGCCACCCTGGCACGCCGCGAAAGGTCGCCTTCGTCGAGGTGAGATCTCCGCCGTGACCCCCGCCTCCATGCTGCCGCCGGGACATCTACAGCCGCGTACAGACCGAGTTCGAGAACCGTTCTAGAGCAGTTCGCGACAGGTTCGCAAACTTGGTGTAGACGCGGGTTCGCGAGCAGTTCGAGAACCCTTTCAAGTTCGCGAACTGCTCGCGGAAAGTTCGCTCGATAGGCGGTAAATTACTGAGATCAAATGAATTCTTCGCGAGCACATAGTGGAGGTGTGGTCGTCTCGTATCATTTTATAAATTAGCATTCCAAATATTCAATTGAACTGCCACCAGTTCAATTGAAAATTTTTTGTCAAAGTGAAATAGAGTGGAGTGACGAGAAAATAATCGAATTAATCGGCCAAAATTAATTGCATCCGAACTTGTGGAATCCAAAAATTCCAATTACTTATAAAAAACGAAATGCTAAAAAATATCTCCTCACAGGCTTTTTTAAGACAAAAACACCACAAATAGCCAAAGCATCTTCTTCATCGTCTGTATTCATTATTTTCAAAATTATTTTTGCATCTCAATAGCGAACCAATGCCGAACTCCAAAAAATGACAATACGAAACAAGCCGAACACAATAAAATTTTGGTCTGGACACCTTGTTCGCAAACTGCTCCCGAACAGTTCGGTAGCAATTCGCGAGCAGTTCTCGAGCATCAACTTTGGTTTGTACGCGGCTGAAGATTCGCTCGATAGGCGGTAAATTATTGAGATCAAAGGAATTGTTCGCGAGCACATATTGGCGGTGTGGACGTCTCGTATCATTTTATAAATTAGCATTCCAAATATTCAATTGAACTGCCACCAGTTCAATTGAATATTTTTTTGTCAAAGTGAAATAGAGTGGAGTGACGAGAAAATAATCGAATTCATCGGCCAAAATTAATTGCATCCGAACTTGCGGAATTCAAAAAATTCCAATTACTTATAAAAAACGAAATGCTAAAAAATATCTCCTCACAGGCTTTTTTAAGACAAAAACACCACAAATAGCCAAAGCATCTTCTTCATCGTCTGTATTCATTGTTTTGAAAATTATTTTTGCATCTCAATAGCGAACCAATGCCGAACTCCAAAAAATGACAATACGAAACAAGCCGAACACAATAAAATTTTGGTCTGGACAACTTGTTCGCAAACTGCTCCCGAACAGTTCGGTAGCAATTCGCGAGCAGTTCTCGAGCATCAACTTTGGTTTGTACGCGGCTGAAGATTCGCTCGATAGGCGGTAAATTATTGAGATCAAAGGAATTGTTCGCGAGCACATATTGGCGGTGTGGACGTCTCGTATCATTTTATAAATTAGCATTCCAAATATTCAATTGAACTGCCACCAGTTCAATTGAATATTTTTTTGTCAAAGTGAAATAGAGTGGAGTGACGAGAAAATAATCGAATTAATCGGCCAAAATTAATTACATCCGAACTTGCGGAATTCAAAAAATTCCAATTACTTATAAAAAACGAAATGCTAAAAAATATCTCCTCACAGGCTTTTTCAAGACAAAAACACCACAAATAGTCAGAGCATCTTCTTCATCGTCTGTATTCATTATTTTCAAAATTATTTTTGCAACTCAATAGCGAACCAATGCCGAACTCCAAAAAATGACAATACGAAACAAGCCGAACACAATAAAATTTTGGTCTGGACACCTTGTTCGCAAACTGCTCCCGAACAGTTCGGTAGCAATTCGCGAGCAGTTCTCGAGCAGCAATTTTGGTTTGTACGCGGCTTTAGTTCCCAGGACCGTAGTTCAGCCAGCGGCGTCAGCCCATCTTTAAAATAACAAAATAATCAAATCAGAGATGCAAAAATGATTCTCCGCATCCCAAACTGTCGTGTCCTTTGAACTGAACGACCACGTTGCGAGCGTTTTCAACAGTTTCGGTAGTTTCAGAAGCAATGGATACCTACAACATTACAGATCGGAATCCTTCACAATTATTTTTACAAGACTATTAAAAAGTACCTTTTATACTGATAAACAATGGCACCTGTTGGCCAATTACAAACCTGCATTTCCCTAAATTTTCGTTGCGAAAAATGAGCTATAGGTTGTGATTTCTATGGAGACGGTTCGAGGTTCGATGTTCGATACAATACAAACATAACAAGTACAGACCTCGGAGCGCCACCAACTTGAGGAGTGCCCAGTTGTAACCGTGCTGAAACCATGGCAGGCTTACAAGCGCCTATGCACAATACTCAATTTATTAAAGCGTGTTTTACAAATAACAATTTTCGTCTAACAAATTCCCCAATAAATCTTACCATTTATTTTTCTGAGAACTTTATTTCAAATAAATGATTGCTTTTTTGATAGGGTAACTTTGTGTAATATTTGAGATCCATAGCCTACTTTCAGAGATATTTTTGAAAAACCCGAAAACTGCCGAAATTTCTTCGGTTTGTAACTTTTTTGTTTCAAGAGTTACCGAAAAATTTTCCCCAATGTCATTTGTGGGCAAAACTAATTGCTTTAAGCCTACCTTATCAGAATTTGAAACAATGCCACGGTTCAATGAGTGTTCTCTTAGTACCCACCGAAAAATGTCCCCATTTTATTGTAGCGAGCCGTGGCCTCGAATCCTTTATCCTGTACCTTAATGTTTTAGGTATTTTTCCCAACATACTACATTGGAAATCTTGGAAATTTCTTGCGAGGTATCGGTATCTTGCACATTTTTCACATTTTTAAAATTTTCTAGTAAGCATGACAGCTATAAATAAAAAAAAATAAGTGTTAAGAGAGCACACAACATGTTTTTTTCCAAATTCTGATAAACTATGTTTAAAGAAATAAGTTTTGCCCACAAATTTCATTAAGAATTTTTTTCGGTAGCTCTTGAAACAAAAAAGTTACATGCCGAAGAAATTTCGGCGATTTTCGGGATTTTGAAAAGTATCTCGGAAAGTAGGCCATGGATCTCAAGTGTGTTTTTACGCAAAGTTAGCTCATCAAAAAAGCAATTTTTTTTAAATAAAGTTCTTAGAAAAATGCATGTTTGTCAAGATTTTCTCGAGTGGCCCTTCTTAAATAGACACCCTGTATTTTTGTCCTTAACTTTCGAGAACACCCTGTATATAAATTCTGAAGTTTGATTCGGATTCTCCAGAGAAAACTGCATCATCCTGGTTTTATTTCAAAAACTAAGGATATAATCCGACTTTATTTGAGACACCTAATATACCCTGAAAAAGTTTCTCTTTTTGCTATGCGAAAAACACAATTCTATTACACTTAGAAAAATAGTTATTTGTGTAACTAGTGCAAAAAGTGCATATTTGTTGCACGAGGCATGAAGTTTTCAGCTCGAGACGCAGTCGAGGTAACTGATGGACAAACTTCATTTCCAGTATTTTTTTGAATTTTGATTTCTACATTGCCTGTGAAGGTCTCAGGTTCTTCACTTAACACTCTTTTTCGAATTGTTGTGAACTTTCCGGTACTGGTACTTGGTTCACCTTCCAGAATTTGAGCAGCTATTTCATTTTTTTTAGAAATTGAAAGTACTTATACCAAAAGGTTGAACGGAGCATTTTCCGTTATAATAATACAGGGGGACCGGCAGAAAGTTGGACACAAAAATTTAATACTTATTTTTAAACTCTGATTTCGATTAATTTAAATTTCTAGCTAATAATCGAACAAACAAGTTTAGTAGCAAATTCATGTGTTATCCGATGGTAACTTGCGCTTGCGGTATTTTGTTTTTTTTTGTAATACACAGAGTGGTCGAAAAAATACAAAAAAAGTTAAATTTCTTTTTTTACTAGGTGGCTGTGACTTTAAATCTGACATCCATCTTTGATTCCAAACAACTTTTGTAAGTAACTTTTTACCGTATTTTAAAAAATAAGGGTACTTTACTCTTGAGTTATTTTGACGTTTTCTAATCTACCTCGTATCGAGCATAAAATTTTCTGAGAAATTAATAATAAAAAAGTTTTCCATTTCTCTCCAACTTTCTGCCGGTCATTGTATATCTTATAAAAGAATCTAGTGTGACCGGTAGATTATGGACGAAGGGATGAATTTTTGCGATACATTTTAACAAAATTAAAACTTCTAATTTTACCGCTTATTACAAATAATGATCGAGGTTTGTTTGTCTTGCTATCGGGAATTTTCACAATATGATAGAATCCATGTCGTTAATATAATTTAATGGTAATTTCTGTAACACGTCTCTGCGGCATGCTCCTGCAATGCCAAATACTGTAACCACAGAAAATATACGCTTCCGCGTAGCGTATATTTTCTGTGACTGTAACTATCTATAACAATACACAAGTAAGTAGGTATAAAGTTAAAAATCGGCCAAGTGCGAGTCGAACTCTCACATGAAGGGTTCCGTACCACCGTACAATATTTAACACTGCATATTTAAAAAAAAATCTTTTAGTAAAAAATAAAAATAAAATAAATAAAAAAAGTTTGCCCCAGAGCGTGCTTTCGAACTCCGGACCTCTGGGTTATGAGCCCAGCACGCTTCCACTGCGCTACTTCGCTGTTTGAGAAATACTAGTTAGTTAGCCATGTCATCATTATTAACAAAAATCTAAACTATTATATTAACTTTATTTTACTTTTATTATTTGTTGTTATAGCGGCCATACACACTCTGTGAAAATTTCAAGTGTCTACCTATTACGATTCAAAAGATACATCCCTATAAGGCATAGTTGGTGTCCGGTGGGTTTTTTTAAAATATTCTAGGAGATTTTACATAAAAATACAGCGCGCCCGTACCTGAAAAAGTCACCCATGTAATAACAGATTGGCCTCTGAATCCCCAAAGTCTGAAATCGGTACGAGATTTGGAAATTCTCCACACCAAAACAATACCAAATGTCAGTCGATGTTTACGAATAAGTATCGAGGGGGCAGGGCGTGCGCCTCGGTCACGATGTATACAGTATGATCCCGGGGACCTCGCCAAATCGCGAAAAAAAGCGGCCCAAACGACCGAACGGTTTTTTCGATCGGGGTGCCCTCTCGCAAGCGAGAGACCCGTATCCCGATTGGGACGCTCTTCAAAAGGGTTGTTGCCCGTGAGCTCGAGCGGCCGTACACCAAATTTGGGCTCGAAATATCGAAAACTGCATCCTGTAGACGAGAGCATAGGTACACGTATTACTACACAGGAGCGGGGCCATAATAAGGCCTATGGTCCGGCAGGGCCGGTAGGCGCTTGTTAACAAGTACACCGACCTCGAAGCGCCACCAACTTGGGTGCCAAGTTGTCGCCACGCTGAAACCGCGGCAGGCCTACGCGCCTTAATCCATTAATTAATGGTTCCCACGAACCAAGTTTCAGGCTTCTAAATTGATCAAAATAACTAATTTACCGGTCTAATTCCTCTATTATCTTAAAATTAATCAAGTAGTCCGTTTGTAAAAAAAAACAAATTTAAAACTTTTGAGAAATAAAATTACCGCCCAAATATACAGTGTGAGTCAACTTCAAACCGAACACTGGCATAAAATTTGCATTCATCATCCGCTTTTGATCTAGTTCGTTTTAACTATAGGGCATCAAAAACTACTTTAGAGCAAAACGTCACGTTTTATTTTAAAAAACCAAAGCCTACCGCGACATATCTCTCTTTAACTAGACACCAGAAATGACATTTTTCAAATTTAGTTAATCAAATTTGAGGGCATTTAGACCAGGGGCACATTAAGCCAGTTTGCATATTCACAGATTATGTCAGATATTTAAACTTGATTTTCTGCTCCACATTTAAATCAAAATATAAGAAAATTCTTTGTTATGATGACCACATATGTCGCAGCAATATAACAGTGCGTCTCACCTTTTCATCGCACTATGAATATGTAACCAAGACCTCCCATTGTTTCTAAATTGCAGAGTAATGCATCTCTGGAGTAGCACTGTAACATCACTATGCAAGGTGATTTTATTCATAAATACAATAATTTTATCCACGTCATCCGGGAGGTGCATACATATATGACGAAAACCTCAATACAGGGTGTACAAATTAACGTGATAAACCCGATTTTCTCCGTAATTTCAAAGATAAATTGGTGGTTCAAAAACTAAATTTGTGTATAATCTGAATTCTGAATATAACATCCAAAAAATTGTAAAGTTTCGTTTTAACACATATCTAATATTAATAATGCGAATACGGCAAATAACAAAAAAGTTGTCGGTATTCATTTTCACACTAGTTTAGCTGGGACACCCTGAACACTTTACCTGATTAAAACATTAAAAGGAGTGCCTAGCTCTAATACTTGCAACCTTTATACCTAGGTATAAAGTATAAAGTGGATAAAATGTCCACTAATGCAAATTTTGTTGTTTTCAGATAAAATAGAAAGAATGGAATTCTAGGAATTCCAAGGAAGTTCGCTGGAATTTAATGGCATTCCAAGAATTACATGAAATTACAGTGGGATTACTTGGAATTCCGTGGAATTACGAGGAATTACAAGGAATTCCTTGGAAGTACTGTGGAATTACATGGAATTACTGTGGGGTAGGAATCTTTAGTGTACAAAATTTGACTAGTGATTTCCCCCTCGATCCAAGGTTTGCCAGATTATACAGGGTATATCCGTCATCCGTACATTAATTTTAACCACGCAAAAAAAAATTTACTCTATGTTTAAAAAATGGGCAAATCAACCTATCTTCTGCCTAATGGAACGCCCCTCTCCCTAGTCGATTGCGGGGAATTTGGAGTGGGAATATCGCGACGTTGCCGCATTTCAGAGTGGAACAAATATGTTTGTAGAATTAGGAATTAGGCAGGTAGGTTACCTTTAAAAATTCCTATTGGCAGTTATCCACGTTTTTTATGATGTCGTTTGCTACGTCACGAACTGGTTATTGCTTTCTTCATGAGAGTACACACAATAATTTAACAAACACATCACTTTTTATCACTATACCGATATTTCAAGTGGGTAGGTAAGTACCTAGGTAGCGGAAATTTAAAGAATGCTAGTACAATAATACCGTTGCGTGAAGATAGTCAACGATAATACCTTTTACCTAGACTTACAATATCTTTTAGAAAACTCAATAATTTTTCATTCTATTTTATCATAACAATAAATAAGCCTATTTTTGAGTAACGTAAATTTGTTGACAAGTCTTTTGCGGAGTAGGTACCTACATACATACTTTACAACTGATTTTCAGGCCGTAATTTTTTTTATCCTAATTAGCTACACCTTTGAAGCAAAACGTACACTTGTATCCCAGTAATTTCTTATTTTTGCATAGTTAGGTAAATTTTTAGAAAAAATATTATTATAATCGTACGATAATTTGTTCAAACGACGATACAATACGTTTAATAAGAGCGTTGACTGAATTAAATATTTCTGTCAACGTTAAGAGATAGTACCTACTAGTGAAAACACAGCCGCTGCCTTCAAAATAACGTACTTTTCCCCATTACGAACAACACTTTTAGTCCCAAAAGGAATATGTCACATTTCGAAATAATGCAGACATCGGTTGAAGAATTCCTGCCGCATGCGCTACGAAAAGAAATACGCGTTTCCCCAAATATCGGCAATGTAATAGTATATTACACACCGAGGTGGGAAGTGTTTCATTACTGTCGAGAGATTAAATAGTTAACCGAGGTGCGAAGCGCCGAGGTTAACTTTATCTCGAGACAGTAATGAAACACGTCACCGAGGTTTGTATGCTATTTTATTTACAACCATCAATATTTTGTAATTTCAAAATTTTATCTCCGTATACTTCCCGCCCTCCTGGGTGGAAAGTAAACTTTCCACCCGGGCGGGAGGTCGGGAAGTAAAAGTCAAAAATTGACACTTTCAAACTTCTAAAAAGTCAGAAATCTCAACATTACATACATGGTTGTAAATAAAAACTGTTTAAGCTAGATACCGACCGGCACCATCGCAATGTTATTGCGACGGTGCCGAACCGACTGCCTGCGACCGGGTAGTGGCAATGTTGTCAGTGCCAGACCTGACAAAAAGAAAAGCCGTCACATACTAGTTTGAAAAGTTTCCAATTTGTCGTCACATGACATGGCAACCCATAAAAATTAAATATTTTATGTTGCATATCTAGAATATGATTTTTTATTTTGTATGTATCTTCACATTGAAACTAAAAATAAACGGAACCGGTCGTTTGATTTTAGGCTCCCAAATAATATTTTTTTAAACAAATTTTATAGGTAATTTTACACAAACTATACTATCAAAACGTAAAAAATAAACTTTTGTAACTCTCTCTCTTCTCGTGTATCTGGGTGACCGTTCCTCGAATGAAATTAATCCACACAGGTTAAGGTATTTATTGGCACGTCAGATAACAGGTGAGTTAGTTAAAGAAATACAATAAGAGATGGCCACGATGTGAAGAACTGCAGCGGTTCGGCCGGGCCGTGGGGCGCCGGGCAGCGAAGGGGTGTTGGTCGCACTGTTCTACTGGCTCGGGCAGAGTTCCCAAGGGGGGAAAGCAGAGCCTGAAGCGCCGGGGCAGCAGAGGTCTCGAGTCCAGTCAATGTTCCAAGGTGGAAGGCTGTTGACTGAAGAAGCTCGAGAGCGACTTGCTCCTTGAGGGCTGGCTGGCTCTTATACCCGTCGGCGCTGGCCGGACGGATCGATGCTGGGGGTGGAGTCTCGGCCGGGTCGCGTAGACGGCGGTACCGACCGGCGCGCCCTCCCGAGGGGTAGTACGGAGCGCTTTCGTACTACCCGGGGAGCGAGGAGTGGCGGCGTCCGCGCGTTGAAACACGGGTGGTCCTGGTGCTGGCTCCAGGAGGGTGGTTGGTCGTGTTACACTTTGCTTTAATCTGATTTATTTGTTTATAAACTTTTATTTAGCTTTACCTATTAGTATGTTAGTATCATAGCCGAACTAAGCATTGTTACTACTTATGTGTTGGTCAAATCTTGCAAGTGAATTTTAAACCTCTTCCACCCAACCGATTTTGCACACACTTGGCGCAAGTGACACTACAATCTACCTATTATACTCAATAGTTTTGCTCTGAACCAGTTTGTTCTGGAACAAACCCAATATTGTAATTTGTTCAAAATGGCCATCGCTCCAAGAATATCAAAAAATGAATGGAAAAAAGACAAAGTGTGTGACGTCATACTAAATTCAATATGGCGGCCGCCCCACGCTGGCGGATTTCCTATTTCTTCACAACCTCCTTGACATGGGTATGAAATGAACGATAAGGTGGAAGACGCCATACTAAATCAGATAAGCGGATGCTCCAAGATGGCGGAGGCCCCGAGATGGCGGACTAAATTTATTTACCACCTCGACACATGGGAATAAAAAAATAATAAAAGGCACAAAATAAAATTAAAACATACTTTTTAAAAACAAGCTAAAACGAATAAAATAAGTTTAGGTATTCGTTAAGGTAATTCAATACCAAATTTTGAAATCGAAAAGCTTGTGGCGTAAATTGTAAACAAAATAAATACTTCGGCAAGTATGTGGGTATACTTCCTTATCAACCAATCACTGTCCAATAAAATTAATTGGTTCCTACTTTTATGAACATTTTGCGCGACAATCTTTTTGATTTAAAAACGCTTGTCGCAGTTTAGCGTTGAATTATCTTAACAAAAACCTAAACTTATTTTATTCGTTTTATTACATGGCCTAGACAAGCTTTTTTATTTCAATTGCGAAATTTAGCAATTTGGTATTGAATTAGGTACCTACTTACCTTAACGAAAACCTAAACTTATTTTATTCGTTTTAGTACAAATAAATGCTTGTTCTTTAAAAGGTTTTTTATTTTTTATTTTCTTTATGTGGAAAATATCCTGAATGGTAAAAAGTAGCGAAAAATGGCTCTTTTTCAGTCTTTTTAAAACTCGTCACCACGCTTTCATAAAGTGAAAAATCCGTCAGTTTAGCGACATGTCGCCATAAACAGCAACACCGAGAAGTGGACGGTAGGGAAGGGATTGCGCAGACAGAGTCTTCCTCCTCGTCTCGAATTTTCGGAGCGGCCAGCGGCCAGCTAACATGGACGCGTTTAATAACACGAACGTCGTTCTAATTCTAACCGATATTGTTTTGCTGTCGTCGGAAGTGCTTCGTAAAATGTGCACAAAGGAACTCTTGCACATTTACCAGACCCGTTGACCACTTGTTGGACTAGCAACTTGTTGGAATCGCCGCTGCGAGTTTGCAGTGGAATAACAAAGTAGTTGTTCGTATTTCCATTAAAACATTTCGGTACAAAATTCTACGAAAAGTAGAGGGATGATAGAGGATTATCTTTGAGGGAGTTGCAGGACGTTACAAAAACGGCAAAGAGTTAAAAAATCGGGTATTAGACACGTCAATTTGACAGTCATTCGCAAATTTTTCGGAACCGGATCATTTTAAACAGTAGACGAGGGATAGGGCAAGAAACCTGAGGGGTTTAAAAGTAACACACCATGGGCTAAGGGTTGAAAAAAATTAAAAACTTGGAACAAATCGGAGCCGCATGTTAAATTGACGGCAATTTTACTGTCCCGCAACTTTTTTCGGAACCGGATAATTTTTAAAAAATAGACAAGGGATAGAGCAACAAAGGTGGCACATCATGGGCTAAGGGTTGAAAAACCGGATAATTTTTAGAAAGTAGAAAAGAGATAGGGCAACGACCCCGAAGGGGTTTAAAGGGTTGCTAAGGGTTGAAAAATATTAATAACTATGAACAAATCTGAGCCGCGTGTTAAATCCACGTCAATTTGATTTATCAGCTGAGGGGAACCAAGAGATCACTAATGTTTAGAAAATCTCGCCGCTTCAAGTGTGCTGTGAAATAACGAGTGTTTTGTTTGTGCTGATTTCCGTAAAAAAGACAAAGCAGTGTTATACGTTCGCAGCCATCGTGCAAAAACAGTGAAGCTAGTTACCGCTAGTATTTTTTTTTTGTGATTTTCGAGAGGATTACGACACCGCAAGGAAAATCCAGGCATCTGAAAGGTAGTTTTTTGCATGCTATTAGCTAAAAGAACCATTAAGGATTGATCCAAAGATTAGTTTAAAGACTCAAATATTGTGAAAGAGCTACACGTCTGGCAGTGGCAATGCTGCACAGGGGTATTTAGGTTAAGCGACCTCGATGCCTGCGGTATGCCAGCTGATGTTGGGCTAAGTCATGGACTCCTGACTGTGGCGTCGGAATAAGGGGTTTTAGTAGCGTTTTTAAACAAATTATTTCTGACCTTAAAATTAATGTACTGATGACCGATACAACCTGTATACAATCTCGAATAAATAGTTTCTGCATTAAAAGTAAAGAAGATTCAATTAGTTCATTGAAAGGAGTAAAGAACGATACAAATATAGTGAGAAACCCCATTGAGCAGCAATTTAGAGGGAAAAGTGGCAATATAAATATTGAAGAAAGATATGTTAAACTTTTAGAAGAGATAATAAGAATTCGAGAAGAAATATTGTAAGAAACTGTAATGCTTTAGAAATTGAAAATATTGTTGAACTAAATGAATATGAAAATTATTGCAGTTTTTCTATTTATATGTAATTAAAAGATGGTTTAGATACTGTATATCTTAATGGCTACAAATGTAAAGCATTATTAGATACTGGACCTCAATTAGATATCTTAAGTAAAAAATGAATAGTTCGTCATAATTTGCCATATGTATAGAGCAAATAACGATAATTAAGGGTTTATCTGGTACCACAAAATGTCACTTGAAAGCAGAATTAGATCTCATGATTGATAAAAGAGTTACCAAAATTAATCCCATTTTTACTGATGCTCTTTGTTTTGATCTGATAATTGCAAAAACATACTATAAAAAACTTGATTTATTTACAAAAAAAATAATATTCAGAGTGAATTTTCAATAAAAGAAATAGAAAATGGATTTTCAGGTATATTAAACACTGAGGAAATTTCAACCCAAAAATGTATTGTTGATTTTGAAATAAAAGAAGATGGTTCTTATAGACTTTGTATTGAGTATTCGAAATTAAATGAACAAACAGAACTTGATCCTTTTCCATTTCCAATGATAGAAGATATAGTTCAGAAGTTTGGAGGATGTAATTTTTTTTACGAAAATCGATTTGAAAGATGGGTTTTGGCAAATTGGAATTTCTGAGTCAACTACAAAATATATTAACAAGGTTACCATTTGGGTGAAAAAATTCTAGCGCAAAATTTCAAAGAATAATGCAAACAATTTTTGAATAACTGTTACAAGACAAAAAAATGTGTTGTATACAGGGTGGTTCACTTTTATGTGGTAGGACTTTAACATTAGATAGAAAAAGATAATCTAAAATGAAAATTTTATATCAACATATATCGGGGAAAGCTTAGTTTCCGAGATACAGGGCGTTGAAGTGTTGGAAAAAATATGAAGTATTTTTTACACTGTCCGAACCAGTGGAGATATTTAAACCAAATTTGATGTGTAGTACCACCTTTTTGACTACGATATTTAGTGATAATATGAAGGTCCTGAAATAACCAGTGGTGGAGTTATGGGTTTTCACTATCGCTAAATTTAAAAAGTAATTAGTACGGACCTGTCTCACATCAACGTAAATTTTTTTTTCGTAAAGTTCTTTCAATTCTCTACAAAAAGTGTATCTTGACATTTTTTTGTATCTGCCACGGTTGTGTAGTAAATAAATTATTTCGTTTCCATCTCAGCCTTTTTTGCCTAAAAATGTGTTTTCTAAGATTATTGATAAATATCGCAAATAACAGAAATTAATTATGGAACACTTATCGGATTCAGCTATTTTATTTTTAATTTTATGGAAACAATTTTAAAAATAAACTGGCACTTGGTTTGAGGTACATTACTTTATTATCATTTTAACATTTTTATCAAATCTAGTATTATTTCTTAATAATTTTTATAATTCTAAATTTGTACAACATTCAACAATTGTTCAAAATGTGATCCATTCTGTTGCACACATAATTCACTTCGACGCCTAACGGATTGAACAGCATCGATTAAATTGCCATTTTTCAATTCATCGCACGCATTTCTGATACGATCAATAAGTTGTTCCCTTGTTTCTACAGGAGTCGCATAGACTTGTTCTTTTAAAAATCCCCATACGAAGAAGTCCAGAGGTGTTATGTCCGGAGAACGTGGTGGCCAAGCGACCGGTCCCCCTCGTCCGATCCACCTATTTGGAAAGTTATTATTTAACCAGTTCCTCACATTTCGGTGAAAATGTGCAGGACAGCCGTCAAGTTGGAACCAAGCCAACAATCTTAAGTTTAAAGGAATGTCTTCCCACATATTATTATGCTCAGCTACTAAAAACTCCAAAAAATTGTCACCATTCACTCGCTGTGGCAAAAAAAAGGGTCCAAACAGATGATGGTTGTACAATCCAATCCAAACATTGACACTAAATTCGACCTGAAAATTTCTTGGCCGGATTGCATGTGGGTTTTCTTGTGCCCAAATATGCTGATTATGAAAGTTTACTACTCCACGACGAGTAAAACACGACTCGTCCGTCCATAAAATGTTATTTAAAAATTGTCTATTTCCTTCAATTGACTCCAAAATCCATCGGCAAAACACTAATCTTCTTTCTGCATCGCCGGGCCTTAAACCTTGTACGGGTTGTAGATGATACGCATGCCTGTGATCTCTTTTTAAAGCTCGCAAAATTGCAGACCTTGAAACACGTAGGGCCACTGACACTCTTCTGCTACTTGTTGTAGGATTCCTATCGAATTCACGAAGAATCTCATTGTTGCGTCTGACTTGTTGGATATTGTTTTCATTTCCTCGTTCGACGATTCTAGTTCTCAGACCGCGAGTTCTGAATTGCCGGTGCATGTTAACAAACACCGAGGGACGCGGATGGCGCCTATTTGGAAATCGCCTCCGGTATTCTCTGGCTGCTTCCGCAGAGTTCCCATTTGCAACTCCATAGCAGAAATGGATGTCAGCCTGCTCTTCATTTGTAAATTGGAACGGCATTTTAATTATTAACAAAGACAAACTGCGGCGCTGCTACGTTCATCTACTGGATGACAGATTATTGTATTATTACTGTCAATAAGATTTTCTTTTCCATGGCACACTTATCTTCACCAGTACGGCGATGCAGAAAGGACATTAGTATTTTGCCGATGGATTTTGTAGTCAAAGGAAATAAGACAATTTTTAAATAACATTTTATGGGCGGAAGAATCATGTTTTACTCGTCGTGGTATAATTTAGAATTCTACAAATTTAGAATTATAAAAATTATTAAGAAATAATACAGATTTGATAAAAATGTTAAAATGATAATAAAGTAATGTACCTCAAACCAAGTGCCAGTTT
This sequence comes from Pseudeuparius sepicola, assembly GCA_963920635.1. NCBI lineage: Eukaryota > Metazoa > Arthropoda > Insecta > Coleoptera > Anthribidae > Pseudeuparius > Pseudeuparius sepicola. The sequence goes on along the minus strand of OY987302.1, from coordinate 26,086,966 downwards.
ATTTTTAAAATTGTTTCCATAAAATTAAAAATAAAATAGCTGAATCCGATAAGTGTTCCATAATTAATTTCTGTTATTTGCGATATTTATCAATAATCTTAGAAAACACATTTTTAGGCAAAAAAGGCTGAGATGGAAACGAAATAATTTATTTACTACACAACCGTGGCAGATACAAAAAAATGTCAAGATACACTTTTTGCAGAGAATTGAAAGAACTTTACGAAAAAAAAATTTACGTTGATGTGAGACAGGTCCGTACTAATTACTTTTTAAATTTAGTGATAGTGAAAACCCATAACTCCACCACTGGTTATTTCAGGACCTTCATATTATCACTAAATATCGTAGTCAAAAAGGTGGTACTACACATCAAATTTGGTTTAAATATCTCCACTGGTTCGGACAGTGTAAAAAATACTTCATATTTTTTTCAACACTTCAACGCCCTGTATCTCGGAAACTAAGCTTTCCCCGATATATGTTGATATAAAATTTTCATTTTAGATTATCTTTTTCTATCTAATGTTAAAGTCCTACCACATAAAAGTGAACCACCCTGTATATCGATGACATAATGTGTGGAGGATACACTTATGAAGATTGTGACATTTCAAATATTGAAGAAATTCGAAGAAAATAATTTGAAAATTAACAAAAACCAATGTTCTTTTGTTGTGTCAGAAGTTACATTTTTTGGAAGAGAAATAGATGGCGACATAAAGAAGATGAGAAAAGAAAATGTTGAAAAGGTCAGAAATATAAAGATGCCAACTAATTCAAAAGCACTACAGTGTTTTTTGGGTTTAACAAACTACTTTAGAAGTTTTATTAAAGATTATTCCTTGTTAGCAAGACCAATGGAACAATTGAAAAGCAAGAACAAAAAATTTATTTGGACAGAGGAATACGAAAAATCTTTTAAAACATTGGTGGACATAATTACATCAGAGCCAATTTTACGAATCCCAGATATTAGGCTAAATTATGAATTGTCAAGTGATTCTTCATCTTATGGATGTGGTGGCATATTATATCAAAGGGATCCAAATGAAATTAAAAATAGGCTGTTACGAGTAATTGGATATTGTTTTTACACATTCTCGAAAAGTGAACAGAACTATTCTGTCACTCAAAAGTAATGTTTAGGGGTGGTATAAAGGCTGTAAAACATTTCAGGGTGTATTTAGAAGGAATACATTTTAATGTGCACACCGATCATCGAGCATTAACTTAACTTTTAACTACAGGAAATCTTCGTGACCGTTTAGCAAGATGGCAACTGTATTTGAGAAGCTTTGGCTTTAAAATCGACCACAAACGGGGGAAAGAAATAGAAGATACAGATGCAATATCCCGTTTCTGTATTGATTTGCCCACTAAAAAATATTATAACCCTCACCTTTTGGTGCAATATTAAAGTTAATAATTTAGAAAAAACTGCAGATAGAAAACACTCTGTAAAAACAAGACAAATGATAAATGAAATATTAAATTTATATCACGATGATGCTTTCTCTGGAGGACATGATGGATACTTTAAATGCTATTATAAAATTGGAAGTCGATTTTATTGGGAAAATATGAGCAGAGATATATGGTATTATTAGTACAATAAAACTAACACAAAATTAGGCCAAACCCAAACATCCAAAAAAAGTCCTTTCTAGCGCGAAATAGTTCCCTACCCTCCTAAGAGTTAGTACTAAAAAGTTACACCACCACCAGCGTCGGGTTACGGGGGGGAGGGGGTGAAAAGGGCAGGAAATTCTTATTTTTCACAGTTTTGCGTGAATACCTATCTAGCCAACTATGAGGTTTAGCGCAAACGTCATCCTATACGCAAATGATATACATTAAATTCCGAACAAGAATTGTTATATACAGAATTATGGTAATGTGAACGGTTTCCATGATATGGAGGGGTAAAGATTTCTTTGTTTTTATTTCACTTAGTTTTTGTTGAAAAAACTTAAAATGATTACAGTATAAATTAGTAACTGAATAATGTATGTAGAATATATATAGATATATCTATGCATATATAGATACATATTACACCCATAGATTGTTATTTTTTGTCACAACCTAACCTCATAAGTATATATGACTGTAAATATGTCCAATACAAGTTAGTAGCCTTAGTTAATTTGTACTCACTTTTTGCCCTCATTCATTATAGCGTTCTGATTTCCATTCGTTCTTTTAAAGTCAAATCATTCCCATATCTAATTTGTCCTTAGCTTGTAAAAATGAGAAAGTCATGAATAGGAAGCTCATGTGAAAAACAAGAAAATATATATCATCGTATGCTTCTGCAGAGATGGATGCGTCCAAAACTGCGAGTGTCGAAGAAATGGTCTCAATTATTCAAGTATGTGCAGCAAAAAAATGAATTAGTACTTTATTTGGAGTCCAATAAAAAATATATCGATATCATAGTACTCTCAGAAACATGGCAGATATCAGATGTAAGTAATTTTAATTTAGCTAATTATAACAATTATTCTAATGAATCAAAATTTAATCAAAACGATGGGGTTTTGGTTTATATCAAGTCGGGTATTGTTGCTGAAGTAAACACTATTTGTTTGACCCAGACTAATCTCCTTCGTGTTTTATTTACTATCAATAACAGTACGACTGTAGGATTGACGGCTTCTTACCGTCCACCGTCTATAAATGTTGATACTTATATCGCAGACTTAAATAATTACTTTGAAAGTACTAAAAAATGTTTAATGGAGGTATTCCTTGGCGATATAAATATAAATCGGTTGGATGTAGAGTCTGGCTTTGTTGTAGGTTATGTTGATACTCTCACAAGTCATGGTTTTGTTTCTTGCATAAATAATGTTATAACCAGGCAAGAAAGTGAGAGCAATTTAGACCACATATTTGTTGCAAGAGACAAGACATTAGGGCAGATGGGTCTGTGTCCTGCTGTTTTGCGTACCGACTTAACTGACCACTTTTCAGTTGTTGTTTCTGTGCAAAATATAAAATCTAAACAAATATCAGAAACATCAAAAAATACATATAAAAAGACGTGTCTAGATAACTTAAATTTAATGATGCAAAATGAATTATGGCTTGATGTCATGGGTGAGGCTTCTGTACAGAAGGCTTATGATATGCTTATTCAAAAATTGCAGACTTTTATCATAAAATCTACTAAAATTATAGAAAGAAACAATCGTCAAGATAGATATGTCAAGTTAAAACCGTAACTAAAGGATTAATCCAGTCAATAAAAACTAAAGACAAACTGAAAAGAATCATGAATAATACCCGTACTGAAGAATCTAAGCGAATTTATAAACAATACAAGAACTAATTGAATGGTTTAATTCGGAACACAAAAAATTGTTACTATAGAAACAAAATAACTGCGACTGAGGGTGACTATAGAAAAACTTGACAACTGATAAATAATATAACCGGCAATTCACGGGAGTTTGTTACAGTACAAAATACAAATATAAAAAATAATCAGGGTGATGTTATATCTATTGTTATATATAATGTTTTTAACGATTTCTTTATTAATGCTGGTAAAAGATTGGCGGAACAAATAAAAAAATGTCATGTCCTCCCTAAAAAATTTCTGGTTGATGTGGCAGTGGGGCCGTCGTTGTTCTTGGATCCCGTAACGGAGCTGGAAATAGAAAGACTTATATTAGAATTAAAAACTAATTGTGCACCAGGGCCTGATGGTATTACTATGAATATTATTAAGTCAATTCGAAAACATATACTTACTCCTTTAACGCATATAGTAAATATGGTACATGATACGAGTATAGTACCATCTCAATGGAAAGACGCATTGGTAACGCCGGTATATAAGGCGGGCTCGCGTTCACGGGTTGACAATTATCGTCCAATTTCTGTGTTGAATGGTTTTGCAAAGGTGTTTGAGCGGTCTCTAAAAACAATAATTTTTTGAATAAACATAGTGTTCTCAGTGATACACAATTTGGTTTCATAAAAAACGCAAATACAGAAAAAGCAGTATTGGATTTTTTGAAAACATCTGTGGATGCCTTGGACCGGTCAGAAAAGTGTCTTGCTATTTTTCTTGATTTGGCCAAGGCGTTCGACACTGTTTCGCATGATATTTTATTACATAAATTAGAAACCTATGGAATAAGAGGTAGCTGTAATTTACTTTTGCATAATTATCTAGAGAGGCGGGTCCAAAGGGTAAAAGTTGGGGATTGTATAAGTGAGCCTATGGAAGTGGAAGTGGGTGTTCCGCAAGGAACAGTTTTGGGTCCTGTTTTATTTTTAATTTATTTAAACAGTATAAGCCGCATTAAAGGAATGCATGGACATATTGTCTCATATGCTGATGACACCGTTGTTGTGTTTACTGGCAAAACTTGGGAGGAGGTGTACACATTAGCGGAAGCTGATATAAAACGGCTACAAATATGGCTTAATTACCATTTGCTCAGTTTAAATGTTAACAAGACAAAATTTATGACATTTGCACTTTTAAGTAGTGACATACCTGATCGTGAGTTTCTCAAGATGCATTGTTCTGACTGTGATAATAAAGTTTGTCTATGTCCTGATATTCAGAGAGTGGCAAAAATAAAGTACCTTGGCACAATTTTGGATCAGCATTTCAGATGGTCTGGACACGTGACTCAGGTGAGAAATCGATTAAAAACTCTGACGTATAAATTTTACACCTTAAGTCAAGTTCTGTCTTGAAAAATTTAAAAATTCTTTACTTTACTATGGCGGAATCTGTAATTCGCTATTGTATAGCTGCATGGGGTGGTGCTTTTGATGCTGTTTTGCAGAGACTGCAAACCATGCAAAACACTCTATTACAAATTTTATATAAAAAACAAAAGTTATGGCCAACAGAGCGCCTTTACCAGGACACTAGAATTTTTAACGTAAGAAATATTTACGCCTATCGGTGCTTGGTTTGGATGTATCACCAGAGGAGGGATGGTGGAGTCTGTGTGACGAACAGCCGTAAGATAAGGGAGACAAGGCACACTGCTAATTTATCGGTTGACTTACCCTTATTTAAGAAAACACATACCCAAAGATACATTTTCTTTTATGGACCAAAACTTTGGAATCTGGTTTCTGCAAATTTAAATTTAAAAATAATAAAAACAATAACAAGATTTAAAAAGGAACTCCAAATAAAAATTCTAAATGACAATAAAATATTTCAGAAGATCTTTTAATTTAACAGAGTACCTTGCCTATGTTTCAATCCGTGCTTCTAGCTGATTGGATACTACCTATTTGTGATATGCCGATTTTGCTCATATTGTATAAATATTAAGCATATTTAATATTACTATTTTGTATTAATTTGCGTCTCAAAACATTATAGAATGTGCACATAATTAAGTTTGTTCGGTTGAGGGTCAGGGAACCACATCACAAGCACTTCAGTGCTTAGGTGGACACTGTACCTTATAATTATAACAATTGTATTTACATTATGTAATCATTCATTCATAATAAACAATAAACAATAAACAATAAACAATTGCTTAGGACTTAGGACTTAGGCATAATTGCTTAGGACTTAGGCATGTCTCAATAGAGATACTGTAATCATCGACGACGATTTAAATGATGATTCTCAAGTGGACGAAGAACACGAAGATTTGTTTCCTCTCACCAGCCCGAGTGAACTATTTGGTGCTGACTAATAACGCAATTAATGATTCACCTAAAACTTATAACCTTTTGTATCATTTTGATTTCCCTCCCATTTTTTCAATATAGATTGTTTAATATATTTTCTTGTTTTTCACATGAGCTTCCATGACTTTCTCATTTTTACAAGCTAAGGACAAATTAGATATGGGAATGATTTGACATAAAAGAACGAATGGAAATCATAACGCTAAAATGAATGAGGGCAAAAAGTGAGTACAAATTAACTAAGGCTACTAACTTGTATTGGACATATTTATAGTCATATAGGTACTTATGAGGTTATGTTGTGACAAAAAATAACAATCTATGGGTGTAATATGTATCTATATATGCATAGATATATCTATATATATTCTACATACATTATTCAGTTACTAATTTATACTGTAATCATTTTAAGTTTTTTCATCAAAAACTACGTGAAATAAAAACAAAGAAATCTTTACCCCTCCATATTATGGAAACCGTTCACTTTACCATAATTCTGTATATAACAATTCTTGTTCGGAATTTAATGTAGGTATATTATTTGCGTATAGGATGACGTTTGCGCTAAACCTCATAGTTTACTAGATATTCACGCAAAACTGTGAAAATAAGAATTTCCTGCCCTTTTCACCCCCTTCCCCTGAAACCCGATGCTGGTGATGGTGTAACTTTTTAGTACTAATTCTTAGGAGGGTATGGAATTATTTCGCGCTAGAAAGAACTTTTTTTTATGTTTGGGTTTTGGCCCCAATTTTACTGTACTATATATAAAGACTTGTGATATTTGCCAACATATAAAATTTAAGTACTATCCTAAACCTAATTTTGTTCATTTAAGAAATTGTTCAGAGAATCCTTTTGAAACAATACATATCGATTTTGCAGAAATTAATAAGAAATCTGAGGGTAACAGTCAAACGTAGTCATTTTTAGTTACTGTTAATGAGGCTACAAGATATCTTTTTGCGAAAGCGATAAAGGAAAGCGGAATAGCCTTAAACAAATTGATTATATGGAAAAATCTAAAAGTAAAAATGAACAACTTCAGTACAAAATAAAAATTCAAGAACAAGCTAATAAATAAGAATAGAAAAAGAAAATCCCCGAATTTAAAATTAGGCGATTTAATTCTAGTTAAATACCAAAGAACGGGAAAAGATTTTATTGAGAAAGGTCCATTTAAAACTACTAAAACAAAATATATTCAAAATTACTTAACAATATATGTACATTATAATCATAATGGAACAGAAGAAAAAGCACATGTTAGTAATATTAGACAGTATCATCACAGGAGTGATGACTTCTTTGGAGAGGATAATTTTGTAATATATTCACCGCATAAATATTAAATATTGATTGTTGCTGGTAAAATATATACAGTGTCTGCCAGAAAGTTGGATACAAAGGGGAATTTTCTTTATTTGAAGTTTCTAAAAAAAAAAATTCTTGATAAAAGTTGGTGCTTGTGCTTTAACTCAAAATCCACCCGCAATAATTTTGAAATTTCGATTCGTATACAGGGTAAGTTGAAAAATATGAAAATTTCTCAAGAGTAAAGTACCCCTATTTTTAGAACTACATCAGAGTGGCACTAAGAAACGCTGTTTGGAATCTCAAGACAATGTCAAATATGAACTCACAGCCACCTACTCAAAAGAAAAAATTCACACTTTTCGCACACTATTCATCACGCTGTATAATTTTTATAGTTGAATTCTCATTTATTAAATAACTCTTAAATTGTTGCTCTATTAAAATATTTTTTTGTTCCACAGATTAGATGCTATGTTATGTTTGAAATTGTAGGAGTATTTTACCTGGATACAAAAAAACGACAAACTTTGCAGAACTTTCAGTTATTAAATGTTTTTAAAATGCTAGTTAAACGTAAACAAAAATCATTGGTATCGTACTGTCATGCTCGAAGATGTGCCTCAAAATACATATCTAACATTATGTATTATACAGCGTGATGAGTAAAAAATGCGCAAGTGTGAATTTTTTTTTCTTATGAGTAGGTGGCTGTGAATTCATATTTGACATTGTCTTGAGATTACAAACAACTTTTCTTAGTGCCACTCTGATGTAGTTCTAAAAATAAGGGTACTTTACTCTTGAGGAATTTTCATATTTTTCAACCTACCCTGTATACGAATCGAAAATTCAAAATTTTTGCGGGTGGATTTTGAGTTTAAGCACAAGCACCAACTTTTATCAAGAATATTTTTTTTGAGAAACTTCAAATAAAGAAAATTCCCATTTGTATCCAACTTTCTGGCAGACACTGTATATTGTCATTCTGACTTAACTAAATAAAAGAGTATTTATTGAATCTATAAGAGATTTTATTACAAACTTAGATACCCCTGGCGTAAATATTCAACCTAACCAAATTGTTTACGCTAAGAAAATAAGAAATAAGACGAAACAAAGTTGACCTTCCTTATCAAAGCATTAAAGTAAAAGACGCCATTAACACAAAATCATAGGAAAACAGACAAAAACAGACCCACTAATATACACATAAGACAACCCAAAAGATTTAGACAAAACATTTAATTACAGGACAATCAACCAAGCACTTCAAAAGTACACACTGGCGAATAATGGCTTTTATCAAGAGGATATGGGCAAATTCCAAACTATCGACCACCACCACAAATTTATCGTAAACCTTAACCAGACAATTATAATAGACCTTTCTCTAAAAAACTATTAGTAAACTTCGCACTCCTACACATTTCAAAAGATCATCTTATCAATAATCAATTGGCGCAATACTAGTACCTATATTATGAAGCTTTAGAAAACTTCTACAAAATAGTAAGGCTGAGAGCAAAATGAGGATTAATCAATGGAATGGGAAAAGTAGTTAAATTTATTACAGGAAATTTAGATAATGACGACTTGAATGAAGTCTTTATTATGCAAAATATCCATGCACTTGAGAACAATCAAGATAAACTGCTATTAATAAATCATTTCGTTTCTTTTGCAGAAGAAACCAATGAACATTATAACAAAGTCATTTACTCAATAAATAGCAAAAATCAAAAAACGATAGAACACATTCACAATGTCATTACTCAAATACTTACAAACTCTATTGACTTTACCAACAGAAATACACAATCTAAACAATCTCAATAAATTATTGCAAAAACTTCAATTTAAATGAAATAAGAAAAATCGAAAATAAATTACTATATTGGACAAAAAACTAATGTTAATTTCAAAAATACATTGTTGGAAATAATTGAGGGTTCAAAAATCTCGATATGTGTTACCCAAACTCGATTTGTAATGATAATAAAAAATCCCTATCCTAAGTCCTTCGATTCACACCCTTTTCCATATTTATACAATACCCCAGTGAAGAAGATATAATTCTACTACCCCCCTGCATAAAAGAACACCATCGGACCGTTCTAAAATAATACCTACATATTTTCTGTGATCTGCGAAGAATATGCCATATTTAAGTATTACTTTAAAACGGAAGGATGGTGTTTGTTTTCCGTTTTCTTTATTATTTAGACATTTTTGGGACGTTTCGATTAAGTTTATCCGATTTTCAAATATTTCCAAACCATTCCTGATTTTTAATTAATGCAGCTCATCACAATTTTACAGGGGTGTTCCGGATCAAATCTGAATATTCTGTACATATGCTGACCATTGGGATCTCGTAAACGGTAAAAGACAGATAGGTAGTTGATTTAGAGAAAAGTTGTGTATTTTAGTCCTCATTCGTTATCTCAAAAGAAATAGAGGATAGCTTAGTCTGTTCCTTAAATATCCTAAAAAAACTAAAAACCGCCGATTTCGGAATAGCTCATGTCTTTTTTTATTAGAACACCAAAGTTTACGCAATTTAGTATTCTTGTGTTTTCAGGTAGGTATGTTCTTTTCACTGGTTGAATTAAAAATGTTCTAGGGTTTCCAACTTTGTTATTTCTTATGGCCGCCATATTGGATTTTTTTCACCGTTGAATTCCTTACAAAACGAATTCAGAAATGTATAGTACATATACATTGTCTTCTCAACTACTCATAAAAAATCAAAATAAAAATAAAAACTGTATTTCTTTAAATTTCATCAAGCTAGCCATGCAAACAATAGAAATATATTGACAGGCGCAACAGATATTGTTTACCCTTTGCTTTATTGCGTTAAATCAAGTAATCTTTAGTTTGTAACACTGGGGAGATACACGATAGAAGAAAAAATGGCATGTATTCCACTTATATCAAATGTATGAGAAATTCCAAAGAAGCGAGTAGAGTTTACCAAGACTTTACCTTAAAATTTTTGGTTCATATTCCTATACTTCGAGTTGGAATATATTTCATTTGTAATTTTTATCTTGCTTTAGTTCAGTCAAACGGTAGTTTAAAGTGGAAAGTTTTGGTGTAATTGTTTTTAGTGGTTTATTTTATGTTTTTTGGGGTGCTGAACACGAATCTGAAGTTGTCCAACAAAAATTTTCGAGGCAAATATGAGAAATCATCAATAAAATCACGAAAAATAGCGTTTTTCGTGGTTTTCTAATTATAAATGGCAATGCAATCTACTTATGTACTAAAATAAAGAGAAGAAAATTATCTACAATTTAACTCTCTTAACATTTTTTTTGTAAGTCGTATGGTTTCCACGCAAAAGAGTATTGAAACATGGAGGAACTTTTTTTTTTTAAACAGCAAAAAAAAAACACCATTAATTTATAATTTTTATTTCATGTAGGTAAATATTATTGTATATAAAAGACGTGCATTTCTATACAAAATTTTTATGTATTTATGTATACGAGCCCTCTTAGACACGGCTTCCATGCAGTGATGTGAGTGGCGAATATTTCAATTCGAACTTTGCAATATATACCTAGAGAATATTTTGGAAATATTCGGTTCTGGAAAAACGAATATTCGTTTATTTTATATTTCCCGCAAGTTTTGTGAGAAAGTTCGCAATTTTCTGCCCGAAAATTCATATCGAATATACAGGCTGTCCCATAATTTATCCGCCAGAAGGCAACAGGTGGTACTAGATGTCAAAATTTACTGTGTGAGCAAAAAATGCCTTAGTAAAATGTTGCTCGTTTAAAAGATACAGGGTGTTGAAAATGAAACTTGATTTTCGAAAAATTGCAATAATTTCGAAGATGAGAAATCCGAATTAATTTATTATTAATTAGGAAAAATTCAAAAAGGGACCGATAATATTAAACATGCTGAAAATACCTTCCCGAATGTGGGGCGTCATTTAATAAAGAGCATAAGAAAGTGACTTGAGGTAAACGGATGACATTTTCAATACCTCTTGAGGTAAATTCCAAAAAACACTTTGTATTTTGAATAAATTGCGTTGTATTTTCGAAATTAGGATTTTTTCGGTGTTTCTACATTCAGAGACGAATATCTCGCAAACGGCTTGCGATATCGATATTGACCAAGAGTATGTTTTTTACATCGTCAAAACATTCCCAGCTTCACAGGGTAAAATATTATGCAGAATTTAATTCATCACGAAGTTCGCACCAAGCGCCCTCTAGGAACTAGGTTCAAGATAGTAAGACAGTCAAATTGTAGATAATTTTCTCCTGTTTATTTTACTATAGAGCCACTTTTTGCGTAAATAGCTTGCTTTGCAAGTTATAAGCTGTAAATCACTAAAAAAACATTATTTTTAGTGTTTATTTAATGATTTCTCATATTTGTCGCGAAAATTTTTGTTGGACAACTTCAGATTCGTGTTCAGCACCTCAAAGAACATGAAATAAACCACTAAAAATAATTACACCAGAAATTTTCACTTCGCACCCTCCTTGTGTACCATTTGAATAAACTACTTGTTCTTCTGGAGTGATTCCACTGGCCGTTGTTTTCAATTCTTTTAGTCACTTATTTCTTTTGGTGAATCATTTCTTCTTATAAATGCGGCAAGATCGCATTGTCTGATAGAAATGTGCTCAGGCTAACGAGATTTTTCAGGTCATTAAACTAATAATTGCATTGCATCCAACCTGGTGTGAAAGGTCGCCCGCAGAGGGACCCGACCCAACAGCGGTTCGCTACAATTGTTTTCGTTTTTCCTACGTGTTCCAGTTTCGAGAACCGAGAGTCGATGAGCTGCTTTTACTTTAAAACAACGGTGAAATTCGTTTAAAAGAACCACGGCATTTTTCCCGCCCATATAGTAGGTATCCACTTATCTATGGAAATGCAGAGAAGAAAGCTACAGTCCGACATACGAAAGAAGTGTTATTAATGTGGGCATGGGCGATTAGACTGAGTTTTTCAGTCGACTTCTCTTGTTTGTCATACTGTAATTAGCCAAACAACAGCATAATGATAGTTTATTAATTTCCTTTAGTATGACCCTTGCTCATGGATACCCTAATTAGCCGATATCTGACATAAGGTCAGAAATTCAGTAAATAGAGGGAACAGATTTTGCAAAAAATAGAGTTGTCCAGCTATTAGGTATTTGGTATATTTTAATATAAGAAAATTAGTGAGCAACTTTATTTTTCGCGATATGTGTTGGTTGTATCCAATGACGTCAGAACCTATAGACAGGTTTGTTTTGATAAACGCTTGACGCCCAGAACTAATCACAATCTAAGCGCTCTATTAAATTATTCCGAAAATGTCTCGAGATTGTCAGAAATTGCCCCTTTTTGTCCAGCCGTAGCGAACTTATTTCGACTCTGGGCTCGGAGGCTGGCGTCGTTAGACCATCCCCCGAGTCTTCAGGTGAGGTTCCGATGCTTCCGGCGCTCCCAAACCAGAAAAAAACATGCCATATCTATAAGTGTGATTCTGGAGGAACTATAACCGGGAATCACCGGGTGTATAGTTGGTTGATGGTTGACTTTCTGTCTTTGTTTGTAGCATGTTTTTAGAGTAGTATGGATATATTTAATCTTGGAGTCAAAATAAAGGGCATTTTAACAATGGGGGTTTTGACGTCATTGGTTGTATCCAATATTACTCTCGTATCCTTATGACTCTGTCACACATTGGCTAACTAGGGATTCCATATAAACATACTATAAGTAGGTATTCATTCATTTACTGACATCGGTGCCCTCTGTGGTGAGTTGCATCAAGTCATTAAAGAATAAATATTTCAAGAAAATGTCCCCAGTAAACTTACTTACTTACTTACTATTATAATGTAAAATATTTATTATTTTACGTGTTTTTTTTTTGGCCGAAAATAAAATCACTTTTCTTGTGGCATTTTTCACTTATTCGCCACTACTTCAAAATAGAGGGTGTTAAAACTGAATTTAAAAAACGAATTTTCGTAAAAAGAAGTTATTTGTTATTAAGACATTTATTTGGAATTAGGCTTGGATTTGTTTCTTATAAAAACACTTTTTGTAATTTTAGTCAAAACATAAAAAAACATTATCAAAGGAGGGTTTTGTATCCTTTGACTCCCATTTTTTTTCTGTGTGCTCCTATGGTTTAAATCCTTGTCTAATAGACAAGGTTTAAATGAATATATTTTTAATCCAGCATTTATTTTCATTAATTATTTACTCTTGTAAAATTTTTATTTAGGATTTAGATTACAAGAAGCTTCAATTTATTTCGCTATAGGCACATTTATTGGGGTTTTTGTTTATTTTAGGCTTGGTGCCGCAAAGTGGGGCTATTTGGGTCTCGTGGGGCTATTTGTTTTTTTACGAAATCTTGGAAGTCATGCAAGGTAATTCTATTTACAAGAAATATTTTCTTTTTGTAAAATTCACTTGGGGGGAGGGAGCGTTTAGGTTATAGGGTTATAGGCTATTTGGGTCACGTTTTGGGGCTAGTTGGGTCAATAAATAGGTAGCCCTAAGACAATGTACAAAAACTGATTGTCGCTATATATGCTAATTTATATTTTTAAAATGGTACGAAACTAGAACAGGACATACAGAAATTGTAGAAAAGGTCGGAATTTTTTACCGTATAAGTCCTATAAGGAAGAAGATTTACGAAACGCGGTTTTAGCAGTGGAACGAGGCATGAGTCAAGCAAGAGCCGCCGAACGATACAAAGTACGAACCCACAAATGGCAGAAGAGTTATAGAAAACAACTTGCCCGGGTATGCCTGGGCAACAATTTTTTTTTAAACCACCACACAAATGAAAAAACGAAAATTATTATTATTACACAGAAAGATTTTTAGTACCTGTAATAATTACAAATAATAAATGACTCCTACTGTGGCCATAGACCCTCTAACCCCTTCTAGTAGCTCTAACCCCTTCTAGACGCCGAAGTTTCCTACATCTCACTGCTACTAACTAATATCAATTGGAACAAACAACACCTAGCCGGAACCCGTATATGCGGTAGCTTAGTTGGTTAAAGTGCCTACGGCCACAGTAGGAGTCCTGATATGCCACTAAACATCATTTATTATTTATAATTATTACAGGTACTAAAAATCTTTCTGTGTGGGGAACATTCACTCAGATCCCGGGTACCATAAGGATCTGGCTCGGACGGGATCCTTGTCATGTTATCGGGCATTAGGTGACATTGACGTTGTTGGACGTTCCTGCATTTCCCATGAATTTCCTGACGGTTCGAGCTGTCGCAAGTAGTACCGCTTTCTGCATGGACCTGTCAAGATTATCAGTTAGACCCAGCTCTTTGATGTTGCTCAGCAAACTTATTGGTATAACATCAGCTGTTGACACGAGAATTGGACCCGTCTGAACGTTCTCCATTTCCCATTGCCTCTTAATTCGTTCTTCTAAGTCTCTGTACTTCGCGATCTTCTCGGCCTGCTTCACACGCAGGTTATTGTTGTTTGGGATGGCCACATCAATCAGAGTTGTCTTCTTGGCAACCAAATCGTGTCGTTCCTTATATTCCGTTGATGCGAACATCTGACATCCTCCGTGTTATGTGCTGGATTGTTTCTGAAATTTGGCACCCGTATCTGTATCTGTCATCCACTACCGATGCATCTCCTGCAATGAATTTTAGGGAGTTGTGCGTTGGTATAACCTAATCTTGTATCTTCTATGGCTAGTAAGAAGCCTTCCATCTCGGGGAACATTCGTCCCGAGTTCAGCCAGTTGTTCGACGCCGACTTGTCGACATGCTCCTGGTTAACCTCATTAGGATGCCCTCCGTGCAGCGGCTTCTCCAACCACATCTGTAGTTTAACATTGTCGGTTCGGTGGTGATTTTGATACTCGTGTTCCCTCAGACGTAGCGGTGTTGAGACGTCTGCTCCGCATATAGCCCTATGAAGTGTGAAGCTGTTGGCCTGCCTGTGGAAATAATTACGCAGATCTATTATTTGTTGGTTCAATTGCTGGTTGAGGTCTGCCAATCCTCTTCCTCTTAGTTGACGTGGCAGAGTTGTTCTTTCTACGGCGCTACAGGGATGATGTTTATGAGCTTTTGTCAGTAGTGACCTAATTTTTCGCTGCAGGTTGTTGATGTCCGTGTTGGTCCAATTCACTATTCTGAACGAATAACTGAGTACAGAACACGCATACGTGTTTAGGGCCCTAAACAAATTCCTGCTGTTAAGATCAGTTCGCACTACTTGTCTTACTCTCTTGATGAATTCATTCGTTAAATCGGTCTCTATTGTTCGATGGTCTATCCTTTGAGCTTCTTTCATCCCGAGATACTTGTATGTATCTCCCATGCTCATTGCTTCGATGTCCTGGCCATCCTGCTTCTCGTGTGCGCCTTGTTCGAGTCTTCCCCCGACGATGTTAAGGGTGCAACACTTGTCCAGTCCAAACTGCATTCCGATGGCCTCGGAGAAATCGTCTACAATTTTAAGCATTTGCGTTAGTTGGTTCTTGGTTGCGGCTATCAGTTTTAAATCATCCACATATAGCAGGTGATTTAACTCTGATCGCTTCTGCGTTGTTGCTCTTGATAGCGAAGCCGTATTTTGTAGAGTTCAACCGATGTGATAGAGGGTTCATCGCCATGCAGAACCACAGTGGACTGAGTGAATCTCCTTGGAAAATCCCTCTTTGGATGTTGATTGTGTCGGTCTCGATGTTAATGCTTGCTGTTCTGAGTTGTAACTTAGTGCGCCGGGTTGTCATAACGTGTTCTAAAAAGAAAACTGTATGATGATTTTTTTATACAGCTTTAAGATACCTGTGAGCCACTCGTGAGGTACGGAATCAAATGCGTTTTTGTAGTCCACAGACATGTAGATGTTTCGTTGCTTGGAATGAACCTCGCTGCAGATGACAGAGTCTATGATAAGTGGCTCTTTGCAATGGGATTAAAAAACTGATAGCCTCAACCAAGAACCAACTAACGAAAGAAGAACTAACTATCTCACTGAGACTGACAGTCTAAGACAGTCATAGTATGATTGTCGCGCCCTGAAGATGCCCCGTGCAATGGACGAAAGCTCGGAACGAGAAGTTTCGCTGACGCAAGATCCATCCGGAAGAAACTCAGATTCATCACATTCTGCTTGTGGAAGTTTCCAATCAAGACTAGAATATTCATGTCATATTCATATGGCATTTTTACGGCCCATGCCTATAAAAATTTTACCTCGCCATTGAAAATTTGTATATTTATGTGTTCTTTATGTCCAATCGGACAACTTCTTACATAAGATTAGGGCAGGGCATTATTTTTCTTTCTTTCTTTTTCTTTTCAATCTTTTAAGGGCTTACGATATGGAATTTCCCAAGAAAAATTTAATTTTATAATTTTATTCGAACATCGAAAAGCTACAACGTCATAAAATTTCACAGCTGATTTTTTCAGGATAGTTTAATAAGAATATTTAAAATAAAGTGGCAACCTTGTCCGACAAAAATTGTCGGGAAATTCCGTTGTCGGACTGTCGGACGCCCAAAAAAATAAAAGAGGTCCCAAAAAACGCCCCCCTACTGTGAATTTTCTTATCTGAGTTGTCTAACGGGACACAAAAAAACACATACACAAAGTCTCAATAATAATAATAACAATAATAACAACACGAACATCTACAACATGGGAGCCAAACGAGAACTAGGGTTCCACCCACCGAAGGTGCTGCGCGGGAACTTCAGCCAGCGTTCACAGAGGCGGGATTACAACGACGACGCATGAAATGGAGTGTGTCCATGAATGAATCGATTATGCGTATTTTTTACAGGGTGACAAACTTAGGACAAGAGATGATCGGCTACCGACAACAACTGCATGCCGAGTTCTGCAGGGAGTTTCCACAAATGCAAGTGTCTGAACAAAGAGTGTCAGATCAGTATCGAACTATTCTAAGAAATAACCGAATTCCAGAAACGCGACTTAACGCTATCAAACGGGAAGTTGAGCTAGAGATCCACGGCGAATACATAGACATAGATGACAACAACAACAATGGGGAACTTCAAGCGCCTGGACAACAACTAGAAGCCGAAACGGTAGAACCAACAACCGAGAGTCTGGAATCGGTTAACGAAGAACATTTTGAAGGCTTAAACGCACATATGAGACAGACAGTATTGCGATACGAAGGCACAGACCCACTGAGCAGGCCACCGCTACCAAGATTAAATTCTTCCAGGAAACTTGCGATCGTGCTCGATCTTATGAACACACGAATTTTACCAAACTATGTTTCAGTGACACCAACATTAGAACGTATGCACATGTTAATCTACTGTGCCGCAACGGCAGTCACCACTGTAATGGGTGCCAAGATCCGAACAGCCCAAGAGTTGAATCGTGCAAGACCAGAACCACGAATGGCTCAATGGGAAATGCGACTAAATCGGAAGATCGAGAGTCTCCGTAAAGACATAGGACAAGTGACGGAATATATCAGAGGAGTTAGAACTAGAAGGATCCAGAGGGCGGTGCAGGCAATAATGAGCAGCACCCAAATGCATTCTCGGCATGAACCCGCGAACATCACTGCTCAACAATGTCTTGACACATTAAAACAAAAACTTTCTGTTTTCGCAGGGCGTCTGAGGAGATACAAGGCTAGTGACAACAGGAAACGAGACAACAAACTCTTTGAACGATCAGAAAAGGGTTTCTACCGTGCTTTTAATTCTAGCGCCGATGCCACAAATGCGAGTTACCCTAGCAGAGAACAGGTCGACGGTTTCTGGAGAAATCAACTTGCCACACCAGGTCCATACAATGTCAGTGCAAGCTGGATCAGCGAAGAACGCGAGATGGGCCGGAACTATAGCCAGATGCAACACGAGCAATTCACGGCCGCTGAGGTCTCCGATGTCATCAAGAATTCCCACAACTGGAAGGCACCAGGTCCAGATCATCTCCAAAATTATTGGATTAAGAAGTTGTGGTGCACGCATGAACAGATAACTACCTTAATTAATGAAGTCTTGCTCGATCCTCTGAAAATGCAATTGTTTCTTACACAGGGTGCAACCTACCTGTTACCAAAAGACCAGCGGAATATGGATAACCCTGCCAAGTACCGCCCAATAACCTGCTTGCCTACGCTGTACAAGATAATCACATCTTGCCTTACGCAGCGAATATATGCTCACTGCGAGCGGAACAACATCATTGCAATGCAGCAGAAGGGCTGCTCGAAGGGCGCAATGGGATGCAAAGAGCAACTCATCATAGACTCTGTCATCTGCAACCAGGCTCATTCCAAGCAACGAAACCTCCACATGGCTTATGTGGACTACAAAAAAGCATTTGATTCCGTACCTCACGACTGGCTCACAGGTATCTTAAAGCTGTATAAAATAGATCATCATACAGTTTCCTTTTTAGAACACGTTATGACAACCTGGCGCACTAAGATACAACTCAGAACCGCAGACAGTAACATCGAGACCGACACAATCAACATCCGAAGAGGGATTTTCCAAGGAGATTCACTCAGTCCACTGTGGTTCTGCATGGCGATGAACCCTCTATCACATCGGTTGAACTCTACAAAATATGGCTTCGCTATCAAAAGCAACAACGCAGAAGCGATCAAGTTGAATCACCTATTATATATGGATGATTTAAAACTGATCGCAGCAACCAAAAACCAACTAACGCAAATGCTTAAAATTGTAGAGGAGTTCTCCAGGGACATCGGAATGCTGTTTGGACTGGACAAGTGCCGCACCCTTAATATCATCCGGGGAAAGCTCGAACAAAGCGCACACGAGATGCAGGACGGCCAGAAGATCGAAGCAATGAGCAAGGGAGATACATACAAGTATCTCGGTATGAAACAAGCTCAAAGGATAGACCATCGAACAATGAAGACTGATTTAACGAATGAATTCATCAAGAGAGTAAGACAAGTAGTGCAAACTGATCTTAACAGCAGGAATTTGTTTAAGGCCCTGAACACGTATGCGTGCTCTGTACTCAGCTATTCGTTCGGAATAGTGAATTGGACCAACACGGACATCAACAACCTGCAACGAAAAGTTAGGACACTACTGACAAAAGCTCATAAACATCATCCCCGTAGCGCCGTAGAAAGAACAACTCTGCCACGTCAACTAGGAGGAAGAGGATTGGCAGATCTCAGCAAGCAATTGGACCAACATATATTAAATCTGCGTAACTATTTCTACAGGCAGGCCAACAGCTCCACACTACATAGGGCTATATGCGGAGCAGACGTCTCAACACCGCTACGTCTGACGGAACACGAGCGTCAAAATCACCACCGAACCGACAACGATAAACTACAGAGGTGGTTGGGGAAGCCGCTGCACGGGAGGCATCCTAATGAGGTTAACGAGGAACATGTCGACAAGTTAGCGTCGAACTATTGGCTGACCTCGGGACGAATGTTCCCCGAGACGGAAGGCTTCCTACTGGCCATACAAGATCAGGTTATACCAACTCGCAACTACCTAAAATTCATTGTAGGAGATGCATCGGTAGTGGATGACAGATGCAGATACGGGTGCCCAACTTCAGAAACAATCCAGCACATAACAGGAGGATGTCAGATGTTCGCATCAACGGAATATAAGGAACGACACGATTCGGTTGCCAAGATCTTGCACCAGGAACTGGCGGAAAGAGAGGGTCCCATATTACAACTACACACCTGAGCCTGTTCTTGAGAACAGCAACTACAAGATGTACTGGGATCGTACAGTTCTGACAGATCAACGAGTTGCCCATAACAGACCGGACCTTATAATAGTTGATAAAATTTCTAGGCAGACAACTCTGATTGATGTGGCCATCCCGAACAACAACAACCTGCGTGTGAAGCAAGTCGAGAAGATCGCGAAGTACAGAGATTTAGAAGAACGAATTAGAAGGCAATGGGAAATGGAGAACGTCCAGACGATTCCAATCATCATGTCAACAACTGGTGTTATACCAAAAAGTTTGCTGAGAAACATCAAGGAGCTGGGTCTAACTGATAGTCTTTACAGGTCCATGCAGAAAGCGGTACTACTTGCGACAGCCCGAACCGTCAGGAAATTCATGGGGAATGCAGGATCATCCAACAACATCAATGTCACCTAAGGCCCGATAACATGGCAAGGGTCTCGTCCGAGCCAGATCCTTTTGGTATCCGGGATACTCGGGATCTGAGTGAATGTTCCCCGTAGAGGGAGTGCGAATGCCTTTTGGCTAAGTCGAGATAATAATAATAATAATAGATGACAACAACAACAATGGGGAACTTCAAGCGCCTGGACAACAACTAGAAGCCGAAACGGTAGAACCAACAACCGAGAGTCTGGAATCGGTTAACGAAGAACATTTTGAAGGCTTAAACGCACATATGAGACAGGCAGTATTGCGATACGAAGGCACAGACCCACTGAGCAGGCCACCGCTACCAAGATTAAATTCTTCCATCATAGACTCTGTCATCTGCAACCAGGCTCATTCCAAGCAACGAAACCTCTACATGGCTTATGTGGACTACAAAAAAGCATTTGATTCCGTACCTCACGACTGGCTAACAGGTATCTTAAAGCTGTATAAAATAGATCATCATACAGTTTCCTTTTTAGAACACGCTATGACAACCTGGCGCACTAAGATACAACTCAGAACCGCAAGCAGCAACATCGAGACCGACACAATCAACATCCGAAGAGGGATTTTCCAAGGAGATTCACTCAGTCCACTGTGGTTCTGCATGGCGATGAACCCTCTATCACATCGGTTGAACTCTACAAAATACGGCTTCGCTATCAAAAGCAACAACGCAGAAGCGATCAAGTTGAATCACCTATTATATATGGATGATTTAAAACTGATGGCCGCAACCAAAAACCAACTAACGCAAATGCTTAAAATTGTAGAGGAGTTCTCCAGGGACATCGGAATGCAGTTTGGACTGGACAAGTGCCGCACCCTTAACATCGTCCGGGGAAGGCTCGAACAGGGCGCACACGAGATGCAGGACGGCCAGGAGATCGAAGCAATGAGCATGGGAGATACATACAAGTATCTCGGGATGAAACAAGCTCAAAGGATAGACCATCGAACAATGAAGATCGATTTAAGGAATGAATTCATCAAGAGAGTAAGACAAGTAGTGCGAACTGATCTTAACAGCAGGAATTTGTTTAAGGCCCTGAACACGTATGCGTGCTCTGTACTCAGCTATTCGTTTGGAATAGTGAATTGGACCAACACGGACATCAACAACTTGCAGCGAAAAGTTAGGACACTACTGACAAAAGCTCATAAACATCATCCCCGTAGCGCCGTAGAAAGAACTACTCTGCCACGTCAACTAGGAGGAAGAGGATTGGCAGACCTCAGCAAGCAATTGGACCAACAAATAATAAATCTGCGTAATTATTTCCAGAGACAGGCCAACAACTCCACACTACATAAAGCTATATGCGGAGCAGACGTCTCAACACCGCTACGTCTGACGGAACACGAGCATCAAAATCACCACCGAACCGACAACGATACACTACAGAGGTGGTTGGAGAAGCCGCTGCACGGGAGGCATCCTAATGAGGTCAGCCAGGAACATGTCGACAAGTTAGCGTCGAACTACTGGCTGACCTCGGGAAGAATGTTCCCCGAGACGGAAGGCTTCTTACTGGCCATACAAGATCAGGTTATACCAACTCGCAACTACCTAAAATTCATTGTAGGAGATGCATCGGTAGTGGATGACAGATGCAGATACGGGTGCCCAACTTCAGAAACAATCCAGCACATAACAGGAGGATGTCAGATGTTCGCATCAACGGAATATAAGGAACGACACGATTCGGTTGCCAAGATCTTGCACCAGGAACTGGGGGAAAAACTGCTGCTTGTGCAGGCAGAGAGGGTCCCATATTACAGCTACACACCTGAGCCTGTTCTTGAGAACAGCAACTACAAGATGTACTGGGATCGTACAGTTCTGACAGATCAACGAGTTGCCCATAACAGACCGGACCTTATAATAGTTGATAAAATTTCTAGGCAGACAACTCTGATTGATGTGGCCATCCCGAACAACAACAACCTGCGTGTGAAGCAAGTCGAGAAGATCGCGAAGTACAGAGATTTAGAAGAACGAATTAGAAGACAATGGGAAATGGAGAACGTCCAGACGATTCCAATCATCATGTCAACAACTGGTGTTATACCAAAAAGTTTGCTGAGAAACATCAAGGAGCTGGGTCTAACTGATAGTCTTTACAGGTCCATGCAGAAAGCGGTACTACTTGCGACAGCCCGAACCGTCAGGAAATTCATGGGGAATGCCGGATCATCCAACAACATCAATGTCACCTAAGGCCCGATAACATGGCAAGGGTCTCGTCCGAGCCAGATCCTTTTGGTATCCGGGATACCCGGGATCTGAGTGAATGTTCCCCGTAGAGGGAGTGCGAATGCCTTTTGGCTAAGTTGATATAATAATAATAATAACAATAATAATAATAATAATAAACGACTTTATTTTAGCAAGTACATATTCTATAAGTACAAAAAAAATTACAATAATAAGTCTGCAAAGCAGACATGACGGGGCGAGATTTAGTACATCCAAACGAAGCAGTCTGGACGCCTATTTTTACACCTAACCCCAGATACCAGGTGACATATTAATGCAATAAAGACCATCTTTCCTACACTTACTTTTACCTATCCAACATTGTTAAATTCGGAAGAAAATCGAATAGCGACATCACAAAATAAATGGCACGCTCTCCGAATAAACCAAAAACAGTAACAGTAATTATCAGACACGTTGTACAATCAGGTCCCAGTCTGCTCACTGAACAAAGCTTCAAAAAGGCGCTTCTAAATGTTTGTAGTGTGATATTGCTCACATCAAAACGAAAATTGTTCGTGCAGTTAGTTATGCGATATAAAAAAAGACCGTCTAAACATAGCGGTTGCACGAAGTGGCGGCGTTAGAGTTCCCCTGAATCTAATATTAATGTTATGCACATCCGAACAAAATGTGATCTTCTTATATAAATATTTTGGAGCCTTCTGAATAATAATCTTAAAAAATAGCGTAGCAGAATGACACAATCTATACGATTTTGCATGTTCAACCATTCAATTTCTTTAAATGTATGACTAATATGTTCAAACTTGCGAACACCAAAAATTACTATTAAACATGAATTTTGAAGCTTTTGTATACGTTGCTTATCAACACCGTTTAAGCACGAATCATACACCACATCGGAGAAATTGAGGTAAGACAAAACCAGCGACTCGCACAACAGTGTTTTTATATACATGCCTATGTTGATAAATAAGCCTCAAGTTCATGTATGCTTTTTTAAGACAATAATTAGAGATATGTGCGGAAAATCGCAGATCCTGATCCATTATTAAGCTCAGATTTCTGACATATTCCTTGTAAGGAATAGTTTCGCCATGTAGTGTGATAACGTTATTTTGCTCTGTAAACTGGTTGAGACGATTTTTATTCCAAAAATTATGACAGTGGATTTCTTTTGGTTTAGCTGCAGGCAATGGCCTATGGATGCATCAAGTATACTGCACAGATCAAAATGTAAAGCGGAGACAGCTTGTGAAGCTTCGCTCGGAGGAAAAGATAGTATAACTTGACTGTCATCGGCATAGAAATGTTGAGTTCCCGAAAAAGAGGTAGTCGCCAGTTTAGAGATATATATTGCAAAGAGGGTGGGTCCCAAAATCGACCCCTGAGAGACTCCGCAAGCCAAATCCTGAGATGTAGACACCTTACCCACATATACCACCACCTGAGACCTCCCCCTCAGGGGTGCCCGCTGAAGTAGACAGGCCAATATAATTAAGAATTGCGGACAGTAACCTGTGGCTTAAGATGTCGAAGGCCTTAGAGTAATCGAGAAGGACAAGGAGAGTTTTTTTCTAAAACCAGATTGTAATATTGGAATGATCTTGTTTCTATTTAAATGTTCAACTGCAATTCCATAATTTTTTCCAATATCTTGGACAGCACGGGCAGGATACTTACAGGACGAATATTATTAAAGCTAGATACATCACGTATTTTCGGTAGTGGGATAACGTGCGCTTTTTTCCACATACTGGGAAAAACTGAGTTTTTTATACAGAAATTAATTAGGTGTGTAATATATGGCAACTTATGAGGTACGCATAATTTAATCGTTGAAATATTTATCCCGTCACAGCCCATAGCCTTGCTTTTAATCCTCTGAACTACTCCCAACACCTCAGCCTCAGAGACTGCCGTGAAAGAAAATGTCGACGTAACGGTATCTTTAATATTATTTAAATAATAATCAAGGGTGTCTTCATCTAAGGACAACCTCGGAACCGACTGCACAAAGTGAGTATTGATACCTTCGACATTTGAATATTCTTGGAGGAGTTCACGGGTCTTGTTTTTTAATAAATCAAGAGATCGAAGATTTGACCACACTGATTTGCTGTTATGACACGTATTAAATATGTTATGGTGAGGTAATTAAAAATTTTTTGTAGGCTTGGGCCCGAGGACTTATGCGAGTAGCATATTATATTCATTATAATTGTCTTTTTTTCATGGATATACCTACATTGTGTTCTACTTACCCTATAAGCATTAACGATTTTTAAATAAAAACACATACACAGACAATAGTCGACGATAAACCCATCCACCAGCAGAGAAGTCGCGGGACTGGGCGGCCCGCGGCCCGCGGCCCTGGCCCAGATGTCTTAGCAAACCCCTGGACAACAAAACCCCCAAAATTCTTCTAAAGCACCTGAGTAAGTTGGACTGGCCAAGTAGTAAGATATTGTGGTTTTGATTCCTTTATGTTTGAATTGCCTTTTTGTCTTTTTATTTTCATTTTTATACCGAGGATTGGGTAAACTTATTTGCAGTTATGTCAGTTGAGGTAATGAGTGTTTTATCTAGTCTTTATGCTAATTAAGAACTTCTATTCATGCCGTACGATTATTCTGAATTTTGAGCCATATTATTTTGGTATTGCTTGCAAGAGTATTGTCTTTTAATTGAATCATTTTATGCTACAAACTTGAGTAATATTGATTTACATTTTATGCCAATTTGTTGTTCAGAGTAATCAATTAATGTTGTGCTATTTGGGGAATCTTTTGCAATTTTGTAGTTTTGATATGAATATTATCATTTTATTGCCATACTTTGTATGTCGTGCCATTTTTGACATATTGTTTTGTACCTTTATTTAAGTTCAATTGTTTAACAGTGTATCTTTTGAAACGTTTGGCTTGTGTTACATGAAAAGAGTTCATATTTCGGATATCTTGAGTGGCGTTGTGCGAAATCATAGATTTGTACAAATAGTCATTATTTAATTATTGCACATGTTTTTTTAAAACTTCCTCTTAATCTATATTTTATTAACGTAATGTACTGTTCCGTAATTGTTCTTAATATACATATTTAAACTACCCTGTGTCTCCGTCATACACCCTTAGGCCCACACTAAAAGAAAATCTTGTAGACCACCCTGTATAATACCGCTCGCCAATTAACATCTACCAGGGTAAGATACTACAATAACTACCTATAATTTTCTTGTCATTTATAAAGGGTGTTCGAAAAATAGACGGAGATATTTAGAGGGTGATTCCTTGTTAAAAAATATGAAAAAAAGTTTCTATAAATATGGGTCCGGAAATGCAGAGTTTTCAAGGAAGTGGCGTACATTTTTTTTCCAATAATATTCGCTAAGGTGCCCCCCGGGATGCCACTGGACTTAATAATTTTAATCTACATATTAGGGCTAAATTAGCCTCTTAATACAACAAATAACATTGTCAAATTTCGACATAATCGATATTTTTTAAGATTTTTTTTTAATTTAACATCCTGTATCTTGAAAACTCTGCATTTTCAGACCCATATGTATAGAAACTTTTTTCATATTTTTTAACAAGGAATCACCCTCTAAAATATCTTTGTCTATTTTTCGAACACCCTGTATAGCACGTCTGCTATACAGGGTACATCTGCAGCACATTCATAACTTTGGTAAGTACAGAAAATTTAAGGGCATGTGGGGAAAAATGCGCTTGTTACAGCTATGCAATTAAAAAAATTTTGACTTGGGCGGTTCTTGAAGGACTACCTACTCAATCTTGCTTTTGGGCCAAAAAGGTAGTTTTTAGGAATTTGGGAAATATAGGTTATGACGCCATCAAAGATATTTTTCCCAGGACCATACCTGTTTCTCTTTATATTTGGAAAGAGCACGTTTTTCTGATAAACTTTCATAAATAATTTTTTTGATAACTTTTTTCATTAAACAGGTATATGCGTATTATCTGTAAAAATATAAAAAAGTTGCCATGGTATTTTTTTAATGAAAATCGAGTTAGCCATGGTTTATGAAGCTATATTTTTAAAATTTTATTATCATTAAAAATTAACTATTATTATTAAAAATGTAACTGTATGAACGCCTTTTTAAGAATAATTGTCATTATAAACACTTACTATGTGTTATATGTAAAAATCTAACAATTTTAGCGAAAAGCAAAAACCAATATACAGGGTGAGTTTTTTTCGATGCCCACTATGGGGATCTCGGAAACTAGCAGAGCTAGAACAAAATATATAGCTAAAAACAAAATATTAGAAAGTTTGAAGTATGTCTTATTATAAAATAGAATGTAATTATGAAAATATTCCATTGCTGACTACGTGAAAATTAAAAAAAAATCAGAAAATTAGCCATAGCTCTTATTTTTTATAATAACTATGCCGAGTATTATATTTTTGGAAAGCTCAAAAAATGTCTGATTTTATAAGGCCACAGCCAACTATGATTTACATTTAAAAAAACACAAGTTTATGTCATATCTCAAAATTCACAAGCAACATAAAAAAATGGATAAGATTATCCTATTAAGCCCAAAATTATCTACAATTTTTGTCTCCGCAGTTTTGCTGTATAATCAGAAATAACGGAGCTACAGGAATGTGATGAAATAGCAAAAAATCACTCTTCAAAATATCTAGCGAGCCATGAACTTTTTTAAAAATCCAAAAGGGGCATTAGATTGAGCATTCAATTCAATCTGTCCCCATTTAACCTTTGTTCTAGCTCTGCTAGTTTCCGAGATCCCCATAGTGGGCATCGGAAAAACTCACCCTGTATAAAAATAAATGCTAGGTAGGTTCTTACTTATAAATAATTTTCAACGAGACTCCCTTCTTTTAATAAACGTAAGTCTAGACGGCGTCTAACTTCTGTCTTAGTGTCTGTCATTAGATTTGCATTTATGGGGATTTCTGAAAAATTAATAGAAAAAATAGAAGATGCCTGTCGGCAAATAACACCAGATGTATTAAGAAAGGTCACTATTACATAGAAGTTAGACGCCGTCTAGACTTATTTTTATTAAAAGGTAGCCACATTAAAAATTATTTATCCGTAAGAACCTACCTAGCATTTATGTTTATATTGCTGGTTTTTGTTTTCCCTAAAATTGTTAGGTTTTTAAATATAATACATAATAAGTGTTTATAAAAGTTTTACAGTTATATTTTTGTAAATATTAGTAAAATTTTAATACTTTTTCCATAATACATCTGTCCGAGCGTCTGTCAATTGTTTCTCTCAAAAATATACCTTCAGAAGGCATGGCTAACTCGATTTTCATTAAAAAAATACCATGGCAACTTTTTAATATTTTTACAAATAATACGCATATAACTTT
Organism: Pseudeuparius sepicola; assembly: GCA_963920635.1. Lineage (NCBI taxonomy): Eukaryota > Metazoa > Arthropoda > Insecta > Coleoptera > Anthribidae > Pseudeuparius > Pseudeuparius sepicola. Next base: position 26,059,173 of record OY987302.1, on the reverse strand, counting down.
TTAAATAAACAATATATCAAAAAAATTTACTTACGAAAGTTTATCAGAAAAACGTGCTCTTTCCAAATATATAGAGAAACGGGCATTGTCCTGGGAAAATTATATTTGATGACCTCATAACCTACATTTCCCAAATTCCTAAAAACTATCGTTTTGGCCCAAAAGCAAGCTTGAGTGGTCCTACAAGAAACCCACAAGTCAAATTTTTACTTGTTGTTTTTGTTTGCCTATAATTACCCCGAAGCGTCGAATTTGGGACACCCTGTACACTACTTCAAGGTGGTGAGGAAGTGATAAGAAACTTTCTTGTAGAGAATTTAATGGGGGAGTAATATTATATAACCAAAATGGTTATATTTGAGCGCCAGAAGCTTGAACTATTTGGTAGTTAAATAAAACATCACATTTTCCTATTTACAATTTATTTACAAGTTGAAATCGTACATAACAATGATACAATGATTACAATAAATTGATCTTATCGAAATTACACTAAATAGGTTAAAATTGTATTAGTTACAATAAGAAATTTGGTTACTGTGAGAGATGTGAAAAACCACTAGGAAGAATGTTCAAACATTAAAATACGTAATCAGAGACGTTCATGAGATAATTATGTAAACACTGCAAGCACGAAAAGTTCACATGAGCATTAAGCACTGAGAAACTTTGGACCATTTTATTTTTACAGACACTAATGTTTTGCCACCGCTACTCCGAGCTTCTTATGGTAGTTACGCCCTCGGCTAAACTCGAGACTTTAGCGTGGGTCGTGGACAGTTCAAGCTGGAGTAAGACAATGTGTGACCACTGTCAAACCGGGTCGTAAGGCTGGCGTGTTAGTTCATAGTCCGTTGGTGCTTCGCTCACGTACTTGAGTACATGTAAAAGAAAATACAAATAAAAGTCTCCGAAAACAAACTGACTAAAGTTTACTTTTACACAAAGATATAATCTTAAGATGGATTATGTGACGTAACTTTGACTTAATGAAATGTCAATGAACCCCAAAAGTCATTAACTGGACTATTATAAAATAAAATTTACAAGTACAAACCGAAATTTGGTTATCCCGAAAACATGACTTATTTATTTAGGTAAACGAAATAAATTTCACTTATACTAAATCACAAAGATAAATGGCAACATTAACCAAATACAAAACGATTGACCACTTCCCCATTCGATCTCAAAACAAAATACGAAAAATATAACGGCCACGAAAGCTAAATAACCAAAAAAGAACAGTGGTAGAGTCCACGTCAATCTCGGGCAACTCAAGGGTTCGTCACGACAAGTCTGCGCTAATAAAACAAATTTATAACCAAAATTAAGGCCACAGCTCGCAGCGTGTAGCCCACAGAGAAAAGGGGTGAACAGGCCTAGGTGAGAGTAGCTCAAGAAGTCGTCCAATGACGTGATTAATAAGAAATTATTAAAAATCAAGCAGCTAACTCACCCAGACTGTGTTCCCTGGATCCTCTTCGTGGTCCACCTGCAGCAGGTCGCTGTTGAAACTCAGCAATACGTGGACACCCACACCTCAAGACACCTGCTCTCAGCACATATAATATAGTAAAAACAGAAAACCCAAATTAGCACAGCGAAAATAAATGCACACTGTGTACAGACCACTTAAGCCGTCCGTAAGGCTGAAAGTTAGGCTTTGAAAGAGTTTTCACGCGGAAATCTTAGAGACAGAAAAAATCAAAACCGAACTTTCACCTGACGTGAATTCACCACGAGTCTTCAGCCTCGTTCACACAGAGCTGCTTTGAAAGAGTTTTCACGCGGAAATCTTAGAGACAGAAAATCAAAACCGAACTTTCACCTGACGTGAATTCACCACGAGTCGTCAGCCTGGTTTACACAGCTTCTTTATCTTTTAATTTTACTTTATATTTAAGAAATAACCAACGGCATTTGTCCCTTGATTGGAATTGACCAATGGCATTTAATATTTCTCAAAGATAAAGTAAAATTAAAAGATAAAGAAGCTGTGTGAACCAGGCTTAAGATAGGGAAGTGCCACGATCCCTGTCGCCGGGCCTATATGCCTATATATAGCTTCCTTCGCAATATGACTAGAGATTCATGGCTTGACTTGATATTCAAGCTACTTGACTTGACTTGACTTGAAATCAAGTCAAGTAGTAATTTTCCAATATCAAGTCAAGTCAAGTATTTATTTCTCAAGTAATTGAAAAATAAAGTTTTTCTTGAAGCTACTTGATTACTTGATTTTTTTATCAATTTCAAATTTTATTATCATTTAGGAGAGTAAGGTAAATAATAATAATAAACCTTTGCATTGTACACTTTTTTTGCAAAACGAGGAAAGAACAAAAATAAACTATTTTAAGTCCGTACCAAAACTATGTGAATAGTCTGTGAAACAACAAAAACTTCTATTTGTTTCATGTTAACACCGTTCAAAGCACTTTTTTTCTTAATATATAAACATTTTTCTCGGAAACTTGGTTCTTATTTTGTGTGTTAATAATAAATAAACATGTTCACAAGTAAAAGTAAATTTTATTTTATTGCCAATTTTAGAGATTCATGGCTTGACTTAATATTCAAGCTACTTGACTTGAAATCAAGTCAAGTTCAAGTCAAGTAGTAATTTTCCAGTATCAAGTCAAGTCAAATATTTAATTTGTCAAAAGCTTCATTTTCAAGTCAAGTCAAGTTATTTGTTAAAATATCAAGCTACTTGACTTGATGAAACCCTAAATATGACGACTTCCGCCTTCTAGTATGTCGTAGAATTTTTTAAAATTAAAAGCCTGGTTCATACAGATTCTTTATCTTTTAATTTTTCTTTATCTTTAAGAAATATTAAATGTCGTTGGTCAGTTCAATCAAGGGACAAATTCCATTGGTTATTTCATAAAGATAAAGTAAAATTAAAAGATAAAGGAGCTGCATGAACCAGGCTAAACTTATTATAAAAAAACTCTAAATACCACAGCCGCAGATCCAGAGGACAGGCGGGGGTGTCAACTGTCAATTCTGCCAAACTCTTACCACAGATACTAGACCAGAAAGAAATGTCGAAAACAAAGACTGAACTTAGTATATGAAGTCAGCACCGTGGCGCTAACCAATCACAAAACAGAATTAAGTGAATATTGTCTTTGTGATTTATGTCAGACAGTGCTTACAACAATGTAATCGTTCTAATAGTACATAGGTACCTTCATGACGAATAAAATTTAAACACTTTTGCAACCGGCACATACCTACTTTTTTATACGGTTCAACAGTTTGGTTGTGAACAGGTCTGGGCACTCCCCCAGTTTTGGCAGTTCGATGATCTTAGTACCTGAATCTATCACGGACGTTGTTTGTCGTTACTGTCGCCAGTTATGTTCATCGACCCCACAGCACACCGACCTGGACGAAAACCCCGAATCAGCGGAATCAGCTTTTTATTTTTCGTACACCGCATTTCCAATTTATATAAATATCGCGACCGCAATTAATCGATCAGTAATAGTTTATACCCTACGTTCAATAAACCTTTTTAAAAACGAAGATTTTCGACCCCGGAACATAACTGGCGCTGCGAACAGGATAGCTGCACGGAATCCAAAGGAGGATCATCGGTTCGTCTCAACGATTTGGCAGTTATCAACGACCTGGGAGAAGAAACCTGTGCAGAGATTGGAGAACCATACGGCAGGGATGTCCAGAGCGATTCTTCTTGTCCTGTAAGTTCACTTCCTTTTTCTCATGAGTTCTGATTACCCTGAAGGTTCATTATTAGAAGATTTAGCTCATTTTTCTATTACTCCAAAAGCTCCTAAACAAAAACCTCGTTTTAAACCATATTCTAAAAATTTACCTGAAGATTTAAAAAACCCTCAAATTTTAATTTCTCAGCCCTCAACTTCAAAAACTCAAGAAATGGCTTTAACAAATACCGACATTAATAATTTGTGCAACACTCTTCCAGAATATAAACCGGGAGATAACCTCTCCACATTTATAAATTCAGTTGATAATTTAATTGCTTTTTTCACTCAACAAGGTGCTAATGCCACTCAACTATATATAATTAACACTCATATCGTTTCCAAAATTAAAAATGAGGCTCGTGATTTCTTAAATTTACACAATAAAACTTCTTGGGCAGAAATAAAGCCCCTTTTACTCCAAAAATATGGCGACCGTCGCACAGAAGAAATTTTATTAACACAATTAACCACCACAGTTCAAAAGCGTTCTGAATCTTATGATGACTATTACAACCGAATAACTTTAGCACTTAATGATCTTTTACAGCATGTTTCTTTACATGAAAATAACGCTCAGGCAATCGAGTTTAAAGCTTCGTTTTTCAGAAAACAAGCCCTTAGAACATTTTGTACTGGCATAAACAATCCCTATTGCGATCATTTATCTCATTTTGAATTAAACTCTCTCGACGAAGCACTTCAAAAATGCATAGCTTTAGATAACCACAAACAGCAACAGCAATATATGTCTTATCTTAAATCTACCACCTATCCCCGCGATTATCAAAGAAACAGTCAACCTACCACTACCAATCGCCCTACTAATCAAAATCCTCAACCACCTCGCAACCCACAACCTAATCATAATACGAATATGAACCCAAATTTTAATCAACAATTCCCTCAAAACTTTAATCAAGGTCCTTCAAACTCACCTAGAAATTTTGGCAACACAAATAGGCCCATTCCTCAAAGACAAAACCCTCCACCTAATAGACAAGTATTCAGCCCACCATCTAATAGACCCAACAATAATTACTTCCAAAATCAATATCGTCCAACTCCAACTCCTATGTCCATAACTTCAAAATTGCCGTCACAGCAAACTTACAAACCAACCCCAATGTCCACACGTACTTTCCATAATAATATAGAATGCGATTCCAATTTAGAAACCGAAGAATACTTTTCCGAAAATTTTCGAGAACAAGCCTCGGAATCTCCTCCCAATCCCGAATTATCGAATTAAATAATATTTCAAAAGCCACCAAACTTCCATTTTTCTATCTCCCTTATTCTAATCTTAAAGTATTAATAGATTCTGGTGGATCCGATACTGTAATAACTCCCGAAGCTGCACAAAATTTCGATCCAAAATATCAATTTTTTGAACCCTTTACTCTTATTTCTATGAAAACTCCTAAAACCTACTCCGAAAACCTTTATTTTCCCGTTTTTAACGAAATTGGCATTGATCAACCGTTTATAGTTAGAATTGCCGACTGGCACAACGATTTTGATATTCTTTTAGGTACTGGTGAACTCGACCAATTAGGTGCAAATATAGATTATGAAACTCATATATTTTCTATTCGTAAATTAGGCGTTTCCGTTCCATTTGAAGTTATATATCGTTCGAATAATCGACTCCGTATCCCAGTAAATATCAATAATGGTGAAGTTGTACTCCCAGAAATTACCCTTGATAACCAAACTGTACTCCCAATTTCAATACACCATGCCAATGATGGGTTTGTAGAAATACCACAACCAGAAAATTTAAATATTGACTTCCCTGAACCAATATCTGTTTATCCACTATCCGATTTTGAAGAATTATCACCTCCCTTCTCCAATAACTCATTTGATCCCAACTCTATTCGAACAAAACATCTGAATTCCGAAGAAAAGCAAAAAATTCTTGATCTATGTCATAAATTTAAAGATATTTTTTACAATGAATCATCTGATCTGTCATTTACTAGTTCTGTCAAACACGAAATCCGCACAAAAGACGAAACTCCTATTTTTTCCCGTTCTTTCCGACATCCTAAAGTCATGCAAAGCGAAATTTCTTCCCAAATTGATAAACTCTTAGAACAAAATATAATCCGACCTTCAATTTCCCCTTATTCTTCGCCCGTTTGGATCGTTCCAAAGAAAATGGATGCATCCGGTAAACGCAAGTTTCGCATGGTTATAGACTATCGCAAACTAAACGATAATACGGTTGAAGACAAATATCCCCTTCCCCGCATCGACGAAATACTTGACAATTTAGGCAAATGCACATACTTCACAACCCTCGACTTAGCCCAAGGTTTTCACCAAATTGAAGTACACCCCAACTCCGTTGAAAAAACCGCCTTCACAGTTCCCAATGGCCACTTCGAATATACAAGAATGCCGTTTGGTCTAAAAAACGCCCCAGCGACCTTCCAACGCATGATGGACGAAATTCTAAGAGAATACCTTTACAAATCATGTTTTGTCTATATGGATGACGTCATTATATTTTCCAAATCTTTACAAGAACATCTTATACATATAAAATCCATTTTTCAAAAATTCCGTGAAGTAAACCTAAAAATTCAACTCGACAAATCTGAATTCCTAAACAAAGAAGTAGCTTTCCTTGGCCACGTGATTACTCCCGAAGGCATTAAACCCAATCCAAACAAAATATCCGCAATCCAAAACTTCCCCATTCCTAAAACTACTAAGGAAATTAAAAGTTTCTTGGGACTAATAGGCTATTATCGCCGCTTCATTCCTAATTTCTCAAAAATGACAACACCCATGACACGTTGTTTACGAAAAGACACCAAAATTGAAATTGACCACCCTCAATATATAGATTGTTTTGAAAAATGTAAATCCGCTCTAAGTAACTCCCCAATTCTCCAATACCCTGACTTTTCTCTACCTTTTACACTAACTACTGACGCCTCTAACGTTGCTATTGGCTCTGTCCTATCCCAAAAAGGAAAACCAATCGCTTACTACTCCCGCACCCTTATTACCGCAGAACGAAACTACTCCACAATCGAGAAAGAACTCCTTGCAATCATAGAATCCTGTAAACATTTCCGGCCCTATCTTTTTGGTGTAAAATTCACCATAGAAACCGATCACAACCCCTTAGTCTGGCTCTATAAAATTAAGGAACCCCATTCTCGTCTCGCCCGGTGGAAACTCAAATTAGAAGAATATAATTTTGAAATTGTATATCGCAAAGGTAAAGAAAATTTTGTAGCCGACGCTCTTTCCCGTATCGAACTCAATATGCATGAATTAGACTCGATCTGTGTAAATCCTCCCTCACATGACGATGACTTTAATATTGACGACTTTATTAACGAAACTTATGAAAAACAAACTGGACTATCCACACAACACTCCACACACGAAAACCCTATTGCAACTATTCCATTTTCCGAAGAACCCATTAATTATTTTCCTAATCAAATTATCTTAAAATTCGGAAACAAACATGACGTTCAATACATCCTTAAATTCAAAAGTAAACACCAATATTACGTAACTCTTACTGAAAAAGATTGGAAAACTGACATTAAAAACACTCTCCATTCTATAATATCTCCTAATCAACGCTACCATATCCTCACAGAACAAACGGATATCCAAAAATTTATATCTGAATATGTCCGCAATACTTTTAATGAAACCGTTCGTATCTCTTTCTGCTCTAAACAAACTCAAGACATAGAGAATCCCGATAAACAACTTCAATGTGTTCAAGATTACCACAAGCAAAATCATAATGGCATACTCGAAACTCTCAATCACTTAAAACTCCATTATTATTGGCCAAATATGCGCACTACGATTTCCGATTATATTAATAAATGCGATATATGCCTCCGAAATAAATATGAAAGACACCCTTATAAACTTCCCTTCAAAGGCCCCCTATTAGGACAAAAACCTTTTGATATTATCCACATAGACACCTTTTGCTGTAATCGTCAAAGTTTTCTAACAATCATAGATTCATTTTCCAAATACGCTCAAGTTTACAATATACAAGACAAAATGAATATATCCATTCTCAGCAAATTACGTCATTACTTTTCTCATCACAATTATCCGCGCAAAATTGTCTGTGACGAAGGAACTGAATTTTCCAATAATCTCTTTAAAGAATTTTGTAAACTCCACAAAATAGAACTCCATTTTACCACAGTTAATAATCCTAACTCTAACAGTCCTATCGAACGATTCCATTCCACATTTACAGAAAAACTGCGCGTTATGCAAGATGAACGACCTAGAGAATATTTCCAAGACCTAATCACCCACTGTGTCCTTATTTATAACCAATCCATCCACTCAGCTACTGGCTACTCCCCTTTCTCAATCCTCTACGGCCCCTATATCGAAGAAATACAATTCGACGACGACTTACCTATTTATGAAAAATATAATCAACGACATAAAGATGAACTCCGCCCTTTTATTGATTCCCTTTACACTAAACTTCACGAAAAAGAAACCCGCATTTTAGAAAACCGCAACAAAAATCTACCAGATCCCACTCCTACTCCAGAACAAGGACAAACCGTGTACCTTTCCAAAAACACTCGTAACAAACTCGACGCACCCTATATACCCGCTACTGTTACCTCTACTGACAATACAAAAATTAAAGTCTTAACTACTAAGAATAAACCCACTAACTCTCATCCTAGAAAAATCAAACGCTTACGCAAACCTCCCTTGTTACAGAAACACCCTCCTAATAACCAACTGCCTGGCCCTTCAAGTGCACCCGATCCCTAATAATGGATACTATCAAGAATTGGTAGGCCAAGCACAATTATTTGACCACTTTCACCGTCACATACTTACTTTCAACTTAAGCACTATAGATAATACCCTTAAACTTTACCCCGTTAATTTAGTTCTTTTTAATACTTCAACGACTTCGTCTTATTACAAAATGTTTAATCAATATCAACTGCTTTATCATGAAACTCTTGACAATTTTCATAAACTAATTCGCCCTAGACAGAAACGTGGAATTATGAACTATATAGGTACTTTCATTAAATCAATCACAGGTAATCTCGACGAGAATGATCGTATATTTTTGGAAAAACATATTCAAGCTATCGAAAACAAGCAATCTCAAATTATTGGCACCCTCAATAACTCTACAACTTATGCCTCACAAACAATAAAACGATATAACATGTTAGTTGAAACTATTAATAATAACACAGTTAAAATTGCACAAGATATTAATCTCCTCAGCGACGAATTTGACAAATATCTCTCACTTCATAGCGAAATACTTAATCTCGATCGTTTAAATCAATTCCTTCAAAAATTACTTCGAACTATTAATTTAGCTGCATTGCAACAGTCGAACATTGAACTCTTTTCTCTCTCTGAAATTATTAAACTAGAAAATCAACTCAAATCAATCTATAATAAAGCCTCTCTCTTATCCGATAACATGCACCCTTTTGAACTAATCGAAACTGCTCAAAGTACAATAATCTCTACAGAAAGTCAGATACTCATTATCCTAAAAATTCCTATCCTTGATGAACTTGTATTCCCACTCTACCAAGTTTACCCAATCCATAACAAAGAAGATATCGTTTTGGTACCCCCTGCTGTTTACTATGGGAATAATCGTTGGTATTCCACATGCACACCTACAGAAAGAAAAATCACCTGTCAAACTATGTCAACAACCAGATGTCAACTGCCCACATTAGAAAACTGCACCACTGCCATTCTCCTGCAACCGATCATACATCAAACTAAGAGAAGCCTCATTGCCAGCACAAATCACCCACTCCGTATCACCGAAAAATGTTCAAAAACAGAAAAAATCATAAAGCAACCAGCAATCATCCAATCACCCTGTCCAATTCAAATTGAAAATCAATGGTATACCGCCACGCAAGAAGAAGCCGAAATCCCAGCCATCGTTCCTGTCAAAATTAATCCCAAGTATCGTCTACAACTAAATCATTTACAGTCTCTTCAAGAAACACCGCAATTGTCGGCTATCCAACCCATACACCTAGATCCAGTCGTCATCTCCACAACAACCTGGTCAGCCACACTTCTTATCATCACTCTAATGTGTGTCATCATCTACTTCATCCTAAGAAAACGAAAAAGACTCCAAACACTCTTTTTCAAACCAAGAATATCACTCTCAGAACTCCAAGAACTTCAACAACTCAACAAGAAGCCCGAGGACGAACTTCCATCCTAAGGGGGGAAGAGTTATGTTCATCGACCCCACAGCACACCGACCTGGACGAAAACCCCGAATCAGCGGAATCAGCTTTTTATTTTTCGTACACCGCATTTCCAATTTATATAAATATCGCGACCGCAATTAATCGATCAGTAATAGTTTATACCCTACGTTCAATAAACCTTTTTAAAAACGAAGATTTTCGACCCCGGAACATAACTCGCCACAATAAGGAGGGACCAGATGATTATCGATTAGGTACAAGCTCAAGTCTGAGGGTATAACACAGATTACCCACCTTGGGTATAAATTATGGCGGGTATGTTATTCCCAGTTATTCGTACTAGTGCTGTTTGCAAGTGTAGTTCGAATTGTTTAACGTTTTATTGTGATTTGTACCGTGATTTAAGTCTGATAATGTTTTTTTTTTGCCTAAAGATCCAGAGGTATGTCATACATTTTATTAATAGTTTATTTAGCAAAGGAGGTACCACAGTTTCGTTGTGTTGTAATCGAATTTAGTTAAGAATTGTTTAATCTATATGGTGATACCTAAATTTCTTGAAATCAATATTAATTGTAACAATGCATAATAATAATCATAATATATTTTTATAAACTAGTTATTGTTGTTTTAGAGAAGACATATTTGGTGTGAAAGCATAAATTGGCCAGACTTGGAGAGTATAAGTCAGGCAAAGAGACATAATATCAAAATTTGCGACAATCACTTTCCCAGCTCCGACAAGTTTTCATTTTGTCGTAACAAAACAAATTTAAAGTGCACTGCTGTTCCATCAATCATACCAGGTAAGATAATATAGGTGCCAAAAAGATGGGTGCTCTGGGGGTGTGCAATAACCGTCATAGCGTATTTCGTATAGTTGCGGAGCACCCAAAACCTATTTACTATGCAAGAAGCAAGCGAACAAATTTATTTTGAAAAGTAAATTAGGATAAGATGTGTTTTGCATTCGACATTCTGTGTAATAGGCATTTTGCCAAAATATTTATTAAAGTAGCTTTAGTGCTAGAAAGGGAAGGTTTTCCTCCAGCTTCAGAGCACCCATAGTAATTTAACTTTTATTAAAAACCAGTGTGTATAACATTTAAAAATAATTATTATCCATTTAGGATGCTCACAGCATGTCCCCGGAGAGGTTTTTGCAAGTTCTCTAGAGATTGTTCAACCAGAACCAGGCCCTTCAACATCATCCGTTGCAGATTTCGATCAAAAGCTTCCTCTGAAACGTGCAGGTAATCTTTTATTTATTTTTACATACATAAACACCAAGTCAGTGGAAGTATTGCTTCAGAAAAAAAAACAAATATTCACTAAATCTGTTTCTAAACTGTCTGAAACCAAAGATTAAAAAAAGGTACTTATGTGTTTCCATTATATCTTTAAAACATATTAAGATATCAGCTTGAGTAGGTATGTGTAATTTTTCCAACAGTAGAACCATTCAGGTTACTTTTGGGAAAAATATTCGATATAAATGGGAAACGGGATGAAAATATTGAAGGTTTCCTATATTTTTTCTTATATTTTTGGAATACAGTGAGTTTTATCAAAGGAAATTATAGTATAATGATAGTACCTATAAAATCCTGTGATTTGCATATTATGACCCTATTCCTATTGTGTAGAGTCCACCTAATGTCCCCTCATTGCCATTTTATGATCCTATTATAATAAGAACCTAAAAAGGCCCATATTTTAATGACATTATTGTATAGGGCAATGGTGTCATAAAATGTAAATAAGGGGATTGGCAGTTTCTAAGCAGTTTTCAATTACCAGAATTAAAGGATAAATAAAAATCTTGGGTTTCCATACCTATAAAACATCTTTTATTTTCATTTCCTGAATTCATCCTAATAAATAAATAAATAAAATTACTTAGTTACTTTAATTAGTGTGAAATAATACAGTTTACTTCTCATAATAGATTTTAAAAGAATGAATTGGTTTTTGTTATGTACAGTTTATAATTTTCTTTTACAGGATCTCCAATAGTACCTTCATCTTCAAAGGTTCCATGTATGGCAGCGGCTACCCCAACATCCAAAGGTATGTTTTTTTTACCAAAAACATTAGAGTTAAACAGGGACTCTTTAAAAGAGTCCCTGGAGTTAAAGCAAAGCTCAATATGAAGACGTAGGTGTATAAAATGACTGCTAGGCGTGTGTAAAAGAGTTTTTAAGCGTACATTGCTTGTGTGGACTTACGGTTGACGTAAACTTGTGTCAGTGATTGTACTAACACTGCTTGCGAAACATGGTGATATCGGGCCAAAACCTAGGCATGGAAACACCTGACTTGAGCCGAGTGATTAGAATATAGTGATCTGTAAAGTAGTATTATTGGAAGGTGTCAAAGAGTTGCTTCCGAAACACAGTTTATATCAGAAAAATATTGTCGTAAGCTGATAGGCTTCACCCTTGCAAAGGACATTTGGCAGTTATTGCAATTGGCGAAAAAATACTTTTGGTTGATCAAAATGTAGAAAAATGCTTTCTTTCGTTTGGTATTATTGCAAATATAAATGAGGGTTGCTATTTAAAAAAAAATGATGGCATTATATTTGGAACTACAATAATGCCATTTACCATTTCGGAGGTTTCAATAATGTATATAACTTTCAGATAAGTTTGTATGAGATGGATGTTGGGGATTATACAACAAGAATGTGCTACAAGTTGACCGATGGCCACATTTATGAAGAAAAAATGAAAAAAAATGAAGGTCAAATAGGCAGCCCAAGTATTTTCACATAGAGTTTCATCAACTCTTAGGTGGACGGAAAAATTGGGTAAGTTTGGCAAGTGCCCCTTTGTAAATATTGATTTAACAGTGTGTTATCATTTCTAGGAAAGGAAATCATAGGCTCTGTAGAAGGTACAGCTGACTGGGTCTCTTTAATGGATCAGTTGTTCGACAGCGTCAATGGATCAACACTTGTGGCAGATCATGGAAAAGAATTGAGATGCGTCATAAGAAAGGATTCCCCGCACATGCAGTTTTGGAGGAGAAGTATAAAAATCTTGGAGTCGGCAAAATTTTTTTTTCGGCTAAAGGTGAATTTGTTCCTCCGTCACTTAAAAATTGGGTAAAAACTCTCCATGGCTTCATATATATTTGGACACGGACAAATAGAATGGGCTTTAAATATTTGGCACCCAGACACATAAATCAAGATCCATTGGAAAATTGTTTCGGTCTTATACGAAGCCATGGGGTTAGAAATGTGAATCCATCATGCATTTCTTTTATTTCATCGTTTAAAACTTTATTAATAAATAATTTTACCTCTGCTCATTCTCCTGGGGCAAACTGTGAAGACGATGACAACACAGTATTAAATTCCTTAGAATTATTTCTGCAAAGTGACGACAATGCATTACAAAATTCCGAAGTTGATATTGACAGCAATTTAATGGCGCAGTGTAATAATTTTTAATTTACTGAAGAACATGATGAAGCTATTGTAAATACCCATGCATATATTGCTGGATATATTGCAAGGGTTTTGTTAAAAAAAAATAGGCAAATGTCCTGTGTGTTACAACCAACTCATTTCTACGACATCGTCAGCTGAACACGAATTAATATCTTTAAGAGAGTACCGACCCAAAGCATTATTAAGACCGAAAACCCAATTTCGAAGAATGTTTTCGCAAATGATGCAATTATTTAATGTTTTTTTCCAAGATTTTATTTTAAATGATTTAGTGAAGAAAAAGTTATCAATAATTTTGAAAAAAAAAATTATTTAATCCATTTTTATGCAAGGAGCATGATGTTCATTTTTACATATGTTAAAAATATAAATAGAATATTGAAAGGACAACGTACCGTTAGTGCCGATGATAAAGACAAGTTAAAATTAATAGCGCAGTCCAGATACTTAACATTACGAGGGAGAAAAGCCTGGTTCATACAGATTCTTTATCTTTTAATTTTTCTTTATCTTTAAGAAATATTAAATGTCGTTGGTCAGTTCAATCAAGGGACAAATTCCATTGGTTATTTCATAAAGATAAAGTAAAATTAAAAGATAAAGGAGCTGCATGAACCAGGCTAAACTTATTATAAAAAAACTCTAAATACCACAGCCGCAGATCCAGAGGACAGGCGGGGGTGTCAACTGTCAATTCTGCCAAACTCTTACCACAGATACTAGACCAGAAAGAAATGTCGAAAACAAAGACTGAACTTAGTATATGAAGTCAGCACCGTGGCGCTAACCAATCACAAAACAGAATTAAGTGAATATGGTCTTTGTGATTTATGTCAGACAGTGCTTACAACAATGTAATCGTTCTAATAGTACATAGGTACCTTCATGACGAATAAAATTTAAACACTTTTGCAACCGGCACATACCTACTTTTTTATACGGTTCAACAGTTTGGTTGTGAACAGGTCTGGGCACTCCCCCAGTTTTGGCAGTTCGATGATCTTAGTACCTGAATCTATCACGGACGTTGTTTGTCGTTACTGTCGCCACAATAAGGAGGGACCAGATGATTATCGATTAGGTACAAGCTCAAGTCTGAGGGTATAACACAGATTACCCACCTTGGGTATAAATTATGGCGGGTATGTTATTCCCAGTTATTCGTACTAGTGCTGTTTGCAAGTGTAGTTCGAATTGTTTAACGTTTTATTGTGATTTGTACCGTGATTTAAGTCTGATAATGGTTTTTTTTTTTGCCTAAAGATCCAGAGGTATGTCATACATTTTATTAATAGTTTATTTAGCAAAGGAGGTACCACAGTTTCGTTGTGTTGTAATCGAATTTAGTTAAGAATTGTTTAATCTATATGGTGATACCTAAATTTCTTGAAATCAATATTAATTGTAACAATGCATAATAATAATCATAATATATTTTTATAAACTAGTTATTGTTGTTTTAGAGAAGACATATTTGGTGTGAAAGCATAAATAGGCCAGACTTGGAGAGTATAAGTCAGGCAAAGAGACATAATATCAAAATTTGCGACAATCACTTTCCCAGCTCCGACAAGTTTTCATTTTGTCGTAACAAAACAAATTTAAAGTGCACTGCTGTTCCATCAATCATACCAGGTAAGATAATATAGGTGCCAGAAAGATGGGTGCTCTGGGGGTGTGCAATAACCGTCATAGCGTATTTCGTATAGTTGCGGAGCACCCAAAACCTATTTACTATGCAAGAAGCAAGCGAACAAATTTATTTTGAAAAGTAAATTAGGATAAGATGTGTTTTGCATTCGACATTCTGTGTAATAGGCATTTTGCCAAAATATTTATTAAAGTAGCTTTAGTGCTAGAAAGGGAAGGTTTTCCTCCAGCTTCAGAGCACCCATAGTAATTTAACTTTTATTAAAAACCAGTGTGTATAACATTTAAAAATAATTATTATCCATTTAGGATGCTCACAGCATGTCCCCGGAGAGGTTTTTGCAAGTTCTCTAGAGATTGTTCAACCAGAACCAGGCCCTTCAACATCATCCGTTGCAGATTTCGATCAAAAGCTTCCTCTGAAACGTGCAGGTAATCTTTTATTTATTTTTACATACATAAACACCAAGTCAGTGGAAGTATTGCTTCAGAAAAAAAAAAACAAATATTCACTAAATCTGTTTCTAAACTGTCTGAAACCAAAGATTAAAAAAAGGTACTTATGTGTTTCCATTATAACTTTAAAACATATTAAGATATCAGCTTGAGTAGGTATGTGTAATTTTTCCAACAGTAGAACCATTCAGGTTACTTTTGGGAAAAATATTCGATATAAATGGGAAACGGGATGAAAATATTGAAGGTTTCCTATATTTTTTCTTATATTTTTGGAATACAGTGAGTTTTATCAAAGGAAATTATAGTATAATGATAGTACCTATAAAATCCTGTGATTTGCATATTATGACCCTATTCCTATTGTGTAGAGTCCACCTAATGTCCCCTCATTGCCATTTTATGATCCTATTATAATAAGAACCTAAAAAGGCCCATATTTTAATGACATTATTGTATAGGGCAATGGTGTCATAAAATGTAAATAAGGGGATTGGCAGTTTCTAAGCAGTTTTCAATTACCAGAATTAAAGGATAAATAAAAATCTTGGGTTTCCATACCTATAAAACATCTTTTATTTTCATTTCCTGAATTCATCCTAATAAATAAATAAATAAAATTACTTAGTTACTTTAATTAGTGTGAAATAATACAGTTTACTTCTCATAATAGATTTTAAAAGAATGAATTGGTTTTTGTTATGTACAGTTTATAATTTTCTTTTACAGGATCTCCAATAGTACCTTCATCTTCAAAGGTTCCATGTATGGCAGCGGCTACCCCAACATCCAAAGGTATGTTTTTTTTACCAAAAACATTAGAGTTAAACAGGGACTCTTTAAAAGAGTCCCTGGAGTTAAAGCAAAGCTCAATATGAAGACGTAGGTGTATAAAATGACTGCTAGGCGTGTGTAAAAGAGTTTTTAAGCGTACATTGCTTGTGTGGACTTACGGTTGACGTAAACTTGTGTCAGTGATTGTACTAACACTGCTTGCGAAACATGGTGATATCGGGCCAAAACCTAGGCATGGAAACACCTGACTTGAGCCGAGTGATTAGAATATAGTGATCTGTAAAGTAGTATTATTGGAAGGTGTCAAAGAGTTGCTTCCGAAACACAGTTTATATCAGAAAAATATTGTCGTAAGCTGATAGGCTTCACCCTTGCAAAGGACATTTGGCAGTTATTGCAATTGGCGAAAAAATACTTTTGGTTGATCAAAATGTAGAAAAATGCTTTCTTTCGTTTGGTATTATTGCAAATATAAATGAGGGTTGCTATTTAAAAAAAAATGATGGCATTATATTTGGAACTACAATAATGCCATTTACCATTTCGGAGGTTTCAATAATGTATATAACTTTCAGATAAGTTTGTATGAGATGGATGTTGGGGATTATACAACAAGAATGTGCTACAAGTTGACCGATGGCCACATTTATGAAGAAAAAATGAAAAAAAATGAAGGTCAAATAGGCAGCCCAAGTATTTTCACATAGAGTTTCATCAACTCTTAGGTGGACGGAAAAATTGGGTAAGTTTGGCAAGTGCCCCTTTGTAAATATTGATTTAACAGTGTGTTATCATTTCTAGGAAAGGAAATCATAGGCTCTGTAGAAGGTACAGCTGACTGGGTCTCTTTAATGGATCAGTTGTTCGACAGCGTCAATGGATCAACACTTGTGGCAGATCATGGAAAAGAATTGAGATGCGTCATAAGAAAGGATTCCCCGCACATGCAGTTTTGGAGGAGAAGTATAAAAATCTTGGAGTCGGCAAAATTTTTTTTTCGGCTAAAGGTGAATTTGTTCCTCCGTCACTTAAAAATTGGGTAAAAACTCTCCATGGCTTCATATATATTTGGACACGGACAAATAGAATGGGCTTTAAATATTTGGCACCCAGACACATAAATCAAGATCCATTGGAAAATTGTTTCGGTCTTATACGAAGCCATGGGGTTAGAAATGTGAATCCATCATGCATTTCTTTTATTTCATCGTTTAAAACTTTATTAATAAATAATTTTACCTCTGCTCATTCTCCTGGGGCAAACTGTGAAGACGATGACAACACAGTATTAAATTCCTTAGAATTATTTCTGCAAAGTGACGACAATGCATTACAAAATTCCGAAGTTGATATTGACAGCAATTTAATGGCGCAGTGTAATAATTTTTAATTTACTGAAGAACATGATGAAGCTATTGTAAATACCCATGCATATATTGCTGGATATATTGCAAGGGTTTTGTTAAAAAAAAATAGGCAAATGTCCTGTGTGTTACAACCAACTCATTTCTACGACATCGTCAGCTGAACACGAATTAATATCTTTAAGAGAGTACCGACCCAAAGCATTATTAAGACCGAAAACCCAATTTCGAAGAATGTTTTCGCAAATGATGCAATTATTTAATGTTTTTTTCCAAGATTTTATTTTAAATGATTTAGTGAAGAAAAAGTTATCAATAATTTTGAAAAAAAAAATTATTTAATCCATTTTTATGCAAGGAGCATGATGTTCATTTTTACATATGTTAAAAATATAAATAGAATATTGAAAGGACAACGTACCGTTAGTGCCGATGATAAAGACAAGTTAAAATTAATAGCGCAGTCCAGATACTTAACATTACGAGGGAGAAAAAATAAAATGAATATTATTAAGCAATTACAGCCATAAATGTCATTGTTTATTGTAAATATAATAATTATTTAAATAATTGTGCTTTATTTTTCACCACACTATGATCTGCCTAATTATATTTTTATATTTTCTGTGAACTTCTGTCGACTTTAAGATCTTTGAAAGGTCTTAAAAGTGGATACGGAGTTGAGGAAAATATAAAAATATAATTAGGAATTTCAAATTTTCAATAAAAATAATACTGGAGCCCGTAAGTAGGCAACCAGCAGTGCATTAGTTGCTGAATCTATCGCGGGCGTCGTCCCTATCGCACGAATTGGCGGGAAGTGGGGAGTGGCCCATCTAAAGGTGGGTAATCTGTGGTTGTGAAACAGCAAGCTCTACATAGGTAGGCAATTTATTATGCATCAGCTTGTATTGGTGGTTGCAGATAGCAGGGCCACATTCGTAAAACGCGTGGTGATATACTGAGTGTATTTTATGGAATGGAACAAAATAGTGCATTTAAACGTTGTAACGGAAATTGGATAAAATTTTCGTTGCAATTAATAACAAGTATATTTTTCTCAGAAAGTTCATATTTTAGGAGATATTCCTGAAAAACTTATTTTCGGCTCCATCGAAGGCGCTATTTTGTAAATCTGGCGGTTAGCGCCGACATCGCACGAGGAGAATGTGACGTTGGCACAAGGGTGATTGTAAATTGTTGTGAAAGCAGGGAATGCTGTGCTTGCTTTGCTCGGCATTCGCGTTGGCACACCCCTGCTTTGTTTTGTATTTGCCATGGAAGCGCTCACCGGCGATGCTAGGTTGTTCTCTGCCGCTTGGGCTCATGATAGTTTTCTGGAGGTCTTGGTTTGAATGTTGTTCGAAATTGTTTCTCGTGTTTTGTCTTGGTTTGGTTGACAGTTTTGGGTCATTTCGGACGTTTGACGCTTTTGACGCTATTTTGACAGTGTTGAAAATATTTCGAAATTCGACATTGTTGACGCGGTTTTGACATCTTAATAACATGGGTCCGTTTCCAATTCCCGAAAAAAAGGAGCGTTCGCGTGGCATCGGATTGCATTCGGTCCTGGCGTTTGAATTGAAAAAGTCGTTTTTTGAAGGCTTACAAGTTTAGTGGAAGTGATTTTTATTAATTCAACATTTTTGGTATTGTTGGTAAACTTCACAAGGAACTTCATTGAAGGAACTCCCACAGTTGGAGACTAATTTTGAAGGAGTTTATTGACAGCTTCGACTGTAGCGTTCGAGTAAACAAACACGACGCTTGGATATCCGAGGCAAATGCGATTATACCTACACCCTGTTAGCGTTGGAATATTTTCTGAATGTGTGTCATAAATTTAATCGGAGACGGAGGTTTAATAACAACAATTTATCAATGTAAAAGTTATATAAATTCATTGATACAATGCTTAATAATACCGCAACATAATTTATAAGCTGCATAATTTAGAACAGTGTAAAACACACCAATTTTAGGAACTACTTGTTTTGCACAAGTGAATTATCGCTAGCAGAGGCATATGATTGGTTGGATTTTTATGGAAGGAGCTACCTTATTGGATGCAAGCAGTATGAGGGAAATAATCACTGAAATCCTACTCTCCTAGTACGTCCTAGAGTTGCGCTAAACCAAATATTGTGACATCAACTTCTTCACGTTACCAAATTTAGTATAGGACTAGAAGATATGTTTTCAGTTAATACATTGATCGTTAAATATCTATTAGCACAAAAAACATATTTAGAACCGAAAGCTCAACCGAGCCGACAGCTGTCAAATGGACTCTAACTTTTAAGCATGGTAATTAATTTTATATGCGGCTAGTTAAGTAAAACATTAATCTGACTCCAATGGTCTAGGGGCATGATTCTCGCTTTGCGGGCGAGAGGTGCATGGTTCAAATCCCGGTTGTGGCTGCTTTTTTATTCTTCTTTTTTAAATTACATTTTCGAAGAGGGGAAATATTTATAATTATTGTAGTTAATTTATTCTTAAGAAGTTGGGTTGATAAATTATGGCTAAATATAGAGGAGAAGGTCCGAATATGGGCCCTGCGTATAATATGGGCCCCTAATGAAAACAATTTAGGCAGCCCGCTCCATCTGTGTACGAATGTTCAAAATATTTGCTTTTGTTGACAAAATGTTTTCTTGCGCTGTTGTAAATAGGTGACTGGGAACCTATTCGTGAGATTGTCAAAACTTTGGAAGGTAAGACCTTTATAATAAATATAGCTATAGTATTATAGATTTTGTTGGTAATTATTGCACGATTCCAATAAACTGTGGTCAGGGAGTGTTGCCTTCATAGCGAAATTATCTTACATGATCTATAAAAAATTTACGTAGGTGCCATTTTGCATCGGAAAATGTTGCTAATATAACACATATAATAACACGCTGTTTTTTTTAGATTTCGACCATGCCACGAACGAAACTTAAGTTTTTATCTAAAAATGTAAGGAAATCCTGGAACGCCAATGATATGGTTAAAGCTGTCAAGGCAGTAAACAATAACGAAAATGATCAAAGAGGTGAGGATGGTGAGGTTTGGCTGTATAATAAAAAAAAAACTTGGACCAAACTATAACTACATGCAGTTACTCACACCAACTTAGAATTATTGTAACTGACATAACATATTTGGGCATTTACTTAGGTCGAAATCTGAAATGGACTAAACAGCTCATTGAATTAAACAGAAAATTGCGTAAACTATAGTTTACAGATTTTATTTCATTAGAAACTTAATGCCGCTACATGCTTTAAAAACACTGTATTAAGTACTTTTTTCTCGAATCCATTTTAAGGTCACTCAAAGAATGATGATCAAAACCATTATTGGCAAAGAAAAAAGCTATCCAACCGAACTTTTATTCTCTGAATTTGGTGTATTGGATGTAGCGTTATTGTGTGAAAGGAGTGTATTGATGTATTGCTACAAAAATAAGAATCGCAGGTTACCTTGCTGGCAGACGAAGACTTACAATTCTACGCGAGGTGTGCTTGCCGGCCGAGTGACTGTCCCTCGAATGTTTTATACCAGAACGCAAAGATTCGTAAAATACTTTGCTCCTAAATTTCACAATTTATGTACTCTCAGTGACTCTAAAAAATTGAATAGTCCCAGTCAAAGGCATCGTACCCAGTCTATTCTATAAGAAACTTTCCCAACATCTACAACATAACAAACACGAATTCGTTAAAAGTTCTTTCATTGTCCGCCTAAAACATCTTGATATTTTTATTTTACAATAATTTTGAAATTAATATGCTATGCCCTCTATCGTACGCAGCCTCTTTTCTTCACTTTTTCTTCCTTTAAGGAGAAAAGGGAATAAGAAAAGAGAAAAAAGAAAACTTGGTAGGTAGGTACTTAATTGGTATTTTGTCATATATGTAGTTTGCGATTAGGTGTAGGTATACATAACGATTACTATGATATAGTGTATGTAATTTTCATGATGACAATAAATTTGTTTGTTTGTTTGTAGGGAGGTTCGATTAAAGAGATTGAAGCCAATTCCTAATTTCCAGAAATTATTCTCTGATCAAAATACGCCTGGCCTAATATCGAAAAAATCTATTAGGAAATGGTGTTGTTAAAAATTATGCCCACATACGAAATTTGAAATTTAAAAACCTACTTATAAATTAATTTAAATTAAAATTTTAACACTGTGCAATGTGCATATGATGCATTCCGTGCATAATAGCATAGAAGAATCTACCACGACGTCGTAGCAGGGAAGAATTGAAATTTTAAATTTTATTTGTAAATTTAATAAATAATTATGGGTCAAATTTTTGTTTATAACCCTTGATTCTGACACTAGTAACATATTATACTTACCTGTTTAGATCCTACTTTTTAATAGGAGATAAAAACACCGAGGCGGGTAACTTTGTTTGTTTGTATGTAGATCGTAGGCAGCTATTTTATGGTAAAAAAACACTTGCACATACTCACAGCCGAAAACTGAACGATAGTCCATGACAACGTTTGTATTAATTGGTCGACGCTTAGCGACGCCGAGCGTCCCAATGTCAGGATGAGGCGTCAGTTTGGCTTCCTTCGGCGCGTAGGGCATGTGGTGGTCGACGTGCCGCTGCTCCACCGACACCACATACGACATCAATTGGAAAATATTTTGTTTCATTTATAATACCTAATAGGGTAAGCAAAAGCACGGTTTTAAAAATGAACTTTACCGACTTCAATAGTAGTAAGATTTACGTAAATTTTAAATTATTTTTCTGCCACTTTAAGCCAATGTGGTGGTGGAGTCAGTAAAGTGATTTTAAAAATTCCACTTGTACTATTTTGCTAAAACTACTATGCAGGGTGATTCAGTTCCGGTGCTCAACATGGGGATCTCGGAAACCGTAACAGATACGAAGTCGGTCAAATGGAGGCAAACTTGCGCCTTTGGGCGCCTAACAATATGCCGTTGAGAAAGTTAAAATATTTTCATGGGTTGCTGAGATATTTAAGAAAAACCTAATTTTTGAAAATTAGATTTTATTTTTTTCTGCCGCCATTGGCGATAATATTGAAAAATAAATTATACTTTTTCATTGCAACTTTTTCCGGACTACATCATATTATTTTTAGATTTTTGGGGCGACGTTTCGTTTTTGAGATAGAGGGATCATCTTAATTTTTTTTTAATAGGGACCTGGATTTTTTATGGCATATTTTGAAATGAATCGTTGTCCTGAGTACAACGATGTATGACACATGCATATTTTTTCTCATTTTAGCTGCTAAAATGCACATTTACTAAGAAAAATATTAATACGGTCGTTTTTTTCAAAGCTATTCCAATTATAACACGTGATCATTTTTTTATAACTACTGGATTAAATTAAACTCTATGTTTGTCATATTTTGAAATTCTTTTTTATACTTTAGGTAAAAATATGTATGTATCATACATAGTTGTATTCAGGACAACGATTTATTTCGAAATATGCAATAAAAAATCCAGGTCCGTATTTAAAAAAAAAACAAAACGTCGCCCCAAAAATCTAAAAATACCATGACGTAGTCCAGAAAAAGTTGCTATAAAAAAAGTATAATTTATTTTTCAATATTATCGCAAATGGCCCCAGAAAAAAATAAAATCTAATTTTCAAAAATTCGGTTTTTCTTAAATATCTCAGCAACCCATGAAAATATTTTAACTTTCTCAACGGCATATTGTTAGGCGCCCAAAGGCGCAAGTTTGCCTCCATTTGACCGACTTCGTATCTGTTACGGTTTCCGAGATTCCCATGTGGAGCACCGGAACTGAATCACCCTGTATCATCCGAACATTTTAACGGAATTTAAAAAATGTCTCAGCGTATGCATCAGAAGAACCGTTTTAAATTCCTTATTCTAAATAAAGTGTAGGTATGTAATGGTTTCCACTTTCTTGCCAAGTTTCTACCTTGCGTTTTTTACTTATACAGTGTTCCCCGCGCACCGCTGTGGACAAGAGAGTACAGGGTGGGCCAAATTGGACACTTTTAAAGGGAAACTCCTATTTTTGACGGAGATAGATAAAAACAGATATCATCAACTGAGGCTCATTTTTTATGATAAACTTAGTGGCGAAAACCGCAAATCGATATCTGTCACCGTTCTTGAGTTACAGGGCGTATTTCGAAAATGTGCGTTTTCGAAAAGTGGCCGTAACTTTTTTCGGGTTGAAAATTTTGTGTCTCTGTAAAAACATTCTTAAAGCTATATATAGGATAAAAAATATTATTTTTTAAATGGAACTGCCTGTATATTTTTTATTTTACCATATATTACCATTCCAAAAATATATAACACTTAATGATTTACTTAAGTAGTTATCAATTACTAATAGCTTTTATGATTTCATGTGTATATTTATTGGAAGCACGCCCTTTCAACAAGTAGGTTTTGGACGGTGAGACAATGAAACAACCGTGGAAAAATGTTTACTGTTACCTACCTGTCAATTTTTCAGTTAGGCTGTTTAGGCAGGGTAAAGATTTTTCTATTTTTGTGTAATTTATAAACTTTATAACATACCTACAATGAAATCTGAAAGTTATGAAAAATGGGATATGATTTATGAATTTGATTAATAGTGTTAGAGTAATAGTTAATAGATTTGATTAATAGTAGGCCGAAAAGGTAGGTACGAGTTAAACAGAGATAGGCATTTTCCCCGGATTGTACAGGGTGTTCCTTAATCACATGCTAATACTTAAGGGGGTTATTCTTGGGCCCACTTTAAGAAAAAAACTTCATATGAACGTATGTCGTAAACGTCCTAACTTTTGAGATACAGGGCGTTAAAGTTCATTTTTTTTAAATTGAATTTTGGCTACATCTCCCGAAATAATCAAACTGCTGTACTGAAATTTGGCACTGCTACGTTTTGGAGGATGGAGAATAAGCTGAAAATGTCAATTTCACCGTATCTCATAGAGGGCGCCACTTGCGCTGTTTTTGGATCGTGCTTTTACTCGTAACTTTTTTGAGGTTATCTTTTTGGTCTTGCAGGTCTATCATTTTAGTGCATCTTTTCATTCTGCAAGAAAAAGGTACTCTTGTTTCATAATGATCAAATCAACCGTTTGCGTTGAAATCAGCAAAATGTGCCCCAAAACACCTGTTGATTCCAATATTCGAAACATAAAATTTTCACCTACTGCTTTCAAATGTTACAGATCAACTGTACATTCAAAATGATGAAAAAAATGCCAAATGGGCATTGGTCAAAACACCATTGGTTTTCTTGAAATAGAGTGTCCAAATTTTGTCAAATTCAATCCTTTCCATTTGAAAGCGAATAATTTTTGGCACATTGTTCATAGGGATTTTTTTCTCAGTTTAAATGGTACAGTTGATCTGTAACACTTGAAGGTGGTAGGTGAAAATTTTATGTTTCGAATATTGAAGTCAACAGATGTTTTGGAGAACGTTTTGGCAATTTCAAAGCAAACGGTTGATTTAATCGTTATGAAACAAGAGTACCTTTTTCTTGCAGAATGAAAAGATGCACTAAAATGATGGACCTGCAGGACCAAAAAGATAACCTCAAAAAAGTTACGAGTAAAAGCGTGATCAAAAAACAGCGCAAGTGGCGCCCTCTGTGAGATACGGTGAAATTGACATTTTCAGCTTATTCTCCATACCCAAAAACATAGCAGTGCCAAATTTCAGTTCAACAGCTTGATTATTTCGGGAGATGTAGCCAAAATTCAATTTAAAAAAATGAACTTTAACGCCCTGTATCTCAAAAGTTAGGACGTTTACGACATACGTTCATATGAAGTTTTTTTCTTAAAATGGGCCCAAGAATAACCCCCTTAAGTATTAGCATGTCATTAAGGAACACCCTGTATAAAACAGACTATCATATGCCATTTTTCATAACTTTCAAATTAATTTCATTGTAGGTATGTAGTATAAATGTGTAAAGTATATAAATTACCCAAAAATAGAAAAATCTTTACCCTGCCTAAATAGCCTAACTGAAACTTTGACAGGTAGGTAACAGTAAACATTTTTCCACGGTTATTTCATTGCCTCACCGTCCAAATCATACTTTTTGAAAGGGCGTGCTTCCAATTATACACATGAAATCATAAAAGCTATTAGTAATTGATAACTACTTAAGTAAATCATTAAGTGTTATATATTTTTGGAATGGTAATTTTTTCAATCAATTAAAAAATGCAAAAATATACAGGGTGTTTCATTTAAAAAATAATATTTTTTATCCGTAACTCTTAAACCATTGACTAGAAAAAAAAAATGTAGTAGCTGCATTGGATTCTACGTAAAAAAGTGCTTTAAGAATGTTTTTACAACAACACAAAATTTTCAACCCGAAAAAAGTTACGGCCATTTTTCGAAAACGCACATTTTCGAAAAACGCCCCGTAACTCAAGAACGGTGACAGATATCGATTTGCGGTTTTCGCCACTAAGTTTATCATAAAAAAATGAGCCTCAGACACCGATATCAGTTTTCGTCTATTTCCGTCAAAAATAGGAGTTTCCCTTTAAAAGTGTCCAATTTGGCCCACCCTGTACATATTTTTGGTAAACAAATATTGAATTTGAATTTCATATTGTGTTAGTTTGTCTGATAAGAATTTAAAATTTTTCAAATCAAAGCAGTTCAACAGTAGGCTAAATACCCTTATTGAATATACAATTAGTGTAGAATATTGTTGCAATTTGTTTGTTAAAATTTTTTAAATTAATAAAAAATGGAAGAAAGCCAAAGTGAATTAATATAAATTATTGTACCTACCTAATAATTCCGATATTAGAGAAGTGTCTGTAACCAAAGATCATGATATTGATCTTTGCTGTAACAGTGACAACAATTTGTTTTACCGCAAAAGAGTTAAAGTGATGGGTGCGTACAAGTTGATCCACATAACATTTTACCCCCTTAAAGAACAAATAATTGTAGAGATAAAAGTTTTAGGATTTTTGTGGGCTTTTCTATGGTCTTATTTCAATTGATAAAGGGCGTTCCTTGAAACCTTGTCAAACCAAAATTATGTTTTTTTTATGGAACACCTTATACACGGTGGTCCAACTTTTAGGGACAACACAACATATAAAAAAATTTCAAAATACGTAGATTCTTTCACATAAATATGCATCGAAACCTTAATAGTTTTCGTTATAAAGGGCGTCAAAATTATATTTTTTTCAAGTTTCCTTTTATTTTTTTCTTAAAGGAAGACAGTTAGGGGAAATATATTTCTTACAGTTTAGACACACATTAAATTCTATAAATAAAAAATAATTCGGCCTATGTACTTCCACCAGGGCCGGCAAGTGGGGGATGAACCATAATATTTTTTAATAAAAAATTGTAGGACAATGGAAAAGTAATCTTTTTTGACTTTACTAAATTTCCCAAGCAAGTGTAAGAAAAAATATTGTCGAGGCTTTTTTTTTTCGAAAAATGTACCGTTTTTGAAATGTTCATATTTTCTGTTTTTATTTTTTTTTTAGCAGAAGAAAATCAAAGTAGTGTAGGCTTTTGAAATTTTGCACACCTACTCAGTTTTTAATTCTGAGCAACTGTCCTTAATAATATTTTATCGTAAAACATACATAAAAGCGCTTTACTAGTCAGAATAATTAGGTAATATTTTCAATATTTCCAAAACACATGATATTTCGAATCTAGAAATCCTTTTCGTATGTTTTACGACAAAATGTTATTAAGGAAAGTTGAAAACTGAGTAGGGGTGCTAAATTTCATAAGCCTTGACCTACTTTGATTTTATTTTGCTAGAAAATTTAAAACGCACAAAAATGATTTTTTAAAATTGTACATTTTCGAAAATAGTTGTTTTCTTAGAATTGATTGGAAAATTTAGTGAAGGCAAAAAAGATCAGGTACTTTTCCAGTGGCGTACCATTTTTTTATTAAATAATTTGATGGTTGACCCCCGCCTCTTCGGCACTAGTGGAAGTACACTGGTCGAATTATTTTTAATTTATAGTATCTAATGTGTGTCTAAACTGAACCAAATATGTTTGCCTTAGCTGTGTCCCTTTAGGAAAAGAAAACTTGAAAAATAAATTGAATTTTGACGCCCTGTATAACGATACATGTTTATATGAAAATATATACTTACTTTGACGTTTTCTATAGATTTCTGAAGTTTTGCCTCCAAGAGTTGGACCCCTGTACGTCCGCGTATAGCTTGCACACGGTGCGACGCGTCCGATTAAGTGGCTATTGCTCAGGTACAATGTTGTCATTTCTTTTCGCGGCGTGTGTGCAAGTGCCCGTAGTCGGCCAAGGCGTTCAGGTGCCGTGCGGTACGAGAAGTTCGAAAATTCTGACCCCAGATCCGCACCATACATACGGCCACCACCTGCCGCAACGTTTTTTAGCCGCTCTCTTAGCGAGCTTGCACACTACGCGGAAGCGGCGCGGTATGCCGCGTACGGTTATCCGCACGCGGAACCGCGTGATGCTAAATTGTATCGTTTTAAATGGTATGCTTGCACACGGACGCGGCGCGGCAAAAAAATTGAACCAATAGTTTTATAGGCTAAGGGATATCGCGGCGGAAAACCGCGCGCGGAATACCGCGCCGCTTCCGCGTAGTGTGCAAGCTCGCTTAGAGAGCTTGCACACGACGCGGATGCGGCGCGATATGCCGCGTACGGTTATCCGCCCGCGGAACCGCGTGATGCTAAATTGTATCGTTTTGAATGGTATGCCAGCACACGAACGCGGCGCGGCAAAAAATTGAACCCGTTGTTTTATAGCCTACGCGATATCGCGGCGGAAAACCGCGCGCGGAATACCGCGCAGCTTCCGCGTAGTGTGCAAGCTCGCTTAGAGAGCTTGCACACGACGCGGATGCGGCGCGATATGCCGCGTACGGTTATCCGCACGCGGAACCGCGTGATGCTAAATTGTATCGTTTTGAATGGTATGCCAGCACACGAACGCGGCGCGGCAAAAAATTGAACCCGTTGTTTTATAGCCTACGCGATATCGCGGCGGAAAACCGCGCGCGGAATACCGCGCAGCTTCCGCGTAGTGTGCAAGCTCGCTTAGAGAGCTTGCACACGACGCGGATGCGGCGCGATATGCCGCGTACGGTTATCCGCACGCGGAACCGCGTGATGCTAAATTGTATCGTTTTGAATGGTATGCCAGCACACGAACGCGGCGCGGCAAAAAATTGAACCCGTTGTTTTATAGCCTACGCGATATCGCGGCGGAAAACCGCGCGCGGAATACCGCGCAGCTTCCGCGTAGTGTGCAAGCTCGCTTAGAGAGCTTGCACACGACGCGGATGCGGCGCGATATGCCGCGTACGGTTATCCGCACGCGGAACCGCGTGATGCTAAATTGTATCGTTTTGAATGGTATGCCAGCACACGAACGCGGCGCGGCAAAAAATTGAACCCGTTGTTTTATAGCCTACGCGATATCGCGGCGGAAAACCGCGCGCGGAATACCGCGCAGCTTCCGCGTAGTGTGCAAGCTCGCTTAGAGAGCTTGCACACGACGCGGATGCGGCGCGATATGCCGCGTACGGTTATCCGCACGCGAAACCGCGTGATGCTAAATTGTATCGTTTTAAATGGTATGCTCGCACACGGACGCGGCGCGGCAAAAAAATTGAACCAATAGTTTTATAGGCTAAGGGATATCGCGGCGGAAAACCGCTCGCGGAATACCGCGCCGCTTCCGCGTAGTGTGCAAGCTCGCTTAGAGAGCTTGCACACGACGCGGATGCGGCGCGATATGCCGCGTACGGTTATCCGCACGCGGAACCGCGTGATGCTAAATTGTATCGTTTTGAATGGTATGCCAGCACACGAACGCGGCGCGGCAAAAAATTGAACCCGTTGTTTTATAGGCTACGCGATATCGCGGCGGAAAACCGCGCGCGGAATACCGCGCCGCTTCCGCGTAGTGTGCAAGCTCGCTTAGAGAGCTTGCACACGACGCGGATGCGGCGCGATATGCCGCGTACGGTTATCCGCACGCGGAACCGCGTGATGCTAAATTGTATCGTTTTGAATGGTATGCCAGCACACGAACGCGGCGCGGCAAAAAATTGAACCCGTTGTTTTATAGGCTACGCGATATCGCGGCGGAAAACCGCGCGCGGAATACCGCGCCGCTTCCGCGTAGTGTGCAAGCTCGCTTAGAGAGCTTGCACACGACGCGGATGCGGCGCGATATGCCGCGTACGGTTATCCGCACGCGAAACCGCGTGATGCTAAATTGTATCGTTTTAAATGGTATGCTAGCACACGAACGCGGCGCGGCAAAAAATTGAACCCGTTGTTTTATAGGCTACGCGATATCGCGGCGGAATACCGCGCGCGGAATACCGCGCCGCTTCCGCGTAGTGTGCAAGCTCGCTTAGAGAGCTTGCACACGACGCGGATGCGGCGCGATATGCCGCGTACGGTTATCCGCACGCGGAACCGCGTGATGCTAAATTGTATCGTTTTGAATGGTATGCCAGCACACGAACGCGGCGTGGCAAAAAATTGAACCCGTTGTTTTATAGGCTACGCGATATCGCGGCGGAAAACCGCGCGCGGAATACCGCGTCGCTTCCGCGTAGTGTGCAAGCTCGCTTAGAGAGCTTGCACACGACGCGGATGCGGCGCGATATGCCGCGTACGGTTATCCGCACGCGGAACCGCGTGATGCTAAATTGTATCGTTTTGAATGGTATGCCAGCACACGAACGCGGCGCGGCAAAAAATTGAACCCGTTGTTTTATAGGCTAAGCGATATCGCGGCGGAAAACCGCGCGCGGAATACCGTGCCGCTTCCGCTTAATGTGCAAGCTCGCTTAGAGAGCTTGCACACGACGCGGATGCGGCGCGATATGCAGCGTACGGTTATCCGCACGCGGAACCGCGTGATGCTAAATTGTATCGTTTTGAATGGTATGCCAGCACACGAACGCGGCGCGGCAAAAAATTGAACCCGTGGTTTTATAGGCTACGCGATATCGCGGCGGAAAACCGCGCGCGGAATACCGCGCCGCTTCCGCGTCGTGTGCAAGCTCTCTAAGTTAAACATTATTAAGGCACGTTTTTACAAGGAATCTAAATATGACTTCACATTTTTTTTCCGCCTCCCTGGACAAAGATATGACTATCAACTTTTATTTTTCTTATGGGCGCCATATTGGATTTTTGCATTTTTGAAAAGAGGATTTTTTTCTTGTTAAAATGATATGTCACACATTGTGCTTTATTTTGTTTTTCTTGCCGTAATATCAAATTAATGTTTTTGCATAGAGTGCCTCGGAAACATAAGCCCCATAATATTTGACGTTTTTGCATAGAGTGCCTTGGAAACATAACCCATTGTTTCGAAGTGTGCTTTGGACTATTGTTTATCGGTTCGGTAAAAATTCAGTTAATGTTAAATTTATTGATTAAATAAATCTATACCACGCATGATATATCATGACGACGAGATATATGATCTGAGACCTTCTTATTTATTCGTCATTTGCCATATAACAAATTAATACTAAAAAAGTCAAACTGGAAACATAAGAACAACAAAAACCTAGACGAGTGGACAATCCTATTTTACAATAAATGTTAAATTTGTCCTCTTTGTTCCTCAAGGCACAATGCAGCACGTTTCCTTAAATTGTTTATGGCTCGTCGAATATCCCTTCGTCGTCATTTATATTTGTGGAATAATAAATTTGAATCATGTCACGCTTTTCTTCATGTGAAAATGACTTTTTTGGCAGTAAAATAAAGTATCCGTGACACTTCAAATTGTACTAAACTATCAAACGTTATGGGGCTTTTGTTTTCAAGGCATTCTATGCAGAAAAATATCAAACATTATGGGGCTTATGTTTCCAAGGCACTCTATGCAAAAACGATTAATTTGATATTACGGCAAGAAAAACAAAATAAAGCATAATGTGTGACATTAATTGAAATTCCCTAAGTGCCTTAATAATGTTTTCTTGAAATCGGCATTAAAATGTCCCAAAATCGTCATTAAAAGCACAGAAATCGTACAATAATGTAGCCCATTATTGTACGATTTTTTCAATAAGTAGGCCTTGGCGAGATGTAAACATCAAACGTCAGACGCGGAGAAATCGCCCGTCAAAAGTGACCAAATATTCAAAACCCGGCCGATAAAGGCTCATTTAACTTTTCGTACACATTGCGAAATTGTTTCCTATAGAAGCGCAATCCTTCAGTATACCTATTTTAGTAAATTTGAAAAACAATAGATTTGTTGTGTAAGCTGCACAAGAAGCAGCAGTTTGGTTTTTCTGTCAGAAGGTGCCGTACATCATTATGCTTGTGCTAGGTAGAGCGATCGGTAAAGTCAAGCAACGCCGCGCGTAGTCGGTTCGTGGACGGGTGATCCCTTATTATTATTTTCTTGCCTAATAAAACATTTTTTTTCCGATTTCAAGAAAAATATAATATGTACCTCGGCACTGAAGTTCTTTTTATGACTCATGTGGTTTATTTGCCTCGGCCAGAGGCCTCAGCAACTAAACTCCACATGAGTCATAAAAAGTTGAACTTCAGTGCCTTGGTACATAAATAACTATTAATTAAAAATGTCCAGCACATAAATAAATTGAGTATAAGAAAAAAATATTATAAAAGTAACACCCCTAAAACTTTAACGGTTATTTTGTGATCATCCAACATTATAGTCTGCAATATACATTTATTATATTATATACGGGTGGGCCAATAGTGCGGGAACGGAATATTGTGGTGTTATTGAGACACATTTTGATAAAGCAATACCGGTACATGGTGGTGGGTACGTAAGGCTACCAAACTAAAATATTTCCACTCAAAGCGCAGCACGTATACTGGGTGATTAAAACCAAACTTATGTTTTTTTAAATAGAACACCCTGTATTTTATTGCATATTTGGATTCTCCAGTTAATTTAAGTTGGACTTTATGTACCATACATGGTGTCTAAAACTCATGGTGTAGAAGATACAGGGCATTTCTTGAAAAAGTGGAGGTTGGGGCAAAGTCATATTTTGGCAATATACCAGATCTCAGGAGGCTATGATTTTATGTGGTAACTAAGCATGAACTGTGCCGATACTAACCAGAAACTCAGCAGCCAAACTCATATGTTGTGCGTGTAATCAATGTCAAAACTTAAATTTTTTTAATCGCGGCTAACTTGATTTTTTCAAATGGAACCATATAATTTTCTTCAGTTTATTGGACACGTCTTTTTGTCCCCTTTATACTGATATAGGGTTATGGGTAGCTATCTCCAACTATAATAACTGGAAAAGCAATAATTAATACTTAGTAGCTGCTTCGCTATACTTGTATGGTTAAAGCAAGCATGCTTTGAAAAACAAAAGTGAGCCATGGAAATAAAACAATCTGTTACATCTGTTCCTGTCAAGAAACAAATAATATTTTTCTCCGGCTTTTCGTTTTGTCGCGTTTTTATCTATTCCAAAGAAAATGAGTACTTTTTCTAAAATGGAATTAGTAGACATGGTTTTCGTTTTGGGAGAATGCGACAGAAATTGTTTATTGGCGAGCCGAATGTACAAGGTACGTTATCCTGATCGGCGGCAACCAGGAAGAAAAGCTTTTCAAGAACTATTAGATAGATTTGTCAATACTGGATGCGTCAACTATTCAAAAAATACAAGAAAAAAGAGTGTCACCAATGACGTACTAATTGTACTAATTGTACTAAATTTCTACCTTCCAATGTGCATTTCAATTTTCTGTTTGCATGAAAAAGCGATGTCTCCAAACGATTATTATCATTATCAACAAAAATTCAGATTGTATTGTTTACTATTATAACGTTAGATCATAGTATACATTAAAAATACAAAATAAAATCTGAATTTTCGTATGTAATATCACAAGTGCCGGAAATTTTATCAATTATTTCCCTGATACTGCTTGCATCCCATAAGGTAGCTCCTTCCATAAAAATCCAACCAATCATATGCCTCTGCTAGCGATAATTGCACTTGTGCAAATTATCGTATGTAATATCATAAGTGCCGGAAATTTTATCGATAATTTTTTAGAAAGCGCTATTTTGCCTAGAAAGATCACGAGTATAAATTGGTCTATTATTTTCTGATAAAATCCCGAGAGCGGAGCTCGAGGGATTTTATCTCTGAAAATAAAAGCCCAATTTGTACGAGTGGTTTTGCTAATGGGCAAAATAGGGCTTGAGAATAAAATTATCTAGAAAAAATTCCGGCACGAGT
Source organism: Pseudeuparius sepicola (assembly GCA_963920635.1). NCBI lineage: Eukaryota > Metazoa > Arthropoda > Insecta > Coleoptera > Anthribidae > Pseudeuparius > Pseudeuparius sepicola. Next base: position 26,025,184 of record OY987302.1, on the reverse strand, counting down.
GGTATTTGTCGAGATTATTTCTCGAATACGATTTAATAATTTCTGTATTAATTTTTTCTATGTTTACATTTCCAAAACGATTCATTTTGAACGAGTTTATTGACAGCTTCGACTGTAGTGTTCTAGTAAACAAACATGACTCTTGGATATCCAAGGCAAATGCGATTATACCTACACCCTGTCAGCGTTGGTTTATTTTCTGAATGTGTCATAAATTTAAACGGAGACGGAGGTCCAATAACCAAAATTTAGCAATGCAAAAGTTATATAAATTCATTGATACAATGCTTAACAGTACCGCAACATAATTTATAAGCTGCATAATTTAGAACAGTGTGAAACACACAAATTTTGAGAAGTAGGTACGTGTTTGTATCCAACAGATTCGCGGTTGCTAAACAACGAATCGATAATTTGCAATTATCGCTAGCAGAGGCATACAGTGTGACCCATTTGTTTTGGGGTCAGTCTGTAAAAAGTGTATCAATCGTGCGATTTGGCTGATTTTTTTTTTAAATTGTAGAGCTCGATGAACTGCACATTTTGAACAAAAATTGCCTGGTTCGCATAAAATCCAAAGCCTACTATGACCGTTTTTATGAGCAAAATTTTAAGAAACCATATTAGCGTTTTTTTTTGAAAAAATCTGTGTGCGCCAATGGATTGAGCACCCCTCGAAATGGGTATGTACAAAATTTCATCAAAATATTTCAAGTAATAACGATTTTGTAGAAAAATTAAAAATGCAGCCAAGGTACGTCTTTATTTTCAAAAATTCAAAGTTGGCCATGGAAAATAATTGAATTGTAATAATACATCCTTATGCTTATAAACACAAAACATAAAAACAATTAAAATTATAAAATTTTTGTAACTTCTACCAAGCCTCCATTTTCTACAATGCATTTGTCGTTCCTCTTGCGTACATTCAAAATTACATTTCGTATTTGCTGTGGAGTAATTTCCTAACAACTACGGTTTATCCTAGCTTGCAGTTCTTGTAAATTATGGGGTCTTGACTTATAAACATTTTGCTTAAGTGTACCCCAAAGAAAAAAATCTAAAGGAGTTAAGTCCGGAGATCTCGGTGGCCACTCACAGAAAGGACTATTTCGCCCTATCCAACAGTTTTCAAAATTATTATCTAGCCAGTTTCTGATTAAACGAGCATTATGAATAGGACTGCCATCTAACTGTAACTTTAAATTTAAACGGTATCTTAATGGTAACTCATCTAAAGCATTTCTAAATTCAATTTCTAGAAAATTCAAGAAGCCAGCCGCATTCAAATTCCCTTCAAAGAAAAATGGGCCAATTATTCTGTCGCGTAGTATTCCACACCAAACGTTAATTTTTTGTGAATATTGTCTCCTTGCATTTATTATAAACTCTGGATTTTCAGCTGACCAGTGACGGCAGTTTTGACTTGATACTACACCATTTGTAGTAAACGTGGCTTCGTCGGTGAATAAAATTTCATTTAAAAAGTTGCCATTATGGAGATATTCACCTTGCAGCCAATAGCAAAATTCTAATCTTCTCTCCTCATCTCCTGGTTCCAGGGTGTGCAAAAATTTTGGCTTAAACGGTTTTATTTTGTTTTGTCTCAAACATCTCCTTATACTCTCTCTGGGTATATGAAGGTCTAAACTAGCCGTTCGAACACTATTTCGAGGATTGTCACTAAAGTATTGCAGAATTTGATTGTTATTTTCAACAAGTCCACGGCGTCCATTTTGCCTAGTTTTTAATAAATTTTTAGAAATCGATCCAGTTTCATCAAAAATATTGTTTATACGTTGTACAGTACTTCGACTCACTGATCTACCTGGGTGTCTATTGTTAAATTCGGCCGCAGCTTCTGCTGCCGAGCGCTCGTTGTCGCCCACGAGTCGAACAATTTCTATTTTGTCTCTTATGCTTAAATATTCCATAATTATGATAATTAATTGTATTGAGCACAAACAATTTCTGAACTCAATTTAGACAGTTTGACACTTAATAAAAGTAAACAATTCAATTATTTTCCATGGCCAACTTTGAATTTTTGAAAATAAAGACGTACCTTGGCTGCATTTTTAATTTTTCTACAAAATCGTTATTACTTGAAATATTTTGATGAAATTTTGTACATGCCCATTTCGAGGGGTGCTCAATCCATTGGCGCACACAGATTTTTTCAAAAAAAAAACGCTAATATGGTTTCTTAAAATTTTGCTCATAAAAACGGTCATAGTAGGCTTTGGATTTTATGCGAACCAGGCAATTTTTGTTCAAAATGTGCAGTTCATCGAGCTCTACAATTTAAAAAAAAAATCAGCCAAATCGCACGATTGATACACTTTTTACAGACTGACCCCAAAACAAATGGGTCACACTGTATGATTGGTTGGACTTTTATGGAAGGAGCTACCTTGATCAATCAGAGGATCGTTTTTTGCTTCGTTGTCATAACAACGAAATATTATCACTTGCTCTAGGCAGCAGGAGGTGATTACAGCGGAAATTTTTTGACAGATTTCATTATTATAATGTGACAATGTAACATACAAAAAAAATTTTGATAATAATTTCGTTTAATTTACGTGTAGGTATGGAATTTTCTTACCGAATCCCCCACGTTCTTGAATTAATATCCGACAATTTTTCTCCGACACGAATTTTTTAAGAACATTATCCCTCGTCGCTAGGCGACTCGAGATACTTTTCAAAAAATTCGTGTACTCGAAAAATTTCCGGCAATAATTCAAGCACTAGGGCGATTACTAGTGATAATTAAAAAAAGAAAAAGCATTGTGTGGGATTTGAACCTACGATGAAATAAATAAAGTTTTCATAGGTACGCGCCTTTACCCACTGGACTATATCCACTTCTGGAAATTCTTTTCATGAGGTTGCTCATATCTAAAATAACCTGAAATTTTTTTTGCACTTTTCGCATTAATTTTGTACATCACAGAACTGCATGCCAATCGGTAAATCGTCATTTGGTAGTTGAAATTTATCGCACCATATATTGGCATGCATTTGAAAATTGTTCAGAGACATTGCTTTTTCATGCAAACGGCAGAAGCAAATCACAAAAGAGGGGTCTAGCTTTAGCCTGTGCTTCACCTCAACATGTTGGAACCTCCTTTCAGGGTCTGTGAACCCACCTTTTCGCAGATAACTAGGACTCGTATGGATGTGCTTTAAACGGCAAAGGACAATATAGGTAATGGCAAAGGACAATATAGGTAATGCTTTGCTGCACGCTTTCATTTAACCGGGGCTTTGTGATGCTCACCCCATATATGATGGTAGTTGGCGAGCGGTATGTTACAGGGTGATTCACAAGTTACTTGCTTTTAGTGTGGGCCTAAGGTGTACAACGGAAACACAGGGTATTTTAACTATATGTATTTAGATTAAATACGAAACAGTAACAAAATATAGTGTCAACAAAGTGACATCTGTGGATCGATGAACAAACCATTTAAATTCGTTTCTACTAAATAATAACAAGTAAAGATAACATTATACAAATTTATATATACAGGGGACAATCAATAACAAAACATACGAGGATTGTTCAATAAGATAAACATTAGATAAATCAAAGTCCAATCGCCGAGTCGGCAAAATCTGCTAGTATAAATTCGGCACCAGCCACAAGCTGGGCATCAGTAAGCCCCGCTTATTAGCAGCTACTTGATCAGTGACCACCCTCGGTGGACTCACCTGACAATGGATCCCGCTAGATAGCTTCCTTGTTCAGGTCGGGCTCTGAGGGGTAGACGACAGCACCGCCCGGGTACTGTTGAAGTCGTCAGCTGGTCAGCAGTGGCAGCTCGCGCCGCCGGGTCAAGGGCGCAGCTCGCGTCCCGGTCAATTCCACGTACTATCGGCTATCGGTCGCGTCGGTCCACAGTCCGCGCTACCCCTGCCATGGCCCAGATACTGTTAGAGGCATATTTGTGAGTGGAAGAATAAACACCCTACGTTGTACCTACTGTCTTCTTCAATCTGCGCTTCGAGACTCCCGTACCCAGTGATCCCGGCAAGCCGTGAGGGTCAGTCCAACCCTCCGGCACACGACTAGCGTGACACACGGTGGAGGCACCAGTGTGAAAAGCGAGGAGTGTGACACGTGGTGGACGTCGTTGGAGCATCGCCGATGGTCATAAAACTCCAGCTGTAGGAGGGAAGTTCTAGAGCAGGCCGAGGTGGAAGCTGTAGAGAAAGAGAGAGTACAGGTTAGTGGGGAAGTGTTAGAAACAAGGTGTGATTCGGTGAGGTACTAAGAAAAGACTAACGCGGCGAGTGCCAAAGGAGCACCAGGTGTAAGAAGTCGTACCAGGAAGAAAGGTACACGAGAGAAGGAAAGAAAGGGTAGGGATAAGTTCATGTCCAGCTCCTACGAGTTACGGTCGGCCACGTTTAAACCGCGCTACCGGAGCACGGAGATTGGTAGCGAAGATTCACCTTTTCATCCGTCGAGAAGCCTGACAAGGTCTCCGACGAGATCCAAGGACGACTTAGTGTTGATAGTAACTACTGTTCAGACGAGGGCAGGAGGCCCAGAAAAAATAACGGCAATAAGGGTAGCCGACCCAAATAGCCGAAAAGTGCCAGAGGAGCAAAAGGAGAGTGCTACCGTGCCAGAAAGGCAGGCACAAGAAGAAAAGGAGGAGGTAGATATAGGGAAACAAGAGGACAAAGAAAGTCAGGACGATATAGGAGAGGGAGAAAAAGAGGGTCAAATTACAGAGACAAAAGTACCAGAGACAAAAGTACCAGAAGAATTAAAGGAAAGGAAAAATTTAGGGAGGACCGAAATGGCGAATGCAACAATTTACGTCACCACACAGGCGGCCAAAAAACCAGCCCTCCCTCAATGCATTAACCCCCCCCCCCCCCCCACCTAACATCACGCAAAGGGCTCGGCCGACCAATTCGTAAAAGGATATGAACGCACGGTAATAGCCAACGGATGGGACGACACGCTAAAAATCGTGTACTTCGAGACTTTTTTAGAAGGAGCGGCAAGTCTATGGTTCATGCAATACAAAGAGAATCATCAAGAGAGCACGTGGAAAGAGCTATGCACTGCATTTCAGAAGGAGTTTGACGATTACGAAACAAACGATGCAAAACGAGCCAAGCTAGACAGAAAAAGGCAAACCACGGAGTCCGTAAGAGAGTTCCTGTACGACCTCCAAGTACTGTATAACGAGTATACAACCGGTCATGGACTTCGGAGAATTTCGGAGTTTTTTCGAAAAAGGGCTAACAGAAGGGGCATACCATCACTACTATTGGATGACGAACGCCCCAAATCAAGCCCCACGAAGACATTGAAGAGTTGAAGTTGCTGACGAAAACCATCGACAAAGCCCCGTAGAGAAGAGATACGCAAAGTTATCAACAACAGGCCAGCGACAGGCCAAAAGGGCGGCAGAATTGGAGCGACAGAAATAACACGCCGATGTGCTACTTTTGTGGTAAATACGGACATTTTACGATAGCATGTAGATCGGCGAAACAGATGACCCTGGGTTTCCAGTCTACGGCAAGGCCACCTTATGAAGGTAGCAGACAGGGAGTGGCAAGGCCTACACACCAGCCACCCCGCCAGGACAGAACAACCACGAATTGGCTACCACGGCAGAGAACAGCGGACAACAGGCCAGTGTGTCACATCTGCAAGAAGCAAGGTCATTTCGCCACAACGTGTAGTCGACAGACAAGCCCACAGAAACTCAGGAGTTATGCCCGCGATGACACAGGAGCCGTTCAAGGTCAACAGTATAGACCAAAGAACTTTCCAAACGGCCAGGGACGACAAAACTAAAACGACCGGTCGTCCTCACGCAAGGTCGTAACCCTCTTCGCAGAAGAAGGACCACAATAGCACAAATAACAATTAGGATAAATAATAAAAATCACCAAGCGATAATAGACACAGGATCCGAGACAAGCATAATTAGGTCGGATGTAGCGGGGCACATAGAGAAGCAAATGGCCAAAAGTACACTGGTCACCGCGGACAGGCATTTCTTGCATAAATTTCTTATAATCATGGTATAAGACAGGATTCCTTGGAGACGACGCTCTAGGGTATAAAACCGTTTTGTAACTATTTCAAGAGAATTACCTAAATTGACAATGTTTTCCTTTAAGGGAAGGTTTACAATAACTGATCGCGGCATGTAGTCTTAATGAAGTGCTCTCCGCATTCAGCCTCTTCGCAAGAATAATGTTGATTTTTTCATGAGAAGGTATTTCCTCAATAGTCCAGAATTTTTGCAACTGGGTACCTAGCGCTGTGAGAGTTAAAAACAATTCCTGGGTTGTTGATTTTGTTCTTTAGCCCATATAGCCTGAAGCTATCCAACCGAAGACAGTTTTTTGTAGTGTAGGTAAACCTTTACCTAATTTTATTTGGCCTAGATAATGTAGTTGATAGAAAACGCCCGCTGCAATCAACATATCCACCTCCGAACTTTCATTAAAATTCGGATCAGCTAGTGTAATGTTGCTCGGTATTTTAAATCCACCAATATCGAATGAAAAATTACGCGCACTCATTGTAACTGTATACACTTCAAGAAACGGTAAACTGATTTTAAAATCATTGATTTTGGAATGTACACTGAGTTGGACCTGTCGCGTAGTGCTAGTCTTTGTATCATCTATTCCAGAAAGTGGTGATACATCATTAATGTAACTTACCCTTAGTCGCTTTAGCAAAGCATTAGAAATTAAATTTGGCTGAGAACAACTATTTAGGAAAGTACTGCATGACAATGTGACCGGCTGATTATTTTTATCATAAACTACCACTAAAGCTGTTGGGAGTAATGAATATTTGCTTGAAGAATTTTGATTCATATTTACTGATAATGCAAAACTATGAGTATTTTCACCAGAATTGATACTGTTCTGGTTACTAGAATTATTTTGTTGTTGGGTTTTTTGTCTAAATTGTTCATTTGAATTATTTTGAAGTTGATCGTTTGAATTATTTTTATTATAATTGTTAGTAATTCTTTCTTCGCTGTAATTATTTACTAATGTTAATCCGTGTAAAAACGTGCTATGTTTTTTTGCTGCATTTTCGGCAACCAGATGATCTACATACTGCAGGTGTATGACCTGGTCGTAGGCAATTTGTGCAATATTTTATTCTTTATAATTCAAGATATCTGTCATTAACTGATAGATTTTTAAAACAATCACAGTAATACACATAATGTGAATTATTGCACAAAGAACAATTTAGTGACTTTTTTTCAGTTATATGAAATGATTTAACATCTGGATTTTTGGCTGATGTGCTGGTATTATCAAGGGATTCCATGAAAACGCATTTTTCGTTTAAAAAATCGGTTAGGTCTTGGATTTTTACAATTGTTTTATTTTTAATGTGAGATTCCCACTCACATTTTAAACGTGTATCGATTTTAGATGTTACTAAACATATTAATGGTGAATCCCATTGGTGAACATTTTCACCTCTAGGTTTGCTAAAGATCTATAATGCATTAAAAAAGTATCATAAGGTTTCTTAAAGAAGAAGGAGAATTAAACTTAACTGTAGTGTAGGAAAGTAAAAAAGAACAGCTTTCAAATATGAATTTATTATAGCCTTTTTATTTTCAAATCTGCTTCTTAATAATTGAATAGCTATAGGATATATCAGAGGTTATTTGAAGTGAACTTATTGCTTTGGCAGCCTCGCCTTTCAACGCACCGTTTAGATAGTGAAATTTTTGAATATCGTCAATATCGGAATTTTCACGAATCAGTGATTTAAATGTATCAAAAAATGGGACCACTCACTGTAACCTGCATGATACTCACTGATTTTTATTTCAGGAAGTTTTACATTCATTTTTGGTTTGCTGATTACAGCCGAGCTCCACATTGACGTATTGTTTATAGGGTTATTTGTGTCCGAATTGACATTATTTACATGTTTATCGATTATTGTCTTTGCTGTAGACAAAAAATCAAAGTACTTGGGCTCAAATTCCTCGCGTTCCGTGTTATTTTCATCTTCATCTCCTTGCTCTAATTCTTCTACTAAATTTTCATATTTATCTTGAATTTGATTGTATTCAGATAATACACTTCCCCCAAAAATTAACGCACCACCAAAAAATACCCAAAAGTTTAAAGTAAATTTTTGTCAAAACCAATAGTCCGATTTGGACGAATTTTTTTTAATGATAGGTTGTCTCTTCCAGAACGTTGGCTTGGCTTGGCTTGGCTTACATTGATTAAATAAGGTCGGCGTGGTGTACGCCGTATACCTTTTGTAAATAGAAAACAATATGGTAGGTTTTCTAGAATTTAGATGAAACAGTCGGGGCAGTGAGGGTGGACCCTCTGTGTATTATTTTCCAAGTATATGCATACTACAGAAAGCTTCAAATTAAATTAAAAATTTGAAGACGTAGAAAAAGATAAAAATAAAATTGATATTTACATTTAGTTATTTTTTAAGTTGTAATATTGGTTAGATTAAATGGGCAAAGGGCTATTGTCATAGGTCTTCGTCTAAGAAGTGCCTGGGTCTTCTATGAGGTAATCTCCTGTTTGTCTGATAATTACACGCCTCAGTTAAGAGGGGATTAGGATGATTTGGAATTTTTTGATTGTAAATCTTGTCCGTATGGTTTTTAACAAATTCTCGAATCGAAGGGATATTTAGATCCGTGTGGATGGTTTTGTTAGAAATGTACCATTCGGTGCCGGTGACAAATCTCAGACACCTATTTTGAATGACCTGTAATTTTTTATAGTGAACTTTTGCAGCAAAGCACCAGGCTGCGCATGCGTATAGCATAATTGGTCTGATCACCTGGGTGAAGATTAGGAGTTTGTTTTGGACACTTAATTTTGAGTTTCTGGAGAGCGAGAATAAAGATTATTTATGGCGGCCTTCGCCTTATTCGTCCTCGAGTTTATATGGGAGGCCCAAGTAAGTTTTCGATCAAGTATGACACCAAGGTAGATAACTTCCTCAGCCCACTCACTTTCATTGTCATTGATAATAATGTTGTCGATGTTCGACAAAGTAAATTTTTTGGATATAATAATTGCTTGCGTTTTTGTTTCATTTAATTTAATTTTCCATCTTAGAAAGTACTCTAGAAGGGGTTCGATTGAATTTTGGAGGAAAATTTTAATATAGTGTATGGATTTATCGACTGCTAAAATTGCTGTGTCGTCAGCGTAAAGAAAAATTTAGTATTAGGTTGAGGAACGAGGTCAGAAATGTAAATAGAGTACAGGATAGGTCCAAGGACTGACCCCTGGGGGACCCCCGCCTCGATATTCCTGTGTGTGGAATTTACGCCGTCGATCTTTACACAAAATTTTCTGCCAAATAAGAAATTTTTGACGAGTTTTACCATGGGGACCGAAAATCCTCCGTGGAGCATTTTATAAACCAGTCCCCAGTGCCAAACCTTGTCAAATGCTTTGGAGATATCCAAAAGTAACAGTCCGGCGCTGTCGCCCTCTTGTAGATTTTTAGTGACGTTCTCCACCAAATGAAAAGCCTGCAATTCGGTGCTGTGGAATGCACGGAAGCCGAATTGTTCATTTTGTAAGATATTTAAATCAATGAGTTCATCGTTTAACCTGGATAGTACTATTCTTTCCACAACTTTAGAAATTGTCGAAAGTAAGCTTATTGGTCTGTAATCTGAGGGGAACATCGAGTTGGGTTTCTTAGGGATAGTTGTAATTTGTGATAGTTTCCAAATTTTGGGAAAGTGTTGCGTCCTCAGAATACCATTGGTTAAATTAAGAATGGCTACCCTGTATTTTTTGGGCAGCAGTTTTGATGCTTTGTTATTTATCCCTTCTAGACGTGTTCACAACCTCGTCTTCCCAATCGAGGTCATCTTCAGGATGCTGATTTTCGGAAAATTGGGATTCATAGGCATCGGCAAAAGCTTCCGCCTTTTCTTCCGGAGTATAGAAAATTCCGTTGAGGCCGTGAATAGGTGGTGTGTATGTTCTAGAATGTCCCTTTAAATATTTGATAATACGCCAGAAAGATATGCCCGAAGTTGTTAAGCTTTCAAGTTTGCTTTGCCATTCATCGTTTTTTAGTTCATTAATAGCGTCTTTTACTTGTCTGTTAAGTCTATTGTATTCCACATTATAACCAGTCCACTGTGCTAGTCTTTTGGCTTGTCTTTTTTGTCTTATTAGATTTCTTATTTCCGGAGTTATGAATTGCTTGTTTCTTTCAAATGTTTTTATACCAGTCGAATCAGTAAGTGAATTTTTTACCAAGTCTTGTAGTAAAGTCGAGTAATTGTCCACGTCTTGTGCGTCAGTAATGTGCCTGAGTGGCGGTGTATTTTGAAGAAGGATGGTTTTACATAGTTCCCAATTTGTTACCCACCTATTCAGGTCAGCCCCAATGTATTCATCGTTGTCCAGCACCCCGAAAACGACCACAACCGGGTTGTGGTCACTGTCCAGATCAGCGGCTGTCCAAATCTCTGTTTGCCAGGTGAATTTTTTTATTAAAAAGAAATCAAGCACACCCGCAGTGCCTCTCGGCGGGTAGTGGGTGGGCTCTGGTAGTGCGATAAATTGTATATTGTTACGGGTTAAGTACCTGTCCAGGTCCCTGCCACGTTGGTTGGCAGGCAACGGCGACCAATTGTTGTGGCGTGCATTGAAATCTCCACCAACAATAATTACAGGGGAGTTGTCATTTGGATCCGAAAATATAGCGTCTAACTCGTCTACGTTATATCTATTTGTGGGCGGCTTGTATAGGGAGTAGACCGTTACCGTTTGGCCATCTGCCATTCTTATTTTAGCAGATACAAATTCTGCATTTGTATCGACATCGGAAATTTTATGTACAGTGAATTTTATCGATTTATGAATCCCGAGAAGTACGCCGCCGCCTCTGCCGTTGGGCCTATCCCTGCGGATAATATGAAAATTTTGGATTTTGAATTTTTTATTGGGCTTGAGGAAGGTTTCTTGGACCGCGATAATTTGTATTTGATTCTCCTGCAGGAAGAATTGGAATTCATTTTTCTTATTTAGAATGCAGTTTGCGTTCCAGGTGGCAATTTTAATCTTATTAGGTAACACCTCCCGATTTTCAATTTGCATTGCAGGTGGCGCCGTTGTTTATAAATGCCGCAAATTTGCGGAGAGCAGGTAGGAGGCTAGTGAGCTCTTCTATAGCATTTTGATTTTGATTTTGATTAGAATTATGATAGTGTTGGGAGCTTTTAGCGGTTGTAGCCGCATAAGATACATTGGAATTTACCTGGTTACTAGTAGTGGGATAATTTTCATTGTTATTGTTAAACATTTTTGGAAAGAATGAGCATTTGGAGTAGTTAACAGGGTGCGCCTCACCACAGTTGGCGCATTTGCATGGGGCCTCAAACGGTTTCTTGCATAAGAAGGTGTTATGCCCCATCGCACATTTCAGACACCTAGGTGCCGCATGGCAATAGGTTTGAGAATGTCCGAACTTTTGGCATCGGTGACATTGGGTCACCTTTGGCCGTGTCTTTTTGGGCTCAAAGGTGACCCAATTTTCGCTGATTTCTACTTCATTGTAGATATTTTTTTACTCCGGGGTTTTAGGTAATATTATTAAGAGGTTGTTGGTTGGTTTTTGGTTACGACCTTTTAACCTAATAACTGATTTGACCTCGTAGCCTTTTTCAGTAAGGTCGCTTTTGGCAACGTCCGTGCTAAACTCCAGGGGGAAATTTCTTACAAATACGTGAAGAGATTTGTCCTCCGGCATCGGGTAGGAATGATATTCAAGCTTATGTTGTGTAAAGAATTTTTGGATCTTGGATCGCCCTATAGTCGTCAGTTGTAGACGGGAAGATTTTTATTCCGTTAGTGGTGTTCATGGCTTTATTATAGGAGATTTTCTTGTTTTTAAACAATTTAGAGATGTCGAGCCATTTCTCCTTTTGTCTTAGGACAATGGGGGTAATGGTTTTTACGTTTTCAGCAAATTCAGGAGATTCCTCGTTGTCTGAGCGAGTTTCTAATTCATCGTCCTCGTCCATAAATACGTCTATATTTTCATTATTTTTGTTATTATCGGTTTCTACGTTACTTAAGTCTATGTTTGAACCTGTAGCTTCTTTGTTAGTTTCTTTTTTGTTTTGGTAATTTTTAAGTTATTTATTTTTGTCTTTTAGGATTTTTTTGCCTATGGCTTTTTTCTTTTCAATATTATGGCTATTTACATTGTTTACGGATACTCTATTAGGACTATCCACCGACATTGTCGACGATTGCGATTTAGATCGCGTCTTTTTTGGGATACCAGTTTGGATGTTAAACCCATCCGCATCTAAAGAAGTCGTCACTGTAACTTACTCAAGACGGAAGAGTCGGAAGAATTTCCGCTTTTCTTTCTCTTGCGCGGCTCTGAATCTTTAATTGATTTTATATAGTCAGACATTTCTTGTAGTTGTGCGGATAATTTCGCAACTTCTTTTGTAAGGTCAGCAATTATATGATATTTTTCCCTTATCTGTTGTATAAAGGATTGTTGTTGTTCTATAAGGTATTTTAGATTTAATTCCGCACGTTCCGATTCGTCCTGCAAGAAATCGGAGGCCGACATGATGCTGATGGGAATAAAAATGTAAGTAACAAATCAGAAAAGTGCACAACCTGAAAAATAATATAAAAAAGACTGTCTCAGCCTTACAATATAAAGGTGCGGGGCCAAAGTCGATCAGGGGACTTCTGGGGGCGTTCTTTCTTGAAGAAAGTCTATAAACTGGGATTTTCTTGAGGACGGGAGGTCTCGGGAAGGCCGGCGCCAGTCAGTCACCCATTTTGGGCTTCCGGGGCTTCGGCGGGATCTGAATCTTACTGGAGGTTCTGGGCGGGTTCTTGTGCGCCACGAGCAAGTCGAGAAACACTCTTAAAATGTCTTTGAGAACTAAAAAGTTACGATTTTTCAGGAGCAATTTAAAGTACGTCAGGCTGACATTTTTTTGCGTTATTTTTTCCAGAAAGTTGGTGTACTAACTATATTTGCATAGAAACCCCTTTTTTATAAATACCGGATGTCTCAAATTATAGCCTGTTTTTTGGTGGTGCGTTAATTTTTGGGGGAAGTGTATATTTTGAGCTTCATCGAAACGTATTTGCATTTTTGTGATATCACTAGCCTCCGAACATACAAATCCCGAAAGAAAATTACCAAATCTGGTTAGTCTGCTTTGTTAGTCTGCGTTGAGCAACTTGTTTATTGACTGACTCCTGATCCATGATTTATTATATATTATGAATAATTACGAGTAATGTTTATGAATAACTTACTTATTGGTAACGAGTAAAAAGCAATTCTGTTTTATATTAAACGGTTTTACGAGAGTATAATATTATTGTGCTTGACGTCAGATTGCAGCAGTAGGTACCTATTGGAATAAAGGAGAATTTGAGGGATGCGGACTATAGGTAGACAAGGAAATTATATAATTATGATTTGGGACTGGATTAACCTTATTTAGTCTCCGTTCGTGATGCGTAAACAAGCCAAATCTCCGCATTCTGGTCTTACGGCTCAACGGAACAAAATGGAGGGCCGTGTAACTTACTTTTTTGTTGGCCGACTTTTGGGAGGCTTACTTGCATTCCCTATTTCCCTTCGACGTGTGGTAGACTGCTCCATGTACGATTATAATATAATAATAAATTTATAATACATTTATTCACGCACATTCAAAAGTACACAACAAAGTGGAAAGAAAAAGAATGGGAATGTGAACAAATGAGTGCATCCACAGAAGGCGAGGCCTTGTGCGTGGGAACAAAATCTACTCCTCAAAATTAAAGCCTAACTTAAGTACTATTTGATATTTAGCAATTTACGTTTAACATTTAACAAGCGAGTTATAGGACAACAAGAACTAAGAAGAGCCAATGAAGTGAAGTAGGAAGAATCTTGTTTTATAATAGCAGGTAAGTATTTGACGGATACATCTGAGCAGGTGAGTGACGTATAATGTACATATTAAGTTATTCACCTATCCTTTTTTTAACTTTTTCTGTCTATATTTGTATATATGTATATGTATTTCTGTTTTAGGCATATGTAGGAGCATTTTTTTAATTTTTTTTAGGAGAGCGATCGATTGGATGCTTCTTAACTCCGAAGATATGTCCTGGTATACAAGGGGAGCCAGATAAGTGTGACATCTTTGTGCAAGTGTTTTATTCACTTTTGGTATGTATGATGCTTTTTCCTTATAACGTATTTCATATTCATGTATAATCGGTTGTAGTAGCCTTTTATTTTTATATTGCCAAATAATAAGTTTTCTCAAATATAATTGCCTAAGGTTTAATACATTGGATTCCGGATAGAGCACTTCAGAGGGATATTTGTAAGGCTTCCTATATGTTATTTTTAGTATCCACTTCAGAGCAGTTTCCACAGCCCTCAAATAATCATCGTAGACACCACCCGAAGCAAGAAGTCCGTAATTTAGGTGGCTTTCTATAAGCGCAGAATGTAATATATTTAATTGTTTTTGTTCAAATATGCTTGCATAGAATTTAAAACGACTTATGAAGGATCTAATTTTTTTTGTAACATATTCTGTGTGATGTTTCCATCGAAGATGACAATCAAATATTACCCCAAGGTATTTAAATGTATTTGTACTGTTAATTTTATAGTGTATGTTTTCCGTGTTGATATTTAACTCAGACAAATATTTGGGAAAAGTGTCAGCGTAACAGGTAAAAGGCATGTAATATGTTTTGGTAAAATTATTTGAAAGTTTTTTATGACTACACCATTTTACTATTTCTATTAAATGTTTTTCAACTTTAAGTTTTAAACAATTCCATGTTGCGTCTTTATAAAAAAAATAGCTGTGTCATCAGCAAATGAGATAATCTCACCGTCAAAGTTTCCGCAGGAATACAGAGAGTTGACATATATGTTAAAGAATAAAGGCCCCAAAACTGTACCTTGGGGCACTCCACATTCAATGGTTGATTCAGAGCTACTTAATAGTTTTTCCAATTTTGACTGACTGTTTTCGGCCTGTCAAGTAAGTTTCCACTAACTTGTAGGCACTGCCTCTAAAACCCAAACTTTCCAGAGTGTTCAACAAAATCTGGTGGTCTACGGTGTCAAAGGCTTTTGCCAAGTCTACGAAAACACACACACATGGGTTATTCTCATCAAGAGATTTATACACCTTTTCTACCAAGGTTCCCATTGCATCTTCTGTGGATCTTCCTTCTCTGAACCCATACTGGCTGTCGGATAATACTTTATATTTCTCTAAATAGTTTGTTATTCGGAATCTCAATAATTTTTCAAAAATTAAATTAAAGAGAAATTGGTCGATAATTAACTACGTCTTTTTTATCCCCGCTTTTATACAAAGGTTTAATAATGGCTTTTTTAAAAGGCGACGGATATTGCCCTTTACTAATGACAGGGTTAAATAAGAAAGTAAGTGGTGCCGAGATTTATTCCGCAATTTCTTTTAGTGTATCTGATAACAACCCATCTTGACCTGGCGCTTTTCTACTTTTTAAGGACCTTATGACTTTTTGGACTTCTCTTTTCTTGTGGAGTGTAATTTGCGAACGTTGGTATAGTTGAGCTTAGTTTTTTAGCTATACTAGAATAGTGGTCCTTAAAACACTGTGAAATGTCATAATCACTGGTTAATAGATCCTTGTTTTCATTAAACATTTGTTTAATGTCATTTGGTTTTTGTGCTTTATTAATATTTTTTACTACGTTCCACAATCCCTGGGGACTACCTTTATTTTTTTCCGTCTCCATTTTATAATAGTTAGTTTTTGCTAGCTTCAATATTTCGGTTAATTTATTATATTTTTTAGTCTTTTTTGACTGCTTCTCGTTTGAATTTCTTTTAATAATTTGTATAGTCTGTCCTTTTCGATAATAGATTTAAGTAGGCCACCACTTATCCACGGGCTCCGTCTTACCTGACACCTTTTCAATTTGACTTTATTTGTGCATTGATTTATGAAAAACTTTAATTTATTTAGAAAAGTTGTTTCCATCAAATCTACATCAGTTAAATAATATAGATAATTCCAATTTTCTAGCTTTAGTACCTACTTCCCTTAATCTTTTTTTATCTAGATAACTTTTTGTTCGGTCTGTTCTATTGTTAATCGATTTGTTCTTGTTTTTTTCAGCTTATAGCTTGTAGACAATAATGCATTAGGTTGCCTTTTTATAGAATTTCTTGCTTTAATAATTATGATAATCAATGAAAAGACATTTCTTTATTGACAACTATGTTCTAATACCAATTACAACAATCCTTGTTTTATTGTATTGTTACATTACCTACTTAACATTACTTTACTCATTGAATTGACAAGTAGATGGAAGGAGTGTAGAGAGAGAAACTGGCAGCCAAACTTGAGTAAGTGAAATAGTAAATAAATCAGCTGATTCCGGCAAAAACCACATAATACAAAAGAGGTGTTTGTCCTAACTTTCTATTTTTGTGTACTGTGCTTCAAACGAGTTCCGTTGTCAAACGTCATTTTAATTTTCCTTCTGTCCCAATACGAATAGGAGTAATTATTGTATTATTTATATTTGATTTGAGTTCGTGTCGTGTCTTAGTTGGTGTTTAGTTTAAGATTATTTTTAGATCGGAGAGAAAATTTAATTTAGCTATGTGGCTATATTCTCTCTGTTTAAGTTGTAAATTACAAAAAAGAGGGTCAACTCCTGTTGTGTATTTGGATGTGTACCAAACGGGGCGGAAAGAATAAAATAATAGTGGGGTTTCTTTTCATTCGTAAGTCTTAAAAATCTTTGCTAATAACTTTGCAGTTTTCCAAAAGATACGGTGATATTAGAGACAAGTGGATTGCAGCAATAATACCGTCTACAAGTATTTACTTGAATTTGTAGTCAACAATTTATTGAGAGCAATTTCAGAGAATTTTGGGCAGCGCAAACTTAAAAAATATGTAATTACTACAGTTTTTTATTTTCCAAGTCATGATAGAAACTCTATCAAGGGAAAAACTGGCAAAATATTGTGCTAACGTGCTAACGTGCTCTTCGTAGTCAAATCTTGAGGTTCTGGTCCCTTTAATAAGGTAATTATTTGTAATTCTTTTTGTTAGATGCCTTAACATTAAAAACTAAATGAAAATATGTAAAAGCTACCTGTCTTACATGCTTTTCCTATTAAATTAAATTTTAAAATTAATAAATCAGTTAAGATAAGTAATTAAAGTTGAAAATGTATACCTTATCCTAGATATTTTGTCGCCTTTATTTTAAAATAAACTTATTTTGGAATTTGTATTTTATTTGTCTCAATTTACTTCCAGGTACATAAAATTGCCATGTAGGTATTTTTTTTTAATCAATTCACTACTTTTTCTGTGCAATATTTACATAATTGTGGTTATATAGAAAAATTCTCATTCCTACAAACAAGCCCCGAATTTCCGAATACAGATCATACAATAAAGAGAATTACGGAACATGCCCATTAAATTCGCTCATCCCTATATACCTCCTTTGCCTGAATCAGCTGACACGTTCATTAGGCGTCCTTGTCTTACTTATTGCCATTTGAAACCTATCTCTCTCTAGAGTTGGCTGCCCCAAACAACAATGAAACTGGTACCTGTGCGACTTCCATTGTACTTATCAATTCGATGACTTTACTGACCTGCTCATTTGTTTAATAACAATTAGAAATATCAAATCAAACGAGCTACAAATGGTATGTTTTAAGAGTCGAGTTGAAGGTTTTGTCATTTTAGCGAAATTTGGAATAAAATTTCGTGATTTGTTAGGTTAAAAATGCAGTGCTTATTCAAAAATCTTGTTTTGATTTCAAAATGTAGACATTATTTAAACATTTGGTGGAAGATCTGGGATAACTATGCGTGACATGAAGATGCTTTAGAATTCGTGTTTTGTAGTGGTTGAAGTAAATTAAAGGATAGAAGCTTTCGACAGTTTATTATTTTATTTATAGTATCATATCTGCTGGTAATTTCACTTCTTTGAAGAGATATTCTTCCATCGTCTAATAGGGCACTTGACGAAATTTCATAAACTTGATAAAACAATTTATGGACACTTGCATAAGAGACTACGATTATTTATAAAAATAATATTTACGTAATTAGCAAGGTTTTAGGTTTTTTTGGAAATTTGGCGGGAAAGCACTTATGGCATCACAAATGTTTTAAAAGAGCACTTTGGCAACATGTCGTTACCACTGAAGTGTTCTGAGACATAAACTTATTCCCTCCCTGGAAGTACCCACCAAAAATCCTAAAACTATTCCAGTCTCTTATAAATGAATACACCCGAGTATACAGTGGCTCGAAAACAAGCATCAACCACATTTTTGTTCGAAACCCTAGCAATGATATTACGAGATTGTACGTTTGTCATTATGACATAACGGATCACTATCCAGTGGCCGCATATCTTGATCTTAAAGTTCCAGTTTCACGCCCATCTCCTGAAATAAAAAGTACATAAAAAAGTTGGATAATAAAAAAAAAGGTAGAACAATTTTTCGTGTATAGAAATCAATGCGATACGAAACAAGTAACCAAATTTGATTCCAAATAAATTGTGTATTTAAAAATTGTATTCTTTTAATTATTGTACACCAAGTATTGTATTTTTTTATAAAATTATTTTTTTACCGGTGTCCCCTATATTATAAGCTGGCGGGAGTTTTGTCTCTTTATGAGCTATTTGGTTCAAATAGCTTTTTTAGTTTCGGATATAAAGCAAAAAGTATTTTTTTGGTTAACAACATATTGGGTTTTTCTTGTCGCAAATGGCCTCCCCTGTTGTAGCAGAGACGTTTGATCCATGACTTACGGGACACCCTGTATAGTTTGAGAGAACTACCTTTTAATATAACTACAAAATATTTTAGTGTGTCAAATCTGTATTTACTTATTACTTACCTGTTTTATTATTTTTTTATATATACTGCTCTCAATTTTATACTGTCTGTTATAGGTATATATTTTTTATCCTACTGTAGAGACCTGACGCTGTTAATATAATTTTATTTTTCTGTAGTCTTCGATCCACCACCCAGCCAATTCAGCTCACAATAAATTAATAACTTGGATGGTTAAAAACATAAACCACTTCTAATGAATGCTGTAGAAAGTTTGAAATAGCCGTAGAAAACTTCGGATAAGTATCTTAGTCCGGTGAATTTAGACATTTCAATTTACCAAAATTACGACAGAGCTGAATTTTGGCAGAGACCTTGGGTTCACCATTATAAAGAAAAAGAAAAAAGTCCCCATCGATATAATGTCTGCTAAAAAAGTTATTCAAGGTCAAAGGTAAAAATTTTCGTCTTTTTAGATTTTTCTCGTTAACGGTAAATTTAATCAAAAAAATAGTTCAGACCAAAATTGTAAACCATAAAATTATCTACAAAAATGGTCCTTATACTTTTTTTTCTAAGAATTACTAGTTCTGAGATATCGCGATTCTAAAAGTCGAACGAGTTACATTTTATATAATATCACAGACCCTATATAGGTTCGCTACAGACTGTGCTTCGCCGTATATTTTTAGGCGAACCCAAAAGCACAGAATAGCCATTACGGTGGCTACCCCCCGCATCCCTTTAAGGAAAAAAAAAAGATAACTCCATTGTTTTTGGTCCGATTTTCGCCGTTTTCACAAGAACGTTCAAAAGAGTCTCAGAAGTATAAAAAACTGCCAGACAAAAAACTACCCCTTCCTACCCCCGAAGTTGTTTTTGGTCGAATCCTCGCCATTTTCAGCAATGACGTACAAAATTAACCCATTCACACCAATCCGCGGTTGAAAAAATTTACCTGACAAAACTACCCCCTGCATCCTTTTAGGGAAAAATTGGTAACTCCATTGTTTTTAGTCAGATTTTCGCCGTTTTCACAAGTACGTTCAAAAGAGTCTCAGATGTATAAAAAACTGCCGGACAAAAAACTACCCCTTCCCACCCCCGAAGTTGTTTTTGGTCGAATCCTCGCCATTTTCAGCAAGGACGTACAAAATTAACCCATTCGCACCAATCCGCGGTTGAAAAAATTTACCTGACAAAACTACCCCCTGCACCCCTTTAGGGAAAAATTGATAACTCCCTTGTTTCTAGTCCGATTTTCGCCGTTTTCACAAGTCTGTTCAAAAGAGTCTCAGAAGTATAAAAAACTGCCGGACAAAAAACTACCCCTTCCAACCCCCGAAGTTGTTTTTGGTCGAATCCTGGCCATTTTCAGCAAGGACGTTCGAAATTAACCCATACGCACCAATCTGCAGTTGAAAAAATTTACCTGACAAAACTACCCCCTGCACCCCTTTAGGAAAAAAATCGATAACTCCATTGTTTCTGGTCCGATTCTCGCAGTTTTCACAAGTCCGTTCAAAAGAGTCTCAGAAGTATAAAAAACTGCCGGACAAAAAACTACCCCTTCCAACCCTCGAAGTGGTTTTTGGTCGAATCCTCGCCATTTTCAGCAAGGATGTTCAAAATTAACCCATACGCACCAATCCGCGGTTGAAAAAATTTAACTGACAAAACTACCCCCTGCACCCCTTTAGGAAAAAAAATGATAACTCCATTGTTTCTGGTCCGATTTTCGCCGTTTTCACAAGAACGTTCAAAAGAGTCTCAGAAGTATAAAAAACTGCCAGACAAAAAACTACCCCTTCCCACCCCCGAAGTTGTTTTTGGTCAAATCCTCGCCATTTTCAGCAAGGACGTTCAAAATTAACCCATTCGCATCAATCCGCGGTTGAAAAAATTTGCCGGACAAAACTATCCCCTGCACCCCTTTAGGAAAAAATACTATAACTGCATTTTTTCTGGTCCGATTGTCGCCTTTTCACAAGACATTCTAAAGTCTCAGAATTCAAAAACAAATTTTCAGACAATCATAAAAGTTGAAATAACTTCTAAACCGTCAAACTTAACCCTAAACCCTAAATAGAGTCCCCTATCCACAGTATTCGTTTGAATTACTGGCTCTGAGACACCCTGTCTGTTATGCATTTTTCCGATTTTTCTCTGAAGCCCGCCATATTGAGAATTTAAGTTCCTTGGCCCACTTGATTCACCAGTTGCGCTTAAAATTCCTATTTTCTTTAACTTTGACACCCTGTAGAATGTAACTAAGAAAAAAAAAAACGCTAAATGGTTGTTGTAAAAATCGAGGGTATAAAGAATCGTAGTTGGCCCTGGATTTGTATTT
This sequence comes from Pseudeuparius sepicola, assembly GCA_963920635.1. Taxonomy (NCBI): domain Eukaryota; kingdom Metazoa; phylum Arthropoda; class Insecta; order Coleoptera; family Anthribidae; genus Pseudeuparius; species Pseudeuparius sepicola. Next base: position 26,003,908 of record OY987302.1, on the reverse strand, counting down.
TGACAATGGCCGCAAGGTGGGAAGGGGTAGTTTTTTCCGGCAGTTTTTTTTACTTCTGAGACTTCTTTTAACACCTTGTGAAAACGGCAAAAATCGGACCAGAAACAATGGAGTTATCATTTTTATCCCTAAACGACAATTTTTTTCAACCGCGGATTGGTGCTTCTGGAATAATCTTGAACGTCCTTGCTAAAAATCGCGAGGATCCGAACAAAAACAACTTCGCGGGTGGGAAGGGGTAGTTTTTTCCCGCAGTTTTTTTTTATTTCTGAGACTGACTTTTTTTAACATTCTTGTGAAAACAGCGCAAATCGGATCAGAAACAACGGAGTTATCATTGTTTTTCCCAAAGGGATGCAAAGGGTAGTTTTGTCCGCCATTTTTTTTTCAACCGCGGATTGGTGCTTCTGGAATAATTTTGAACGTCCTTGCTAAAGATGACGAGGATCCGACCAAAAACAACTTCGAAGGTGGGAAGGGGTAGTTTTTTTCGGCAGTTTTTTTATTTCTCAGACTGACTTTTTTAACATCCTTGTGAAAACGGCGAAAATCGGACCAGAAACAATGGAGTTATCATTTTTTTCCTATGGGGATGCAGGGGGTCGTTTTGTCCGGCAATTTTTTTCAACCGCGGATTGGTGCTTCTGGAATAATTTTGAACGTTCTTGTTAAAAATGGCGAGGATCCGACTAAAAACAACTTCGAGGGTGGGAAGGGGTAGTTTTTTCCTGCAGTTTTTTTTTATTTCTCAGACAGACTTTTTTTAACATCCTTGTGAAAACTGCGAAAATCGGACCAGAAACAATGGAGTTATCATTTTTTTCCTAAGGGGATGCAAGGGGTAGTTTTGCCCGGCAATTTTTTTCAACCGCGGATTGGTGCTTCTGGAATAATTTTGAATGTCCTTACTAAAAATGGCGAGGATCCGACCAAAAACAACTTCGGAGGTGGGAAGGGGTAGTTTTCCTGTAGTTTTTTATTTCTCAGACTGACTTTTTCTAACATCCTTGCGAAAACGGCGAAAATCGGAGCAGGAACAATGGAGTTATCATTTTTTTTCCCAAGGGGATGCAGGGGGTAGTCTTGTCCGGCAATTTTTTTCCTCCGCGGATTGGTGCTTCTGGATTAATTTTGAACGTCCTTGCTAAAAATGGCGAGGATCCGACCAAAAACAACTTCGGGGGTGGGAAGGGGTAGTTTTCCTGTAGTTTTTTATTTCTCAGACTGACTTTTTTTAACATCCTTGCGAAAACGTCGAAAATCGGACCAGAAACAATGGAGTTATCATTTTTTTCCTAAGTGGATGCAGGGGGTAGTCTTGTCCGGCAATTTTTTTCAAGCGCGGATTGGTGCTTCTGGATTAATTTTGACCGTCCTTGCTAAAAATGGCGAGGATCCGACCAAAAACAACTTCGGGGGTGGGAAAGGGTAGTTTTTTCCTGGAATTTTTTTCTGTAGTTTTTTATTTCTCAGACTGACTTGTTTTAACATCCTTGTGAAGACGGCGAACATCGGACCAGAAACAATGGGGTTATCATTTTTTTTCCTAAAGAGATGCAGGGGGTAGTTTTGTCCGGCAAGTTTTTTCAACCGCGGATTGGTGCTTCTGGAATAATTTTGAACGTCCTTGCTAAAAATGGCGAGGATCCGACCAAAAACAACTTCAGGGGTGGGAAGGGGTAGTTTTTTCCGGCAGTTTTTTTTATTTTTCACACTGACTTTTTTTACGTCCTTGTGAAAACGGCAAAATCGAACCAGAAACAATGGTGTTATCATTTTTCCCTAAAGGGATGCAGGGGGTAGTTTTGTCCGGCAAATTTTTTCAACCGCGGATTGGTGTGTCTGTCTTTTTAACGTGGTTTCCCCGGTAGGGGCGGTAGGCATACTCCACAAACGGTTATGACGAAGTTTTATGGGACAATATTCTATTTATTGCATATTGATAATAATTGATATTGATATTGATTTTAATTGTATTATTGATTTCTCTTGATATTTTAATCTGCTCCATATTCTTCAAATTCGACTTCAACAGTCATGTCTTCTTCGATTTCTTCTTCTCCTTTTTCTTCTTCTTCCTGGATGTTTATAAATAATTGTTCAAATGAAGATGTGTCAGCTATATCTTCATTGACAACACATGAATCCTCGTCTGCTGTATTTAAATCGACATTCGAGCAAGACTGGCCTTGGCAATTAGTACACGCTGGTGAACAAAGTAATCCTACTTTTCTACAGCCACATTTAGCACTACAACCTTTTTTGCAATTGCAAAAAAATAGGGTTAAGGAGTTTTCCGGAGCAGGTGGCAGTAAAGTTTGAATCGGTTCCAAAATATTATTTGTTAATTTCCAACCCCAGTCTTTTGGGTTCAATAATTGATTGCCTAGCCATATTTGAACTTGATAGTAGACTCGATACAAGTGTTGCTGAGCCGAAGCCGATGTTGGAGGAAGACAAGATAGTTGTACTTGTTTATTGTTCCGTGTTTTTTTTTTCAAAAGTTAAATATTGTCACGACCTAGATAGCCGTGACTGGGAGCGTAGCAAATAATAACAATTGGCCTTAATTTCACATAGGTTAATTTATTATTTAAGGTTAAGAAAGCTTGACACAATTGACAATTGACACAATGAGAGAAAGACACTTACTTTTGTGAAGAGACAGCAGGGGCAGGCGTCATCGCAGCTGGAATACCTGGTTGCTGGTTGGCCCCGCCGGTTGGTCGATCTGTTCTTTAGCACTAGTACGGACTGACTGCCGCCTTGAACCGATCGATGGTTTTAGGTAAACTTTGATTTTGTCGCGGAATCAGCAGTCAGCGATTTTTATGTTAAGTTTCGATAATACCGGCGGTGCCTGAACTCAACCGAGTTCATTGAATTATTTCGTTATAATTTAATTGCTTACTTTTCATTCGTGACACATGCCCCCGTCTCTTCAAAGCTGGACTCCAGCTAAAAAAATAAATTGTAAAAATAAAATGAAAGAAAAAGTATAAAAATTATAAAACAAATATAACTTATTTATGATATTAAAAAAAAGAAATGAATATAAAGACAAAATTAAAATTTTAGTTTATCGTGTTTTTAAATAAAAAAAATAATAAAAGTAGGTATATAATAAAAAATATAATATGAAGTTTTTCTCACGGACCGCACTGCACTGGCTTGTCTCGCGTATACACTTGCACCCTGTAGTATCTTGGCTCGGAATAGTCTCTGGGATACTGGATGCTGAGCGTTGGACTCGCTGCGACATCTTCTGGTGGATAGGCAGTACCAATTAAATACTACCAATATGCGCCTCGTCTTGGTGTAGGGAATTACTGAACTAGGCCTACTATGCTAGCAAGCCCGTACTCGCCTCCGTCGAGAATGCCATGTTTTCGTTGTTTCCATCCGTGCGGGCGTAATAAAGCCGTGAATTGCTTTGGTGGCCTTCGTTTCCTGCGGTTGCTGGGATTGCAAATGCTGGTGTCAGCATTTTTTCTTTTGAAGATGCTTCAGTTTTCTTGTTGCGTCGTTTCGGTTGGAACAGGGTAAATTCGTTTCTTTTTGTGTGGTTGCTACTGCTGATATATTTATTCAAGTGAAGTGCTTTTGGTGCATTATCGTTTCATTTATGCACTGGAGGTGTCCGTTATTTTCTTGACTCGTTGTACCCTGTTTGAGGCATGGAAAAGTTCTTTTCGTCGTGGAGTTGCGATGTGTGTATCTTTTCTGGAGTGTTCTAACCATTTTATAAACGGTGGGGTAACTACTTCTGGTAAGGTTTACTTTTCTTGTACGGCTATTTCTTAGGTTCTGGTTTTTCTTAGGTTCTGCGGCAGTGAAAAATGTGGCATGGCATATGTCTCAGACGTGGCAAGAGGCTGCTTTGCATGAAGTTGTAGGGCCTAGTCCGATGTCTTCAATGTCTGTGGACCATCTACGTACGTCTCTGGGGGTGGGGTGGCATCGGCATGCTTGTGCGGCGTGTCCGGAGATGGTTTTTTTTATCATGAAAATTAAAACTAAGTATAAGTATATGCTGTTATGCAGCGTTATATCCTATACTAATGTTAAATTTGTCTTGACCACAAGTTTAGTGGGAAACGTTAAATTTAAATGTTCATTTCTAATAATTCTGATAGAAATGAAAATAAAATACTTGGAATTGATAAAAGTTATCTGATATGATATAACAGTGTTGCATGTTTTGTTTGTTTTTAATTGTTTTTGTGTTGCCATTAAAAAAACAGTGGAAAATATTTCTTACTAGTACAAAATTATTCTTAATATTTTATCTATTATTCTCACAATATAATTTTTTTTCTCATTAACTCATACTTTTTTATTTATTTTTGGCTTTGCTTTCTACAATATTTACTTCAATAACATTAGAAACGTTCGATGACCCCTGCACCGAATTTTGAAAGGAATCTAGCACAATGGCCATTTGGGATGATATTCCACCAAGTACCTATTTTATAGCGCAAGGCTTGGTCGAAATAACAAGACAAAAATTGCACTAGAGGAGCTCCAAGGGGTAAAGACACAATGGTACCATTAACTTTTCATTATTTTCTCTTTGTTTAAAACTTATCGCAGTCATTTAATAATTGTATTCCACTTTTGTACTTTTTATATTCTTTAACGTAATGCATTACTTTAATTATTTTCCTTCTTGAATTTAGTGAGAATATGCGAATGTGCTTAGTTCGATGCCTCCAAAATCTTGATTTCTGCTGGGCCCATTGGAATTATTATTTTGCTTATATTTTTGGCAACACTTATTTATTATATGGTAGCTTATGTATAAAATGAAAATCGTTATGCAAGTACATAATAAAATGAATAGTGCATCTTGTTCCGGCGCGTAGCCGAAACTTTGGCTATTAACGGCAGTTACGGGGGTTGCTGCAATTATCACTAAATTATTTATTTTTAGGAAAAGAAATGCAACTAAAATTGACAAAATTATATTCCATACTAAAAAAATAGAGTCGCTATGTAAACCATAGCTGTAACTTAATGAAGTAAATTTTGGAAAAACGCTATTTATGTTACTTAAAATATTCTTAATTGTATCTTCATTGGAAGTAAAATTTGAGTGGGGAATGTGTAATGTCCAATTCATATTTATTGCTTCTGTGGTGTTGTGAAAAATCGGAGCACTCAATTTTAAGGTGGGGTTTAGGACAAAGGATTTCAGATTTGACCAAGATGCTGGGATAATGTGGTGAGTAGTTGCTGATAATGGGTGGTTATCGGGACAAGGAAATCTTGAGGGAATTACATCTTCGTTTTGCATTGTAAGTTTGCAATCACATGGCAAGTATATTTTTGTTGCTCCTGGAGTTTCATAAGATTTTTTAGATAATTCTTTTGTTGTATGAGGACACTCAATTGTAGTTGGGTGTTTTATATGTGTAAGAATGTAGGTTTCTTCATCGATTTCATAAATAATAGTGGAAGTGGACTTGTGGCACGATAGTGGACAGTGATGGCTAATTTCCTCAACTGTGGCTCCATTAAAAAGTTTTTTAGCGCAGATTGGTCCTTGCAAGGAGTTAGTTGGGAATCTTGGAAAAAAACAAAGTTTATCCTCGTAGGGGCGGCAATGTCGAAGACCTTCTCCAGAAATTTGCCTTATTTGGGTTGGTTCAGATCGAACGGTATCTGATACAGCAAGAAAAAGTGTGTCGTGTTGGATTTTACATGTCTGATTATACCAAGCAAATGGCACAGTCATTAACTGGTACAGTTTCCAGCGTCTAAGTTTTTGCTTAATGGGGATTCTAATGTGTATAACTATATCTTCGTCAGTAAATGTACAATCGGAAATTGGAAGTTGGTAATATTTAGAAAGTTGTGATCTAGGTATTGACAATTCTTGATTAAAAGTTATTAATTCTTCAGAAAGTTTTCTTAAGTCTTGGCTTAATGTTAATGGCTCGAGAATAACGCTTGGTATATGGTGTTGCTTACATGATGCTATTACATATTGATTTTTAATCGCTCTTGATAATAAAACTGTATTTTTCAAATTAATAAATTGGTTTTCTAATATTGAGTCAATTGTGTCGTATTGGCTATTTATTTTACTTTTCATGTCATTAAAATGATTTTCGATATTGTGTATATGGGATTCTATTTCTTGGAAAGTGTGTGTAGATTGATTTTGATATTCGCTGAACTTTTCTGAATTATTTGCTATTACTTGAATAGAGTTTGAAAATGCATTTGTCAATTTAAAAATTTTATTTTCCAAATCGCTCTCATTTATTATAAAAGAATCTAAATTATGATGGGTAGCAACACCACAACACCATGCAAGTCCTTCTCCTAGAAAGTCTAAGGAGCGTTTCTGTATATGATTTGATTCATCTGTGTGATTTTTTAAGTATAATGGACTCCAACCTCTTTCTAAATTTTTGAAATCGGTAATATAAGCGTTTTGTAAACCAGTAAATTTTTTTAGAAATGTACACTCCACACTGTCGCTGCCACATGTCCTGTTAATTTTGTCGTAATTTTGTTTTTCAACCCAATTTGATTGGTAAATTAAAGGAACCGTTGACTCGTAACTTACGGTGTCAGGTTGTGCTCTCCAGAAGGCACCTGCGGTTATTTCCAATTTACAGTGCATTTGTATTGGGAAACTTAACATCCCCAAAGTAAGTAACATCCTGTTAAGTAAAATTTATCTTAGCGTTACGATTATTTTCAATTGTTAAAATATCCTATTTTCAAATTTTCTTATTTCCCTTTTCAGTTATGCCTAATATTATTGTCTATCTAAAGTATAATATTCTTATCTTTAAGTATATATGTATTAAAACTTTTAATTTTAAATACCTATGTATTCCCATTCTTATTATTTCTTACTCAAAATAATACCTATACTATATATTTTTCTATAATATTATCATTGTCGAGACGCTATTCACTAGATAGCTTTAAATAATAAAAATACGCCTATATTATATTTGTGGTACGCTGTCGGTTTAAGTATTGTCAGGCGAAATTTGTTTTGTCGTTTGTTACGGTCTCGGGCTGGTGTCTGGTGTCCAGGGATCATAGTACGCGAGTATCCTGCTCACGTGGATAATTTCTTTTTTGTCTCCCCAGTGTTTGTTTCTGTTTGTTTCGTCATTTGTGTACTTTTGGTACCATACACTTGCAGAACTTACGAGAAAATTGCCGAGATACGTTGCCAAAGTAGTATTCATTTTTTGTAATTTTTCTTTGTCCGTAATTTCTACCGGCGTTTGTTTTTGTTTTTTGTCGTCGTTAGTATCGTTGTTAGGGTGGGAGGGAGTTTCTGTAAATTTTATTTCTGTCTGGACCCTACGATTTATAGTAATTACCTGGGCTGTTTGTGTACCTATATCAAAATTTAAATTATCTGGCAATTTTGCTAAAGAATCTACAAATTGATTTGCCTCTGCTAACTGGAAAGGGTGTTCAAAATTAAATTTTTCGCTAAAAGGACTTGTTAAACTAGGACTCTTCGGAGTATCTTTTGGACTTCGAGATAGTGACGCTCGCGGTTGAAAGGGATTTATGTCTGTGCTGCGGTGACGAGGTTCGAAATCTTTAAAACTATCCGCCTCTAAATTTAATCTAAGATTTTTTGCTTTTTCTTTATTTTGGAGTCTTGTAACGGGCTTGTTAGCGTAGGCTCAGTCATTTATTCATTCAATTTAGTTTTTGTATATATTATTAAATCAAGAAACAATAAAACATCCTTAAAAATTATAACAAGGTACGGAAAAAAAATTGCAATAACTGACGAAATAAACGCTTTTAAGCAAAGAAAATACGGAGAAAAAGTTCTCAGAATGCACCCAATGAAATTTAACCCGTCGTATAAATAAACATTGTTTTTTTTGTATTTGGAAAAGGATTACATCAATTAAAAAAAAATAAAATATGACAAGCGTTATTTTTACGACGTGTTTTTTTTAATAAAAAAGCATTAATATTGCCAAGTAAATGTCAATTGTGTTAAGAAAAAATGAATTGAGTTTAGTATAAAACATGATGTAAGTGTCAAAAAATTATTATCAAAATTTTGGAAATAAAAAAATGAACCGGCGCCTCCACCATATGTCACGACCTGGATAGCCGTGACTGGGAGCGTAGCAAATAATAAGAATTGGCCTTAATTTCACATAGGTTAATTTATTATTTAGGGTTAAGAAAGCTTGACACAATTGACAATTGACACAATGAGAGAAAGACACTTACTTTTGTGAAGAGACAGCAGGGGCAGGCGTCATCGCAGCTGGAATACCTGGTTGCTGGTTGGCCCCGCCGGTTGGTCGATCTGTTCTTTAGCACTAGTACGGACTGACTGCCGCCTTGAACCGATCGATGGTTTTAGGTAAACTTTGATTTTGTCGCGGAATCAGCAGTCAGCCATTTTTATGTTAAGTTTCGATAATACCGGCAGTGCCTGAACTCAACCGAGTTCATTGAATTATTTCGTTATAATTTAATTGCTTACTTTTCATTCGTGACAATATCTGTACTTGTCTATACAATCTTTTTTTTTTGGAGCTCCATAAACAGCAAGGAGAAAGCGAATTTCTGCTGTGATTATCGTTTGTGGAGAAGAATCAATTTCTTTAAATGCTTTAGCGCAATCAATTAAACCTTTTTTCTGCTGCTTTACCCCTTCTGAAAATTGCTGATAGCATCGCAACCGGTTATCGCATGTTAAAATAAAATATGGTTTTGCGATTTAGGATAAACAGATAAACTTTTTGAAGAATATACTTCTGTTACGGGTAGACTGAATAAGGGACTGAGTATCTTTTGAGAGTATATTCTCAGAATAGTATGGTATACATATAAGAGGCACAAATAAGCATTTTTCCTTATATTAAATGTCCGACTATGTATATCCGTGGCATATGCGTGCATATTATATAAAATTAATGTAACTCGTTCGACTTTTAGACTCGCGATATCTCAGAACTGGTAATTCTTAGGAAAAAAAAGTATAAGAACCATTTTTGTAGATAATTTTATGGTTTACAATTTTGGTCTGAACAATTTTTTTGATTAAATTCACCGTTAACGCGAAAAATCTAAAAAAAACGAAAATTTTTACCTTTGACCTTGAATAACTTTTTTAGCAGACATGGGATCGATAGGGACTTTTTTCTTTTATTTATAATGGTGAACCCAAAGTCTCTGCCAAAATTCAGCTGTCGGAATTTTGGTAATTTGATCACTATTTTTATGGCATGGCTAAATTGACCGGACTATCTATGATATAAGTATCTGAAACGTTTTTTTCTAATCTCAAAAATTAAAAAGTCACCCCCAATCACCCTGTACTGTACAATAATTATTTATTATTTTAACTGAAAACAGTTTCCCAGTTAATTATATTAGGCAAACGGACGAAGTTATATTGAAAAGAAAGCTTAAACGCAGCAATAATTCGTTGGTTTCAGGGAAGATGAGTGACATCGCCCCAGGTCAATGAGTAGTCCAAAAACGGGTATGGTAGCTAGGCCTGGAGATGCCCACAACATTCCTCCGGGTTTGAAGGGTACTGGCCCCGTCACGGCGAAGAACGCCTCCAACGGCAACGCGTCCCGAAGATCACCGAGAAAAACTCCGCCCAATAGGGTGGCACAGTCTCCGTCGAGGCAGAGAAGATCGACACCGGACCGCGTCGGGGCGCGCTCGAGGGGCAACAGCCCCGTCAAGGTCGGAGACGAGCTCACCAGGTCTAGGGGAAGCGAGTAAGTATAATATTGACCAGGGACAGCCAGAGACCAACAGTTCGACTAAATGACCCAAAATCTAAATATATTCAGGAATTTGATATCTTTCTCTACAAGCGAGCAGTTAAAGATAATATTTGCCGCACCTTTTTATTTCGTTAAGTATAACATTATTCATTATTTCGGGCACAATTTTTCGAAATTTGATAAAAACATTATTGAGGCATTTCGCAATAATAATCCATCGGCACTAATTATTGCATATTGACTGTTATAACTAATCAATTGAATGGAAATTTAGGTTTCAAGTGCATAAAATAAAAGCTTTATGGCGAGTATCTTTATGTATGTATGTACGTATGTATGTATGTATGTATGTATGTATGTATGTATGTATGTATGTATGTATGTATGTATGTATGTATGTATGTATATATGTATGTATATGTGTATATGTGTCTATGTATGTATGGGTGTATGTACGTATGTATGTATGTTTCTACGATTACTACGGGTTTCTAGGGTTTTCCGTAGTACTTGAGCGAATGCTATCCTAGTTCTATCGGGAAAAAGTCTGCCCTAGCCGCAAATGGCAACGAAGACAAAATAATAATAATTGCCCCCTCCCCCGCACAAGCATGTGATTGCTTCTGGGGTACTCCTAGTTTGGAGTATTGTGAGCATGAGAATTATTATTATTATTATTGTATGTTCGTAATGCTTTTGTTATCGCCTGGGTAGCGGGCGCAGTTTTCGATTTTCCGAGTGGGTCCTGAGATAAGTAGGTGCCCCACACCTTTTGGAGGGCTCCCGATTCGGTTCTTGAGATTAAAAAAAATTAATAGGGCGCATCGGTCGAGTTCAATATTAGCGTGGCGCCGCGAATGGGTAAGAGTCTTTCACATATGGGGAAGAGCACCCCCAATCGGAAAATCCGTTCGGCCGATATACGATCTGTGTGGACAAGGCGACCCAAAGGAGCCAGCGAGCCACAAGGAAAACCAGGCAGTGTTGCCAAATCTACCAATTTTTTTAAAGTCAAAATTAATATACCGCGTGTTCTAAAAAAGTTCTCTCAAAATATACACCTTTGCAAGGCACCTTAAACGTGGCGCCAGTGGCGATTGCTTGACAGCTCAAGCTTTGGGTCTTATATTATCTACAGGGCGTCCATTTAATAATGGTCCATAGAGCAACTGCATATATTTTGTGCCAAAATATTACGATTGTGCTTAAAAACTACCGGTCAAATCTCAATCGCGATATAGTTAGATAGGTACCAGATTGAAAGTCTTCTTTTGAAATTGAATTATGTGTGAAACTCCCGAAATAATTAAGCTGCTAAACTGAAATGTGTCACTCCTGTGTTTTTGGAGATGGAGAATAAACTGGATATGTCAATTTCTAAGTATCTTACAGAAGGCGCCACTTGCGCTATTCTTGAAGTTATCTTTTTGGTCTTGCAGGTCCATAATTGTAGTGCATCTTTTCATTTTTCAACGAAAATAAATACTTGTTTCATAACGATAAAATAAAAAAACATGCCCCAAAACACCTGTTAACTTCAACATTCGAAATATACAGTTTTTACCTACCGCTTTCAAATTTAACAGATTAATAAATGTCAACGAAGACAAAATAATAGTAATTGCCCCCCTCCGCCGCACAAGCATGTGGTTGCTTCTGGGTTACTCCTATAGTTTGGAGTATTGTGAGGGTGAGAATTATTGTTATTATATTATTATTATTACATTGCAGAATTTAAAGTGAAAAAAAATTTTACACTCAGCTTAAGATAGAGCAGCGAAACTAGAGAAATTAATACTTAAATTCAAAATCTTAATCTACCAACAAAAGTCAAATACAATAATTATTATTGTCTATTGATAGAGGGCCACTTGGACAAATTTGCATTTTTCGGAGAACTTTATGTAAAAGAAAAAATGCCGTTACAGATCGACGGCACATTAAAAATAAGGAAAAAAATACCAATTGGACATTGGTCAAAACAGCATTGGTTTTCTTGAAAAATAGGGTGATCAAATTATGTAAAATTCAATCCTTTCCATTTTAAAAGCTAATAAGTTTTGGTACATTGTTCATAGGAATTTTTTCTCAGTTTAAATGGTACAGTCGATGTGTAAAGTTTGAAAGCGGTAGGTAAAAATTTTATGTTTCGAATGTTGAAGTTAATAACAGGTGTTTTGGGGCACGTTTTGCCAATTTCAACGCAAACGGTTGATTTTATCGTTATGAAACAAGAGTACACTTTTGTTGCAAAATGAAAAGATACACTGAAATGATGGACCTGCAAGACCAAAAAGATAACCTCAAAAAAGTGTAAGCGAAAAAATTAATAGGGGTTGTTAGTTTTTACCATTTTTTAGGGCACTGTGTAACTGAATAAATTACCCTAAGGCGTCTTCCAGTACGTAGATAACACATACCAAATTTCAAATTTTTAAGTAGCCCGGTATTGAGATATAAATAAAAAAATACTTTTGGGTCACCCTGTAGACCCCCTCTTAAAACCACCTGCCGAACACCCCTTTAAAGTATTTACTATACATTCTGACTCACCCTGTATATTACCTATGAGGCCACCTACATGAAATTTAGCTACTTGCCTCTTTATTTTCCATGTCACTCGGTCTCTCTCGTTCATACATTAGCCGCGTTCCTTTTGCCCCTACACTGAGAACTTTAGCTCAGTTGTTAGCCGAGCCACTCAGTTTGTTTTTTCCTGTCAAAGGCTCATCTTGTGAAAGGGTCATTTTCCCTAGAGTTCCAAACTGAACCAATATGCTCGATAGTGAGTGTCCTCGCGAGGATGTGCTTGAAGGGTGAAGGGGGAGGTAAAAAATCTCACTTTAGCTCACATTCTCATTTGTAAAAGGAACTGCCACCAACTGAGATAAAGTAAGAATTCTTAAGGAAAGTGGCAAAAGGAACGCGGCTATTATTATGTCCTGCTGCCTTTCTCCCTTCCACTTGAAGTTACTGAGGCTGACAGTGTCAATCGGGAATATAACTACTATGAGTATTTATTCTATTTTTATTTAATTAGGAGATGGGGATAAAAACAAAACGATTTCAAGTTTACTGTCAAACATAGACGTTATAGTTCGAAATATGAGTACGCCTTCCAGCAATATTCAATATTTTCAAAAAATAAAATAAAAAGTGAGAATCACACTTTTTTAAATATACGCACCTATATTACACAAACATATTTTTTTATTATTCTTGGTTACGTAAAAACATTGGCGTATTAAGAAGTTTGTTGCCCCTAGGCCTTTTAATAATAATTGCCACCCGAAACCTGGTAATGACAATAATAATAAATGTATAATAACAATATAATAACAATTGTACATGATATAAAAGCTTCTCGCGAGAATATGTACAGGGTGTCCATACATGGTTGTAAATGCGGGGTATCTCGGTTATTTTTAGAGATAAGGAGTTGCGGTTTTCGCGAACCGTTGCTACTTTTTTGTGAAACGAAAGATACCGTATACAGATTTTTCATAGCCACCTTCGTTTTTAAGATACAGGGCGAAATTGAAAATTTGCGCTTATCTTGGGAACGGTTAATGATATTGAAATGGCGAAACTGTATCTTATAGAAATTTTCACGTAGAATTCAGTGCCGGATTCAGTTTTTTACTAAAATTGATAGTGTTCGATATATGGACCAAATTTAGGTTTTTTTAAATAGCACACCCTGTATATTTTCTACTAGTTATATTCAGATTGTCGTAAGCTTTACAAAAATATATAACACTATCTAGTTATTAACTATATTTGGCTCTAAAAATAACCGAGATACACCGCATTTACAACCAAATCTGGACACCCTGTACAGTAGAAAAACTCATTGTAAGGTGAGTTGTTCGTATAAACATATGGGACCTAAAGTTCTTCATTTCTGAGATACAGGGCGTTTCAGTTTTCTATTTTTGAAATTGAATTATGATAATATCTCTCAAAACAATCAAGCTGCTGAACTGAAATTTTGCACTGCTGTGTTTTTGGGGATGGAGAATAAGCCGAAAAATGTCAATTTCTACTTACCGTAACTTTTTTGAGCTTATCTTTTCGATCTTGCAGGTCCATCATTTTAGTGCATCTTTCCATTTGCAACAAAACTTTACTCTTGTTTCATAATGATAAAAGCAACCGTTTGGATTGAATTTGCCAAAACGTGCCCCAAAACACCTGTTAATTTCAACATTCGAAACATTTTCACTTACCTGCTTTCAAATGTTACGGGGCACGTACATTCAAAATGAAGAAAAAAAACGCCAAATTTACACTGGTCCAAAACACCGTTGGTTTTTTAAAATAGGGTGTCAAAATTTTGTCAAATTTAATCGTTTCTATTTTGAAAATGAATAATTTTTGGTTCATTGTTCATGGGATTTTTTCTCACTTTAAATGGTACAGTTGATCTGTACGTAACATTTGCAAGCGGTAGGTGAACATTTTATATTTCGAATATTGAAGACAACATGTGTTTTTGGGCATGTTTTGTCATATTTCTACCCAAAAGCGTACCCAAAAACAGCGGAAGTAGCGTGTGAAATAGTACCAAATTTCAGTTTAGCAGCTTGATTATTTTGGGTGATATTCATAATTCAATTTGAAAAAGAGAACTACAACGTCCTTTAAGTAGTAAGACAAAGAGAGTATCAGGCCAAACCTATCCAGACTTGTCTGGCCTGATACTCTCCTAGAGATTTGTCGATTAGGGTTGGCGGCGATAATTAACCCGTTAATTTTCTGGAGTATTCTGAGCGCATAAAAATTTCGCGGTAACCTGCTAATTTTTTGTTAGAATTAATTCTTCACGAGCGCATAAAATTTTAGACTTAGACGTTGGTCTAGAAATGCTTACATTTTTGTTACAGTTAAAAATATTTTTTCGTCACAATTCTTGGTGTATATACCAATTTTAGCTTACAGTGTATAACACGGATATTTGCAAAATTATGCTGGTTACTGGAAGCAGTTACTACAAGATGTGCTTAAAGACGCAGATTGTGTTGGTTCTTTTCCATTTAGCTCAAACGATGACGTCATTGCACCATCAGAAGCTAGAAAAAATTCAATTTTTATTTTTGATGACGTGGCTTTGTGGCACGCAGGAAAAAAATTAGAGAATATTACTCCATGGGTCGTCATAAAAATATAGATGTTACATATCTCTGTCAGACATATTCAAAAATACCTAAGCCATTAATACGAGACAATTGTAATGTAAGCATTTGCGAAAAAAGCCTAATAACGGCCATTGTGATAAATATTTTTAAATAATTTTTGTTTCAAAATGTGAGTAATTACTTGGATTAAAATTTGTATTGACCAAAAGTTTAAAATTATTCGTGTTACTTGCTACAGATCGAAAAAAGCCATTTTATAGGTCAAAATCTTGAATCACCACGCACGTGCTGTAATTGAGCCTTAAACAAGAAGAGGTAAACCTTAGACATATTTATGACGAGCACAGGTCACCAGACATCTCATACGGTGATTTCAAGAACTCTGCTCTCTGTTGGAATGATAATTTTGGAACTCTAATTATTGTTAAAGATTTCAATAGGAATGAGGGACGATATAGAATAGGATTTGATAGGTATATAAAGTTATGAGAAGCACAGATTCAAGAAGCGCAGTGCGCAAAGTAAATCAGTGAACTAGCTCGAACGATTAGAAAAAATATACCACCTTAAAAATAGGTAAATTTGATGAGGATGAAACTTTACAAAAAATTTTCAAACCTGTGATAAGCTCTCTATCAAATCTACAAGTTAAGCAGGAGTTAAAACCGGAAGTAAAACCGAAAGTTGAACCAAAAGTAGAATCATTTATGGAAAAGTGACGTGAGTCGTTCAAAAGTCCAATTGCACTTTTAGGAGAAATGAATGAAACGTTAAATGATGTTGAGAAAGGAATTGACAAAGTGTACAGATATTTTGATACTGTGTATCCTAAAGTAGCTATATCGTGTGTAACAGACATTATGGCTAATTCGCTTAAAATCGACATGACATATGGTCCTAAGTATGACGAAACCAAATCAGTATGGACGCTAGGAAATAAGTATATTCAACAATAGTCGATTTACGGGAACTGATGGTCTCTACCAGCTAATTTTCTATAATAATCCAGAAAGTACTGCGGATGATTTGAAAAGTTACAGAGATATTTTAAATCTCACTGGTGCTCACCTTACTTCAAACGGACGATTAAAATCTAGCTACAAAAATAAGTACATTAAGAGGGGGTTGCCGACAGCGAAAGTAACGTTAGATTTCGTATTTTTTCAAGTTGTATAGCATAAAATCTAATAACATTATTTTACCTGGCAAAAATTTAGTACAAACATCTCTGCCTTCATTTTAATCATAAGATCTTATAAGCATATGCACTGGAATTATTATTTTTTCCAAGGTTTTCATAACCTATAAAACAAAACGCTGCTTGTAAGATCTTATGATTAAAATGAAGACAGAGATGTTTGTACTAAATTTTTGCCAGGTAAAATGTTATTAGATTTTATGCTATACAACTTAAAAAAATACGAAATCTAACGTCACTTTCGCTGTCGGCAACCCCCTCTTAATATAATTAGGCCTCTAATGAAAGGCCCGGTGGCTACCTCCACACCTAGTAAGGATTCTGGGATGCATCTGAAGTATAACACAAAACCTGCTGAATATGTTTTCTGGGATGATCCCAAAGACAGATGCCGGAAATACTTCCCACGAAAACGAAATAAGCGCCATAATCAATGAGTTGAAAGAAGCGAAAATTATTCTCTAAGTTACAGCATATTATTTATAAGATGCCTTTAAACAAGTTCGGACGTGTTTCATGATCCAGGACTAGTCCTTACTCTTTGAATTATGAGGGGGATTATGATTTCAAAACCCGCAGACTGTGCAACGTTAATTATCCGATTAGCTGCAATTATGTTGCCACAAAGCAATACGCAGACAAACAAATCAATGCGGCATTCAAAACGTTTAACGTCACTCTAGAACAACATAATGTTAATATTGAGACTATCGTGAAAAACGCTTTCGAGAAAGAGATTGAGGAAATAAGAAAATTTGTTAAAATTAAGTGTTATTTAAAAATGGCTGGTGAACAGTCAGGGTCAAATTCCAAATTATTAGATAGATTTAGGGAAGCCTCATAATAAACCATTCAAGTTAGTTAAAATATGTCCTTAAACAAGTTCGGATGTGCCTCGAAATCCAAGAGCAGGTCTTGCTCACCTGTTTACACATTAAATTTGAATCTAGAAGGAAACTAGGATTGTAACAACCGCAAACTGAGCAACGTTAATCCCCAATATTGATGCCAGCGATGCCAGTACAAAACAATATGTCGATGAGGAGATCATTCAGGCATTACAATATTTCTACATAAATCTTAAAGAGCACGCTGAGGAATGTGATCTTCATATTCGCAACACAATGATAGACAATTTTCAAGATAAGATCGATGAATTGAGAGAATTGATTAAAACTATAGAAGATTATTATTTAAAAATAACTGGTAAGCGCATGCAATCCTTACTGTCTCTCAGAGTAGCAGAGATCCTTGAGGGTGATGCATAGTCATGCATAGTAAAGAAAAAATTCAAGTAGGTAAGGAAGAAGTAGCTCGAAAAAATTCTGATGTTATCTCGCCCAGTAGTAGATAGGCTATGTATGTACGAGCACACTTTCCCCATGTATTTCTTATGGGGCCTAAAACGTGGTAAAAACGTGACCAAACTTACCCCCTCCACTCCCACGCCACGCCCCCCGCTAAGCCCCGGCCAATCAGAACGCGCCGACTAGGGTTTGAACCCTGCGCTAGCCCGAGGGGTGCCGAAGATGCCCTAGGGGTTGACCCCATTGTCAAACCGTCCGCCCGCGGCGACGGTTCGAGCCGCCCGATGTCCAGCCCGCGACCTTCGGGCGGAAGCAGACCGCGGACATGTCTCGACATGAAGGGAGACTCTCACCTACGCCCCCCCCCTGAATGTGGATTCCGAAATCTCGCGCCTTAGCAAATTGAAGTTTATGCAAGACATGACGTCGCACCCCCTTTGACCTACTGTCGACTCACCGCGGCCGACAGGATTCTGCCGACTCCACTCACTTTCTTTTTTATTTTACCAGGAATAATCGAAAAATCGGCGGCACATTCTAAGTGGTATAGTCTGCATTCAGTCTTAGCATGTTTTGATACACTGACCTATATACGTTCCAGTAACCTACCAAATAATTTCTAGATACTAACATTGCAAAGCTACACCGCGAAAAAATGAATCATTTTATACAAATAAAATATGTCGGAACAAACGTTATTATTCGTTTGAAAACATTGCAGCGGGCAGCTGTCCGGATTGAATTTAGTTTCGAAAAAACAACATACCTACATCCCAAAAAAAATTCAACCTACTTTGCCCTGGAAAATATTTTTAACGACTAAAGTAGTAATGATGCAAAGCGGGTCACAGGACAAAATGGCCGCCAAGGTCAAGGTCGTTTGTTTGTTGCGAACTCGCGATGGGATGTTCAAGGTCAAGGGGCGTGGCTAGAATAGCTTCAAGGTTTCCGAGAATCGCTTCAAGGTTATTTTCTGGGAATTGAAGGGGGCGTGGCTAGAATAGCTTCAAGGTTTCCGAGAATCGCTTCAAGGTTAATTTCTGGAAATCGCTTCAAGGGGGCGGGGCTTAGAGGTCAAAGGTCAAAGTGTACTGAAGTGGCTTCTGGGAATTTTGGTGGGTGGTGTTTCAAAGTCCTAGAATCAGTTCCCCCCACCCCTCTAGCTTTGATAAAAGAGTTTGCTGTTTGGAGTTCAGTAGCCGAGTTGAGCTAAGATGGCTTGCAGCAAAGAAATGGATTTGGAAACCATCAACAAAGTTGGTTGCTTGTCTCAGAAACCGACGGTAAAGTTAGTGGAATTGGATGAAGGCGTGCCGATGAAAATTCTCTCTGGCAAGGTGGTGCAAACAACGTTCGGGGAGGCCATTTTGCTGGAGTTGGAGGATAGTGTGTTTTCCTGCCGAACAGAGTGACACAGGCGTTCAAACTGTGCCTCGAACATTTTTCCAATGAAAAATATGCGTTGGTTTACAAAGGACAACTGGATATGGGAAAAAACAAGGCCAATCAGTTTGAAATATGGTCATTGGGGGAATAGAAAATTAACATGGAATTCTGAGTATACTTCAAATAAATAGTCTTGTAATTTGTGTTATAATCTTGTATTAGTCATAAAACGTACTTAATAAAGGAATATAAAAGCGTCATGCCTGTGTTTGAAAATATCTCATTATTTTTAATAAAGGTTTAAACATCAGCATGTCTTTTAATATGCGAGTAACATAGCATTGAAACGAATCATATAAATTTCAATCTTTATTTGCTATGAATTAAATAAATGAAACTGTAGCGTATACATATCCCAGCACTTATTGATGTTTACTCCATCGCCCGACCGTAACAACCGGAAGCTGTGGCGCTTGCATCTTACATGCCAGTCGGGAGCTATGCTGGGCGAGGTTCCTGCTGAGCGCCGCGCCGCGGTGTCCGGCTACGGGCGGCGGCGGCCTGCCAGCGCGGGCGTGGCAGCTAACCAGCGGCGGTCGGCGGTAGTGGCGGCGGAGGCGGCAACCTCAGCCAGCGGCGGCGGCTTTCGGAAAAGGTCCAGGCGTAGCGCAATGCTTGGAAAAGGGGCTTGCGAATCGGCGGTCGGGGCCTGGGTCCGAGCCCCCTACCAAATGCCGCGGCAGCAAAACCCCCTGCCATTTTGACAAGGGGCCGGATCCCCTTCATACCCAAAGGAATTACGTGGTCCGACGTAAGCGGTACAACCTCTAGGTAGGGAGGAATCCTATCCTTACGTCGTAATTCAATACCTCAAACTTTCTGTGCCACCTCAATTTACCGAAAACTAATGGTGCTTGTACGGTCAGTATATAAAAACGCATACTTGTTTTCGACGGGTGGGTACAGGCAGATCCAAGAAACACCAACTACCTTAAAGTAAACTTATGCTAAAGTAACATTAACCTAAAGTAAACTTAAACTAATTAAACCCAATGGTGTTTACAAACTCTCGTCACTGCCCCACACAATTCAAGGCATTGCAGCGAGGAACGCGCAGTGACAATGTTAAAAAACATCTGATCCCGAACTTTTTTTAAAAAAAAGCCCTCGGTCACCTTTCCCAGCCACTGCCATAGCTGAGTTTCAAATCTGCGAATACGAAGTACCTTCACGTCGCATTTCTACCAGACCACCTCGCCAGAAATAAACAAAATTTAGCCAAATATCTGATACAAGCGAAGTCCATTAAAAATTAGAAATCACATGTCTAATATCCCGATGCGGTCAACATAATTTGAACTCTAGTTCGTTAAGAGAACCCCTTCGCTATTAATGTACCCCGTCGCAGTCGCCATAATTTGAATTTGGTAGATATAAATGGATATCTCGTTTAACGAACAAAATCAGACAAGTAGGTTAAAAGCAGTTTTATTTTTAAAAAGTATTAACTACAAATGTATATAATAACGAAATTGTCATTTTATAATCCTTCACTTTGGTAGATGGCTAGTGACCGGAGTCTGGTCCACACTCCCATCCTAGAATGGCTTCTGAATTCTCTTCATATTTTTTTATATTCTTTTGTAGCCATTTCAAAATATGCATATGACGCTCATTATGTATAGGTTCAAATTTATAGGTTAATTTCATATCATTTAGTGCCTTTGTAAAATCCCTCAAATCTTGCAAGATAAGCGGCCGCACATATAAAATCATCAATACATATTAATAAATCTCTATAATTTAAAGTTAAGTTCTTGGTAGGATAGGACTGTTCTAAAAGGTATTCTTCACTTAATATGTTAAGAATATACATATTATATTGGAGCCCAGAGTCCAAACCATGTTTCTTCAGAAGTCCATCGAGCGTAAAATAATTTATTTGGTCAATGTTTTCTGCGTCACATATATTAATGATTTGTATCACGTAATTATCAATATGCTGTTTTTTTTTCAACATTAAACGATAGGTACAAATTTCATGAAGTTCTTGCTTGGCAACTTTTTCAAACCACTCGTTTGGGATAATAAAATCTTGTTTTTGTAGTATATAAGTCAATGAATCACCGCGGCAATGCTGAAATAATACTCTGTGTGAGGCAAGATACGCCTTAAAGTCAATATTTACAAAGGCACTCATATTTACGAATATGTCGATTTGGTTCAGTGTTTACCCAGCTCTGCTATGTGGATAAACCATCCGCTCTTTATATACCAAGGCGCAACCGCTAGAAAATTTAATTTTGCAACGAAGCAAAAATTCATGTCCTGAAACCTACAATCTAGAAAAAAATGTTTCTAATGAAATATATTCCGAGAAAGAAGCTAGATGCTTTTATCAAATAAAAACAGCAGGGTGTCATTGAAAAAACCAACTTAACCTTGAAAACGTCATCTGTAAATTTTCTTTTATAAACATTTGATTAACCCCTTTGATATGCTACGACTTTTATTTGAAACATTTTTTTGTAGAGTCCTTAGTTTATAAGATATTCAACTTTCAAGCGCATTACATAATTATGAGACCAGTTGACTATCACCCGACTTGACCCAGCTTTAAAATTGCTTGTGACGCGGGGCGAAGGCGAAAGCCGACGCGGTGAGATTATAATCCCGGGCGGAGCCGGGCAATTGTCGATTTTATTTGTTAGATTCAAGTAGCGCTCGGTATTTTTTTCTTTTATTATGTTCAGGAGAGATCACTGTGTTGTTGTAGATTATCACACGTTAGGAAAAGGATCACACTAAAAAGGCCGACAATTTTTAAATGATTTTATTTGAATTTTTTTACAAGATAACTTTGAAAGTATAAATAGACATCAAATGTCTTATTAATTTTAAAAGAGTCCAAAATGCAAATAAGGCAACAACAAAGCTCTTTCCCTATTGAAAACTTAGACGTTGCAGATATAGGGACCAAACAGGCATCTAAGCATGGTAAACTGTTCCCAGAGTCCGTTAGAGCTGCTTTCATAGGACCTAGCAACTGTGGCAAAACAAATACCCTTTTAAGTTTAATATTTAACAAGAATGGTTTGAAGTTTGAGAATATCTACGTTTATAGTAAAAGCTCATATCAACCAAAATATCAGTTACTTCAAGATGTCTTAAAAAAAGTTCCTAAAATCGGATATTTTCCATTCAAAGCTAATGACGATGTCATTCCACCATCCGAGGCCTTGGAAAATTCAGTTTTTATTTTCGATGATGTGAGTTGTGATCGGCAAGATAAGATACGTGAGTTTTATTCGATGGGACGGCACAAAGGCGTTGATGTCATATATCTTTGTCAGACTTACTCGAAAATAACTAAACAGCTGATCCGCGATAACTGTAATGTTATTGTACTATTTCGACAGGATGATATGAACTTACGTCATGTTTTTGATGAGCACGTGTCTCCGGATTTAACTTATGATCAATTTAAAGTTATGTGTAGCGAGTGCTGGAATAATGCTTACGGCACTTTAGTAATCGTAAAAGATTTTCAGTTAAATAATGGGCGTTACAGAAATGGATTTGATAAGTATATAAAGCTGTAACTCAGCTAGATTAACTAGTTTTGAATCATGCCATCAACAACGCAAGATCAATTATTTAAAATGCAGCGTGCGAAGAAAGTCAGTCAGCTCGCTCGCGCTGTTAGAAAAAAGTATGTGGCACTCAAATTAGGTAAAATTGAAGAAGACGAATCGATTAAAAAAATGTTCACACCAGTTACGCAATGTCTGAGCAAAATCAGACTACCTAACTTCGCAAAAATGAAATATAAAAAAAAGAACCGGAAAGCCCACAGTTAAAAAAGGAGGCTGACTTTTTCGATTCCGATGTACAAAATAGTGAGCCTGAAGATTTTTCCTATCCTAAAATAGCAAAACAATATATACAAGACCATCGTGATAATTCAAAGAAAATTGATAAAGTATATGGCCCCGTTTATGACGCATCTCAATCAAAATTTTTGCTAGCCGGTAAAAATATTGATTTTGATAGTAGTGGAGATATAATTGTTAAGGGAAAGAATTTTGAGGGAACATCAGGACTATACGATTTGATTTTTTATACTGATCCAAAATACACAGACGAAGACTTTGCAAAATATATCGAGATTTTAAAATTAACTGGGGCCCATCTTGTTACCAGAGGCAAATTAAAAAGCTCAAAACTATCAAAATATTTTAAAATTATTAGACCCATTTTCAAACCAGGAAAATCTTTAGCTAAACCAAAAACACGTTCGGGTACTGGTATGCATTTAATTTACAATAAAAAAACAATCGAGTATATTTATTGGGATGATGTGAATGAATTAGTGGATAGATTAGTGCTTCTTATTGCTTCTAAAAATGCTGGAAACACCTCTCACGATAATGAAATAACCGCTATAGAGACAGAATTAAAAAAGGCTCACATAATTTTGTAATATAAATACAAGCGCATTACAAGGTTATCACCAGTCGCAACATGAGTATTAATAAGTTTGGTCAGTATTCAAGAATTTATTACTTTTACTCCTGAAGGTCATATAGATGCGAGAAATTTAAAAATCAGCAAAGTATTAGGTGACGCAACTAACAAAAAATACGTCGATGATTCACTTTCTGAAATAAAAAAAGCCGTACAGTCACATATTGAAATTCAAGAAAAACAACTGCGTGAAATTTTGTATAGAATAAGGGTTTTGGAATATCAAAAACATAATGAAAGCAACGAAAACAAAGCATAGTAAAGAAAAGATTCAAATTGTGAATGAATTACACAGACGAGCATTGAAAAAATACCCTCGTCGTCGGACCATTATTAAAGGATTGGATGACCTCTGGCAGGCTGACCTAGCTCAGTTAGATCAATATACAGCTCACAATAACAAATTTAAGTTTATTCTTGTAGTAATTGACTGTTTTTCTAAGTACGTTTGGTGTGAAGCCCTTAAATCTAAGACTGGTGAAGAAGTGACAAAGGCCTTTGATAAAATACTGAAAAACTCTCGACGGCACCCACGAAACTTGCAAAGTGATCATGGAAAAGAATTCTACAACTCCCATTTTCAAAATCTAATGAAAAAGTTTAAAATTAATCATTATAGTACATTTAGCATAACAAAAGCAGCAATAGTGGAGAGAGTTATACGTACGTTAAAGGGACAATTATTTAAATACTTTAGCCTAAATGGCATATATAAGTGGATTGATATATTATCTACAATTGTTGATAAATACAATAACAGAAGACATAGAA
The DNA here is from genome assembly GCA_963920635.1 of Pseudeuparius sepicola. Taxonomy (NCBI): domain Eukaryota; kingdom Metazoa; phylum Arthropoda; class Insecta; order Coleoptera; family Anthribidae; genus Pseudeuparius; species Pseudeuparius sepicola. The sequence goes on along the minus strand of OY987302.1, from coordinate 25,979,823 downwards.
CTACTGGAATGAGGCCAAAATATGTAAATAAAAGTAACGAGGCTGCTTTACTTAGAACCTTCAGCTATCCTACAGTTTTTAAAATATCAAAGTTCAAAAAGGGCGATATGGTTCGCATCAGCAAAGCCAAGCATGTTTCTGAGAAGGGCTACACCCCTAATTGGACCACGGAATTATTTAAAATTGTTAAAATTAAAAAAACCACACCCATAACTTATTTGCTTGAAGATGTGAAGGGGAATCCGATAAAGGGTGGCTTTTACAGAGAGGAATTGCAAAAAGCAGCAAATCCAAATGTTTACCTTGTGGAGAAAGTTTTAAGAAGGAGGGGGGATAAAGTGCTGATTCGCTGGTTGGGTTTCGATAAAACACATGACTCCTGGATAAGGGCCACAGATGTAGTTTGACACCATGAGTGAATCGGGGTACAGCACTAGCAGCGAAAATAACGAGGTTAATCGTGTTTTGAATGGTTACGATGAAGCGGTTCACAATGAAAAGCAATTGTTGCTAAGTACACAATTTGTGCTCAAGCCGGAAAATTTGTATGTGATAAACTGTGGACTCAGCCCCCTACGATTCTTCAAACCAGCAGTGCAAATTATAAACCTGTTGGATCCGTCAAATCCTATATCCATGGACCGTTTTGAATGGTTCCAGTTAACAGTGGAATTCAACAAAATCCTTGAAAAATTGGGTGAAGATGTTGCAATACCACCAACAGAATTCAGCTCAAATTTGAAATTGAGCGTGTACCCAGGCGTCAACTATTTGATGATTGTGCTTTCTAAATATGATATTCATTTTTATTTCACTGCTAACGATGTAATGCAATTGCTTACAATTGATTGTAAAATAACCTCAAAAATTAATTTAATATTAAAATATAACTTATTGGATTTTTATTATAACATGTTAGATGAAGTGAATGATTTGTTATTAAAATATAACTATAATATAAATGCTATAGATATTATAAAATCACTATGTACTGTATCAGATAATATTAATGCATACTGTATTTTTGAGCTTCTCTCATTCAACGAGGAGTTTGTATTAGCTGATTTGTATAGGAGGAGGTTTTATTAAATATAAACACACAAAATTAATAAATCTTTTATTACCCTAATACACTTATTTAGGACTAAAATAATGCGAAGGAATGTGTTTTGTCACATCTTTGAATACATTCTTGGTGCTACATGGAATACATGAAGTATTGGGTGTATCTGTTGCCCCACCGCATGTTGTACATTTATATTTTATTGACACAGGCATGGTGTTGTATTCAGTTGAAACTTGTGTTAATAAAGTTATCAAATATTGGAACTTCTTTTATATTCACACAAAATATTTACTCTGGCCTACTCCGAGGTGGATTTCTGAAGGTGAATAATTCTTCTTCTTCTTTATTAATTCGTTCGAAATACTCTTGCCAGTTGACCTCGGGAACATTATTCAACTGCCTCCGACATTTCAACAAGTGCATCCGTAGGCGTGACTTCTTAATTTTATGACTGTTGACGTATGGACAGGAAACCAATCCCTGTTGGTCTGCTAGCTGTTGGTTGAACATGTCGACTTTGGATAATGTTGTAAAGACTGTTAGGTTTCTCTGCTATATATACTCTGCAAGTTGTGGGAGGTATGACTAATCTATTAGCAGGGAGGGATTAAATGAAACAATTATTGTTTCTTAGCTATATACAATAGCTTAGTTCTCTATTTGTGGAATACCGTAGTGTCCCCACGGTAGAGTGACAACATTATTAACTAAGTATCGCTTATCATCGAAAGGACTGAGTGCAATTTTTGTTTGTTTAATACTGAAAACATTATGAGCAAATGAACGAATAGTGCATTGAGTAGCGGTTTTTTGCTTTTTCTTAAATAAGCAATTTGTACAATCGTTGAAAGTTAAATAATTCTTAACAACACCATACTTAATACCCTTTGATTTTTTAATACATTGCTCGCCTTAAATCAGAAACGTGTACATTTTTGACCTAAGGCCGACAAAGTGAGTCATTATTTTTTCATTAAGTTCATCTTTCATAAGACCTGGTACTTTTTTATTTACAAGCGGTATATTATACTGATTATCAACCGAATAATCGCTGGTATCGAAACGATACAAGTCTCGCTTTATGACTTCATCATACACATCATCACATTTTATTTCATAAAGTAAGCTATCCGTATCCGTATAAAGTAGTTTACACTGGTTAGTTGAATATTTTTGCAACATGTAATCATAATGAAAATTATAAACACACGTCTTTGAGATATCGAGTATAGCCATCCCGATGTACAGGGGCTTTGTAAAAACGATTTCAGTTTTATTCAGTTCAATTGCAACTAAATCTGTATCAAAAATTAATCGGCTGTTAAAAGCCGGGCTAGCAATTAAATTCTTAGCTCCGTACCTACCTTCCCATTTTCTAACCAATTTTACATTTCTATGTTTGCGAATATTTTCCATGGTCTTACCGTATACGGCATTAACCATCAATTTAATTACTGTTTTTTTCAAAATTAAACTTAGCTTTTGTCCTCAATTCTGTATTAAATTTAATGTAAGGAGCTAGCCAGGCAGACTGACTAAATTTTAAAACCCTATGAATTTTTTTTAAAGTTAAACCGTGACTTAACGCTTGTTTAAGAGCCCTGTAGTGTACAACATACTTTTCTTTTGAATTGAGAGTTGTCATAAGTTTGAGAAGTTTAGAATTTGGTGATTTAGAATGTTCTGCGCAAAACGGTAGGTCTTTATGGGGGTCATGTAAATTTTCCGGATAGTCTAAATCGACTTCTAAAACGTATCCTTCTGGACTGTTATCCGGAATATTCCTCACGTTAATGTTTGTATCAACCCATTGGAAGTTACCGTAAGGAAGAGATTCCCCCATTGCCCACCCGTATAAATTGTTTACATCCAGATAAAGTAAGTATTTGGAAGGATTATTAGGATCATAATTTTTCATGTATTTGTTGTTTGCCTCAGAATATCTATTACAACATTGGCTTATCCCCCCTCTCACCCCTTTCTCAAAAAACATTAATATATCAATATCTTGAAAGGTTTCTAATCGACACCCCGAATATTTAAGCATACAGTCCCAAGTATATCCCGGTAAAGTGTAGTACCAAGCCGGATCCAAACCATAATTCTTTATACAAGTTTTCATAAAGTTCTGAAAGATATCGGTAAGTATCATAATGTCCGTCTTGAGATATAGGTCACTATATTCACCTAAACCTTGAATATTAAATTTATCCCAAACTAACTGAGCATGTCTGTAATCGCTTTGACTAATGTGAGTATCGTTTAACTTGCTATAGAATTGCTCGACTGGTGGTAAACACTTTTCATTAAGTTTATTTATGTTATCGATATAATCATAACAAAATACCCCCTTTTTGGTTAACAGATCTAGATTGTTGGAGGATACGTCACTAAATTCTTTTTGGGTATTAATAAAGTCCCCTTTATTGAGAGACGATGCTAATGTATCCTAAAAATTTAAAGGAGTCGATGAATCTAAATTTAACTTCAGTATCGGTATCAGAAACTGTAAAACTAATATATTTTTCCTTGTTTATTGGAAGCAATGTCACATTATGCTTTTTAGCAAGATCTCTTATAATAAAATGACTGTCGTACCCACTAAAGTTATGAAATACTATGGGTACTACAAAGGAGTTTCTGTAATTTAAGTTACACGCTTGGTGTGCGTATCCGCGAAAACGTGATGTCAGATGGTCATGATCACGTACTATTATATCGTTAAAATTAAACGGTTTTTCACATATGTGACACGTAGCACTTGCATTTTTTAAACTTATAGATTCACTCATTGGCTCGTTATTTTTTAACTTTGAATCAACAGAGAGTGCAATATTTTCCATTTCATTTGCAAACCAAGTCATGCAATCAATACCACGATAACTCTTATAAAAAGATAATGTATCGTCATAATCACATTTAAAATAGTAGCCTGCGCTAAAGGCTTCATGTTCTTGATACCTAGCGGTTTTTAAACATTGAGATTCATCATAAGGTTTTAGGATTGATTCAAAATCAGCATAAATAATAAATGGTACTTTTTCCTTATGGATATAATTTTTAAATTCGATATACTTGTTTTTCGGAAATGATACTTTGCAGTTGTTTACGTCTTGACAATATTCAATATGTTCATTTATTTTTTCTTGGGATGAGTAATAATTTAAGCATCTATCAGAAACAAACATCCTACCTTTATGTTTATTAGTTTGGGATGCTATTAATCTCGATAAATGTTTAACCCAACAGTAATGGTAATTGATTTCAGATGTTGATTCATCGATAGGGAGAGCTTCATGCTCACCGACTTTCGGAAAATATGTATCTTGAACTAGAAGTAAATTAGCATGTTTTTCCATTTTGTTTTTAGTTAAGCGAGCCGGAGAAGTTCTAAAAGAGCTTGATTTGTCTTCATTTGACACTAACTCTAGAACATACACATTTACCGATATATTATTCAGTTTTTCGAATTTTGCTATTTGGCTTAGAGTTATAGGAAATTCAAGACCATCTAGGTTTAAAACGGTCGAAGGGTGGGGATATGAGGATGTACGATTTGGTCTTCCAACAGGTGGATATAGAGCTGATACAACACTCCAAGCAAAACAAAGATTATCATCATTTTGAACGTTAATACAAGCTTTTTTAGATTGTATTGATTCCGGGAGGTTTATGTAAGATCTACCACCGTTTCCCATCTCTACCTTGTTTATGTTAACTTCCAAACTTAAGATTCTGTGAAGAGTCCAACCGGACTCCTGATGTTCGAAGGACTCGATGGCAGCTAAAATTTTTTCAATAATGTTGCTTTCAAACCATTGGTTTAACTGTGTTCCTTGATCGATTATTTCATTGTTTGTATTAAAATACTTATTCTCAAGTATCTCTTGATCTCCAGACGTTTTAATAAATTCCCCACAAAAGACAGCATTTACTTTAATTATATTGAATGATCTTAAGATTCTATTAATGCGAGTCTTAAAAACAAAAAACGCGTCTTTAAAAAACTGCAGAATATCTATGTGCTTTAAGTTAATTATAACACCCGCACGTATACGATTATTAAAAATTTATTTTATATCCTCCCACTTTCCCCTATAGATTCGACTTTCCCGCTTACGTTGACCTGTTCCAACGTGTTGTAATTTTTTTAAGTACACTTTAAATCGTTTCAAATGACTCAAGTTCGTTTACAATTTAATTAGAGTGCCATCATTACAGTCAGCCTTTTTCAATACTTTATGAACTAACCGGATGTTTACATTTATTATTTTTTTCCAATGTGCTAAAGTAGCGTCATCAGAGTTATTAATAAGCGTAAACACTTTTTCAAGCGTTTTAATAATGTCATCACTTACCGTCCCGATTTCTGCTGACATTTTAAGATGTGTGAGTATGACAAAGCAATGAGACAAAACCGAGAAGGTTATAACTTAAATAGTTGACTGAGTATTCCCCCACTGCTTTATTCAAGTTGAAATACATTAACGAGTTCATTTATTTCTCCAGTGAGTTTTGCGCCTTGAAATGGAGACGTTCTTTAATCAACTAAATCAGAAATCGTTGATTGAACCATGCATGAAGGCTCGACGTATAGAAATTGGATGCGAGCTTCAAGTATTATCGTTTAGAAGAGTTTGCACACAGTATACAGAAAGAGTTTCTGTGGAATTTTTTACATTTTACACTGTGCTACCGCAAAGATTTACAGACAAATTCACTACGCAACGGATTATAGAAATAAATAGGGAAATTGAGCGTGGACAGAAGGTGTTTTTAATAAGCCTTGGGCCAACAGAAGGTAGAACCACGAATTTTGAATTTTCCCTGGAAGAATGAAAACTTCCGTTGAGATTAGACTGTTGAGTATGTACAATCGAAGGAAACTTCAAATGTATTTGAAATCTCTAGATGATTTAAAGCATGAAATTAAAATGTATGAGATAAATAAGAAAATTGCTAATATTAATTTGAATTTAATAAAACCATTAAAAAGTGAGTGTTGTTTTTTCACCTGTATCATGTATAAAGAAAATGAAAGTGTATACTTACCTTTTTTTTTCTTATCACTTCCTTTCAGATAGTATCAATATTTCAAAATATTGTCGTTTTTTGCTTAGACACTGATCACTTGAGATCTTTTTTAATGAGATTTAAGTTTCAAATGTGTGTTTTAGGTTAAGAAATGATAATCAAATTGGTAAATTATATGTTTATTAAAATATAACTATAATACTATAATAAAATATATACAAGAAGAACACATTACAATTCAAAAAATTCGTGAAATTTAGTCATGAGACTGTTGGTTTCATCTTCTTCTCTCGTAAGCCTCTCCATATCTTGCAGGAATTTCTTCTTCCTGGCTTCAAGCTTGGTAAGTTGCTCCCGAATGGAATTTCGCTGCATCTTGATGTCGCTAAGCTTCCTTTTGCAAAAAACATTTGCTTGCCCTTTCACTTTATGGAGGTAGGACGTTGGAGTTTGCCCCCGGATTTGTTGGGTGTTAAAAAACTCCTCGTTTCCTCCTACGGTTGCGTCACTGATGACGCTTATGTTGTTGTCTTCCTCCCTTGTTGATCGTAACAGGGCCATATTTTTCCCCTTGCCTTTGCAGCCCCTCCTTGCTGGTGTTGATGGAGCCGGTTGAGGTGCGGTTTGAGGTTCTGGTTAAGGTTCTGGTTGAGGTTCGGATTGGCTTGTTTGTTGCCCTCCTCCAAGGAAGGTGAATAAGTCAACCCCCCACCATTATTTTGGTTCAAGGGCTGTAACAAAGAGAAAAATCATTATTATGAGTATATTTTGTTTGATTTTTCAAACTTTTTAATTATTTCACATCTCATATACCAAATAACCAATAACAAATCACTTAAACTAAATGAGACATAGAATAATTAAAAAATTACTTAAACCAAATGAGAAAACCATCACAATAATTAAAAATCTTGAATTTGAATGGAAAATATCTGATTTTAGGAACTTTTTTTAAGACATCTTGAAGTAACTGATATTTTGGTTGATATAGGCTTTTACTATAAACGTAAATATCCTCAAACTTCAGACCATTCTTGTTGAATATTAAACTTAAAAAGCACAACAATCACTTCAACTGAATGAGATGTAAACTTACCGTTATGATAATGTCTTGAAGTATATTAGCCCCACTGCACTGCATGATGTCAAGTTTCTTCAGAAGAAATTTTAGTTGAGAGCCAATATATATAGCGTAAAAACTGTTGAGCTTGAGGGGGTACTCAAGAACCAGTGGGTGTGTTGAAAAGCCAATCCACATAGTGCATACGCTTTCCTCGTCTAAACGCGCAGGCGTCTTTCCCACAAAGGGGTTGGGCTTATCTCCTTAAAGGTTTGCTGCGCATGTGCAAGTGGGTGGAGCTAACCAGAATTCCTACTCCTCGGGCATGCAAAATCGCTGATTTCAATGTTTACAAAACGCAGATGGCTAACCCTGAGAATGTTTTTGAGACAAAATTTCAGCTCGTCAGTTGAATGTTTAAAAAACACAGATGGCTAACCCTGAGAATGTTGATGTGATCTCTCACGTCGGCCCGCTTTTATAAGATGTTTAGTTATTTTCAACGAATGACCGCCAGAATACCGGGAAAATATTACTGACAAAAATGAAACTACTTTTATTTTCATAACTTTATTATGTGTTAAGACTACACAAATACTATAGCTCCACAACTGATGTTAGCTTTTTAATCCATTGATTTTCCACCAACTTATGGATTAATTTAATCATCCATTTTAAAATCAAGAGTGAGGAACATGTGGCAATAAAATAAACCACGCTTTCTAGGGATTGACCTGTTGTAACTTGTTGCAGCTCATATAACGTTTTAGAAATTGGTGTAACCCACTCTGTGCCAGCGACCGTACCATTTTCAAATATCATTCGAAGTTTATACTGTTTGATATTACTTGATATCTTTGTCATTACAACTTCATCAGTGGTAGTTGTTGGAGTTAATGAAATGCAATTTAATGAATCATCCATACAAATAGCAACATCGTTTACGTCATACGGTTTATAGACGTAAATTATGTTATTGATAATCAGAGAATGAAGTAACAGGTATTCTGCACTCAACATCATTTTCGAAAGTGTGACCCACTTAAGTTTTCTCTCTCTTTTATAGGAATCAAACAACAAAATGCAAATAAAGACCTTTATTTTACTAAAAACTTACAACTTTTAGTAATCGATTAAGTATTTTTCTAACCAAGAATATAATTTTTCACAATTCCTAAAGCTACACATCCATTTTTTATTTTCATTGTGGTGGAGGCACATCGGAATGTCTTTTTCAAATAGCGGCACCTCTATCCAATTGTTTTGCAAATTTCCAACATCAACCACTTTATTGTTGATTGTTTCACGTAGAAAACGTTCTTTTTGATGTCCCTTCACGTAAACTATGTGAACGTCTAGTAGAGTAGTTTGCAGTACTTCAACCAATTTGTTGTACTCAACATGTCCACTTGAATATTTTATCCCCAGAAAATTTTCTTCCATAACTCGCACGTGCCTCTTATTTAAATTGTTAAGAGACATAAAACTTTTTGGGGGAGCTATAACCATATGCATCACTTGCCCATTAATTTTAATTGTCAATTCCTTGGGATAAAACTCATTCTCCACCGAGAAACCTTGAATGTCTATTACAGCAATCTTCATCTTAACTTAGTTCTCGAATAAAACTGTTGGTATGGTGTTGATGTCCCTGCATTTATATCCGGGATCTGTTTACATCATATAGCTTCTTACAGTTTCGCTCAAGGGCAAATACTCCACAACTCTATCATGAATAATGATGCAATATGCACGGGTCTTATCTGGAAATCCTTGAGAGCTCTCAATATCCAATTTAACATCAACAGTGCTCATTTTAATTGTTTCATTGCGACGTGAGCAGTCGATAACGAACAGCGTCGCCCGGTCTTTAAAGTCAGCATAATTAAGTAGTGGACTCTTATCGCGTGTATTCATAAAGCTTGGGTAGAAGTCTCTGTAATTATTGTAAACTTTTAAGTAATCCCTATTGATATCTTGCCGCAAGCGTTCAAACGGAAAGTATTCACCGTTTATTATAAGGCGTACGTCGGAAATATTTACATGATCAAAGTATGTCGGGTCGGTTTTTGAATTTTCTTTGCGGTCAGTCTGAAAGCCAACAATAACAAACCTTGGGCTTTCTAATGTGGCAGAGGTTTTAACGGACCATATTTCTTTGGTTGCATTTACGGTCGGATTAGGTAATTCATGTAACTCCCATTTGCGAAACGGTATCAAGATGGGTTTATTACTCTTGAGGGCTTGCAATAAGTTATACTTAATTTTATCGTTTGGTATTATATGTTTTACTTTCAGCTCGATGTTAGTAATGGCTACTTCAACCGTTAGATCTGGAGTTGTACCAGGTGTTTGTTCCAACAATATAGAGTTTTTGTCATTTCGAGCTCTTGTTAACCGTATTGTTTGTTTACCAGAAATTGCATGTTGGTAATCGTTAAAGATGCCAAACAGGTGTTTAAGTGGAACTCTAACACTAAACTTTGAGTCTCTATTCAAAATGTTTTTTTTCCCGGGGTACAACCAACTTGAGGTGCGTTTTTCATCGGTGGGGTTGTAGCAAAGATACGCTCTGATACTGCTTAAAATTCCAGGGTCCCTCACAGAATCTACTTCTTGTCCGTTAAGTTCGTAAGATATAGAGTCGAAGAAGAAAGCTGCGGCATTATTAACTAATTCACAAGTGCCTTCTCCTTGTGTAGGTTTTATTTCTCCTTTAATAAAAATTGCGGCGTCATACATTAACAACCAGGCATCTCCCTGGTTAATTGTTATTTCAATGATGTCATTATTCATAAAAGACTTGACGAAAGGATAGTAAGTACGGCTTTCTATGCGTTGGATTGACTCATCATACTTTGGACTTTGATACACGTCGAATACATTTGGTGCCAACGACATTATATCCGAGCGACTTTAAAATATTTATGCTTTTAGGTGTAGGCGTCAGGTTGCGAGGTTGACGCTTGTGAGGTTCAGACGAGAGTGTGTTTATAAAGTGGTTTGACTCACTTTTATATGTGAGACCCTCACCGAAAACGAGACCCACTACAAAGGTTTTACTTCTAATCTCACAATTATTTCTTCTCCACGGAAATTTACTAACTGAAAATTTTGATCCAAAATCGATAAGGTTATATTATTTATTTCCCGTTTAGTGACAGGTAAGTAAAGTAGGTTTCTGGGGGTTTCGTCTATGGCGTCCCCCGGATTACATTCAGGAGAAAACTCGTAAATAGTATGAGAAGGTCTGTTGTTATAGTACGCTCCAGAGGTCAAATTGCTGTCAATATGTATTGTTCTGGTTTTGACGATATTCACCGGTAAATCTGATGCGTGGACACTTAGTGGTTGTAGTAAACGATTGGAATAACCGAGCAATGTGGCAATCGAATCTTTTGGTCGAAAATCAATCGTATATTTATCGCTGTATATTTCACACTGTAGAGTATTAGTATTGGCTTTCAATGAAAAATGAGGTATTTCGTTAAGATTTCTTAAAATTTTAATTATCGTTGTCTCTATGGCAGCAATTTCGTAAGATCCTGTGGGTATTTCTAAAACTTTCAGTTCGTTTGCTTGATCGATTAAATAAAATTTATTATTCGGTGCCTCAATATTCGGTATCGTATTATATGAATAAAACTCGAGCAACGCTAAGCCGTATTGTAAAGTTGGGTCTAAATAAATGGAATTATTGTAATCAACCGAGAGCACAGAGCTGTAGCGTTTCAACGTGAATAACAAAGACATGACTAATAGTTTTAAGTCGGTCAGCTCTTTTTATAAAGAAATACGAGACAAAGATGTCCACAGTTTACGTCATTAAATTTTTGAAATGCATCGTTATTATATACAATCTTAACTTTTCCTAAATATTTAACAAGTTCCTTCGGTGGTTTTAAGTTACCGAAACTATCAAAGTATTCAACAATATTATTATCTTTCTTATATGCTACCCAGTGAGTTCCTCTATTGTTTTTAACATCTAAATTAATAATTGCCGATTCATACGCATGTGATTTGCTTGGAAGTGCATCTCTCATGAATACACCTCTAAAATATGACAACTTTAATTTCCTGGCAAATTTTTCGAGGTCAACCTTAGTTAATGGTCTCTTGGGTAGCTTCACTGGGAGTTTTTTTGTTTCCTTAAAAATAAACCAAAGCCTCGCTTGTTTTTTCTCAAGTAAAGCCCCAATCTGATTGCTTCCATCGCTTTGTTATGACGTTTTTGTTCTTCCATCTTTTTCTGCATATCTTTCGCAGCGATAACTGTTTTAGCAATCGCGCTAGCACCACCTGCCACCGATCCAAGAGCTCCCAAAGTACCTAGGATTGGAATCAAAGGAAGAAACCCACCGCTCGCCTCAAAAGGAATTATTCTGGGGATTCGCACTTTATTCTTTCCACCTACTTTTTTAACTGCCAAACGTGCCGCTTTAATTGCAGCTAGTGTGGTTTTCTTAATTCCTTTTTCATTATTAAGTCGATTTCCGTTAAATGATTTTTTCAATGATTTTTCAACCTTTTTCACTATATCGCGTTTGAACGATTTTTTAAGCCCATACCTAACTTGCGTTTAGTTTTCATTGTTGTAGTAACAAACCAAGCAGCTGCCTTTTCACCTAGTTTTGCGTCCTTAGACTTAACTCTTTGCCAAGCTTTATTTTCTAACACTCGATCGGCTTTATGCCAATCCTCTAAAGAGGATGATTTCGAATATTCTATGTCGTGTTCCTTGCATGCAACGTCGAGAGGGTTTATGCCAGGGTCTCCCCTAGCTAATCTCTTGTTTAGCTTAGTTCCAGGTCCGCAATATTGGTATCCAGGAACGTGCAATTCAACTGGTAGATTACTGATAAGGGTATTAACCAAACCGTCTCCTGTGAATTATAACATTAGACTGAATGCAGGTCTTTACACAAAAATATATTTATAAGTTCCAATTAGTAATTTATTTTCCTCGCTTGAATTTATTCTTTAACTGTTCACCACAAATATTTATATAATATCCGAGCGCGTTATGATTTCACTTAAACGAACCTCGGGAAAGTGTGTTTATATAAATGCTGCATAAAGAATAATTTCGTATAATGAAACGACTTTATTGCAGACCTGTATGCTTTAATTCACCGCCACATAAACATCGAATCATCGAGGTCTGCGCTGGATAACTCTTAATTTTAATTTAAATAAAGTTTAAAACACTGGCACGTAGCCCGTAAATATTTAAAGTAGTATAATTTTCAATTTAGATTGAGCCTTGCAACTGATGACTCATAAAAGGACCGCTATTTATGAATGAGTTATTATTTCAGGTTTTAAACAGAGTACGTTGCTGTCTTTCATTGCTATCGAATTATGGATCGCTTGATCCAGTTACTTTGTGAGTCATACCATTGTTGTTTATTTACAGCAAATAAAGATTGGAATTTGAATTATTTGTTTTATTTACAACAGTTTATCATTTCTCATAATGAATGACTGGCCGATGTTTAAACCTTTATTAAAAATAATGAGATATTTTCAAACACAGGCATGACACTTTTATATTCCTTTATTAAGTACGTTTTATGACTAATACAAGATTATAACACAAATTACAAGACTATTTATTTGAAGTATACTCAGAATTCCATGTTAATTTTCTATTCCCCCAATGACCATATTTCAAACTGATTGGCCTTGTTTTTTCCCATATCCAGTTGTCCTTTGTAAACCAACGCATATTTTTCATTGGAAAAATGTTCGAGGCACGGTTTGAACGCCTGTGTCACTCTGTTCGGCAGGAAAACGACACTATCCTCCAACTCCAGCAAAATGGTCTCCCCGAACGTTGTTTGCACCACCTTGCCAGAGAGAATTTTCATCGGCACGCCTTCATCCAATTCCACTAACTTTACCGTCGGTTTCTGAGACAAGCAACCAACTTTGTTGATGGTTTCCAAATCCATTTCTTTGCTGCAAGCCATCTTAGCTCAACTCGGCTACTGAACTCCAAACAGCAAACTCTGTCTTTTATCAAAGCTAGAGGGGTGGGGGGAACTGATTCTAGGACTTTGAAACCCCGCCCACCAAAATTCTCAGAAGCCACTTCAGTACACTTTGACCTTTGACCTCTAAGCCCCGCCCCCTTGAAGCGATTCCCAGAAATTAACCTTGAAGCGATTCTCGGAAACCTTGAAGCTATTCTAGCCACGCCCCTTGACCTTGAACATCCCATCGCGACTTCGCAACAAGCAAACGACCTTGACCTTGGCGGCCATTTTGTCCTGGCACCCGCTTTGCATCACTACTTAAAGTATCCAAAATACTTTAAAACACCCCTTCAAAAATACATTGTGAAATTTTGATTGTATAAAATACTAGACTGTACACCTTTGAAAATAAAAACTAGGTGCCAAACAATCTATTGTTTACAAAATAACGCCCATGCTACTACAGCCGTTAATAGATTACTAATAAAAAATATAGCAGACAACGCAGTTTATTTAACGTTCAGTACCTATAAAAAAACGGCTATAAAAAAATCAGAGAAATTTCTGTATATTAACCAGGTGTTTGTTGTTGCCTTATTTTGTGGTAGAATTTGGAATCTGATGACCATTATGCAATAAAATACAAAAGTAGTATCAAAGCATGTGTATCCGAAACGGCTTGAACCGCTGACGCTCGAGATCTGCTGGCGCAGCTTCCAGTACCATGGGCTCATTTTCAGTCGAAACACGCAAATATCTCCAAAAAACCTGAGAAAATGGCCATCACAAACAAAATCTTAATTTTGTTTTCACCCAGCAAGAATATTATCGAAGGGATATGTGCCAGGGATAGGGAATTATATTAAAAGTTCAGCCTACTTTGCCCTGAAAAATCGTATATTTTTAACTACTAATGTATTGAAAATATTCTAAACAGATTTAGAAAATAGTTTAATATCAATAAATCACGAATTTTTCATAATATAAGATGAAAACTATAGACTGAAAAATTGTTGCTTATACAACATTGAAACTACACTGATAAAAATATGCATTCATGGTTGAAACTACACTCTGTTACCTTAAGGTATAAAATCAGACATATATCTCCCAAAAAGTTCAACCTACTTTGCCCTGAAAAATCGAACAACAGAGGTACCTATTCATCGCTCACAAAACCAATACCAACGCCGAGGAAACTACACTTCCAAATGTTTAAAAAATGTCCACCGTGATCGCTCGACAAAAAATCGTGCAAAGTGGCTACGGCAAAAGGCTTGACCTTTGTCCTTAGGGACACGTGTGACCCGGTTGAAGTAGAATCTAAAAAAACTGTAAATCATACCTACAGTAAATCTGCTAAAGTAAAATCCAGGTGTCAAAAAATCGGTTAGATACAAGTCCGACAGTAAATCCTTCTTGTATTATTATTAAATACGTTGACGTCACAGAATACCCGTCGGTGGCACCGATAGCGTGTCCGGCCTAAAATGCATTCTGCTAGGCGTGAAAATGTATTATACTATCGACAGGAGTCTACGCAAAATACCTAATTGTTCAGTATCCGTATTCAGCAAATAGCTCGATGACGATTGAAACTACACTAATAAAAATGTTTAAAAAATGTCCATCCCACGTGATCGCTCGACAAAAACAAAACGTGCAAAGTGGCTACTGCTCGAGGTTTGACCTTTGTCCTTAGGGACACGTGTGACCCAGTTGAAGTAGAATGTAAAAAAACCCTGTAAATCATACTTCCATGCATGCATAGAATCTAAAATCCCCGGTACAGTACGGATGAAAACCAGGCATGATCAACATGGATATACGTTGAAAGTAAAAAAAGCTTGTCGGTCAACTGTTCAACCCCGACATTTTCTTGATTTCTAGGAATAAAAAGAAATACTGCGATTGTAAGTCCAAAGCTATTTACGCTATGAAATTCGTTTAAAATGCGAATGATAATTTGCCGCATTAAAACCAGGCGTGAAAATTCAACATACGTCCCTAAGAAGTTCAACCAATTTTACCCTGGAAATAGAACATTTTTTAATGACTAAAATATCGAACATATATTTTAAACACCCTTCGAAATATAGTATAAATCATGATTTTATTTTTGATAATGTGGAAAGCTAAACTGAAAATTGTTGCTAGAGGTTCTATTAAAGTAAAAACCGGGGTGCCAAAAAGTCAACTATTATTAGAAAATACGCGGATGTCATAATATAGCCGTCGATGACACCGTTAGCGTGTCCGGTCAAAAATGCGTTCTGCTTAATAAGGTGTAAAAAAAATATCCATGACGGGGCTTAGATGAATAAATAAAGTTTGATGTATGTAAAAAGTATAGACTAAATTTTCGTATAGCCCGCGTGATCGCTCGAGGTGGCGGTATCCTCTGGACTAGAGAATATCATATCGGCTCAATCTACAAACATTTTCATTTTGAATTATACGTTTTCATTGATGATAGGTATAGCAAGAAAATTGGACTCGACTCGATATGAGAGACATTAATCTTACTTTCACTAAACTGCACGTACTACTTAGAGGGTTGTAAACCGTTTTAATAAAAGCAACAGACTTGCTTAAAATTCATGGCTAAACGTTAACATAATGTCATACAAACATGCGGCACGCAAAATATTTAATAAATAACAGATATATGAGCTCAAACATGTTGATCAAAAAATATATTAATTTCTGGCGATTTAGTTTACCAGTTATCATTTAAAAACAAAATCTGGTCCCAATATTCAGTGAAAATAAGAATTAAAAACTTTGAACCTTATAAACCACCACTAAATAGCGAGTCGGAAATGACTAAAAATTATATATAAATATATTATTTTGATATAAATTATGGCCGAAACTGAATTTATTGGGGTGAAGATTGAAGATGCAAGGGAATATTTTTTAGCTAGGAAAAAGTAATGCAATTATCATAGGGACCGGTTACAGAACCCGTTGTCAGTTTTGCAAGGATTTTTTATTTACGAAAATGATAACAAAATTGGATCAGCCAAGATGTTTTTTCGAAGTATAGTTTAAACACAGGGTGCCACCACCGGTTTTACGATATAGGTTTCAAAATGCGACGCAAATACATAAAAAAATACCCTAGAGATAAGAAAACAAAATACAACTCACCGAAAGATTCTTGATGATGTATAAAAAGAAATCAGGTTACATCTAATGCCCCAGACAGTCAAATAAATATCCCGAGCTATCAGATCTAACCAAACATCATTTTTCCAACGGCACAGTCATTTTCACAGGAAAAAATAACCGTTCACATTCCATAGAGAGGTACTGCCGTAATCCAAAATTTCACTGAACTATACGCGTATCTATTATACTGTAGTAGGTACTGATACACTTCCATCTTTCCAAAGAAAAAACCACAAAACTCAGACTTTCATATATTATTACAGTCTTTATCTGTGGCCAGGACCGAGAACATACTGAAACAAGTGCCTTTGTGCGACCCATAGGACGTGAAAAGTGCCGAGTTGGTTTTATTAAACAATGAAACTTATACGTATATTTAAAATAAATGAGAAATATGCTAGAGATGTGAAACCTAATTAAGTTGCAAGTTTGAGGGTCCAAAAAATATTGGCTTTAATTTTTAAGGTAAGAAACACATCTAACAGCCATCACTTTGTGATGTTATCTTGGAAAGGAAAAGTTTTCATTTTTTCAAAAAAAGTTGTAGTATATTCATAGCAAGATTCCTACGAAACATTTTGTCATTTCTTATTACAACTCTTTACCGCCTAAAAATACAAAACGCTATTTTAATCCTTTGCACCCCCTTCCCTCCTCAACAAACGTATTACGATCAACTAAATATTTGTCCGTGCAACGATTAAAAGCAATTCTTTTGTAGAAGTTCCTAAATTTATCGTGGGAAACATCAATTTTAGATGGTTGAGATAACATAGGAAACGCTTTCCGTTAGAACAAAATCTGATGAAAGAAAAATTCCATCTGGGGTCAAGCTAGGGGGTATCTACATAACCAAAATAAAAAATACTGAACGTTATAAAATTTTAAAAAAATCATATTTTCAACGGATTTTTGTCCTCTGAAAATTGTTCTTGTGTAAATTCAGTTTCACTGGGTCAAGCTAGGTGTTAACTAACCGAAATAAAAAATACTGAACGTTATAAAATTAAAAAAAAAACATATTTTCAACGGATGTGCTCTGAAAATTGTTCTTGTGTAAATTCAGTTCCACTGGGTCAAGCTAGGTGGTAACTACATAACCGAAATAAAAATACTGAACGTTATAAAATTAAAAAAATCATATTTTCAACGGATTTTTGTCCTCTGAAAATTGCTAGAAAAATCAATCAATCCCAATTTACAAGTTTAGGAATAAAAAGAATACTTATTGGCTCTTAATTTTGATAAAAATTTAATTGAATGGAAACCAGTTATCTTTTAGAAACAATTTCACATTTATTTTATAGAGAATATTCACTTTCTTAGGAAATAACGATACAGACATTTTGGAAATATAGAAGGCAAGAAAGTAATGATGCAGCTGTCATTTTGTGTCACTATATTCATACTGGTTAGACGGGAAATTTGATTTTGGTCATTTAGAAAAGTTGCTCAGTAGGCAATCCAACATTTTTTTTAACGATTAAACTATAAACAATATTTTAAACTCAAAACCCTTCAAAAATACTGTGATAAATCATGAAATTTTCTGAAAAGCTCCTAGCCTAATTTTACAAATTTGGAAGTGTGACCTAGGAGACGCCTTTCTTTCGAATAGAATCTGACAAGAAAAAAGTTACAGAATGGGTCTTAGCCGAATGTTTTATGCAAATGTAAAGAAGATAAAATTTTCGAAAAACAGCGACTGGCCAACCAAAAAGGTACCTATTAGAAAAATTTGCTCGGGATGCCGAGGTAACCTAGGAAACGCCTCCCATTCGATGAGAATCTGTCAAAAAAAATCAAGACGGTACAGAATGGGTCTTAGACGAATGTTTTATGCAAATGAAAAGAAGACATAATTTTTGAAAAACAGCGACTGGCCAACCAAAAAGGTACCTATTAGAAAAAGTTGCTCGGGAGACCGAGGTTGAGATAACCTAGGAAACGCCGCTCATTCGAATAGAATCTGACAAAAAAAACTCCAAGACGGGACAGACGAATGTTTGCAAGTCAAAAGCATACAGAACTTTTTTTTCGAAAAACGGCGTCTGACCAAAGAAATACGTTAGAAAATTTTGCTGGGGAGGCCGAGGTAACCCAGAAAACGCCTTTCCTTTGAATAGATATTGACAAAAAAGTTACAAAATGGGACTTAGACGAATATTTGATGCAAGTGAAAAGTAGGCAGAATTTTCGAAAATCGGGGACGGACCAAAAATTATTAAGTTGATCGGCAGGTTGAGTAACCTATGAAACGCCTTTCATTCGAATAGAATCTGACAAAAAAAAATTCGAAAATTTTAGACGACTGGTTGCAAGTGAAAAGTATACAGAATTTTTTTTTTCGAAAAACGGCGACTGACCAAAAAAATATATACATTAGAAAATTTTTTCTCGGGAGACCGAGGTAACCTAGAAAACGCCTCTCGTCCGAATATAATCTGAAATAAATTCCAAAATGGGACTTAGATGAATATAAGTATGCAAGTGAAAAGTATTGTAAGGTTGTTTTAGCCTCCAGATGTTATTTGGGCTTTATTGACTTTTTGCCCGGGCGCCAGGAGTGGTTTTTCTGGTCCAGAGTATTTCGAGCCAGGGAGTTAGTGCAGGGGGTGAAATCAAACCAGCAATTAACTTAACAAGTTTCCCTCTATTAATCAGCAATACAAAATTAATAAATGCTATTTACAAAAATAAAATAAAAGTAACTCTTCTTCCCGGCGGTCGGCAGTGGCTCTCTGAAAAGATCAGTGCGTATTAGTACAAGGTACAAGATACTAATAGGGCGGACAAAGCAGGATTAATACACGGGAATCTACGGAAACGGCAACGGCAAGAGTCGGCAAGCTTCTACGTGATAGGCGGGAAAATGGTTATTATCTAACTATATGTACAGTACAAGCTTAGCGGCCGCACTTGGGTAGTCCCGATAATTGCAGTCGATACTCCCAAATAGCGGCCGGGTAGCGGGCGAAAATATATACAAGAAAGCGGTGTAAGATAGTCCCGATAGCAGCTACCGATCCTATCTTACTGCCACCATGCGGACAGCGGACTGTCGGTTTTCTCGATACGGGTCACAGCTCAAGCGGTTCGGCGGAATCAGGCTTCGAGTAATTGCAGGCACGAAGCAAGGTTCAGCTTTATCGGGTAAGCTTACTCCCAGTATTGGTCTGGCCTACCTAAAGGTTATAGGCGTTCGACCCCCAACGATCAGAGCGGCCGAGGATTTATTGCCGGGGGACTAAGGCCTGCCGGTTAGCTACAGTCCGTGGCGCCATCTATCGGCGGTTCGGGCGAACCAGTCGGGCAAGGCGGGCGGTGGGACCGCGAATAATGACGACGGACGCTACTTTTAAAGGCAGACGGCAGACTAGGGAGAAACGCGGGCTCGGATTTACCTTGGAAATTATTGTTTTAATTAAAGAAGCGTGGTAACTTCGTTACAGTATATAGAATTTTCAAAAAAGGCGACTAAAAAAAATTTCGAATTCGGGACGTAGACCAATATTTGATGCAAATGATTTACCGACCAAAAGTTATTTAGAAAGAAAAGTTGCTCGGAAGGCCGAGGTAACCTAGGAGACGCCTTCCATTCAAACAAAATGCAACAACAAAATTCATACTTGGATGAATAACAATGCAAGTGAAAAGAATGAATAACATTGGGTTTCCTAACTAAGATACAAAAACGGCACTGCTGCCTTTACTTACTTAAATAGTAAGCCTATAATACGTATCGAAAACAGAGAAATATTCAGGTCAAGACAAAAAGTAGCCTAATTTACAAGTTTGGGAATCAAAAACTACCTATTGGCTTTTAATTTTGATGAGAAAATTCGTCTAATTCGTAAGTCAAATAAATGAAACATCATGAAAGATATACGAGTAATTAAACAAATGCTGTCTTAGTTCTATAGGTAGAAAGGTACTACAGGTAGTAATAGATTTGGGATCAAAAGACAACCTATTAGCTTTTAAATTTGTTAAGAAAATACGTCTAATGAAATTGAACATTTCGTTAAGCGTTGTCGAATGTTTGATGCAAGTAAAGTAGACAGAATTTCCAAAAAAAAACGGTGACTGACCAAACAAGTTATTATAAAAAGTTGCTCGGGACACCGATGTAACTTAGAAAACGCCTTTCTTTAGATTAGAAATTGACAAAAAAAGTTACAAAATGGGACTTAGACGGATATTTGTGTTAACGCTTTGATGTGATGTTAATATTTCATTAACGCATGGTTCGTTAATGCGTTGTTAACCTTTTTGTTAACGCGTTGTTCGTTAACCCATTGTGGTTGTTAACGCATTGTTAACGCATGTTAACGCATTGATGTAATGTTAGTATTTCGTTAACGCGTGGTTCGTTAATGCCTTGTTAATCTTTTTGCCAACGCGTTGTTCGTTAACGCATTGTTAATGCGTTGTTAACGCATTGTTAACGAGTTTTAAACGCGTTAATTTAAGGTAGCATCTATGTGACGCGTGATCTGGTGTAATGGTGCGACTGTATCTCCTAAGATTTGGAGATATCACTCTAATCGTCCTTGCATTATTGTGAGGAATTTTGTGGTGTGCGTCCAACTCCCGTCCCGTCTTGGACCTTTTTGTCGGATTCTATACGAACGAAAGGCGTTTCCTAGGTTACCTCGGCCTCCCAATCAACTTTTCTAATAATTTTTGGTTAGTCGCCGTTTTTCGACAAAAAATCTGTATGCAAACATTCGTTCAAGTCACGACTTGGATTTTTTTGTCAGATTCTGTCCGCATGAAAGGCGTTCCCTAGGTTATCTCAACCTTCCGATCAACTTTTTATAATATATTTTTTTCGTTCGTATTCGAACGAAAGGCGTTTTTCGGTCGGTCTACTTTTCACTTGCATCAAACATTCGTCAAAGTCCCATCTTGGAATTTATTTTAGATTATATTCGGACGAAAGGCGTTTCCTAGGTTACCTCGGTCTCCCGAGCAAAATTTTTTAATATTTTTATCTGATCAGATGTTCGTTTTTCGAAAAAACAGTCGTCTAAAATTTTCTTGGATTTTTTTGTCAGATTCTATTCGAATGAAAGGCGTTTCGTAGGTTATCTCAACCTCCTCATCAACCGAATAATTTTTGGTCCGTTCCCGATTTTCGAAAATTCTGCCTATTTTTCACTTGCAATATCCGTCTAAGTCCCATTTTGTAACTTTTTTTTGTCAATTTCTATTCTAAGGAAAGGCGTTTTTTAGGTTACATCGGTCTCCCGAGCAACTTTTTATAATAACTTGTTTGGTCAGTCACCGTTTTTTTTTTGGAAATTCTGTCTACTTTACTTGCATCAAACATTCATCAACGCGTTAACGAAATGTTCAATTTCATTAGACGTATTTTCTTAAGAAATTTAAAAGCTAATAGGTTGTCTTTTGATCCCAAATCTATTACTACCTATAGTACCTTTCTACCTATAGAACTAAGATAGCATTTGTTCAATTACTCGTATATCTTTCATGATGTTTCATTTACTTGACTTACGAATTAGACGATTTTTCTCATCAAAATTAAAAGCCAATAGGTCGTTTTTGATTCCCAAACTTGTAAATTAGGCTACTTTTTGTCTTGACCTGAATATTTCTCTGTTTTCGATACGTATTATAGGCTTACTATTCACGTAAGTAAAGGCAGCAGTGCCGTTTTTGTATCTTAGTTAGGAAACCCAATGTTATTCATTCTTTTCACTTGCATTCTTATTCATCCAAGTCTGAATTTTTTGTTGCATTTTGTTTGAATGGAAGGCGTCTCCTAGGTTACCTCGGCCTTCCGAGCAACTTTTCTTTCTAAATAACTTTTGGTCGGTAACTCATTTGCATCAAATATTGGTCTACGTCCCGAATTCGAAATTTTTCTTTAGTCGCCTTTTTTGAAAATTCTATATACTTTTCACTTGCATACTTACTCATATTCATCTAAGTCCCATCTTGGAATTTATTTCAGATTATATTCGGACGAGAGGCGTTTTCTAGGTTACCTCGGTCTCCCGAGAAAAAAATTTCTAATGTATATTTTTTTTGGTCAGTCGCCGTTTTTCGAAAAAAAATTCTGTATACTTTTCACTTGCAAACAGTCGTCTAAAATTTTCGATTTTTTTTGTCAGATTCTATTCGAATGAAAGGCGTTTCATAGGTTATCTCAACCTGCCGATCAACTTAATAATTTTTGGTCCGTCCCCGATTTTCGAAAATTCTGCCTACTTTTCACTTGCATCAAATATTCGTCTAAGTCCCATTTTGTAACTTTTTTTGTCAATATCTATTCGAAGGAAAGGCGTTTTCTAGGTTACCTCGGCCTCCCCAGCAAAATTTTCTAATGTATTTCTTTGGTCAGACGCCGTTTTTCGAAAAAAAAGTTCTGTATGCTTTTCACTTGCAAACATTCGTCTGTCCCGTCTTGGAGTTTTTTGTTTTTTGGTTGGCCAGTCGCTGTTTTTCGAAAATTATGTCTTCTTTTCATTTGCATAAAACATTCGTTTAAGACCCATTCTGTACCGTCTTGTTTTTTTTTTGACAGATTCTATTCGAATGGGAGGCGTTTCCTAGGTTACCTCGGCATATGCGAGGTAAATAATGGCCTTCTCAACCGAAGTGTATATAGAATTTTTTTACTACTAACATTGAAATATTGCCATATTTTAGTCATTTCTCGCTTTTTTCAAATACTTCAAAATATCAAGTAGCCTGGGAATTCAGTTGTCAAGCTGATAAAATGACACTAATTTTTAAATATCACAGAAAATTTTTCATTATTTACCTAGGTATTTTGTATTATCATTATTTACCTAGGTAGAGAAATATTACTTCTCATTAGAGGAATGAAGTAAATAATGGTGATTTCTCAGGTTAGTATTAAAAAAATATATTCTACGTTAGGTATAAAGTAGATAAATATATTAGCTATAACAAGTTCCTCCAGCAGCAACAGCAAATTTTATATATTTTCCTATTCTCCACAACAAGTTTAATAAAAGTTTCTATGAACCGTAGCATATTTTTCTATTTACTCAGAATAAAATAATAAGTCAATGTATTAGCCAGAAATAAAGGATATATATTAACAACAAATTGGTAACTTATTAGTAGTCACAATGTAATTTGTCTATTAATTGCAAATAAGCCCTTTTTAGCAAAGTATTTTTATTTATCATAGATAGGTGATTTAATTGCGGCCTAATTCAAAGCAGTTCTTTTGCTGAGATTAATAGATTTTTATTAACGGTTAATAGATATTTCTCTGGGTGTTTTGCTCTACTAGGTATAAGCGTTAATTCGGCCCTGTGTAAAACCGTTGAGTGAGAATTTTATTTATTTTATTTACTGGAAGGATATGTATTTTTTGTCTCGGACGCTTTTCGGGCCGCGTTTTCGGCCTCGCTGCGTCCCATAAGGCTGCATTTCTTATTATTCCTTCATTCAGCTGTAAAACCAAAAAGTATGTACTAATATACTATATTTTAATGAAGCATTGATGAGAAATTAATTTTTATTCAGTAGCCTGTTCAGTGTTCATTTTGTCATAATGGCGACATAAATCTTATTCTTTTTGGCGTCTTGTCTAAAATATTATTTTAAAGTGATTTCCCGATAAATGTGGATATTTGAGGTATTTGTTAATTAATCTTCGTGGTCATATAGTGGCAGAAACTCTCTTATTCCTCTTCATAGTTACTTTCACCATTTGAAAGTGGCGAGGCCCGCCAGCTGGCGACGCCAAACGTCACTACGTCATCCCAGCGTGGTAGTTGTTTACGTTTACTTGTCTGGCGATTTTTCTGTTTTAAAGAACGTTTGTTGTGTTTATTGTATTATGGAGTGTGTTTTTTAATATTATATAGGACGTAGAGTTTTAATAATACGTTGGTAAAACAGCAGTGATTTAGAATAAATTGATTAAAATTCAATTTTAGTTTATAGGTTTTATTTGGTAAATAAAAATTAAGGTCTTAAAATTCTCACAGCTCAATTTATTTTTATTCAAACAGGCGGCCGGTTTCGTGATTTTTAAATGAATCACATCTTCAGGCCAAGACTACAACACAGAAGTAAAATAAGTTAAATAAGTTAAACAAATTACAAACAAATAAGTAACTTACTCAGCCATAATGGCATTGTACATTCAAAACTATACGTCATAAGGTAAATTAAAGTGAAAAAAGGGTGCAAACATTATACAACAACAACTATAGACTCAGCTTCGGATTTGAAATTTAGATCATTAACTTTCTTTGGTCCAACTTCTTATAGATTAGCTAATATATTTAAGGAACACTTTAGAATTTCTTTTAAAGCTTCTGGATCGTTGCATGACTTGTTCGTTAGAAATAAGGACCAAATACATATATTGGATAGGAGTGTAGTTTATAAGTTACAGTGCGGAGATTGCGATAATTTTTAAATAGGTAGGACTGACAGATACTTTAAAACTAGAATAAAAGAACATACCAATTGTTTAAAAACTGGTTCACGAAAATCTCATTTTGCTAACCACCTGATTGACACGGGACATTCTTTCAATCAGAAGACAGATATCCAAATTTTACATATTGCTAATAAGGGTTTTATTTTGAATAATTTGGAATCACTAAAAATATGTAGACATTGTAAAACTAATTTTGATAGTGTTTTAAATGTTCAAATTGATTTTGAATCATCTAAGACATTCACTTATCTTTTCCACTGATAACTGGTGATCTAGTTGAATAAAAATAAATTGAGCTGTGAGAATTTTAAGACCTTAATTTTTATTTACCAAAAAAATGGACTCGCATGGAGTAACAGAAATATTATAGGTTTTAGGTTGTGTCTATATGTAGTTTCGGACTTATTTAAATCATGCCATTTTAAGGGAAAAGTTGATTAAGGCCACCAAAAGAGATTTTGTTCCTACACAGTCCTCTAGCGTAAAAGTGGTTTTGGTTTTATGGTTTTGTTCGTTCGAATTTAGTTGTATCTAAGCACGCCAATAAGAAATAATTGTCATTTACGAAAATTTTACCGGTAGATATCTAAATTCACCAAAAGAAAGCCCTTGAAAATGTGACTTTCACTCTCGTAGATTGTGTTGTAAAGCCATGAACTATACAGGGTGTCCGGTAAGCCTGGGGCAATCTCGAGAGATCAGGTAGGGGACGTGAATATATTTCGATTGAGCCGTTCAGTGAGGAATAATAAGAGGCGCAACGCCCATATAAAATTGCGAGCCGGTTTTCGTGTGCTTACCCTGAAGCACCCCGTTGCCCCCACTCGCTATAGTCGCCTAGCGACCACGGATTTTTACACAACTTGTTTATGTTTTCGAGAA
This sequence comes from Pseudeuparius sepicola, assembly GCA_963920635.1. Taxonomy (NCBI): domain Eukaryota; kingdom Metazoa; phylum Arthropoda; class Insecta; order Coleoptera; family Anthribidae; genus Pseudeuparius; species Pseudeuparius sepicola. Next base: position 25,954,168 of record OY987302.1, on the reverse strand, counting down.
CACCAATCCCTCTACAATGGGCTAACGGTACAATTTTATATATTTTTTATTTTACTGGAAGGTACGAAGGCGTAGAAAGGCCACGTTTTTTTTCTTTTTTATTTCTGTAAACTCGAAATTTTGATTTTTGCATCGTAATGTTATGCAAAACGAAGACAGACACATTATTATGCAGATTTTTCATTACGATACAATTGTTACGTAATTTTCCCCGTTTAATAGATGGCCGGTGGGCAGGTTGGTCGCCGGAAGGAAGGGTTGGTAGCCTCCTTACCTTTTCGAAGTAACAAGAAAGGGGATTGGTATTTAGAGTGCCCGAGGGGCCGGAAGTGGCTCGGACACTACCCGCGCTTGAGTTGTCTCAAGGGTGGTTCGGTGGGTAGTCACACTACTGTTTCTCTCTAATATAAACTTCAATAAAAGGCACGACTGTCTCGTTTCACTTTACTTTAATGAATCAATAAATAATGAATATCTCAAATGGCCACAATCTTTGGCTCCAAAAACTTACTAGTAAATCGCTGCCTCAGGGGTAAGTATGGTAAATAACCCTTATTTTATTGTAACACAAACACATGCAGTGGCGCACCCAGGGGGGGGGGGCCGGGGGCCTCGGCCCCCCCCAGACCTTCCATATTTTAAAAATTCTCGAGGGTGGTATCGTAGATGTACTGTCCGCTGTGCGACCCTCGGCAATTATTGCGCACTGACTGGCTAATATCTAATCTTTTTTCATATTTTGGAAATTTCTTTGAATCATAAAATATTTTTTATGTACTACGTCAAGCTTTTTAAGTTGACCCAGGGCCGTAGTCAGGGGGGAGCTGCCTGGCAGAATGTTTGTCCTGCCTGAGCCACAAGTTCACCTCACCTCACCAGAGCCGTAGATAGGGCGCTGCACCATTGAGAAAAAAAAAGAGTAAAAAAGACATCGTGTTAATTTTTTTATTTATTATACTTCATTGAAACTGAATTTGCCCTTAAATTTAATAAAAAAATTGCCTTCGGCGCATTTTAGTATACGGACACCTCTAAGTACACTTTTTATTGCCCGCTTAAAAAAACAATAATCTTTATTGTCCGGTTTTCAAACAAATTTCAATTTCGCTATACCTAACTACACTGGCCAGAAAATTATAGACATAATGTGGCCCTTTGAAACAATATGATAATCACAAAAGGGTGTTCAGTGTTATTATTGATAATTACTAGATTTTTGTGATTTAAAAAGTATTCTTGCTTACTGCACAAACGATTATGGGCCCGCATAATTAGCAAAAAAATTTTCATGTTCATATTATATTTGACCTTGAAAATTTCACAAATTTTTGCCTGCGGCGCGATTTGTATCTAATATCGAAGGTTAAATTCCTTTTTTTACCCCCCCCCCCTTTCCCCACCGACAAAGTACCGTCCTCTAGGTACCTCTCCCTCACTTCTCAAATGTGTACTAACTGCCCTGACTGGAAAGTCATTTGCCCTGCCTAAAGTTTCTGTCTGACGGCTCTGAGTTGCCCCCCCCCCAATCATATTTTCTGGGTGCGCCACTGAACACATGCAATAAGAGAGAAGTGATCACTCCCTAACAATGTGGTCACGCCCAATGCGCGAGCAGAGATATCTGTACGGTTACCGTTACCCTGCTAATTTACCCCTCTTTTATACCCTCGAGCAATAATTAACTTACTAAATTGAGAAATGTTCAACGATAATGTAAAACTAGAATAAACAATATACAGTGCGCTTAAATCTAAAAACAATTGGGTGGACAACAAGATTAATATAAATTGGCTTATCTGAATCCTTCCGGTGGCGGTCTATGAGTGGTACGTCACGATTGTAATAACCTCCAAAAGCTCGAAGTAGTTCCAACAACTCCAAATGACCTGATCGGCAGACCTGGTCTTGAACTGCACCTGTCTGTGACTGCTTGATCTGTCACTCTCCTCCTGTTCCAACGTCTGACGGGGAAACTTGAAGTCCCCCACAGAATAGCCCTAAAGAAAAAGACTTAGGTCCACCTCGAGTCCCAAGTTGATTCCCACTAAATTACTCACAATATTGTTGAGTGGCTAAAAGGTAGCTCCTTGATGTAGGAGACCGCTACAGGCGCCCAAAATCGATGCTATAAAGGAGAAAATCCCATTAGAACACAAAATGGCGTCTTACCTGACACGGGAAAAATCGCTAACGAATCCGAAAACTCGCAATAACCGACGAACGCAAACTCCAAAAACGTACGCAAAAACTCCACAACGAACGCTAGACGGCAATATTTACTGCACATTAAATCCCGAAACTTCGGATATAAATTATTTCACGGCAGAAACTCCAAAACTGCGATTTCCCAAAAACGTGTACTGCAAGGACGACCTTTCAATTGGAAAAGAAAGCGAGATTCCCTCAATTTTTACATATAAAAAATTTTCCAGTAGCGCCGAGTTTATCTTGCATTCTCGCGCTCCAACTTCCTGCCTAAAACCCCACTCAAGAGTAACAAAACTCTCAAATAAACATCCCGCACAAGATGACGGATCATCAGCCCTTCACCCGACAACCTATCATGATGTAATAACAAAAATTACACCCGAAAACAAACGCACCCACGCGCAGATCACTGAAAAGCGCACGCCACTGGGCGTACCGGCCGTGCATGCCTGTCGACAGTCCTCTGACGGCCGACAGTTACCGACGGGGCAGCATGGCGGGCAAGTATTGCCAGTCACGGTCGTACACAAAAGAAACTCCGTCGAAGTCGAAATACCATTTGATACATGACAATCGAGTATCTAGGCACCTAAACTCAAGGCGAAATCTACGACGGGTCGGACACGTGGGTATTTCTCGCAAAAATGCGCGACTCGCGAGTGTCAATATTGTTTACATCTGAGTGTTTCCTAGAGTGTCAACAAAGGGGCGAAATAAGGCCGAAAACCCACAATCTCGCAGTACACACGGCAAAACTGGAGGCAGAAATGAACACAAGACAACCGGCCACGAAATAGAACACAATTCAGGCCAAACATTAGCCACTGGAAACACAACAAAAATCCAAAAACAATCTCCCACATAACGCAACAAAACACGACAAAATAGGCTTCCACAACCCACAAACGAAGTAGGGTAACTCTCCAAAGTGAACAGGGACGACAATACAATCCCAGTAAAAGAGGTAACCCAGTTATTTCCGTGCAAATCTCGCAATTAATCGTTCACCACTTTGTAGGCTCACTACGTCTCGATAGAGTGCAGTAGTTATGTTCAAAGGTGCCCCAAACGTTATTTACCAAGGCACTGGGACCCACCCCACTCTACAAGCGAGGGAAAACTAACCCAATACTGTTACAACAAAAATTATATGAATAATGTCTAATAAAGGTCAGTTTGTCACTACCATTTGCCTACTACTTATTTTTAAGGAAACTTCAAGCATGATTTAACTAATAAAAGAATGACAATAATCGAGATTTACCTATTTTTATTATTTGGGCTTAAAAGTCAATTCTGAACGTAACACAATTTTTTAATCAATACAAATGCAACATCATTTACAATTAATATAGAACAGCAGCTCTCGGCAATAATCGGTTAATATCTAGATTGCCATGACCCTGACATATTTAAAATTTATCAGTTTTGACAGTTCATAGTTACTGTTATGTGTGTATGTTAGTTTATTATTTGTTTATGCCAAATCTTGCAAGCTGAATTGGAACCACTTCTTGACATCCGATTGAGCTGAAATTTTGCATAAGCCTTACACCTTTAGTTCTAGTGAAAATACAATATGCAATATTCAATATTGTAATACTTTCAAAATAGCCTCCGCTCCAAGATGGCGGATGATATAATTTTTGTCAACCCGCCTTAATATGGATATCAAATGAAAAGGCTTGAAGTGTAAAAAATGAAGAAGTTGGTGCCATCACACTAAATTAAATATGGCCGCCACTCCAAGATGGCGGATTACCTTTTTATTTCAACCCCCTTAACATGGCTATCAAATGAAAGGGCTTGAAGAGTAGAGATTACATTTCTTTTCACCCCCTTAACATGGGTATAAAATGATAGGGCTTGAAGAGTAGAAAATGAAGAAGTTAGTGCCACCACACTAAATTAAATATGGCCGCCGCTCCAAGATGGCGGATTACATTTTCTTTTCAACCCCCTTAACATGGCTATCAAATGAAAGGGCTTGAAGAGTAGAGATTACATTTCTTTTCACCCCCTTAACATGGGTATCAAATGATAGGGCTTGAAAAGTAGAAAATGAAGAAGTTAGTGCCACCACACTAAATTAAATATGGCCGCCGCTCCAAGATGGCGGATTACATTTTATTTTCAACCCCCTTAACATGGCTATCAAATGAAAGGGCTTGAAGAGTAGAGAAATAATTTCTTTTCACCCCCTTAACATGGGTATCAAATGATAGGGCTTGAAGAGTAGAAAATGAAGAAGTTAGTGCCACCACACTAAATTAAATATGGCCGCCGCTCCAAGATGGCGGATTACATTTTCTTTTCAACCCCCTTAACATGCCTATCAAATGAAAGGGCTTGAAGAGTAGAAAACGATAAAGTTAGTGTCATCACACTAAATTCAGTATGGCCCCAGCTCCAAGATAACGAATTAGTTTCCCTTCAACCCCCTTAATATGGGTATCAAATGGTGATGATCTGATTAACAGCTAATGACGTTTTTCATAAAAGTACAAAATAATAAGTTTTTGTAAATAGAAAAGCTTATCGAGCGAATTGTAAAGAAAATACTTTGGCAACTGTATTTTTCTATAAATGAAATTTACACAAGAAAATCTCGCGACAAGCTTTTATATTAGGTATACAGGGTGTTTACTCTTATCTTGCAGACTATACGGATATTTAAAACCGTTACTACCTGTAACTCAAAGTCTGTTACTCCTAGAAAACATTTTGATGCAATCAGTGGTAAGGATGTGTCCCAAATTTCGTAATGTTTCCTTGTTTATTAAAATATTTTCGAAATCGGCAGTTTTCAGTTTTCTCAGGATATTCCAGAAACGGAGTGAGCTATCTCAATTTTTTTTCAGATCCTTGATGCCCATAAAAAAAGCGGAACTTTTTTCTAATTTAACCGACCCTGTAGCTCTAAAGGTTTCAAAGATCCCTATAGTGTACAAGATAAAAGTAAACACCCTGTATACAATTATGTATGAAACAAAATTATGGGTAGCTTTGGTTTCGTTTATTTCAAAATTTTTCTTCTTTTCAGATCATTTAAATAAAAGCGTGTTTTTAGATATATGTTTTACTATTAATATTTTCTTCTTGCTAGAGCATTTAAATAAAAGCTTGTTTTTTACAATTAATTAATTTATTATTTTTTTAGTTGCCAAAGTATGTATTTGCTTTACAATTCGCTCGATAAGCTTTTTTATTTAAAAAATGTATTTTGTACTTTTATGAAATTAATCAAATTATCACCATTTGATACCCATATTAAGGGGGTTGAAGAGAAATTAATCCGCCATCTTGGAGCGGCGGCCATATTCAATTTAGTGTGGTGGCACTAACTTCTTCATTTTCTACTCTTCAAGCCCTATCATTTGATACCCATGTTAAGGGGGTGAAAAGAAATGTAATCTCTACTCTTCAAGCCTTGGCAAAATAATAAACTAACATACACACCTAACAGTAACTATGAACTGTCAAAATTGATAAATTTTAAACATGTCAGAGTCATGGCAATCTAGATATTAACCGATTATTGCCGTGAGCTGCTTTTCTATATTAGTTGTAAATTATGTTGCATTTGTAGTGATTAAAAAATTGTATCGTAATGAAAAATCTGCATCATAATGTGTCTGTCATCGTTTTGCATAACATTACGATGCAAAAGTCAAAATTTCGAGTTCAAACTCGAGTTTGAAATCGAAATTTCGTGTTTGAACTCGAAATTTCGAGTTTGAACTCGAAATTTCAAGTTTGAACTCGAAATTTCGTGTTTGAACTCGAAATTTTACAGAAATAAAAAAGAAAAAAAAACGTGGCCTTTCTACGCCTTCGTAGGAAGGATATGTATTTTTTTGTCTCGGACGCTTTTTATCTCAGACGCTTTTCGGGCCGCGTTTTCGGCTACGCTGCGTTCCGTAAGATTGCGCCTCCTATTATTCCTCACTCAACGATTGAGCTTAACAACTATGGGTCAAATGTCAATAGTTACTGAGATACAGGGCGTTGTATTTCTTTTTTGAAAATCGAATTATGGTAATATCTGCCAAAATAATAAAACTGCTGAACTGTAATTTGGTACTGCTGTGTTTTTGGGGATGGAGAATAAGCTGAAAGTGTCAATGTCTACGTATCTCCAAAGGGTGCCAGCTGCACTAGTTTTAGATCGTGCTTTTACTCGTAACTTTTTTGAGGTTATCTTTTTGGTCTTGTAGGTCGGTCATTTTAGTGCAACTTTTCATTTGGCAGCAAAAGTGTACTCTTATTTTATAACGATAACATCAACCGTTTGCTTTGAAATTGGCAAACGTGCCTCAAAACACCTGTTAACTCCAACATTCGAAAAATAAATTATTTAACTACCCTTTTCAAATGTTACAGATGAACTGTGCCATTTAAAGTGAGAAAAAAATCCCCATGGACAATGTACCAAAAATAATTCACTTTCAAAATGGAAAGGAATAAATTTGAAAAAATAAGGACACCCTATTTCAAGAAAATCAATGGTGTTTTGACCGATGTCCATTTGGAATTTTATTCTTCATATGTAACGTGCAGTAGATCTTTAACATTTGAAAGCGGTAGGTGAAAATTTTATGTTTCGAATGTTGTAGTTAACAGGTGTTTTGATCACGTTTTGCCAATTTAAAAGTAGGCAAGCGCAGTAAGCTCATCAGGTTTTGCCATAAATAAAAGTACAGGGAATAATATGGCCTTTGCCTATATTGGACTGCAAATGGCACATCATTCATATATTTGCACATCCTTTGTTGATAGTTACATGACAAAGAACCATTATTGGACCATTGGTGTTTTTTTCTCAGTAGTATTCCAACACTTTAACTGAAATGGGCCATTGAAGGCTAACCAATCCCATCACAAATCCATCAATTACAGCAATAGCCCATTAAAAATCCAGCAATTAATTGTTTGTTGGGATTCTTCTACTCAATGCTTCTATTATAATACCTACTGCCATTAAAAAGGGTTTTTTTATATATATTTACTAGTAGATAGCTGTAGCAAAAATATACAACTCCTTGCTATAGTAGGTGTAGGTAGGTACTGATAGTAGTTTGCCTTTTGCCCTTGAATAAAATTACTTTCCAAAATAGCCCAGTAAATCTGACTTACGATTTATTTCCTTGACAACGTTTATGATGAACATCCAAAGCCAAACTCTAAACGAAATTCTAACATTAAAATTTCAGGGAAATCATAGGCCAAGTTTGTTTTTGTAATTTGTAGCTATCCTGTTTTTGTTGCCTACGATATATTGTGTGGTGTGTACCTATGTGAAGGTCGCATAAATGGTGCATTTATAAAAATCAATATCGTATTAAATATGTTATGAAATAAACTAACTTGAAACGATGTATACCTACAGGAATAGCATGTCATTTCTATAAATAGATAGGTAATTGTAGGGTGCAAAGTTTGACGTCGTATGTTTAATCATAGGCTTTTATTATCATCAAAGAATAATTAATAGGTATACCTAATCGCAAGAAATCGAGCTTCTCATTCTAATATTGCAAGGATAGGGACAATTTAGAAACGTCTAAAATAAACACAAATCGATAACATTAAGTAAATACAATTCTGGGATAAATAGATAGATAGGCACCAACCTAGTTGATATACTTAATCCAAAATACAGAGTGAGTCTTTGATCCGTACAAATATTTTCACCAGAGGTAAAGTTGACCGCCCTGGATCTTGCCTATAAAGTTATTTTTTCAAACTCCAATATAATTGAGATAAAATTTTTAACAATGCCCATTTCCTGTAGACAAATGATATATTTTAAAATAAGATTACGATTTATATCAACTTGTAGGCACTGTGGCAAGATTGTAGACTTTCAATTAGGATGGTGGACTAAACAAGAAACAAGTTGTCGCCGCGCTAAAACGCCTACGTGCCACACTCAATTTATTTAGAGTGCTTTATCTAACGAACCAAATTTTTTAAAAATGTCAAATGACAAGTGAAAAGTCTAAAACAAACATACACGAACAGTTACAAGCGCTCTCTGTAATATACGTTCAGGGGTGCCCCAGTTAACGTGATAAACCCGATTTTCTCGGTAATTTTAAAGATAAATTGATGGTTCAAAACTAAACTCGTGTAGACTTTTCCGAGGAATTCGAATACGACCATAACATTTCAAAAAAATTCGTATTACAAATGCTCCACATGGCCTCCATCTTGCTCAATTCATTTTTATTGCTATTTGCTACTAACTTTCTGTTTATTGAGTCAACGATAAAATTTCTGTGTTCAGTATTTAATATGTGGATTTCTTCCCAAATTCTACTTTTCAGTGTTTCTACATTTTCCGGTCTGTTATAATAAATTTTGTTTTTTAAATAACCCCACAAATATTTATAAATATATCCTTTTTCTAAATGTTATTGCCGTTTTCAATAAAAATTAAATTTCAAACAATAAATCTGACGAAGTTTAGTAACTATATTACTATATAAATTTCTATTTTCTCTCAATTTCCTTTCTTCATTTTTCTCTGAAATCTTAAAATAGCCCACTTTGTTTTCCACAGCTTCAATATAATTGCAAATTGTCAATAATTATTACTATAATTTGGCATTTGTCATCCATGGCAACCTATGACACAAGGAGTAATCCCCCACAAAAAGGTTCAGTTCTGAACGAACAATTGCAGCGAACATATAACATATATACTGCGTTGGAATCAGAAAAATGCGTAGAATTCAATATTCCAAAAATATGCAAGGTGTTCCATTTAAAAAAAAACATAAGTTATGTCTCCCACGGCTTTCTAGAACACACTGTATAAGATCCAATAATGTCACAAAAATATTTCTATTAGTATCTAAAACTTTTGTAAAAAAAATTTTTTCTAACCTCAAAAACAAACAAGTTAAGAAGGGTGTCATTTTGTGACTCATTTTTATGATACATTTAATGGCGAAAACTGCAAATCGATATCTGTCACCGTTCTTGAGTTACAGGGCGTTTTTCAAAAATGTGCGTTTTCGAAAAGTGGCCGTAACTTTATTCTGGTTGAAAATTTTGGGTTTCTGTAAAACATGCCTAAAGTACTTTTTCACATAGAATCCAATGCTGTTACTACATTTTTTTCAAGTCAATGGTTTAAGAGTTACCGGTGAAAAAAATATTTTTTGCTTTTATAATTTCATGTGTATAATTGGAAGCGCGCCCTTTCAACAAGTAGGCTTTGGTCGGTGAGACAATGAAACAACCGTGAACAAATGTTTACTGTTGCCTGTCAAATTTTCAATTAAGCTGTTTTGGCAGTGTAAAGATTTTTCTATTTTTGTATATATAAATATAAAAATAAAAATATAAACTTTATAACATACCTACAATGAAAATTGAAAGTTATGAAAAATGTGTTATAATAGTTTGTTTTATACAATCCGGGGAAAATGCCTATCTCTGTTTAACTCGTATTTTTTCGGCCTATCCGCTTCAAAATGCCCACTATTAATCAAATTGTGTCGCAATTTTGCAAAAATGTCCTTGAAAGGATTTCTTCTCGCTGGACACCGCTCGTAGTATAAATTGCTCGTTATGCATCTGCATTTTCCCCGGATTGTATAAAACAGACTATCATATCCCATTTTTCATAACTTTTAAATTTCATTGTAGGTATTTTATAAAGTTTATAAATTACACAAAGAAGGTAATTTTTTGCTCTATTAAAAAATGCAAAAACATACTGGTTCTTCCATTTAAAAACTATTAAACATTGACTTAAAAAATGTAGTAGCAGCATTGGATTCTACGTAAAAAAGTGCTTTAGGAATGTTTTTACAGAAACACAAAATTTTCAACCCATAAAAAGTTACGGCCGCTTTTCGAAAACGCACATTTTAGAAAAACGCCCTGTAACTCAAGAACGATGACATATATCGATTTCCGGTTTTCGCCATTAAGTTTATCATAAAAAATGAGCCTCAGACACCGATATCAGTTTTCGTCTATCTCCGTTAAAAATAGGAGTTTCCCTGTAAAAGTGCCCAATTTGGCCCACCGTGTACATATTTGTTCCCACTTAAACATTGTGCAACGTACCTACGTACATTGTGAACAATTTGAGTATGAGCTGTGTTTATTGTTGTTAAACATTGACGAAAACCTCTACCAATGGATTCACTACTTCCACAACACTTTTTTAAAATTTATTACGAAAATCAAATTGGACTTTAATCGCCCTTCAATAATGCCAAAATTGAATTCCTTGGCTTTCAAAAGAAAGAAAACAATACATCACCCATTATTTTAAAATTCACCCCCTGGCACCCCTCTCAACCACACCTCTTTTGTAGTGAATAAATATTATATAATATTATAAGTATAATAGACCGGGAGATAGTGACAGATTTTTGGACGTGATTTTACTCAGTATGCCTTGCAAAGGGCATTATGTGGCACATATAAATGATTAAATAACATTCAACTTAAAGAGTACTTGGACATGCGCGAAAGGTATGCCATCCTTTTTTCAGCATTGTCATAATAAGAACTTGCATACTTCTCATTGGCAGCCTTTTCAGAAACGTGGAAAAATTAATTATTAAAATACAAGATCACGTGGCAATAATAGCCCTTTGGACCCACCCTAACGGTATGCCTATGGTTTTCCGAGGAATTTTCTATTTGAACTTCATTATAAAACACATGGCAGCCTGTATAAAATCATATCAAAACGAATATTTTTCGAATAATTGAAAACTCAGTTTTTCACATGAAGAACCCAGGATGACTCTCTGATTCATACCTTATTATTGTGAGAATATGTGCCACATAATGCCCTTTGCAAGGCGTACTGAGTAAAATCACGTCCAAAAATCTGTCACTATCTCCCGGTCCATAACAAAGCACACATTGCATCAGTTAAAAAGTATTGATTATCTCTCTGATAGTCTGCGAACCTATATTTCGAGCAATGTCTATATCTCACTATCCTAAAAGGAAATTACATTTAGCTGATTTATTCACAGGCCAACAACTCACATATTTATACCTTTTCAATTATTAAATCGTTGCGTCAATTGATCAGCTACTAACAAATATAGATTATCTCCCTAGGTATCCCCTTACTTGAGCCAGACAGACCGCAGATGCCCGCAAAGCCGCCTGACCGGCAGTCATCTGGCCATCTGACCCGGCCTTGACCCCGCTTTGTCAGTCTGCGACCTGTCGCGACACCTCAGCCCTGTCCCTAACCTCTGGGCACGGCCAATCGTTGACCTATGCGACTATGACCTCATAGCGCCAAAAAAATCGCGCTAGGATTCGAACCTAAGACCGTCGTAAATCCGATGCTCTGACCGATCATTGACGTAATTGAAAATAATATTGTAAGCATAATCTCGGAAGAATGCCAACAAGCAGGGTGGGACTGGTGCCGAAGATGCCCGAGGGGTTCACTCCGACAAAAATCGTACCAGGATTCGAGCCATCGTAATCCGATGCTCTGACCAACGCAATTTCAAAATAACCTAATTTCGCGTTAGATTCTAAAACCCCTGTATACCGATCCGAGGCCGTGTGGTACCAAATCTTTGGAAAGTGATGATAAAAAAGCGATGATGTACCTACATACAATGTCGTAGTAAAAAAGCACGTGGAAAAATCCTAGACGCCCACCAAACGCTTGAGATCTGCTGGCGCCGCTTGTTAACAAGTGCCTACCGGCCCCGCCGGACCATAGGCCTTGTTATGGCTCCCGCTCCTGTGTAGTAATACGTGTACGTGTACGGACGCCCGAGCTCACAGGCAACAACCCTATTGAAGGGCGTCCGAATCGGGAGAGCCGTTCGGCCCCCGGCATTTTTTCCCTTTTTTTTTTCGGGAAAAATGGCTAGCGATTGGAAGGGGGAGCGCCGGTCGAGTTCAATTTTCTCGTGGGGCCGCCGAAGGATACGGGCCTCTCGCCTGCCAGAGAGCACCCCGATCGAAAAAGCCGTTCGGCCGTTTGGGCCGCCTTTTTTCGCGATTTGGCGAGGTCCCCGGGATCATACTGTATACATCGGGGCCGACGCACAAGCCTTGCCACCCGATTCTTATTCGTAAACATCGACTGACATTTGGTATTGTTTTGGTGTGGAGAATTTCCAAATTTCGTACCGATTTTGGACTTTGGGGGCTCAGAGGCCCATCTGTTATTCCATATGTGACTTTTTCAGGTACGGGCGCGCTGTATTTTTATGCAAAATCTTTTTAGAAAACCCCACGGGACACCATCTATGTCTTATACGGCTGTATCTTTTGAATCGTAATAGGTAGACACTTGAAATTTTCAGAGTGTGTATGGCCGCTATAACAACAAATAATAATAAAAGTAAAATAAAGGTAATGTAATAGTTGTTTCGATTTTTGTTTACAATGATGCCACGGCTAACTAACTAATATTTCTCAAACAGCGAAGTAGCGCCCTTCGTGTGCGAGTTCGACTCGCACTTGGCCGATTTTTAACTTTATACCTACTTACTTGTGTATCTATTGTTATAGATAGTTGTAGTATTTGGCATTGCAGGAGCATGCCGCAAAGACGAGCTACAGAAATTACCATTAAATGATATTAACGACATGGATTCTATCATAACTGTGAAAATTGGTTTTGCCCGTCTCCCCACTCTCTTCCCACTCCTATTGAAACAGCTATATAGGAGAGGTTCAACTAAGATCTCATCAGACACTCCGATCATTTACAACATGTCCTTCTTAAATAGTTTAAACAATTTTCTGGTGAAAAATCTGGTGAATGTTCGGGATTTGGAAGTAAATAAAAAATTTGAGATCCAGTGTTTTAAGAGAATAAATACCAAGTTTGGGGAAAAGGTAGTGGTGGAATTTGCCGACTTCAAGACCATCCTGCCTCAGCGTTTTACGGAGCAATTAACTCAAGAGCGAATTGACGAATTGAATGGTGACAAAAGGTATTTTTTAACAAGCTTGGGGCCCGTCGGCAAGACTACAAATATTATATTTTCTGAAGCATGAGCGAGAGACTGCGGCGATATATGGAGGCACTCGAAGAGCTGAGACGCTTGATTATTATGTATGAACTAACTAAAAAGTTTAGAAATGTAAAGTTGTGAAAATAAAAATTATTATTTGTTTGTGTGTTTTTTATTTCCCTATATAAGAGGGTGTGATTGAATAAACCTGTGTCAATCCAATGCTGGTTGTTAAAGGGGGTGGAGTGCTGAATACATTAATTGACAAATTACCGATCGAGTTACATTTTCCGGGATACCAGTATTGTGGCCCTGGTACTAAATTAGAAAAACGTCTTTCTAGAGGTGATACTGGCATAAACAAGTTGGATGAATCTTGCTTAATTCATGATGTTGCATACAGTAAAAACAAATCATTAGAAGAACGACGCAAGGCAGATTGGGAACTGGAAAATCGGGCTTGGGATAGAGTCAAATCAAGAGACGCCAAATTTGGTGAGAAAACAGCTGCCTGGTTCGTTACGAGTGCAATGAAAGTTAAAAGGAAATTGGGTATGGGTATGAAACGCCCATTTTCGTTTAGAAGAGATATTGTAAAGAAGGTTGAAAAAGCCCTAAAGAAATCTTTTACTAACAATGAGTTGAATGATCTAAAAAAATTGAAAAAATCATCGTTAGCAGCGGTGAGAGCAGCACGCGTGCACATAAAAAAAGCGGGTGGAAAAAGTAAACTAAGAATACCTAGAATTATTCCCTTTGAAGAAAAGAAAGGAGGTTTTCTCCAACTTCTGCCTATACTGGCTGCTTTAGGGGCCTTTGGTTCTATAGCCGGAGGGGCTAGCAGTATAGCCAAAACAATAATTGACGTAAATAATACAAAAAAGCTGATGGAGAATGGAAAGCAAATGAAAATAAAAAATATTATTTGTTTGTGTGTTTTTTACTACAAATCCCAATATTGTCTGGGCACAGATATTCTGATTTTAAACAAATCATAAAAAAAATGCCTAGCGAATTTCCCAAGAACAGTGAGAAAATATTCTACATAATATACAATTAGACAATTGCTCTAAGAATATGCAATAAAAAAAGTAAAACATTTTTTGAAAAAGTAATTTTTATTTTTTTATTTAAAAAAATATTGCCAATTGCCAATTGCTTTAATTGCCACTTAGCCACTTAGTCTCTTAACCACGGCTGTATTTCCAAAGGGGTTTCTTGAAAATTTCTACCCTTTCTTATTCAGGTAGCGCGTTGAAGTCGCCTGCTTGGGGTATGCAACGTGGGTGGGCCAGTAGGAGAAAGTATCCGCCGCGCTGCGGTGGTACAGTCAGCGGTACCGCTTCTCGGGGGATGCTGGCGCGGGCGTGCCGAGGGTACAGTTTAGTCGGACGCTAGAATACCGCTCAGTCGGGGCTCCTCCGGTACAGTCCAGACAGGCAGGTAGAATAACCGCGCTTCGAACTGGACTCGGCCTTACGGTCTTGGGTTGACTATGGCTTATTTTTTGGTCCCTTTATGGTTGTGTTATACAAAATTATTCGATATTTACAAATTTATTATAAAAATTGTTTTTTCTTTATGGTATTTTCAGAGAGTTCTATGGTATACAGAGTGTTTAACTCGGCGCTCTCATTCCAGAAGGTGGCGGACACGCGCCACGCGCTCCATCGAAGGTCGAGGCGCGGTTCCAGTTGACGTGCGGTACAGACGACGCTTCGGGCTGGAAGCTGCGGTCTTGGGTTGATTATAACTTATTTTTTGGACACTTTATGGTTGAGTTATATAAAATTATTCACTATTTATTATAAAAATCGTTTTTCTTTATATTTTCAGAGAGTTTAACTCAGCGCTCTCCAGACTAATTATATTGGTTTCTATGCTTAAGAAACATTCTTGAAAATTAACTGGGGGCGACTATAGTTTATTTTTGAAAACTTTACGGCTGTGTTATACAAATTATTCTCTATTTATTATAAAAATAGTTTTTTCTTTATATTTTCAGAGAGTTCTATGGTATACAGAGTGTTTGACTGAGCGCTCTCCAGACTAATTATATTGGTTTCTTTGTTTAAGAAACTGGAAAATTAAAGGTTCAGAATGATTTTGTTAGATATTTAATGTGTGGAATGAAACAAGAGAAATATATTTATGTTTTATATATTTTTTAATATAAAACATATATATATATATATATATATATATATATATATTTTAATATAAAACATATATATATATATATATATATATACAATATATATATATATATATATATATATATATATATATATATATATATACAATAAACACTAATTTCTAAATATATACACACTTACATCTAATTGGATAAAATAATGAAACTTATCTATACATATACGTATAACTAAATATATTTAGGGGAGATTTTTTTTCATGCGTTCAAGTTTTTCAACTTCATTCATACATGAGGCACGCCCTTCTTTCGCACGATTATAAATGGCTTTTATTTTCAACATTCTACTCTCACATTCATCCCACTCCCTTTGCATTCGGTTCATGACACATTCAAACCTTCTCTTTTTTTCGTTTGCGTTTGAAATGCCCCCATCTGCCAACTCTCTCATATTCATAAATACTTCACTCACACTTTGATGCTGCTCGTTCACAAATCTCCCCTTTTCATTTAGCATTGTCAAATTCTTTCCCCCACGCGTTGTCTGTGACTTCTGGGAGGGTCGCTTCGCTACCAAATCGTCTGCCTCGTCGCTTAACCTCTTGCATGACGACCGCGATGAAGCCCTGGAGCCCCCACACCGGCTTTGATTATCTATCTGTGAGGAAGAAACCTTATTTGAAAATAGCGAATTTTATAAATGTTAGCTTACCTTTGGCGATGCTGCCGGTGATGGAAGACGTCCAACTTCAAAATCGGAACCATAATCATCAAGAGCCATGTCGCAGAGTTGCTGGTTGGTGAGCCCTGCGATGAATGGCTCCTCCAGCAGACTCAACACGCTTGAGTTGAGATTGGGCAGCTATGAAAGGAAAACATTATATGGGAAAATACTGATTAATGCAAACTTACAGGTTCGGGGCAAATTGACGCCACAGCGTTGACCGTCTCGTCGGCACTCCGAGTTGGCTACAAGTAAATGGGTTCAATGAGAATCGAATGAGAAATTAAACTAAAAAACTTACAGCTACCAAACGGCAATCACTTAGAATTTTAATTTTTGATGATTCCATACTGTTCAAAGCGACGAAGCACAGGTGAACTGAGTAAAAGCGGTTCGGAACACGGGTGAACTGAGTAAAAGCGGCTCGGAACACGACTGTGAAACACGGGTGAACTGAAGAGGAAACGCGCCACGCATCGTGTGTATATCGGAACAGTGTTGCCAGTTTGGTAGATTTTTCCTGAACGTTAGGGAGACCCGCCCACCGGAGGCAACGTTGTCAGATTAGCGAAAGTCCCCACCAACCCCGCCCCATCAGTGTCCTCCTACATGGTACCGCCCACATCCCTTCTTTCCGCATAGTAAGAAGTATTGGAATATAAGAGTCATATCTTTGCTTTCAGTGATAGTTTCTACAAATCTTTAGTTTTCTGCAAATCGTAATGTCTAACATCAGGTATATCATCGACGCTGATGGCTTTCAAGTTAGTGGAAAGTTCGTTATAAAAGAAATGGCAATATACGATATGAAATCGAGGGAAGTGACATCCAGGTATTATCGTGTAGGAAACTACCGCAGCCTATCTTCTAAGGATGCATGCACTGCTCGTTGGTTAACGATGAACTTGCACGGCTTGAACTTTGAAGATTGTGCAACGGATGAAGCCCAGGAAAGTGCGTTAGAAGAGATTCGGCGTCTGGGGGAGTCCGCTGGCAATGAACTTATAGCTTACAAGGGAGGACAAGTTGAAAGGAATCTGCTGCAGGCAGCGGGGTATGCCCACTTATCCTACAATATCGAGGATATAGGCTGCCCCAAGTTCGACGTCCTTGTTCGGAAGCAGCAGAGGTTCTACGAGCGAGTGCGTGCCAACCAATGTGAGCGACACATCACGAGGCCTGGAAAAGCATTTCACTGCCCGAGGGTAGAACTAATGTTTTTTTCTGAATTTATAAGACGATGTAAATAATTTAGTTTTTGTGAAAATGTAAATAAAAATGTAAAGTTATTATGCTGTTTCATTTCCAGCAGAAAAGAATGATTAAAATAAAAAAGGGAGCAAAAAAAAAACCTTTTCTCAGATCCTGTTTTCATACTAAAATTTTGGAGAGGGGACCATCCTTCGACGCTCTTACCCTATATAGGTAGGTCTGCATATTTCTAGCACACTGCTCTACTCATTGCTTCGAAGATGATCGATGGTAATGAAATAGCTACAGTGAGCGACAAAACTGTAAAGGCATATGAGAAGGTGTTTAACATACTTAATGAAAGTGACAGACCTACACTTCCACAAGTATTACAACGTTGGCAGCAAGAGTTGCAATTGTCGGTGAGACAGCATTCCTCAGCACTCCGATGTCATTTTCACCAAGGCACTTTGTCCAAGTTGCATGCCAATCTGCAACATCTCAAAAGACTTCAATTATACTTCAAAACATTATGCAAAACTGGATCTGGTAAGCAACACCTCAATAGAAGTCACCGAGTCAAATGGGTGGACGTTCAAGCAGCGTTCCAGAGTCGTCTTCGCACAGGTGTTATAGTAAATATGAGGCACATCGATTTATTCCAGTTTCTTGACGATGCATTTATTCTTTTTAAGAGTCGCATAACTAGAACTTTAAATGCTTTTCACATTGTTAAGGTAAATGCGGTTTTTAATGGTGAATTTGTTAAAATGTCTCAAGATACAGTCATAAGTGACAACAAATGCTTCAACACAAAAAATGCTATAATTGACCAGGGGAGTGATTTAAAGTTGTGGTTTACAGATAATATAAAGGATAGGATTATAAAGAAGCTTGAAGATTTTCATGACAATGGATCGGGGTGGGCGTTACGCAAAATTTTGAGTTTAGTCATCAGTATAAATAAAGTTGAGATAGGAAACGGTGCTTCATATCTGACACTCCCCGTT
Source organism: Pseudeuparius sepicola (assembly GCA_963920635.1). Taxonomy (NCBI): domain Eukaryota; kingdom Metazoa; phylum Arthropoda; class Insecta; order Coleoptera; family Anthribidae; genus Pseudeuparius; species Pseudeuparius sepicola. The sequence continues at coordinate 25,935,907 of OY987302.1, read as the reverse complement.
GAAATTTCCAAAAAACAAGCATGTGTCAATGTAAAAAATAGTGATGAAGCATGCTTCTTTTGGAGTGTTATTGCCGCTCTTTACCCCTCTCAAAAGCATATTGATCGGGTTAATTCATATCCTCACTACAGGCTGAAATTTAAATTAGATGATATAGACCTACCAATGCAATTATCCCAAATATCGAAATTCGAAAAATTAAATGAAATTTCTATAAATGTGTATATTTTGGAGTTGGTAAGTGAGACTCCACGTCAATTTATCACCTCTCCAGCTCGACTAACTAAAAATAAAATGGATAGACATGTGAATTTACTTCTAATTCAAAGTCATTATTTTTTGAAAACTAGCGACTTTGAAGCACCGTCTGTCGACGATTCGCACGTTGATATAAAATACCATTATTGTTGGATTAAAGATTTATCTAGACTGATTTCGAAACAGTCTAGCAAACATAACGGTAGAAAATTTATATGCGAGAGATGTTTAAATTACTTTTCATCGCAAGATAAGTTAGAAGAGCATACAGTTTATTGCGAGCAAATAAATAATTGTAAAATCGAGTTTCCCAAAGAGAAGTTTATCGAATTTAATAATTTTGTTAATAAAGAACGCACCCCATTCACCCTGTATGCTGACTTTGAAGCAATGCTAAAACCCTGCGGAGATTCTGATGCTAGCCTAAAAACTGTTAAATATCAAAGACACGAAGCATTCAGTGCCGGTTATTATTTCAAGTGCTCTTTTGACAACTCGCTCTCTTTCTACAAAGCTTATCGCGGGGGAGACTGTATGATATGGTTTGCCAATCAAATAGAGGAAATTGCTAAGTTTATATCATCCAAATTGAATCATGTTGAACCTATGGATGAAGCCATAAGTCTTAAAGATGCCACCCCTAATTGTCACATTTGCGAGAAAAAATTCAATGTTAACGACATAATTGTACGTGACCACTGTCACCTGTCATCGATGTTTCGAGGTTATGCACATCAAGCGTGCAACTTAAATTATAAAAACTCGTTTGTAGTTCCCATCATTTTCCACAATCTTAGTGGGTATGACAGCCACTTTATAATACGAGAACTTGCCAAACGGAATCATGTCAACCTACTTCCTGTTAATAATGAAAAATATATAAACTTTACAGTATTCGATAATGAAACAAATATTAAATTTCGGTTCATCGATTCTTTCAAGTTCTTGGCCTTTCCTCTCGACAAACTCGCATCATCTCTAAATAGTTTCGAAAATACTAGAAATGAATTTAGATTTTCTTCCGAAAATTTTGACTTGTTAACTAGGAAAGGGGTTTTTTGTTATGATTATATCGATTCTCTGGAAAAATTGGAGGAAACCGCATTACCATCGATTCAACATTTTTATAACAAATTAAATGACACTAATATTAACGAGAAGGATTACGGACATGCGCAATTAATTTGGGAGAGGTTTGGTGTAAAATCCTTGGGTGAGTATTTAGATCTGTACTTAAAGACTGACGTGCTCTTGCTCAGATATATTTGAACACTTTAGAACGACTTGTCTTCAAAATTACGGTTTAGATCCTGCCTGGTACTATACTTTGCCTGGATTCAGTTGGGATTGCATGCTTCGATATACGAAATGTAAATTAGAAACCTTCCAAGATAGTGACATCTTAATGTTTTTCGAGAGGGCCACTCGAGGTGGGGTAAGCCAGGTAAGCCACCGCTTTTCTCAGGCCAACAACAAATATATGGCAAACTATGATGCTAGTATGCCATCAAAATATATTCTTTATGCGGACGTTAACAACCTTTATGGCTGGGCAATGTGTGAACCCCTTCCTTACGGAGGATTTGAGTGGGCCTCCAACGATACTGACGTCACCAAGGTTGCTGACAATGCCGATGAAGGATATATTTTAGAAGTGGATTTGTCGTATCCCGATCATCTTCATGACCATCATAAAGATCTTCCTTTCGCACCTGAACATCGTAAACCTCCAGGTTCCAAAATAAAAAAGCTCATGACCACTCTCGATGATAAGAAGAATTATGTGATTCATTACAGAGCGCTTAAGCAAGCTTTACAACATGGTTTAATTCTGAAAAAAATTCACAAAGTTCTGAAATTTAAGCAGTCTACCTGGTTAGCTCCCTATATACAACTCAATACCCACTTAAGAACTGTGACAACATTAGATTTTGAAAAAAAATATAATGAAACTAATGAATAATGCAATCTACGACAAAACAATGCAAAATGTTAGAAAACATAGGATTGTGAGATTATTAAGGACGTGGGAGGGTAGATACGGCGCCAAAAATTTAATTTCTAGCCCTCGTTTTAGACATAGGATAATTTTTGAAGAGAATTTAATAAGTGTCGAATTAAATAAGACAAATATTATGTTTGATAAACCTCTGTACGTTGGGATGTCTATTCTGGACATATCAAAAACCTGTGTTTACGAATTTCACTATGACTTTATGTTGAAAACATTTTCACCAACTAACTGCTTATTATTATATACTGATACTGATAGTTTAGTTTACGAAATCCGTTGTGAGGATATGTTCGAGGATGTAATTAAGAATCATATTCATCGGTTTGAGACTAGTGACTATCCTGCAGATAATCAATATGGAATTCCGCTTGTAAATAAGAAGGTGCCAGGACTGATAAAGGACGAATTAAATGGTCGTATTTTAACACATTTTGTTGGACTTAGATCTAAAATGTATACTTATAAGGTTCAAGGAAAAAATTTGTGTGTTAAAAAATCCAAAGGTGTTAGAGGTAGTGTTGTAGCGAAGCAGATAACGTATCAAGATTATTTCGATTGTTTATTCAATAAGACAGAGAAAATTGTAAATCAACGATCTATACGATCGTTTTCTCATAACGTCTTTAGCATAAGTCAATCTAAGATTGGTTTAAATCCATTTGACGATAAGCGATATTTAGTTGATAGTGTTTCAACCCTTCCTTGGGGTCATAAAGATGTACGTGTGGATGAATAAAAAATATATTTTACAAATAGTGTTTCATTCTCTTGTAGCCCCCCACCCCTGACGTCCCACCGCCCAGTTTGTATATATAACCGAGACATCGAGCTCATTCTGCAGTCTGAAAACTTGTAACAAGAGTTCGCAGCAACATGTACAACCAGACCATTCAGATCGAATCAGACATGGTGCCCTGCCCCTACATTGCCAGCCACATGGTACAGAGAAGTCGACTGCAGAATCATCTGGTGAAGTGTCGGCGACAGTTGGGACATGTGCCTGAAATCAATTGGGAAGAGTATTACCGACATATCAACAATCAGCCGCCGATGATCATAAGAAATCCCAGGATTGGCCCGGAATAAAAATTTTGTAAAATAAAAATATTGTAAAATAAAAGTCATATTTTTTAATCAGTGCTTTATTCCAACCTTCTTCTATACAAGTCTGCTAACAAAAATTGATTATAATAAGAGTATAGTTCAAAAATGCAATATGTTTCCATGCTACATACTGCATTGCACATTAAAAATACAATTTCCATTACATTTATGGCATAGTTAGTAGTATTTAAGGCAAAAATCATACAATTCAAAATTAATCAAAAAGCTCATCCTTAAAGTCACATATGGTGCGATATTTAGTAGCTCGAAAACCTCTGCTATGGAAAACCATTGGCTAACACCATTTTTTGCAAGCAACACTCGTTGATTTCCATCTGCAGTCAACATGGTTCTTAACAATATATCGTCAAATCTGATAAACATCGGGGTACCCAGGTTGTTGGTAAAGTTGTTTAAATTATTCACTAATTCTTTCCACTCCAAATAGTCCAGCGAAATCACATTTCGTCGCACTGTTGATCGGATATTAACTTGGGGTTTGAAATATCTCATAATGCTCAAACCATTATTAATAATATATGTAGGTAATGTGAAGCATGATGATAGAAGCAGAGAATCTTCGCTTACATTGTTTACTTCTTCATGGTCGCTACCATCGGTTTCATAGCCGCTGTCAACCATCTTAACACTTGAAGCTCTACACGACGTTTGACTCAGAGATACACGAGTCATGGTCTTTATCAAAGCCCAACCATCGTACTAGCACCTTCCCCCTCTTTCTACGAAGAATCTTTTCAACCAGGTAGACATCGGGATGTTCAGTTTTTTGTAATTCTTCGCGGTAAAACCCGCCCTTTATAGGACTTCCATTTAAATCCTCTAGAAGATATGTAGGCGGGTTGGTAATTTATACTTTGCTTATTTTAAACAATTCTGTACTCCAACTAGGCATATATCCTTTGGCAAATACGTGTTTCACTTTACTTATTCTCACAATATCTCCAACCTTCAATTTACTACCTCTGAAAATCTTCACGTGACTATACACTTTTTTAAGCAGATATTGTTCGTTACTTTTATTAACTTGGTTGGGTTTCATCTGAATCACTCTATGCTTTCTGTTATTATACTCGGCAACTAGCGTAGGCAAATAATCATCCCATTTAAATTTACCATTTAGACTAAAATACTTAAATAATCGCTCTTTTAGAGTTCGTATTACTCTCTCGGCCATGGCGGCTTTCGTGATGCTAAAAGTGCTGTAATGACTAATTTTGAATTTTCGCATCAAATTTTGAAATTTAGAGTTATAAAACTCTTTGCCCTGATCAGTTTGAAGGTTGCGAGGCTTTCGAGTTCCCGATAGGATATCAGCAAAGGCGTTGGTAACATCTTCGGCAGACTTGGATTTGAGCGGTCTGCACCAAACAAATTTAGAGAAGCAATCGATTACAACCAGTATGAATTTGAAGCCATTATTGTGACTAGCATACTGATCTAACTGCGCGAGATCAGCTTGCCACAAATCGTCTAAACCTTTAATGATAGTTCGACGACGTGGATAATTTTTTCGCGTTGGTTTATGTAATTCCTTAACTACTTGAATTTTTTCTTTACTATGCATGACTATGCTCCACCCTCAAGGATCTCTGCAAGTCTGAGAGATAGTAAGGATTGCATGCTCTTACCAGTTATTTTTAAATAATAATCTTCCATAGTTTTAACCAACTCTCTCAATTCATCGATCTTATCTTGGAAATTGTCTATCATTGTGTTGCGAATATGAAGATCACATTCATCAGAATGCTGTTTAAGATTTGTGTAAAAATATTGTAATGTATGAATGACACCCTCATCGATTTCATCGATCGGATGATTAACGTTGCTCAGTCTGCGGTTGCTACAATCATAGTTTCCTTCTAGAGTCAAATTTAATATGTAAACAGGTGGGCAAGACCTGCTCCTTGATTTCGAGGCACGTCCGAACTTGTTTAAGGACATCTTTTAACTAACTTGAATGATCTATAGGGACAAATCTGTCTAATAATTTGGGATTTGGCCCGGACTGTTCACCAACCATTTTTAAATAACATTCTTCAACAATTTTAACAAATTTTCTTATTTCATCGATCTCTTTCTCCAAAGCGTCTTTCACGCTAGTCTCAATATTAACATCATGTTGTTCGAGCGTGACGTTAAAAGTTTTGAATGCCTCATTCATTTGTTTGTCATTGCTTTGTCACAACATCATTGCTGCTAATCGGATAATTAACGTTGCACAGTCTGCGGGTTTTCAAATCATAATCCCCGTCATTCAACGAGTAAGGAATAGTCCTTGAAACACGTCCGAACTTGTTTAAAGGCATCTTATAAATAACGTTAGAGAATAATTTTTGCTTCTTTCAATTCATTGATTATTGCGGTTATTTCGTTTTCGTGGGAAGTATTTCCGGCATCTTTTGATGCTATTAATAACCTTAACCTGTCTACAAGTTCATTAGGATCATCCCAGTAAACATATTCTACAGGTTTTGTGTTATACTTGAGATGCATGCCAGAACCCTTTACAGGTGTGGAGGTAGCCACCGGGCCCTTCATAAGAGGTTTAATAATATTAGAATACTTATTTTTGTACCTATGTTTTAATCGTCCGTTTGAAGTAAGATGAGCACCAGTGAGATTTAAAATATCTCTGTAACTTTTCAAATCATCATCAGTACCTTCTGGATTATTATAGAAAATTAGCTGGTAGAGACCATCAGTTCCCGCGAATCGGCTATTGTTGATGATTATATCACCAGACGTTTTTTCAAAATCGATATATTTATTTCCTAGCATCCATACTGATTTAGTTTCGTCATACTTAGGACCATATGTCCTATCGATTTTAAGCGAATTAGCCATAAAGTCTGTTATACATGGTATAGATACTTTAGGATACACAGTATCAAAATGCCTGTACACTTTGTCAATCCCTTTCTCAACATCATTTAACGTTTCATTCATTTCTCCTAAAAGTGCAATTGGACTTTTCAACGACTCGCGCCACTTTTCCATAAATGATTCAACTTTTGGTTCAACTTTCGGTTTTACTTCCGGTTTTAATTCTTGCTTAACTTGTAGATTTGCTAGAGAGCTTGTCACAGGTTTGAAAATTTTTTGTAAAGTTTCATTCTCATCAAATTTCCCTATTTTTAAGGCGGTGTATTTTTTTCTAATCGTTCGAGCTAGTTCACTGATTTTCTTTGCGCGCTGCGCTTCTTGAATCTGTTCTTGCATCGGCATCTCGATTAATAATAAGCGTATTGTGCTTCTCATAACTTTATATACCTATCAAAACCTATTCTATAGCGTCCCTCATTCATATTGAAATCTTTAACAATAACTAGAGTTCCAAAATTATCATTCCAACAGAGCGAGCAGAGATTCTTGAAATCACCGTATGAGATGTCTGGTGATACGTGCTCTTCATAAATATGTCTAAGGTTTCCCTCATCTTGTTTAAACAAAACGATTACATTACAATTGTCTCGTATTAATTGCTTAGGTATTTTTGAATATGTCTGGCAGAGATATGCAGCATCTATATTTTTATGACGACCCATGGAGTAATATTCTCTAATTTTTTCCTGTGTCCCACAAGCCACATCATCGAAAATAAAAATTGAATTTTCTCTAGCCTCTGATGGTGCAATGACGTCATCGTTTGAGCTAAATGGAAAATATCCAACACATTTTGCTTCCTTAAGCACGTCTTGTAGTAACTGATATTTAGGTTGGTATAGAGATTTACTGTAAAGGTAGATGTTCTTAAATTTTAAGCCATTCTCGTTGAATATTAAACTAAGTAGACTGTTTGTTTTACCACAACCGCTAGGACCGCAAAATATTGCTCTAATTGAATTTGGTAAGAGTACGCCATGTTTAGAATTCTCACTTCGAGCAAAATCTAGATTTTCGATCGGTAGAGATAGTTGATGTGATTCGATACGCATCTTGTATACATCTAATAAGATAGCGTATGCTTGATGCATATATACCTATCGGGATGTAAATAATAAACAGTTTTTCGATTAAGAATATTTATTTTCTACAACTATTACAATACATTTAAGGCATGTAAGCTCGAATCTTCTGCTGCACAATACTCCTACACAGCGGGCACTTCTCCATGGAGTTTGCACAACTCATACAGCATGCCAAATGTCCAAGCTTCTCTGATGATAGGGGGCTTGACCAGTTTTCAAACGTTCTTATAAGACTCTCGTAATTATGCTCCATCGCTCATTCAGTAATACTCTTACTATTTCAATAAATAATTTTGCTACTAGCAATGAAGAACATATAGTAATGTAGTAAATTAGTGGCACGAAAGCGAGGTCTTTTATATGTTGTTCTTGACTGAGGTCTCTGGGTGTGGCCATTGTGGGCGTGGTGGAAGGTGGGACCTCCCTCCACACACTTTCAGCAATCGTATGATTTTGGAATACTGCTCGACGTTTAAACTGAGTAGCATTTTTAGGCAGTCTTGCTACCGAAATTTTTTCAACTACCGTTTTAAATGGGAAACATCTTTTATCCTGTTCGCAAATAGATACCTTAGCATCTTCAGGGTTGTAAATATAGAACACATTATTTATTAATGAGAACAAAATAATGTGACCCAAACTCAGCAACATCTTGATTATAACTGAAATATATCAGTAAATGTTCTTTTATATATACGGATCTACATTAAATCTCGTACAGTTTCACTTAAAGGTAAATACTCCATGGTACAGTCATGAACAATTATGCAGTAGGCTCGAGTTCTATCAGGAAATCCATCACTATTTTCTATGTCCAACTTAACATCAACTGTGTTTATTTTTATAGATTCATTCCGGCGAGAACAGTCAATTACAAACAGGGTTGCATTATTTTTGTAATCTGCATAGCTAAGTAGCGGGCGACTCTCCATTGCATTCATGTAACTCGGATAAAATTCCACATAGTTGTGATAGGCCTCCAAAAAGTCGTTAGCAGCAAAATTCAATCTCTGACGTTCGAATGGAAAATATTCACCGTTTACAATTAATCTTACATCAGTCACATCTATGTGATCAAATGACGTGGGATTTTTTTTAGAATTATCATTGCGATCAGTCTGAAATCCAACTATGACGTACCGAGGAGTTGACGCGGCTGCTGACGATTTTACGGCCCATATTTCTCTTTGGGAGTTTACAGTAAGATTTGGCAATTCATGTAGCTCCCATTTGCGGAACGCCATTATAATTGGACGATCAATTTTTATAGATTTAAGCAGATCCAATCTAATGATATCATTCGGCTGAATATGTTTAACCTTTAATTCAATGTTGGAAATTGTTATTTCTGCAGTTATGGCAGGATCTGGTCTTGCAGCGTCTTGGGTTAGTAATAAGGCATTGTTATCATTTCGAGCTCGTATTAGTCTCACTGTTTGTTTACCACAAATTGCCATCTGATAATCGTTGAATATTCCAAACAGATGTTTTAGCGGTATTCTTACATTGAATGTTCCATCATTGTTAACAGCAAAAGATTTATTAACCCCAACCCAGCTTGCTGTTGACATGCATTTTTCGTCATTAGCAGTATAGCAAAGATACGATCTGATCGTACTCACAATTCCGGGGTTTCTCACTACTTCTACTTCCTTGCCATTTAGTTCATAAGAAATTGAATCGAATAGAAATGCGGCACCGTTGTTGGCTAGTTTGCATTGTCCAGCACCGGTTTTCTTAGCCACTGTACCTTTGACAAAAATCGACGCATCGTACATCAACAACCATGCATCACCCTGATTAATGGTTATTTCCACAGTATCATTATTCCTAAATGACTTTACAAATGGGTAATAGGTGCGCTTCTCTAAACGTTGAATAGATTCATCATAGGTTGGAGTGCGATGCACATTAAACACTTGAGGTGTTAGGGACATAGCCAAGTGCTTTCAAAAATTCTTGATTTTCCAACGAGAGACGATCTGCACTCTTCGGTGAAATATCTTTTAAAAATTGTTGATTTTCCAACGAGAGACGATCTGCACTCTTCGGTGGAATATTTGTTAGTGAATTTTTGGAGCATTGTGATTGCCTTTTATACGGTTGATATCTGTCATCAAAAACCAAAACCATTTTCACAAAAATTTCATACACGCTTCAACTCCAACCGTACAATTATTTCCTCACCTCTAAAATTTACAGGTTGAGAGTTCTGATCGAGAATATTTACAGTCAAATTATTAATCTCACGCTTTGCAACTGGCATGTACACCAGATTTTTCGGAGACTCGTCTATAGCGTAACCAGGATCGCTGCTAACTGCAAACTCGTAAATCGTATGAGTTGGTTGATTTTTATAGTATGCTCCAGATGTTACGTTACAATCTATATGTATAGTTCTGACCTTCACGATATTTACAGATATATCAGAAGTATGTAATTGTCCAGACTCTAAAAGACTAGGAGAAAATCCTAACACATGAGCAATAGAGTCTGCTGGTAAAAAATCTACTGTATATTTATCACTGTAAATTTCACACTTTAAAGTACTGTTATTGGCTTTTATTGAAATTGGATTTTTCTGATCAGATTCCTCCTTTCTTAAAGCGCCAACTATGTACTTTTCTAGCGCCTCAATTTCGTACGAGCCTGTGGGGATTACTAAACATTTGCGATATCCATCAGCATTTATATAATAAAATTTGTTGACACCAACATCTATATTGGGTATGCTGTTATATGTGTGAAATCCTAGCAGGGCCAAACCATACTCAAAATCTGATTCTAAATGTATAGGAATATTAAAGTCAATAGACAGTGTGGAAGTAAATCCGTGTAGTGTGAACAACAGCGACATAATAATTGATGAAGTCTCTCCTCAACTACCCCTTTTATAGAAAAACTTGAAAACTGTTTTAAGTATGAAAATATAGGGTTTTTGTAGTAAACCCACCATTATTGTTATTATCCAATTGGTATTCAGAATATTTTCGACGGCTTTTGGGGACAAATTAAACACACTTCATATTTTGAAATTTTATTTAGTTTCTTAGGAAGCTTAGACACAAATGACCACAGTTCATCTCGTTATAGTTTTGATAAGAATTGTTGTTATATTCAACTTCAACCTCATTTCCCAAATATCTGATGAGTTCTTTTGGCGGTTTCAGGTTGCCAAAGCTGTCGAAATACTCGCATTTTCTTCCTCTCTTGCGATATGCCACCCAATGAGACCCGGAGTTCCTCTGCACATCCAAATTTAAAATGGCCGACTCATTTTTTCTCGGTTTTTTAGGTAGTGTATCTCTCATATACACACCTCTAAAGTAAGGAATTCCATAGGCATATTTAAGTAAATCTAGGTTGGATAAAGGTCTGTTGGGCGGCTTCAATAGTTTTTTTTCTTTAAAAAAAGACCGAACCCACGTTTATTTTTCCGCAAATAGAGTCCAGAACCGACGATCTTCATAGATTGCTTTCCATTCTCCATCAGCTTTTTTGTATTATTTACGTCAATTATTGTTTTGGCTATACTGCTAGCCCCTCCGGCTATAGAACCAAGGGCCCCTAAAGCAGCCAGTATAGGCAGAAGTTGGAGAAAACCTCCTTTCTTTTCTTCAAAGGGAATAATTCTAGGTATTCTTAGTTTACTTTTTCCACCCGCTTTTTTTATGTGCACGCGTGCTGCTCTCACCGCTGCTAACGATGATTTTTTCAATTTTTTTAGATCATTCAACTCATTGTTAGTAAAAGATTTCTTTAGGGCTTTTTCAACCTTCTTTACAATATCTCTTCTAAACGAAAATGGGCGTTTCATACCCATACCCAATTTCCTTTTAACTTTCATTGCACTCGTAACGAACCAGGCAGCTGTTTTCTCACCAAATTTGGCGTCTCTTGATTTGACTCTATCCCAAGCCCGATTTTCCAGTTCCCAATCTGCCTTGCGTCGTTCTTCTAATGATTTGTTTTTACTGTATGCAACATCATGAATTAAGCAAGATTCATCCAACTTGTTTATGCCAGTATCACCTCTAGAAAGACGTTTTTCTAATTTAGTACCAGGGCCACAATACTGGTATCCCGGAAAATGTAACTCGATCGGTAATTTGTCAATTAATGTATTCAGCACTCCACCCCCTTTAACAACCAGCATTGGATTGACACAGGTTTATTCAATCACACCCTCTTATATAGGGAAATAAAAAACACACAAACAAATAATAATTTTTATTTTCACAACTTTACATTTCTAAACTTTTTAGTTAGTTCATACATAATAATCAAGCGTCTCAGCTCTTCGAGTGCCTCCATATATCGCCGCAGTCTCTCGCTCATGCTTCAGAAAATATAATATTTGTAGTCTTGCCGACGGGCCCCAAGCTTGTTAAAAAATACCTTTTGTCACCATTCAATTCGTCAATTCGCTCTTGAGTTAATTGCTCCGTAAAACGCTGAGGCAGGATGGTCTTGAAGTCGGCAAATTCCACCACTACCTTTTCCCCAAACTTGGTATTTATTCTCTTAAAACACTGGATCTCAAATTTTTTATTTACTTCCAAATCCCGAACATTCACCAGATTTTTCACCAGCAAATTGTTTAAACTATTTAAGAAGGACATGTTGTAAATGATCGGAGTGTCTGATGAGATCTTAGTTGAACCTCTCCTATATAGCTGTTTCAATAGGAGTGGGAAGAGAGTGGGGAGACGGGCAAAACCTAGGAGAGTACCAGACCAGACAGGTTTCGACAAGTTTGGTCTGGTGCTCTCTTAGTATCTCTACTAACCTTGATCATTATTATTTGTAATAAGCGGTAAAATTAAAAGTTTTAATTTTGTTGAAATGTTGGTGTAATACTTTTAGTAAAATTCCAAGTGTATTGCAAAATACTTAAAGATTGAAAACCCAATACAAATACAGGATACTATTTTCGCAGATCTTCTGCAACATTGCTTGTGGAATCTGGGGCAGACCATTAGTCATTAAAACGCCATGGAGGATGGAAATCTTTAACTGTAGCTGAGGGCTACATTAAGGAGTCAATTTTTAAAAACCTGAAATAGTTGCTCAAATTCTGGAAGGTGAACCAAGTACCAGTACCGGAAACTTCACAACAATTTGAAAAAGAATTTTAAGTGTACCTACTTACTTGTGTATTGTTATAGAGTTGCATTGTATTTGGCATTGCAGGAGCATCCCGCAGAGACGAGTTCCAGAAATTACCATTAAATGATACTAACGACATGGATTCTATCATAACTGTGAAAATGCCGGATAGCAAGACAAACCTCGATCATTATTTGTAATAAGCGGTAAAATTAAAAGTTTTAATTTTATTGAAATGTATCGCAAAAATGCATGCCTTCGTCCCCAGTCTACCAGTCACACTAGATTCTTTATAAGATATTATAACGGAAAATGCTCCGTTCAACCTGTTGGTATAAATACTTTTAGTAAAATTTCAATTTCTAAAAAAATTTAATAGGTAGCTGCTCAAATTCTGGAAGGTGAACCAAGGTACCAGTACCGAAAATTTCACAACAATTCGAAAAATAGTTTTAAGTGAAGAACCTGAGACCTTCACAGGCAATGAAGAAAACAAAATTCAAAAAAATACTGGAAATGAAGTTTGTCCATCACTTACCTGGACCGCGTCTCGAGCTGAAAACTTCATGCCTCGTGCAGCAAATATGCACTTTCTGCACTAAATAAACAAATAACTATTTTTCTAAGTATAATAGAATTGTGTTTTTCGCATAGCAAAAAGAGAAACTTTTTCAGGGTATATTAGGTGTTTCAAATAAAGTCCGATTATATCCTTAGATTTTGAAATGAAAAGACCAGGTTAAAACCAGGATGATGCAGTTTTCTCTGGAGAATCCGAATCTAGCTTCAAATACTCTATTTAAGAAGGGCCACTCGAGAAAATCTTGACAAATATGCATTTTTCTGAGAACTTTATTTGGAAAAAAATTGCTTTTTTGTGAGCTAACTTTGCGTAAAAACACACTTGAGATCCATGGCCTACTTTCCGAGATATTTTTCAAAATCCCGAAAATCGCCGAAATTTCTTCGGCATTTAACTTTTTTTTTTCAAGAGTTACCGAAAAAATTGTTAATGAAATCTGTGGGCAAAACTGATTGGTTTAAACCTAGTTTATCAGAATTTGGAAAAAGCCATGATTTGTTGTGTGGTCTCTTAACACTTAATTTTTTTATTTATAGCTGTCATGCATACCAACTAGAAAATTTTAAAATGTGAAAAATGTGCAAGATACCGATACCTCGCAAGAAATTTCCAAGATTTTCAATGTAGTATGTTGGAAAAAATACCTAAAACATGAAGGTACAGGATTCGAGACATTTCTAACCGCGTTTCCCACTTGCACCGTGTTTTAAACGCTACGTGGGGCGTCGCGTTTCTGGTTTCGCAATCCACCGTAGCCACCAGCTTTGGCCAGACAATTTCCAAGAAATCTTTCGTTATATTTTTTTTTGAACGAATTTTTTGCAGCCTTTACACAAGCGATGACACTGCTGAATTGATTCGTTTTTTTTTTTTGGCAAATAAAAAGTAAAATTTTTTGTAAATATCGCACCTATCGCCACAAAACCAAAGTTTGATCTCTGTCCACTTGTGACTTGAAGTAGAATCTAAAAATCCCTGTAAACCGCGCCTCTGATCCCTGTAAACGGATTTGAGGCTGTGTGGTACCTACCAGGTCATTGGAATGTGAAAAATAACACGATACAATAAAATACAAAAAAGCACGTGGAAAATTCGAGACGTCTTGTCTGATCGTTCGCTACTTGCGCAGGTTATTTCCAGACGCTTCCTCAAATATCTTTAAATCACAAATGGGTTAAGGTCTCGGCCACATTATTGTACAATTTGGTAGCATAATCAAAAATTTATAGTTTTCTTTTACCAGCGATCGGAATCTGAAGAAGACCTTTTTGGGCTAGATGTTTACATGTCTAACGGCAAGTAGAGCCCCGTGGGAAATAATTTCGAAAACAGTTTAAAAGTGGTGGGGGTAATGTCTTAAAAGTGCGAGGAAAAAATTATAAAAGTGATAGGGGTAATGTCTTAAAAGTGTGTGACCGATGAATTTTCATTAATACGTCTGTGCAACATGAGATCAGATTCTCTCTTGGTCGACAAGCAGTAAACAAAATAAGGCAAGAAGTTATGATCGGAAAATATCCTACTATACAGTGCCCGCCAAGAAATGGATTTTTTAATTTTCAGACAAAAATTTTGACAATAATAAATTTTTGATTTTTAAAAAATATATAAAATTGCACCTTGTTGAGTTTTTCTTGAAACTAGCTGATTACGACCCAAAAAGGGTCCATAACTAAAAAATATCACGTTTGGGTGATGGGCAAACAATTCTGTCAAATATGGCGCACAAAAAAATGAAATTTATTAACTTTTATTTTTCAAAAACTCAAAAATTTATCATTGTCAGAATTTGTGTCTGAAAATTTTAAAATAAAATTCCAAGCAACTTTTTCAAATAACTTTTTTCGGTAAAATTGCAAATAAAGCATATTTTGGCCATTTATTTAATTAAATGTCATTTTTGACAGGTACCGTAAATTACGTCACGGCGTTTAATGACCTCATTTCGAATCTTTTTGAAAGCAGAGATGATCACCCCAGAGTAGTTTCGTCTTAGTCCAAAAAGAAAAAAAAATCCCATATGATTCCAACTTTTTGGCATCAACTACGTTGATGTTAAGCCTGCTTCATTTGTCCTAATGTCAGAAATAGATTTCGATTCTTTAAACAAACACTCCAACCCCAAAAATCTCAATTTTGTTTTTACCCATGAGGAATATCGTCGAAGAGAATATGCGTCAAGACTAGTGAATCATATTAAGAAAATTAATCAATTTACGGTTTTCTGTTCTAACACGGGCGGGCGTAATCTCCAAATTGTCCCCTTTACCTGTGTTTAAGAAAGGGTGAAATAATCCTACATACAGGGTTATTCAAAAACAAATGCCACCCGTAGTACAGAGGTATCCTAATCCAAGAATAAAGTGAGCCGTGTTTTTATTTTTGTTCAAAGCTCTATATTAAGGGCCCCACGGGCCCTTAAAAGAGGCCCTAAAATTTCGTTTTTTCGCTATATCTTTTAAACGGATTGATCCGTTTTAATGATTTTTTGCACACGTTCATAGATAATTATGTCACATAATTATGTTATAGTGCAGTATCCGCAACCGCCAGAGGGCGCCACTTGTGCCAACCAGTTTCATTTATTTGCTAAGAACTTTTTTGCCCACAGTTAACTTGTAAATTAATTCGAACCACTTTCGAAAAAATTCCATTCTCTACAAAAAATGATTATACTGTTTTTTTCATAAATTTTACCGTTTCGGAGATAACGCCCAAAATTCAGCCATCATGCACGTACCACGAACCCACTCATATTAAACAATAGTAGCAAACTGGTTGGCACAAGTGGCGCCCTCTGGCGGTTGCGGATACTGCACTATAACATAATTATGTGACATAATTATCTATGAACGTGTGCAAAAGATGATTAAAATCAATCAAGCCGTTTAAAAGATATAGCGAAAAAACGAAATTTAGGGGCCCTTAATATAGAGCTTTGAACGAAAAGAAAAACACAGGTCACTTTATTTTTGGAGTAGAGTACCGCTGTGCTACGGGTGGCATTTGTTTTTGAATAACCCTGTATATTTTCGACACTAACCAAATTATGCAGGTAGGTACAGGTAGGGGATTATTAATTCATTTGGGTATATTAGATTTTAAATAAGGCTACCTACACTCTACAATGGTATTAAATGTATGAATGAATTCTTGGATTATTAAGAGCAAGGTGCTGTAAGCGGAATGGGCAGTGTGAATGTATTGCTGGGCGTAGGTTGCTCGTTGTGTTGCTCCTTTAAAATATCAATATAGCAGCGGCTGTGGTGCTTTTTATAATTTGAAATTTAGTCTCCGTGCTAGTCGGGTGTTTTTGCCGTCCTTATCAAGATGCCGTTTACTAGAGAGCAAGTTGTAGACATAAAAAAGGTAATCAAAGAAACTATGTTGGAATTATTAACCGATGAAACGTTTGTGAATCGTATCGCTGAAAAAGTCTCAAAAAAACTCAATATCGCAGAGACCCAGAAAAAAGTTTCCGACCTACATGGTACGATCCATAGCTTACAACAGGCTAACCCGCAGTTGGTAAAACAATTAGATGAGTTGGAACAGCATCGTAGAAGAAAATCTATGCGTATATATGGGATTAAGGAGGAAAACGGAGAAAATGTTCAACAATTGGCACTCGCGGTTATCACCCAGAAACTTAAAGTTGCGTTAAATGATAATGAAGTGGTTAACTGTTTTCGCATTGGCAACAACTAAATGGTAAAAGACCTATTCTACTCTCTGTAAGCTCGATTATGATCAAGGAGAAGATTATAATCAACAAAAGGAAATTGAAGGGGACTGAGATCACAATTACTGAGGATATGACTCCTTTGAAGTATCAGCTGCTTACTGCGGCCAAGCAACAACAAAATTGATGACTCTAAAATTATTATAAACGATTTGGGGGACTTACTTAAATTGAAGACTTAATGCCTGCAGCCGTGTATAATTTTATTGTACCAATTAATTTGAAGGGGCAAGGCAATCCTAATGATATATTTATCCTATTTGCTTGTATTTTAATTTACACTGTCTTTGTTGTTTATTAGTATACTGAAGGACATTATTGATATTGTTTTTTGTCTTTTTTTTTCTCTTTTTTAAATTCTTTTTTTATGTACCTGGGTTCTCAACTAGTGTACTTATTTAGTTTAAGGTTTGTCTATTTTTATTAATTCTGCTAAATTAAAATGAAATTTGCACTTTTGAACTTTAGATCAATGTTTACCGGTTTTAATGAATTCAAAAATATACTTCTCCGTGAGGATTTTGATGTAGTCTTGCTGACTGAGACTTGCCTCTCGCCATTTGTCCCTGATATAGCGTTCAATATTCCCGGTTATATATTTGTGAGAAAAGATAGAGTCCTGAGGGGAGGGGGAGTGGCTGCTTACTTTAAGACTCAGCTTGAGGTTGCTAGGTTGAAGCTGGATGTGCCTTTGAAGTCGAACTTGGAGTACTTGTTTTTTAAATTTAAGTTCAAAAAAATTAGATTTGCGGTGTGAGTTTTATATAGACCTCCTGAAACCAATTTAAACAATTGTATCGAAGATTTTGATAGTATTCTTTCCTACATATGCCCTCAATATATAATAATCTTAATTTGAATCCCGAAAAGTCCAAAGTTTTAATTTTTTCTAACAGAAATCATGTGGCAGTTCTCAATGAAAACCTTAATCTAACATTTAGCTAACATAGCTCCACTCTCCCGATGGTGAGTTCCGGTAAGAACCTGGGTAGAGATCACGTTAAGAGGCTTTTTCAGATATCTTTCCTATCATTAAAGTTGTTATATGCTAGTCATCAGTTTTTGAATTTTAAGCTCAGGAAAACTCTATGTGATTCACTGGTCCTATCCAGGTTCAACTATTGTGACTTTATTTATGGAAATTGCCTTAACGAGTTGAACAGGCACCGGTTGCAAAAAATACAGAATTCTTGTTGTCGTTTAATTTTCAACCTAAGAAAGTATCATCATATCTCCTATAGTGTAACAAATCTTAACTGGTTAAATATGAGAAATCTGATAAAATTTCATCTCGGTACATTTGTTCACAATATTGTGCAGTCAACTGAACCCCCTCCCTTCGTAAGGACTAAATTAGTCACAAGGTCTGACATTCACGATAGAACTGTCAGATTTGCTAATAAGTTAACCATGCCTCTTGCTGCCCTCTTTCGGAGAAGTTTCATATATAACGCTGTAACATTATATAATTCGATCTCGGTAGATATTTTGAGTTGTAAAAAGAATATATTCAAGAGATCATATATATACAAGAAGTTTTTGTTGGCCCGGCAGCTAATAATATCAAGTTGTAGAAACACATTAGATGCAGATGTCTGATCTGTATCTAGTGTGCCAGCTCTAATATATATGTAAGGATTAAAGTTAATTTGTTTTTATCTCAGTGTGGTGGTTGAGTAAAATAGCCCTAGGCTAGACTTCGCCTCTACACTGTTTGTTTATCTTGTGTATCTTATTTGCCACTGTACACTATTCATGAATAAAGACGATATTTATTTATTTATTTAAAGCTAAAGGGTTCACCCTTGGTGAAGAACTAGTTATTTCAAGAAGCAAACTTGACCATAATCATGAACAGATGAGAAAAAAATTCAGCGACAAAAGCTTTCAACAACGTGCAAGAGGAAAGCAGCGTAAGATTTAGCAAAAAACAAACCTTCAAAGATCATTCGCCAGGTGCTTTCTAGTAACCTACTGTGATGCCCCGTAGATACCAATGAGGTACCCCGTATATACCAACCAAAATTCTCATTTTTATTTTACCAAATAACACGAGGCAATGTTAGCCAAAGCCTTGAAATTCTTCAGCGAGGAATCATCGGGTTATGAGTCAAACCACCGGAAACTAGGAACATTAAGTTAAACGAAAAACCATGTTGTTTACATCTTGTAATTATCAAAACGCCAGAAAAGTTCGCTACGGTTATTAGTATTCTTGGAAAAACTTACGCTAAAATCATGTTGTTATACATTCCATCCGCCCACAAAAGCACACGTGCAAATCCTGGAATCGAGGCGAGAACAAAGAACGTAGCTGCTATAAAAGGGGGGTTTCTCCCAAGAGTCGGGGAAGTCGCCGAACATCACTTGTAGGGCTAAGTCCTGCCCGAGAGACCAGCGAGTGTCCGATGCCGAACCAGCAATGAGAAGAAGTCTCCGACCACCAATGGTTGGGCGAAGTACTGCCCGAGAAGTCAACTAGAGTCTGCCGCCTTGCCTGCCATAGATCCAGCACCAGAGCCTCAGTACAGTATGCTGCCCGTTGAACTGACCACAGAGTAAGCGATTGAATTTTGTTTTGTTGGGTTTTGTCGACTGAGTTGCCTTTCTATTTCTAGTTAAGTAATTTGATTGATTTTATTTTATTTAGAGTGCTAGTAGTGTTTATTTGAAAAGGATTGTTATATTTTGTCATATTTTAAAACAGTGTCGTTATAGTTCTGAATATTTTACGCTAAATTTTGGGTATTTTAAAAGCTGTTAGCATAGCAGTGCCGTATTAATTAAGTGCCAATTTCAAGTTATTTTAATAATTGTGTGTCTCTATTATCAATTTCGAATCATTTTTAAGAATTTACATGTTTTTATTATCGTTTGTGTGATCAGGCTAACTAACTTGTGTGCCAATAATTTTGGTATTATTTCTTGGAATAATTTGAGCTAAATTCACGTACTATTTCTGCAGGTTTTGTTATTAGTTTATGCTATAAGCTAGTATTGTTCGCCACTTAGGTTTGAAACCAGTTACTAAAATTTAAAGATAATTATTTTGCGCTAAATTCTTTATTGTTGATTCTTTTCTGTAATATTTACTTAGGAATATTTTTAATAATTCATTTTGTTCACATTTGAGCAACCTCAATTAATTTTACTGTGTAATTCGTAACCTGTATCTTTTATACGCCATAGGCGTACCATTTACTTTTTAATATATGTATTAAAATTCCCCTGTTGTTTCCGTTAATTCTTAGGCCCACACCAAAAATAAATTAACTTATGGACCACCTTTAAAGGTACCGCTCGACCAACTAACATCAAAAACAAAGGTGCGCGCCATAAATGGTGTCAGGTGTGGGGTCCAATAAGGATAACGGAGGGGTAGAAAGGATAACGGAAAATTTTTAGGAAAATTTCGGAAAAAGGAAAATTTCGGAAAAAGGAAAATTTTAAGAGAATTGTGTGGTACAATAAGGATAACGGAGGTCTGCTAATAAGGATAACGGATAGGGGAAGTTTGGGGAAAATTAGAAAAATTTGACAGGAAAATTAATTTTTCAGAAAATTCCAGGAATTAAATTTTTTATAGCGAATCTGAGGCATAGAAAAAGTATGGCGGTATTGTGGTTCAAAAAGTGGTAACAATAGTGGTGACTTGTCAAAATTGACAGGAACTTTTTAGAAAATTGTAAGAAAATTGTCAGAAAATGTTTTTTTTATCGGAACAATTATTAAAGGAAAAATTTTAAAGGAAACTAAACGGTCCTTAGAGACAATGGTTAGAAAAATTTAGAAAAAAAAAACGGAATAGACAACGGTGCTAGGAAAAATCCAGGGTTAGGAATAAAAAGTTTTAAGGCGAAGAAAAATTCCATCAAGAAAACTAGGAGCAACTAAAAATATTTTTGGGTGAATTAAAGTAATTTATAGAAAATATAGAAAATAAAATAAAAATGCAAAACAGAGAAGAAAATGTAGTAGTAGGGGCAGAAGGAAACAGAAATTTAAAGAAAATTTGTCAGAAATTTAGCAGAGAAAATGTTCTAAGAGAGTTGTAGGGTCAATAAAATTTTTACGGATATTTTGGTAGGAAAATAATAGGAAAAGGCGCAAAAAGGAAAACGAAAATTTTAGGAAGACTGTGTGACATAACTGTGTGAGATAACGGTTTAGAAAATTAGGAAAAGAGAGGCTAGGAGGAACTATTTAAGGGTGAAGAAAAATTCCATCCAAAAATAGAGGTAAATAAGGAAAGAAAATTTAGAATTTATTTTTAGTAAAGAATTTTGAAATGCCAAACGAACAAGAGGAGGCAATGGCAGGGCCAAACGGCGCGGAAGATGAGGTAAGGAGGGAGGTAACCTCGAAACTGTTAATAGGAATATAGGTAAAATTTAGAGGTTAGGTAGTGCGTCAAAATTAATAATGGAATAGAAACTGTACCAATATTCAACGGGAAAGCTAAAAATAGAATATTTTTGTATAAAAAAATAGCATTATTGGCAAACTTGGTCTGAAGAACAGAAAATAGCTATAGTCAGGTTAAAACTAAGAAGCAGCGCGAAACAATAAATCAAAGCGGAGCCAGAGTTACAAAAAAGAACAACGGATTGGCTTAAGTTTAGGGCTACATTACATAAATATTTCAAAAAGCGAATTACAGCAAGAACAGAAATTTAAATAAAAATTCATGGAAGTTAGGCAAAAATACGGCAAAAATTATAGGCAAATTTTAACACGACAAAAATTTTTTTAGGAAATAGAACAGTAACCTTCGTTAACGGTCAAGTAAAAAAAATAGCATTCTCCAAGAAAACAAAACTAGAACTGGACGTTACTACGCAATTTGTGTTAGGATTTTTAAGGCATATTAAACAACGAGTATTATCTCTAGAACAGCAACATATGATAGAAGCTTAAATTATGCGGGAAAAGAACATACGATTAGGCCACTGCAACACAATAGGAAATGTCGCGAAGTAGATGTTATACAGCCTGATTTTACCGCGGAGAGCACGCATGATTGCGCAATATTGCATGAATCATAAATAAGAGAGAACGTCACCACGAATCGCCTTCAAGTGTTTTAGCTAATACAAATAGGATATTTTTGCTCAAAAGTTAGATAAAAGCCGCTGCAGAGTAATAATCAAGTTTGCTAAAATAGCAAGGAAATTAGACCATTTTGTACGGAAATGCACAGAAAACCGCCTCAAAAATCGAAAATTGGCAAATGAAATTAAGCAAAATAAAATTACAAGTAGGTAATATACCACAGGGAAGTAATATAGCGAATTTGGGGGATATTAATTTAAAAATTATTGAATCATCAAATGTGAGAAAGTATTGCATAAGCAAAGCATAGGCTACAATATTGAGAAACGATAAAATCGAATGCAGAAATTTAGTTTGGGATTAAGACTAGAAATTATAAAAAAGGAATTAGCTACATGGTAAATTAAAAGTTAATAGGAAAAATAAATTATCCACATGGTAGATCAAGGAAAATGGAGAATCAAAAGTGTAGTTAAAAGGCGTAAAAGAAGTATTATTATGAAGAATAAATTATCCGACGAAGTTCAAGAGTTGAAAGTTATAGTTGAAAGTTAGCTAGTGAAGTTAAAGGGCAACAAGCGAGTGTTGTGATTAGTGACAGTGTAATTAGAAGAGAAGAAGAAAAAGTGGTTCTAAGTGAAGTTCTGTGTGAACAAAGTAAGGAGGTAAAAAGTGAAGTTCTGTGTGAACGAAGTTCTGTGTGAACAAAGTAAGGAGGTAAAAAGTGAAGTTCTGTGTGAACGAAGTTCTGTGTGAACAAAGTAAGGAGGTAAAAAGTGAAGTTCTGTGTGAACAAAGTAAGGAGGTTAAAAAGTGAAGTTATGAGGTTAAAAAGTGAAATTGAGTTGTCAAGAAGTGAAGTTAGGAGTCAAGAAGTGAAGTTAGGAGTTTGGGGAAGAAGTTAACTCGCCCGTCCGAGGCCGCCGCTTATTCTTGGTCTTTGCCAGAGGTCAAGAATACCAGTGTTCAGACTACTGGCAATTGTTCTGAACACTACACAAACAATAACAACCAGGTAGACCAACAGGTGAAGTTAGCGACATTCAGGGAAGCGCGAAGTTCCCAGAAAGTAGAAAAACTAAGTGAGGAGGAAGGTAAGGAGAAAGTAAGTGAGAAAAAGGGAAAAAAATAAAATAGTAGAGCAAAAGAGAGAGAGGGAGATAATATAAGGGGATGAGAGAGTTAGACAGGTACAAGTACAAATCCAGGAGTGTTTTTTCCATTTTTGAGGATATTTGCCCAAGGGCCATACCTCTTAATTTTCGTAAGAAGAGAAATGGAACACTCAACGCGACAGGAAGGAAGTTGTACCTTAAAAGAAGGAAAATTACAAAAGTTCGATACGTTCGAAGTACAAGCCAAGAGTGTGTGTACGCCGTCTTAAGGATAGTCTGTCAAATTGGACCACTACCTGAATTTCTAAGGAAAAGAGATGGAACACTAACTCAAAAAGGGATGAACGTAAACCAAAAAGGATTTAGTAATTCCCCGATATGTCAAGAAGTATGCATGACAACTGTAAGAAAATTAAGAAATGAAAACAGCAATTTTAGTCGCTGAACAAAATCAGGACACAGGGTATAATAGTTGACCGAAGAAATTCTAAAAGGCAACGAGAAGACAAGGAAGCATCTGTTATAATTCAAAAAAACATAAACAAATACCGACCCGAATGCTATTTGGGAGACGATGACCTATTATCGTGACTAGAAGTGGGTCAGAAAGAAGCGATAAATTATATGCGCCGAGATCGATTACAAATGACATAATGTTTCTTTATCATAACAGTGTCTTAGCGGGACACGACACGCCGGTTGTGAATGAAAATAATAACCGCCCAGAGTATACATTATATCAAACGCGTTCGAGGGGACCGATTGAGGAAAGACATCCTTGGGTTTTAAGAAAAGCGATTTGAGTAAATCAGGTAGATAATAGGTTGAGAATAGGTTAAGTAGATAGGTTTAGGTAAATAATAGCGCGCAGCTATCAGATTCGAACGTAAAGACATTCCAAAATGAAACGAGAATTTTAAATTTAACTGTAAATCCTCTCCGCACAGGTGACTTTAGGTAAATTTCATGAAAATAATACGAAAATTATCAGGCCCAAAGTTGTATATACTATCGGCACGTAGGTATTTTAAACAAAGTCAATGACTCCCGAGACCCAAAATTCAAGGCATAAATAAACAGAACATGCCGCACCGATGTATTACAAGTATAATAATAATAAAACAAGGAAGGTAACTCAGGCAGATGAAAACTTGGAAACAGAAGTCGGTCGCCAATTGGTTAGTTTATTGGGAATAGTGTCGAGAGTTGGTACGCGCGTGACATGCGTGGTACCTCATTTAGTGGGCAGTAGGTACATCCAAGCGCCTACAACTGTAGCAGGTGCAGGTATTTAGCAATCTGGAACGAGTACAGTCGAGGAGGGCCGCCACCTCCTGTGACGTGGCCGGGGCCGCCGCAAGCAACGCCGGGCCGCCACCAGGGAGAGAGCCGCATCGCGGAGAGAGTCGCCTCGCAGGCGCCAGCCGCATCGCCGCCGCAGTCAACGCCCGCAGCGCTGCTACTAGAGCGAGTGGAAATGGACATGGTCTTCAATGGAAGTGGAGATAGCTACAATGGAACCACACCGTATGGTATATGGAGCAGATACTGGAACATCACTGGGGTTGTGGCACCGCCAGCACCTTGAGGAAACTTCGAGTCGTAAGTTATACGACCATGACTTCTTGAAAAAGGAGTCGGGAGAGGAGGAGAAGACGCAGTAACAGTGAGTGACAATGAGAGAAAGCTCGCGTGTTTAAGTGTAGTGCATCGTTTGAGAAAGTTAGATTTAAGTTGTGTAACATTGTATTATAAGAAGCAATAAGATGTTAGTAGATAGTAATTGTACTTGTATGTAAGCGTAGATAAGTCAAGAGTGGTTAAGAAATAGGTAGGTTAGGAAAAATAATTAAGAGAGTAGGTATGTTAGGAAATAAAATTTTTATAGGGGAAACAAAGAAGGCATAGTATTTTAAAGGCATAAGAGCAACTCAGTTCAATATGTAAAAGGTCAGTTCAATGTAAGAGAGTAAAGGAAAGAAGCAAAAAGCAATCAAATCAAGAGAGCCAGAATCACGATCGTAATAACAGAAAAGTAATTATATCATAATTCCTTTTCAAATTAAGGAGGGAGGAATGTGATGCCCCGTAGATACCAATGAGGTACCCCGTATATACCAACCAAAATTCTCATTTTTATTTTACCAAATAACACGAGGCAATGTTAGCCAAAGCCTTGAAATTCTTCAGCGAGGAATCATCGGGTTATGAGTCAAACCGCCGGAAACTAGGAACATTAAGTTAAACGAAAAACCATGTTGTTTACATCTTGTAATTATCAAAACGCCAGAAAAGTTCGCTACGGTTATTAGTATTCTTGGAAAAACTTACGCTAAAATCATGTTGTTATACATTCCATCCGCCCACAAAAGCACACGTGCAAATCCTGGAATCGAGGCGAGAACAAAGAACGTAGCTGCTATAAAAGGGGGGTTTCTCCCAAGAGTCGGGGAAGTCGCCGAACATCACTTGAAGGGCTAAGTCCTGCCCGAGAGACCAGCGAGTGTCCGATGCCGAACCAGCAATGAGAAGAAGTCTCCGACCACCAATGGTTGGGCGAAGTACTGCCCGAGAAATCAACTAGAGTCTGCCGTCTTGCCTGCCATAGATCCAGCACCAGAGCCTCAGTACAGTATGCTGCCCGTTGAACTGACCACAGAGTAAGCGATTGAATTTTGTTTTGTTGGGTTTTGTCGACTGAGTTGCCTTTCTATTTCTAGTTAAGTAATTTGATTGATTTTATTTTATTTAGAGTGCTAGTAGTGTTTATTTGAAAAGGATTGTTATATTTTGTCATATTTTAAAACAGTATCGTTATAGTTCTGAATATTTTACGCTAAATTTTGGGTATTTTAAAAGCTGTTAGCATAGCAGTGCCGTATTAATTAAGTGCCAATTTCAAGTTATTTTAATAATTGTGTGTCTCTATTATCAATTTCGAATCATTTTTAAGAATTTACATGTTTTTATTATCGTTTGTGTGATCAGGCTAACTAACTTGTGTGCCAATAATTTTGGTATTATTTCTTGGAATAATTTGAACTAAATTCACGTACTATTTCTGCAGGTTTTGTTATTAGTTTATGCTATAAGCTAGTATTGTTCGCCACTTAGGTTTGAAACCAGTTACTAAAATTTAAAGATAATTATTTTGCGCTAAATTCTTTATTGTTGATTCTTTTCTGTAATATTTACTTAGGAATATTTTTAATAATTCATTTTGTTCACATTTGAGCAACCTCAATTAATTTTACTGTGTAATTCGTAACCTGTATCTTTTATACGCCATAGGCGTACCATTTACTTTTTAATATATGTATTAAAATTCCCCTGTTGTTTCCGTTAATTCTTAGGCCCACACCAAAAATAAATTAACTTATGGACCACCTTTAAAGGTACCGCTCGACCAACTAACATCAAAAACAAAGGTGCGCGCCATACTACCAAACAACATCACAGCAGGCAATGTAAGTTATATTCGCAGGAATATGTATAATGTAAGAAGAACTTGCTTACCTACGAGTTTGCCCAAGAATCGTTTGGAAGTTCATCAGGCACTAGAAATGTACGAACCGAAGACGGTCAAGGACAGTAAGAACTTTTTATTTTCAAACAATCACGCCTATAATATTATTGTATTTAGCTGCAAGACGAATATTCATCACCTTGTACTTATGGATGCGGTTTACATGGATAGTACGTTCTCGTTTTGTACCAAGTACTTTTTTCAATTATTTACAGTTCATGGACTCAAAAACGGCCATTATGGGCCATTACTGTTTTGCTTATTGCCCGATAAGGCGGCCAAAACATATACCTACGACATTATTTAAACTTCCTCGTCAGGAGATTTTTGAAGTGTATAATTTAATTTGGACGCTGCATGAAATTTTGAGAGCGCTATTCACAAAGCTTTAAAAAAATAATTGGCCAGATGTAATTATAAATGGATGTCGGTTTCACCTTCACCAAGCGTGGTTTCGAAAAGTTCAATCGGCAGGACTCAAACAGGAATATGAAAATAAAACCGAGCTCGATCTTTGGATAAAACATACGTTCGGGTTAACATATTTGAAGCTTGAAGATGTTGAAGAGTGCTTCGTTTTTGATCTGATATCATATAAGCCACCCGATGAAAGACAAGATATGTACATACGTAGATTATTTAGTGAAAACGTACATATCAGAAGATGCAATTTTCAAACCCGTCCAGTGAGCAAAGAAGAGGTCTCCGCTATAGCTATACGTACAACGAACGCCTGTGAATCATTTCATTAATTAAGTTAAGTTGCAAATCTTAGGCAAACCATGTAAAATAAAAGACAATTCGGTGAAAAAATTAAGCAGTTTAAACCCGCTCTTGACGAAGTATAAAACCAGATAAGGTAGGTAGGTACGTACCGAAAGTCGGGGCAACTTAGGACGGTTATTTTTTGTCTTTGTTTAAGCATATCACCGTTGACTGACGTATTTATATATAGTTTTATGTCTTGGAAAACAGATGGCTCTCATGGCTAACAATGTATTCTGCATTGTATTTTATCTCCGGAAAGCGCATGGTGAGCCAAAAATGTGTCAGACGTGACAGCCGTGAGCAGCCTTTAATAATAAATAAGTCAACGAAATCACTACCAAATTTGACACAAATATTTTGTCTAATAATATGTGAGATACACAGTAGCCCCCCCCCCTTAATCAGTTTTATATACCTACTTCGGACACTAAAATTAAAAAAAAAACTTTTTTGACCTGCTATAGCGCTTTTTGCGTTCACGTCCGATTTTCCCTTTTTAAGACCCACCGGTGGACTTCCTCATAGCCTCTTTTCGTTAAGAAAGGAAAAATCGGACCTCCGGTGAAACGGATGCTCAGGCGCCAGTTTTTTAGAGCGGTATGCTCCGCTGTGCTCAGATAACTTTCAGTCAGAGAAAATAATTTCCAAAGTTCAATGGTGTATCGAGGGTAGGGTGTAAGTAAAATACTTAAAAGTTTTACACGGTTTATTATTTGTTTACATAGGATTTCTTAAGAATATTTACAAAACAGAAGGAAATTAAGACGGCCGGCCCAGAGTGGTCCACGAATCTGTAAGCAAAGAAAAGAATATTTATGTAAGCGGGTTTCTTTTTGTGATTCAGACGCGGTGTATGTTTCATGCGGAAAGCAAGCTCAGAAACTAACGGTTAAAAAAAAATTAGGAAACGTGCGATGTTACTTTATCAAAAGAAAATCAAAGTTTTTAAAGGTTAATCCTATCCTATTCACTGAATCACTAACTCTAGGGTATTTGTTTAGACGGAAAGTTGAAGTTGGTCAAAGAAAAGCTCGTTCTCCCAACCTCGGGTTTAGGGTAGGTTCTAGGAAAGGTCAGGCTAGGGCGGAACAACCTACTAATACTCACCAAGATTGGTATCGGATGAAGGAGAGCCTCCGTGGCAGCCGCAGCCTATTTATATCGTGTGGCGGCGCCACCATCGGCGAGTGTGCTGGCCGCCCATTGGCCGGGGCTGCGGCGATGAATCGGGTGATCGTCCCCACTCTTCCGGTAGCGAAAACGGCAGTCGGAGGCTAGTTTGGCGGTTGGGGGTGTTGCACCCCTAACAGGTCTTTGACAGTGGTCTCTCTGGGTCGGGCAGGTCCAATATACCCGGACTTCCAAAAAGAACGGCGGCTCTAGCTGCAATTTGAATTAGTAACCCGGTTCTACCCCTTTTCGGTATCCCACAACCCTTATGGTAACATAAGCATCCATTATTCGGCGGCGGAAAGCCGGAAACTAATCAAAACCAGGCTTTAATTAAATGCAATAAAACTGGAATATCGGCCTACTATGTAGAAAAAGTCATCGGTGTGGACATAAAAAACTATCACGGTGGATAGCCGGCCGCTAAAAATAGCGCGGCGAGGAAATAAGTGGGTGTTAAAATAAAAATTAAAACGGGAAATTAGTAACTTCGTTACACTACATTAGTCGGAAATATTTAAAAAAATACTTTTAAATTGCTTTATTCAAAAAAATAACATTAAAATTCAATATTTAACAAAAAAATATTTTGTTTTTAATATATGTAAACCGTGAAACAAACACAACAGCTTAAACAAACTTTTAAAAACAGGAAAAAAATTCGTATACTAAAAGTTTAAACAATTGAAAGTCTAAAGTTACAATATGCATTCCTAGGTAACATTTAACTTTGAGAATTGGAACCTATTTCTACGTAAATCTTTTGGTTTTTTCAACAATTGAGCAATTTGGTTTTTGGATACCACGGCTTTATCTTCCACCCTCGGAAAACGAAATAGGTTCCAAGTTTATCACTAACTTTCTTTCTTAAAAAATTAACGTATAGTTCTGTGTCAAAAATATCGAGAATGTGGCCAATATAATAAAGCTTCCTATTGCTTACTGCTTTGTAACAAACTAAAAAAGTTAAAAGTTATTTAATTCGTAATGTTCATCAGTCTTATTGTCAGTCTTAAAATTTTCTTTATCGCAGTTGCCATGTTATCAGTGTTTTGTGATTTCTTACTTTTTAATGCTGATAGCTTTAAAATCACTATATGTGTCAAGATCAGGTTCAGATAATTGACCTTCCGAATTGCTGGAGCTAGAGGATTGACCTTTATTATTTTTAACATTCTCTGCAATCGGAATAACAACTCCCTTTCCAAGTGTTATTTCAGGTTTCTTTCCGCTATTTTTCCTGGTAGAAGTCGGCCCGCTTCCACATCTTGATTTTTTAATAATTATTTCAAACGCTGAAGAGCAGGCGTTTTGGTTATTTTGTAAATTTTCATTGTCTGCATTGGGATTTATATTTGGAGGTGGTACCTAATTGTTTCAGGACCTGTTCACGATTCAGAGGAACCATGCCACAGGTTCTGAAGCCGGATATTATATCCTGATTAGAATTTCCACCAACTTTCAAAATTGTATCTTTAAGAAGACGAAGAAATTCACATTTTGGGAAAACTCCTCTGGGTTTTGTTTTCCACTCTGCTATAACACTTCGCCAGGCATTCTTTATAGGATGAAAAAAAAAAAAGAAACATCAAGCGGCTGGCAAAGATGTGTCGAGTTTGGAGGGAGCAGCACAAAATCAATATTATTTTCGATACAGCTGTGTATTACATCCAAAGAGATATGCCTTGACAGAATGTCGCCTATCAAAATCTTTTTTTCATCCAGCCTTCTTAAATAAGGCAACGCAACCTTCGATTTTTTATCTACGCCGGATATAAATTCTTGGCTTTGTATATACCTACTGTAAGGGGGTAGATGATCTCCCGACCCTGAACCTGCCATCATTACTGAAACGCTGGATTTTGAACTATCAATAATGCGATCAACATGTTTTGACCCACGCTTTGTATCAACTTTCATTCGACCAGGATCATCACTAAAATTTGTCTCATCGTAATTTATTATATTTTATGGCGGAGCATCTTTTATAGTTTTTCCTAATTTGTCAAAATATCTTCTAATAGTCTCGTAAGTCACTTGCGCTCTTGCTCTTTTTATATTCTCACTTAACCTAGTTATTAGTTGCGTATGACGCGTTATAAAATTTATAACCCAATCTCTGCTATTTAAAGTAAAGTAAAAGGGAAGCCCTACTGAGCAGCTTTGATTAACCCCTATCTAACAACCCTTCTTCAGAAGTGGATAACACTTTCGGTAGACCAATGTGATTCTAATGCTGGTTTCTTAAGCGGTCACTTAAAGTGGACTTTGGAACCCCAAACTTCTCAGCCGCCCCTCGTATGCTGTTCTTTCTTCCTTTTACCTCACGCACCGCTTTTTCTAATTTGTCTTGATCGTAATACCGATATTGTTTCATGGGAATCTTTTTTTTGTAATTGAGAACCATTTTTGGAATATCGGAATTATCCCTGAAAATTGATATTTTTTTATATTTTCCTAATATAAATATTTGTTTCCGAGTAGATAACACAATAGTACAGAAGAAATAAAAGCTTTTAGAATTCTATAATTTTACCAAAAGATAGTAGAGAAGAGGTTTTACAAACATTTAGGTTAGGATACGTACCTATTTCTTATGCTACAACACACGCACCGGGGCGACTTAACAGCTTCAACTGTGTTCGCTAGACACGAGAGACTACGCATAACGCATATATACATACACCAACATGAAGTGGGGGTTACCCGATTTTAAAAACCGCGCTTCTGTCCGATGTTAGTCTACTAGTCCGAAGTTGCCCCGACTTACGTTAATTGGTGTCGAAATTACATGTACCCTAATTTTACCGTCTATCGGTTGGTGTCGAAATTACCTATGAGATGAACGATATCAGGTATTTGGTGTCGAGATTACATCCGTCCCTAACACCAATTCAGAAAAACTTTTTGAAAAATGTGAATGTATTAATTACGGATAAATAATTTACAACAATATAACAATAAAATGTTTGTGTTAATTGTTTTTTTTCTTTTTCACCTACAAAAATTCTATGTGTAACGTTTTCGCAGAAAAATGCGACCCAAAACAAAACAACTCACCTCAAAAAATCGGGTCCAATGCCGGAATCCTCCAACATTGATGATACGGCAAGAAATTAGACGACACCCTGATGTCAGATACATTATAATGCCTCTAAGCACCGGGTGTCATCAAACATCTGTGCTCCCACGATCCAGTTGAAGGTTGCTACAGAGGAAAAACATAAGTTCAGAAAAGGCATAGTTTCACACCCAGTGGCACCTTCAGAAACAAAAATCTGAAAACAGTTCAAAAACTGGATCCGTTAATGATTTAAAGAAGACGAAGAAAAGATACGACGAAAACGATGCTTCTACAGTATTAATTTTGCAATCTGTTGATGAAAATCCTATGTTGTCTTTAAGAAAACAAGCCCAAAGTTTACAAATCTGTAAAAAAGCCATATTTAAAATGTGTTGAAGGAAAATAAAATTTATCCTTTTAAACCAATTTTTAACCATACTTTGGAAGATGGGGACAGTTACAAACGCTTGGATTTTTGTTTGTGGTTCGGTGATGAAGTTCTAAATAACAACGTGAACTTTCATAAGCTGATAATGTTCTCAGATGAGTCAACCTTCAGTACAAACGACACTGTAGCCTCTCAGCATGTGAGATACTGGAGTAGGACCAGCCCCGCGCCTCTGAGGCCCGTGTACAGGGCGATCCAGCCAGTGGCGTATTTAGAAGGGCGGGACCGAGGTCATTTCGGAATTTGAAAATATTCACTCCAGCTTGTAAATTTGAAGATATTTGGATTTCCTAAGACTAATTTTATGTAATTTTACTTCAAATTTCTAAAAAAATTCGCCTGCGACGCATTTTTTATAATTATTTAAATGCCTTTGTTTAAAAAAAAATACACAAAAATTGTCCCTCCACCACCAGAAATTAATTCCTATATACGTAAGTAGCGTAATAATTCCTTGTCGGGGCCCCACATTTTCATGCGGCACCTGGCCCCGCAAAAGCTTGAGCCGGCCCTGACCCAGAGTTTAGAATTGCTAACCGCCGCCAATATTTTAAAAAAGTAAATGTTTGGTGCGCCATATCCTATTATGGGATTATAACATATTTTTTGATAATACGTGTAACAGACATTCTTATTTGCATATGTTGGAGGCATTTCTGTCAGACAAGTTAGAAGAATTGCCTCTTCAATATAGCCAAAATATGTATTTTCAGCACGATGGGTGTCCTGCCCACCATGATCAAAAAATACTTACTAAACTTGGATTCCATGGATCCCATTTATAACATCTAAGCACTTTCTGTTGTCAAATAATTACTTTAGTTCAACTGTACAGGGTGTTCTCGTATATTTTGACCCACCCCTAGAGCCTTTATTTTTCTAGTTAGAAAAAAATTACTTAAATGAAAGTTGTAGAATTTTTTCTGAACCGCTAGGATCTGTTACAAGATGAAACAAATGATCGTCGCAAATTTAGGAAAAAATATAAACTTACTTTTTTAATGCAACACCCTGTATATTTGTGGATTTTTGAATTGCACGCATTTTTCCGATTTCAACAATATAAATATGTTATATGTTTGCTCTAAGCACTCGCATGATATTCCAAATTGCAGATAAATACGATCTTTATATTTAATCAAGGTTGCCCTGGAAAAACATTTCAGCTTAAGCAAGAGCATTCCTGTTAATCCATTATTTTTGGGACAATACACCTTGGTACCTTACAACTTTCATTTAAGTAATTTTTTTCCAACTCGAAAAATAAAGGCTCTTGGGGTGGGTCAAAATATACGGGAACACCCTGTACAAACACGTATATTAATAGAAGTGAACAGAGATCGAGAATGACAATGCTTCTTATAAGCACCCGCGATTAATTCAATGCTAACGCTAAGCAGGTCAACATTCGAGTCCCCTATCTAGCCTCGCTCCCAAGGCACCCCTCGACCTCGGAGCCATCTGTCCAATATCAGAACCTATGGGCGCCAAACAACCGTTGACAACATTCGGCCATTCCTGACCATCTGGAGTGGCCTTACTCCTGCGTTGCAACAATACACCCTTAAGAAAAGGATATAATATTTAAAACATGCAATAAATTCAACATAAAGCATTGGACCCAATCTTTAGGTACATATGCACCTTAAATAAATATTTTTAAAATCATGGACATTTCGGCATTAATAAGTGATTATTCTCTTAACCCAAATAAGTACACGTTGAACATAATTATACCACCTCCGTAAATACATATATCAAAATAATCGACAATCAATACAATTACACGCAACTGCAGTTTGCGGTGATAGTAATATTATGGGCCTGCAGTAGAAAATCCTCTAGCCACCTGAAAATGAGAGTACGAAGACGCAGAAACCACCCTAGAATACCGGGACTCACAACCCTATTAATTCTTGTGGTTTCTGTACCGCCCTCCTCACAAAGCCTCCGGGTATGTCATTCTCTTACTCAGATATGACTGCCACGCGCCATTTCCAGAACTAACCTTATTCTAACATATAACTACACTGAAAATGAGAGTACAAAGACGCATAAACCACCCTACAATACCGGGACTCACACCCCTATTCTTGTGGTTTCCGTACCGCCCTTCTCATAAAGCGCCCGGGCGTCATATTCTTACCAAATGACAGTCAAGCGGCACTCCCAGTAACCGCTCTTACCCAATCTATTAACTAAAACTGGATCCATGGCTTAATGTGATCAATTCCAGCCACACCCTAATACGGCCTCTGGGATATCGTCATTCCAGGAATGTCCCTGACTTCGTAACGATCATTCCCAATTACCTTCGAATTAGCCATTATAACTATTGGTTGTTATTACTATTTTTTTTCAACATATACCATAATATAATCAGCTTCGGCCTCGATCAGCTGTGACACCAACCCTTGTGCAGATACCTAAACTTTTACCTAGGACAACAACTAATAAACATGGCCATGTTTACATAATTAATATGTGCATAATAACAAAAGAACATTAAAAGTAAATAACTTCCTAAATATAATTTTGTATCACCAGAACGAACTGTTACCGTGACAGCCAGGAGTGTACCGCTTGATTCTCTGCCTACCTAACTACAATTTTGGGAGGGCCGTGTGAACTCTGACATCGGGACACCGAGTTAACGCACACGTTTCCGCTCGTCCCGCTTACCAGAGAATCATTTCCCGCAAGTACACCCTGCCCATGGTGACCTCACTAATCCACCATGTCGAAGATCTAGATCCGTATCCAGGCACGCATATTTTCTGCGCCGGCCACTCCGGAATACGCCACCCTTTCGGGTGCCTTCCTGGGATATCGGCGACTCTGTACCGGTCCCTTCCCAGTTCCTCCTCCAAATTTGATCTTCCTGCCGACGACGTGAAGATATAGCCAACGGGGAGCGCGCGGCGCCGACCACCGCCAGCTACATTCACACCACCTGCACTGCTCCCTCAGCCTCTGCCAGCGGCGTGTGCGCAACACCCGCCCGGCCCTCGGTTTTCCCCGCTGCGAGAACAAGGCACCAGCCAAGCCGGTCGACACCGTCGGGTACCTGCACCCCGGAGGTCGCACCACACCATCGCCGGTACCTATAGCACCAGGTCAGCATCCGCCAGTCACCGACTCTCGTCGACGTAGCGGCCCCGGCCGCCGCCTCCACCAGCAGCCGGGCGCGCCACCCGCCGCTGCCGGCTACCTGCACCCCGAGGGCGAACCACGCCGCCGCCGGCGCCCTGACCGTCGACCATCCCAGCCGTGGCCATCGCCTACTACCTGCAGCACCCTGAGAACGCGGCTCTCCCGCCGCCTCCACCGCAGCAGCCGGTCAAAGCACGTCGGGCCTGGATTCTTCGCCGACTATCGCCATCTACGCCGACTATCTGCTTTGCAAGGGTCTATGGCGACGATGCATTTTTGGAGATAGATACCTTACTATCAACCGCACTCGCGGAGCACTGGATCACTATCCGGCACGAACGCCACA
This sequence comes from Pseudeuparius sepicola, assembly GCA_963920635.1. Classification (NCBI taxonomy): domain Eukaryota; kingdom Metazoa; phylum Arthropoda; class Insecta; order Coleoptera; family Anthribidae; genus Pseudeuparius; species Pseudeuparius sepicola. The sequence continues at coordinate 25,900,466 of OY987302.1, read as the reverse complement.
AACAAAGCGCTGGATTTCTAATCCCACTTCTGATGTTGTCAAATAATTACTTTAGTTCAACTGTACAAGCACGTATATTAATAGAAATGAACAGAGAGAGAGAATGACAATACTGCTAAGCAGGTCAACATTCGAGTCCCCTATCCAGCCTCGCTCCCAAGGTACCCCTCTACCTCGGAGCCATCTGCAATATCAGAACCTATGGGCGCCAAGGAACCGTTGACAATATTTGACGTATGCGACTAAAGTCTACAACTACCTTCCTGAAATTTACAAGATATATTTGAATAGGATCAATTCAATTAATTACAACAAAACCATGATCAAAAAATACTTACTAAACTTGGATTACATGGATCCCATTTATAACATCTAAGCACTTTCCTTTTTTATTACTTTATAATAATTTATTGCCTCTATCCATCACTTCGAAATCCGTTGAACGTTAAAATTCTATCCATACACAGCCATAAAAATTAAATGGTTTCTATGCCGCAGATGGCAACGATGACAAAATAATAGCAATTGCCCCCCTCCCCCGCACAAGCATGTGGTTGCTTCTGGGGTACTCCTAGTTTGGAGTATTGTGAGGGTGAGAGTTATTATTATGGTAAGTTTACTCTTTATTCACAGTATCTGCTTGTGGTCGCCCTTTTGTTACATGTTATATTTAAATCTTAGGTGTCTTGTTACTTTTCCTTGAGAATGCATTATTGCCTCTTTTGGTATACTGTTTCTCTTCTTTGATAATGTATATCTCTTCTTTGAGAATGTAACATTGCCACTTTGAGTATACTATACTCTAGTGTCGAATTGCTATCATTCTAAATAATTCTATGGTTAAGACACATGAACTCGAGGATAATATGTATTTGTACAAACATTACTATATTATATATGTACCTACTACTGTGTGTTGTATTAATGTCAACTTATTATGTGAATAAAATTATTATTATTATATTATTATTATTATTACGAAATATATATTTCCCAAATAACAAAAAAAAAACAATTTTTATAGTTACAATACCAAATAAATATTAAATATTTCAATCAGCAGTAAAGTATTTATTTCCAATCCTTGTATAAACTTCTCACACTAAGTATACCCAGTAGTCAGTAGGACTCAGTGGCGTAGCGTGGTGCCCCCTGCCATTATTAAACAATAATGAGAGATTCAATGTAGTGTAAAAGTGCTTTAAACCCGTGGATATTTCTTCAAATTACATGATCTCAGTATAGTGATCTTCGTAACATAATAGTTTAATGGTTAAGTAGTTCTCATATATACAGTGTGCCCCACTTAAGGACTGACCACCCCTGTAAAATTTTTATTTATGGATCGATTTCCATAAACTTTTTTTTGTTGGATAGAGCTTCAAAAATGGCATTAAATGCATAATTCATGTGACTCGTGCGTTAAGTTCATGGCTCATTGAGACGGTGTTTTAATGCTGAAATTTCGAGAAGTACTATTAGGGATTTCTTTAGAGGAAAATTAATACCGGATTCTTATTCAGCGTTGTTCGAAACCCAAACGTACCAATTTACATTACCTTAGCTCTACAGGGTGCTTCAAAAATTTTAATGCCCCACTTAAGGACTGACCAACCCTGTAAAATTTTTATTTATAGTTCGATTTTCATAAACTTTTTTTTGTTGGATAGAGCTTCAAAAATGGCATTAAATGCATAATTCAGGTGCCTCGTGCGTTAAATTCATGGCCCACCGAGACGTTGTTTTAGTGCTGAAATTTCGAGAAGTATTATTAGGGATTTTCTTAGAGGAAATTTAATACCGGATTCTCATTTAGCGTTGCTCGAAACCCATACTTACCGATTTGCTTTATCATATCTTTACAGGGTGTTTCAAAATTTTTAGTGCCCCACTTAAGGACTGACCATTGAGCTGACCACCCCTGTACAATTTTTATTTATAGCTCGATTTTCATAAACTTTTTTTTGTTGGATAGAGCTTTAATAATGGCATTAAATGCATAATTCCGGTGCCCCGTGCGATAAATTCATGGCCCACTGAGACTGTGTTTTAGTGCTGAAATTTCGAGAAGAACTATTAGGGATTTTTTACAGGAAAATTAATGCCGGATTCTTATTAAACGTTGTTGGAAACCCAAACGTACCAATTTGTATTACAAATGGAGGACTAATTGAAATTACCGAAATTTGAGTTTATGTTATGTTGTGTTGTTTGTTCATATAAATGGCAATGAAGACAAAATAATAGTAATTGCCCCCTCCCTCGCACAAGCATGTGGTTGCTTTTGGGGTACTCCTAGCTTGAAGTATTGTGAGCGTGAGAATTATTATTATTATTATTATATTTGTCGATGTTAATAATTGAAAAATAATAATTTTGTTTTCTAATAAATTTTCAAAAGAATATGAGTTCCTCATGAATATTTTAGTGTAAAACATTACCAGAAATTAAGAAAATTAATTACAAATTGTTACGTTTTTGTTTCGAACATCTCACTGCGTATAAGAATCAGGCTTTACTTTTCCTTTTAAATTTTTTGGAACACCCTGTAGAGCTACGGTAATGCAAATTGGTACGTTTCGGTTACCAACAACGCCAAATAAGAATCCAGCATTAATTTTCCTATAAAAGATCCCTAATAGTACTTCTCGAAATTTCAGCACTAAAACACCGTCTCACAATGGGCCACGAATTTAACGCACGAGGCACCTGAATTATGCATTTAATGCCATTATTAAAGCTCTATCCAACAAAAAAAGAAGTTTATGAAAATCGAGCTAAAAATAAAAATTTTACAGGGGTGATCAGTCCTTAAGTGGAGCACTAAAAATTTTAAAACACCCTGTAGAGCTACGGTAATGCAAATTGGTACGTTTGGGTTTCGAAACACGCTGAATAAGACTCCGGTATTAATTTTCCTCTAAAAAATCCCTAATAGTACTTCTCGAAATTTCAGCATTAAAACACCGCTCAGTAGGCCATGAACTTAACGCACGAGGCACCTGAATTATGCATTTAATGCCATTTGTTAAGCTCTAACCAACAAAAAAAAGTTTATGAAAATCGAGCTGTAAATAAAAATTTTACAGGGGTGATTAGTCCTAAGTGGGGCACTAAAAATTTTGAAACACCTTGTAGAGCAACGGTAATGCAAATTGGTACGTTTGGGTTTCGAACAACGCTGAATAAGAATCTGGTATTAATTTTCCTCTAAAAAATGCCTAATAGTACTTCTCGAAATTTCAGCACTAAAACACCGTCTCAGTGGGCCATGGAAATAACGCACGAGGCACCTGAATTATGCATTTAATGCCATTTGTGAAGCACTATCCAACAAAAAAAAGTTTATGAAAATCGAGCTATAAACAAAAATTTTACAGGGGTGGTCAGTCCTCAAGTGGGACACACTGTATATTATATTCTGCTTTGTTTATCCCATATCTAGTGTTTTCCTGTACTAATACCCACTGATCTTTTCAGAAAGCTACCGCCCGTCGCCGGAGAAGATTTAATTTAGTTTAAAATTTTTTTTTGTGCATAGTTTTGGGGGTGAAATATAGAGAAACTCTCTAACTCTTGGTTTGATTTCACTCCCCTGCACAACATCCCTGGCTTGACCAACTCTGGACCAGAAAAACCACTCTTGGCGCCCGAGCAAAAGAGCCAAAAAGAGGCCAAATATCATCTGGAGGGCGGAGGCCCAAACTTTATAACGTAGTAAATGAGAAATTCTGAGTTGTGACGTCAGAACAATGAATTAGGAACTCTGAAGACGGATTGCCCCACCGGGCTTCCGTACTGACGTGTTGAACATTGTATTACAGTATTCTATTTCTGTGCAATCTTTACTAATTTCACAATAATGATCTGTCGATCTATGGTGAAAAGTATAGAATTAACTTTAAGAAACCTAAAGCCCATAATATATCCCACTTCTGGTGTAAATAATAACAAATTGAAATGCATCGTTTTTTATTTTTGTTTATTTTTTTCAGATCTGGCAGCATTGAACGGTTAAATGACGACAATAATCTTCAGCGAATTATAAGTAGTTATAATGAAACTGAGGATAATATCAATGTAGTAGTGAGGTAAGTATACCTACTTTTAATTGAATAAGGTATTGACATTGTTTAACATATACATTAGATAGGCAGAAAAAGAAAAGTAGAACATTAAACATTGTTTGGAGATGACTTTCAAAGAACAACAAAGGGTATCTAGTGCCTTGATGGGGCCTAATATAACACTTTCCCCCTATAAAAAAGTGAGCCATTGCCAGCAGTTTTCTGCAATTTACACACTTGTCTTAAAAATTAACAAATAATTAACAAGTAGGTAGGTATATAATAAAAATATAACATAAAATGTAACATGAAAATTATAAAATTATAATTAAAAATATAATAATTATACAATACAGAGTCCGTGCTGCACAAATTTTAACCAGTACTAAACTTGAGCCCCTGGACCAAGCCTATGAAATTGTTTAAAAAAAACCTCAAAAGTAAATGAAATATGTTTTGTTTTAGATTGCTATTTGGTATAAATGACAAATATGCTTTAAAATATTTTAAAATAAAATTACGATTTTTATGACATTTTAGGCTTTAAATTAGGATGTGGAAGGAACAATGAACAAAGTCAGTGATACCAAAACTTAAAAAAATCACGGAGAAACGGAAATTTTATTAAAAAAAAAAATCTCGTAGCTGGGGTGCTCCAGGGGTCCGACTTTACTCCTAGTTAAAATTTTTGTACGAGTCAAAGACTCACCCTGTATGTAAACTGTGTAAATTTCAAAGTATTAATTTACAATGTATTATAAACGAATGCTACAACAACTGTTCAAGAAACAACGCAAAAGAAATTTACTCAATGTTTAGAAAATGGGGCAAATCCAAGAGCCGTAAAGTAAGAATGTTACCCACTAACGTAGAGAGAGAGAGAGCGAACGCTGACGTCACAGGAATGCTGTCAGATGATGTGATTGGCGTTCCCCTGTATGTTGCCATTGCCGACAATGGGGAACTTGCACAAAAATTAAATTTGAAAAATATTACTTTCAAACGTAATTTATTGCCCTTAAATGAACACAAAAAAACTCATTTTTTATTTTTATGTAACAAATGCGAGCAATTAAAAACTGCATAATTCAAATCGTTCTTGAAACGCGTCGTCCTTGGTTGTGACGTCAAGTAGCTCGTTGGTGGTGGCGCCTCTGGTAGGCGGCAGCACCATGTATAAACTAATATGGGCGGCACATGTATAAAAACTACAGCACCGCGCACGCTTTTTTTGGAAAAAGCAACTAGAAAATCCTATCCCTCTTATTATAGTCTATCTCAGTCTTGATACTGTTGATAACGTTTGAAAAGAGTGTGCTGTATTAAATAGTTATTTAGATTGCGAGATGCATAAAAAACGCACTTTTTTGACCGAGGAGGTTGTTTAACGCCCTTATTACCTCGGGTCTTAAAACTCTCTCCGAGGCCAAAAAGAGCTTACGCATCGAGCAATGTATTACATCTTTCCTGCTACCGACAATTTCATATTAGGTAGGAAGGTATGTATAAGTACTTTGAATTTAAATAGGTACACTATGGAGTAAATTGTGAGTAATATTCTTCATAATAGCCATTGTCCTACTACCTACTAAAAATGATAATCAGTCATAAATATAAGAGGTAGAATGCAGTGATAATAAAAAATAACTTCTTGTGGGATTGAACCCGGGACCTACGAATTACTAGTCTCGTGGCCTCACCATTGAGTTAAAGAAGTGCTCGATAAATTTTGACTTTTAGGCGGTTCTTATTTTTGGCCTACATGAGATCCCTCTGGAAATGGGTCGCCGAACTGTTTATTTTAACTTTCAATTTCCATTCTCCCTTCTCTAATTCCGTGTAGCTGTCACTCCTGTCACTGCCTTCCGATCGATCGAGCGGTGTGACGTCACGACCATTCCCGCGCTTTTCATGTCGTTTCAAATGAATAGCTTGCGGTCACAACTTTAATTATTTATTGCAAATTAAATATTGCGATTTGAGGGCTCATATTTAGTATGTGCTCTTTCTATAGATAAGCAAATAATATCAAAGAAATAAAAAAATGTTCAAGTTCCCCATTTTTGTCAGCATTCCCTTGAATGTCCAAAAGTGTCAATATATCGGATTTTTATATTGAAATTTAATTACATAATGCTTTTAAAAAAAGATATGTGAAATTAGTGGTTCTAGTAGCAGCAGTTTCTTACTCATGATTATAGAAATATATAGGTACTTAGGTTATGAAAATGTAAGTATTAGAAAGGGAAGGTAAAGACAATTTATAAAACCAAATATATTAATATACATATGTTGCGATTAGTATACAGAGTGTAAATGAATAAGTGCGAAAAAATTGAAGGGGTGAATCTTTGAGTGATTCTAAGACCAAAAGTCTATATAAACATAGGTCCGCTAATGCTTCGTTTTCAAAATACAGGGTGCCAAACATTTTTTAATAATAATTATTATAATCAAACAAAAAATTTTTATTACCGTTTATAGCAATTTTTAAGACTAGAATAAAATATTAATTAGTTTTTGTTAATTGGTAGTTTTATTTTTTATTATGTTGTCCCGGAGACATGCAATAAAGTGATTTTTATTTTTTTCTCAAAAACGAAGCGAGATACGAGAATAATTCAAGAGACAAAAAAGTTGTATTTTTAGTTGCTGAATGCGAAAAAAAAAGTTTTAAAAAAGTCGGTGGCGCAAATTTTTTTGTTTAATTATTGGTTAAGGTGCCCTCGAGACGCCAGTGTACTTAATAATTTTAGGGGCTAAATTAGCCTCTTTCTACCATAAAAACACTGCCAAATTTCAACAAAATCGGCTAAAGGATTATTAAGATATTTACGAAAAAGCGATTTTTTAAGAAGAGTTTGACACCCTGCTATCTTGAAAAGGAAGCATTACCGGACCTATGTTTATATAAACTTTTCGTCTTAGAATCACTCAAAGATTCACCACTTGAATTTTTTCGCACTTATTAATTTACACCCAGTATATTTTGAAAGGGATGATGTAGGTAACTAGATTACCATAAATTTCATACATTTTATTATTTTACTTTAAAAAGTCCAACTTAACAATTTAAGAAGCTTATATTAATTAATTTACTTATGCATATATAATAATAACAAAAAAAAGTTGAGTTTTTCGTGCGACTGGGGAGTTTGCCGACTGAGAGGCAGTTGAGACTGGCAAACCGCCTTGTCCTCAAAGTAACTGTCTGATTTTTAATTGTTCCTCAAGCAGAACAATCTCGTTTTCCAAACGATAGCAGTGTTCTTCGAATTCACAGATTTTTTGTTTTAACAGATCATTTTCCTCTTCCAAGGCTTGTTTAGGTATTTCGGTTACAACCTTTAGATGCGACTTGCTCTTTCATTTGGCTCTGTAGCATACTAACATTCTCTTCTACACCTTAGAAAAATAAAAATATTTTAAAAAGCCCGAAAAATAAATAAATATTTCTCTAGCTACCTGAACATTAATCTACTTCATTCTTATTCTCGTCAAGTATTAAAGATTTATGTAGGTAATACACTTCGTATCTTTTTCTCTCTGCAGCCCGTCTTGCCCTTTGAGGGGAGGAAATATCGTACGATTTACCTTCAATTTCTTGTACTTACTTCGCCCAATGGGTGGAGTAATTACAGAGACAGTGTTGCTTAAATAATATTCCTTATTAATTAAATACACAAACAAGAGCTTCAATTCATTCTCGCTAATGGAAGTGTCTACTACAAATGCGTTTATTTTCCGGTGAAAATTTGTACTTGCTATAGCATCTTCGAACCCATTCCTTCCATATTTATGGATCCCCTTTTACAATCCTCGACATTACTGTTTTATGTAGATAATCAAAAATGTAAAAGACGTAATTGTATTCAGTAGTTGATGTAGAATGTGGGTAATATTTTAAGAAAACAATCCATGTTTAGAACCATTTTTTGCATTCTACCCTATAATAGTGGACGGACAGGTAGTTTCTATGCGAATTGATCCTTTTTTCCACAAATGGTAGGTAATGAGAATGCTTTTCTATTTATGTTTTTTGAGATGTACATTCACCTTTCTAATAATAATAACGGGAAATTTCTGTATAATGGCTTACCTTTGAACGTTGAGTGTTATTCCTTTATTCAACGCTTTGAACTTAACTTTGAAGGGTTCTGACTAATCCAGTAAAACCAAACTAATAATTTATCTATATAAATATTGTCACCGTATCTTTTCACTTCACTCTAAGGTGAAATAATACCTCTCAAAGGCAATAAAGCAAAAATATACAAAAATAATTAACAGGACTATACGGTAAACAAACGGGTACAGCTGGGAATTACATAGAGGCGACCTGCTTAATAATGTTTTTTAAGAAGAGATGCAATTGTCGAAAAAAAAAAGAAGAGATGCAATTGAAAGGAAAAGAAAACGAAGAAAAAGAATTAAAGCCAATGTTGAAAAATATTAGTGATATAAAGAAACAGAAAAAGACAAAAGTCATGAAAGGCGAGAAGAGGGAAAAATTAAAAAAATGGAGATATGCCAGAAAGAGAAAAAAATGAGGCAGCGAAAGAAATGGAGATAAAGTTATCATCGTCATGTGGAAAATTTAAAAAAACGCAAAGAGGAGCAAGAAATTACACAGCAAAACACACCACCAGTTTCAGATAACGAAGAACTCTTTATGAGTATTGATAATTATAAGTTACTCAATACAGCAGCAAGATAATCTCATAAAAATGCGATAAAAATACTTAAAAGTTTTTAGAAGAAAGAGTTTTAGACGAAAGAGTTGAAAAATTAGTACTTGGTATCAGTACTTAGAAAATTTTTGGGACTAGCAAGTTATTTCAGAAAATTCATTCAAGGGTTTGCTGCTATAGCGCGACCATTATCCACTTTAACTAAAAAGAATTTCGAATTTTTGTGGGGACAAGACCAAATATCAGCTTTTGACTCATCGAAAACAACATTAACAGAGCGACCTGTATTAGCTATTTACAATAGAGAAGCAGCTACAGAAGTACATTGCAATGTCCTTAAACCAGTGCAGTTCTACAGTAGGGCAACTTCTAAAGAAGAACAAAATTGCCATTCCTATGAACTTGAAACATTAGCAATTATGGAAAAATGCTTACCTGATTGTAGTAGTTGACGGATTTACTAAATTTGTCTTCATGGAAGCGGTACCAAATACCAAGATAGGACCAGTAGTCAAAACAGTAACATCATAGATACTTTCGGTGTATCAAGGAGGATTATATGTGATCATGGTACAGCTTTTACGAGCAATAATTTCACAGAATTATGTCAGAACCTTGGTATTAAACGTGTACTGTGCGCAACGGCGACACCGCGGCCTAACAGGCAGGTTGAAAAGATGAATCGCTCCATTCTGTCTACCCTAATGTCTTCTGTTGTTATACGACCTTCTGATATTTATCTATGCATGTTTAGATTAAATACGCCCCTTCGGGCACTTGAGTATATACCTAGTTAGGACCATATGTGGGGCATTATCTTGCTAACGGTTGACCCAATACATTGTAAAATTTTGGCTAACCAATATACCAATTTGTCATTTATATTTCTCGTGTTTTTATTTAAGCAAATAAACAATACGTTTACAAAAGATTAACTTCACTGCCTTGGTACGAGAATAATACTAACATTGGATGATAAACTAACAGAGTAAATAGCAGCAAGACTGGGCTGGCTAGGCAGAAAATGTTCTGGGTATTCTGATAATGCAAACGTTGAGTTTAAGACGAAATAAGTGTTTGTTTAATGTTGGATAAGCAGAAATATAATAAAAGTTATTAAGGAAAACATGAAACATTGTACGATGGTGACTTTAAAGAAAAATAAAGAGTACCTTAAAAAGACATAATATAAAAATGCATGTGTGTGTTCCCTCTTTAATTTACAAACGGGTTGACAATATTCATAATCTTCATATATATTCTTTTGTTACAGAGTACGACCTTTAAACAATAAAGAGATTAAATCTGATGATAATTCGGTAGTACAATTTCCAGGAAACGGACAATTACTGGTAAGTGATGCTATTTTTTCGTAATTTAGAAAGCATATCGTACCCTATCCCCTTATCTCGAGAGTTTAGGGAGCTTCGGAAAAAAGTTTTTTTATAAAAGTTGTTTGTAATCAAAAGGAACTTCCTTTATTTTTTAATAGGGCTTCTCGCTACAGAAACTTGAACCAAACTGATTAAAAGACAACTTTTTCAAGTTGCCAGGAAAATTCATAAATGACTAACATTTAAAAAAGGAATCTTTTAACGTTAACTCAAAAGATAACTTCAATAACTTTGTTTTCTGAGATTTCGGAGGATAAAGTCAAAGTGAAATGACACCATGATAAATGTAAAGTCAAAGTGTCATGTCAACAGAACAATAACCTAGCTACTTGTCTGATATTGTACCATGTGGTATCTAAGTATGATAACTTATCTTTAATGCAGAATTAAAACTGTAAAAGAATTGCTCAAGCTCGGTGGATCTTACCGGCAAAACGTCATACGTTTAGGGATACGTTTGGGTTGTTGGTTCATGGCCGTGCTGGCACAGCGATACAAAAGTATCATTATTTAAGGGCGGCTTTACAGAAAGATACTACAGAATTGATAAAATCAATGAAGTTTTCCTCGAAAAATTACGAGGTTAAGGTCTCGTTTAAATTTGACAAAAGGTGTCAAAAAAGTAGTAGTAACCGGGATTACACAAAAAGCTGTCTTTATACAAATGCAAATTATTCTTTTTGTAAAAAAAAAACCATTTGTGCTTTAACTCTTTTAAGAGGGGTTACAATGGTAAAATATGTGGGTTACCACTCCGTATAAAGTGTAAGTTTAAACGCCATGTTTTCTTACATCTCGAAAACTCTTGATACGCAGGCAGAAAAGACGAGCCTAGTAAGTACTAGCAGTAGTAGTGGTACCTCCATAGTGCTAAGTTCGTATATTTCAAGTTCGATCCTATAGATCGTGAGAACGAGTACCTACTGCCTTAGTACGAACAGATGTGCGACAAATTTGAACAAACGCATACTGTGTTTTAGATTGTGGCAGCCAGTCTAGTTGAATCACGTCCGATTTAGCTCGGAAATTGGATTTAAATGAAGAATCTATTAATTGAAATCTTGTAGGTTTGAGCAATAGTATTGTGTCAAGTTGAAAGGCAATGCACATTGCACACGGCTGATTTAAATTGCTTAGTATCGGAAATTTCAGAAAGTATTCCAGGTATGGATTTAAGTCATCTAAGGGAGACATTTCCAAGAAATTTGCTGATGGCAGAGATGGGACAGTATGACAAACCATAAGCGGTCGATGTTTTTGGGAATGAAATTAGGCAAACTTTTACAAAAAAGATTTATAGCTTTAGAGAAAACGTTAGAAAGAAATTTAGAAATGAAAAATAGTTATGTTGACTTTAGGAATGAGTATAGAGCATTAACCCACGTGAAAAAGGTGGATAGGGCGATAGGGGAGATAATTTAGTTAAGTTATTTCAAGCCGCATTACAGGATGTACCGCGAAAAAAGTTTACCAACCAAGTTACGCGTGGTCTTTGATGCGTCAGCGTGCACATCAGAATAAATGTACCTACGTGTAGGGTTCCTGGATAGGGAGACTTGGGACAGTAAAGTCATTAGTGTCATTATTCGCCGATTTTGGGCATTAAAGAGATAGCTAGATTTTCTATCTTTTGCCTTCGCCAAAATTTTAGATTTCCATAGAAACTGTATGTCAAATTAGAGGTTTCTTATATTTAGGTTATGATTTATGTCAAATTAAAGAAAAATTATGGGAACTCATAGGCGGAGTGTTTTTTTTTATAGGAAACTGAAACAGTGAATGTCTGGTTGCCCGCGATAAGCAAACTTATTAGGCTTAAGATATGAATTATATCAAATATTTTAAGGTTTGAATTTACAAAAATGGTCATTAGCTAGGTATTATTGGACATTTTTAATTAAACAACAAAATGAAATTTATTTATTCTTACATTTGAAAATACATTATTAAAACATATCGACCTACATAATAGTACCTATACGATCACAATAACTAACTATTAGATACTTATAACTACATAAGGAGTTAATGCCATTTCATCTACGAAGAGGCAACAGTTTTTTCGAAACTATTGAAGCTAGAAATTTTTATGGATAAATAGTAGAAAAATTCATATAATATCCCTGGTTGAAACTTGATGTGGCTTATTTTTCTGGTGAGAGTTCTGGTCGATGGTAACGGGTAACCGGAAGATCCGCACACAAACTTAATATTCAGTCCTGTTTCAATGGTTTCTTGGGTCCATGATTTTTTTCCGATCTAGATTTTGAATTAGATTTTCGTTAAAAACTCCTTTAAATTTCTTTATTAGGTATCTCTTTACTATTCTGGGCAATTTTGAATTTCAGTTTTTCCAATTCACGTTCCAAAAGTTGATTTTTTTCCTCAAGATTTGCAGTTTTGGAATGGAGATTATTATGGTCTCTGTTGGAATGTTTTAGTTGAAATTCTTCTGGTCGGAAAATAGTAGGTATTGCATTTTCCTTTAAAGTGAGTTTAATTTCGAAATCTCTCTCAGGAAAGTGAACCTGCAAATTAATTTCATCTTAAAATAAATAATGTTTTGATAAATTTCTGTACAAATTTTTGCAGTATGAAAATATGACACTAAAAGAATGACACTGTCATTTCAACTTTAAAATAATTCAAAAGGAAAATGTAAAATATTGCACTTTATTAGTTTTCAAGCATTAGTTGCAGCTGCCCGATTATTAGAAATAACTAAATACCTACCTGGTATGGTATGGCGAAACCGGGCGAAACTAATATGGTTTAGCGCATTTAGCGAGCATGCTAGCTCTGGGAATTGTTTCAAATGACTTCAGTATCACAAAATGCGTTCTGCAGAATTATTATTGCAGAAAACACTAGAGAAACAGCAAAGAAGATGTCCTATTGGAATAAATGGAGACTATAAATCAATAAAGTAACATATCTGTGAGGTATGAATGACACCTAGGGCACAACCCAATGACGTCACAACCTATAGACGTGGTGCCCCATTGTTAAAATGCCCTTTATTTTGACTCCAAGATTAAATATATCCATACTACTCTAAAAACATGCTACAAACAAAGACAGAAAGTCAACCATCAACCAACTATACACCCGGTGATTCCCGGTTATAGTTCCTCCAGAATCACACTTAGATATCGCATGTTTTTTCTTGTTTAGGGGCGCCGGAAGCATCGGAACCTCACCTGAAGACTCGGGGGATGGTCTAACGACGCCAGCCTCCGAGCCCAGAGTCGAAATAAGTTCGCTACGGCTCGACAAAAAGGGGCAATTTCTGACAATCTCGCGACATTTTCGGAATAATTTAATGGAGCGCTTAGATTGTGATTAGTTCTGGGCGTCAAGCGTTTATCAAAACAAACCTGTCTATAGGTTCTAACGTCATTGGCACAACCACAGCCACTAATAAATTATGTATTTTCGATTGTATTTAAAAAGTAGTAGTAATTTATGCAGACCAGTGTTCAATAAATAGCTGATAAAATTATTGGAACTGGAGAGAAACTAAAGCAGAGGTTACCTACATTAGAAGACTTTTACCACCTGTGATACGGGGAAGCACAGTCTGTAGCGAAGCATTGTTTGGATGTGTTCTAGATTATACACATATAAATGTATCCAATACATTAATTTTAAAAAATTTGCATTTTAATATTCATTTTTATTACTAAATCGTATCTGCTGGCAAAACTTACAGTTTACTTGTGACCTTCATTACACTTTTCACTTTTTCACAATTAAACTGTGGATTTTGCCAACAAATACGATTTAGTAACAGTAAGTAATAGTAATTAAATAATGTATAGGAGGAGCTTTTCAAATAACTCGCCATTTGTTTAGTATATTCCTCACCTCATAGATGGCGCGTGTACCACGGAACAACTTTAATAGATACAGGATGATTTTTTTAGGTCTACCACTGCCATTTTCTCGCTTATTTTACGCCCTACAAAAAAAGCGTAAAAGACAAAAATGTTGCAATTTTGGACAGCTAAGTGGTGCTGCAAAAGAAATCAGCGTCCATGGCCAACTTGTCGAGCAAAACTATCAATGGCCGTGGAATGTTTATTTTAAGAGACAGAGAAAAACTTTTATATTGAAAATTGATGGCACTGACAAGCTTTATCCACCCAGGTGCTCAGATAGTTTCAGCAAATTACACGGGGTCTTCGGCTCTCTTGAGACCATGAAAATTTTTGTCGATTCTAAGTTTTCTTAGTACAGTGCGAAAAGTTGAACATGAAGGCCCATTCCTTTTTTAAAGTCGCCTCGCTGACCAAAATTATCATATTTTGTTTTCTTACGTATTTTCTGTGCGGCCTAAAATAAGCGAGAAAATCGCTTAATAAGAAATAAACAAAAAAATTCCATAGCCTCAAGAGAGCCGAAGACCCTGTGTAATTTGCTGAAACTATCTGACTACGTGGATGGATAAAGCTTCTCAGTGCCATCAATTTTCAATATAAAAGTTTTCCTCTGTCTCTTAAAATAAACATTCCACGGCCATTAATAATTTTGCTCAATTTGAGGTTTTTTTAATATTGCGCGACAAGTTGGCCATGGATGCCGATTTCTTTTGAAGCACCACTTATCTGCCCAAAATTGTAACATTTTTGTTTCTTACGCTTTTTTGTAGGGCGTAAAATAAGCGAGAAAATGGCATTGGTAGACCTAAAAAATCATCCTGTATATAGAAATTCCTGTGATCAGAAGTTTGTTACGCCCATGGAATCTATCCCAAATAATTTTTCATCCACAACATTGATGTGACTTTTGAAAAATTATTTTTTCTGTTAAAAAGTGACATTATTGTCCTAACTCTCCCTATCCAGGAACTCTACCTACGTGTAAACTAAACTAGACAAGAAACACGCCTTATTGACTGCATGCGTCAAATGGATATGCCAAAAACGTCTGTGTGCGCCTATGTCTGGAAGCCTTAAATCGTTTACTGACGTATTAATAAAGACTGCTCACGGCTGTCATGTTTGACAGTTCTCTGGCTCATCATGCGCTTCCCGGAGAGAAAATACAATGCAAAATACATTGTTGACCATAGGCACCATCTGCTTTTCAGAATATGAAGCTATAGCCGTGAGAAGTCTTATTAATACGTCAGTCAACGCTTAAATGTTCAGTGCGTTACTAAATCGCGTGTAAATGCTACTAATGTAAATTCACCCTTTCATCCTCTTGCCTCTTTCTCCCTCCGCCCCTTCCCTTCCAAGTCGTCGAATGTCCTAACCTTCTTATAAACTAACCTTGGTATAGAGAGATTTTGAGAGAACAAAGTCAACATAAATTGCAACGCATTTTGTAGCGGAAACATGGTTCGGAACCGTTAGAGGTGTTGGCAACAATATGTTTCCAAGAGCTTGCAGTGCAAGGAATAGTTACCGAAAATCTCGGAAGTTATACAGCACGATAATTAATAAACACAATTTTAAAAAACTTACAGCACAATATAACGATGTAGAATAAGGGTAAAATACGAGACCAGGTTTGAGGCTTGACAAATCACTTACAAATCGGTGAAGAACTAAATACTTGCTAAATATTCAAAAACTATAATCGTAGAATCATCCCGCATAACCAAAATATGGTAGTTCCATTTCAAAAAAAGAAGTTATGGCCTCTCCCAAATAACGAACAATGGCGAACATAATTGAACACCCTCTATACCTAAATTCATCTTTGGCTGCACCATACTATAATAGGGGGCACTTTATAGTTATCTTCACTTAACTGAATTTCGAAAAGTATGTAGCAGAAACGAGATCATATATCATCTATTAAAGCTAAATATAAAAGCGTATGAAAAAGAGGGCCATAAAGAAACGTGACTTTGGTGTTTTTCGCTAAGTTTGCAACACCCTGTATATACCAAAACTAAAAAAATAGGAAGTTCTCTTGATTATAAACAACTTTTGTATGAAACTTTTCTCGTAGCTCCCCAAATTCTCTACATACATACAGTGTGTCTGGTTTTTCGTGTTAACACCCCTGAAAATCTAAGTAGGCTGGGGGAATTGAACGGGGCAATTTTTTTATAAATATGTCCCTGAAAGGACATCATTTGCGAGGTATTGGTTTGGCATTGCCGCGAAATCTTGGCCTACTGCGATTTTTTAAAAGGGTGCGTTTTTCGAAAAACCCTATTAGGCATTTTTTTATTTAAAATCTGACACCACAGCGTTAATCAAGACACCCTAAAACCCCCACATACCAAATTTGAACAAAAAATATACAGGGAGTTCCATTCTGCAGGGTGTCAAATTTGAGCAAAATAGGAATTTTAAACTCATCTGGCGAGTCAAGTGTGCCATGGAATTACTTCGAAACAGTTGGATGATGAACAGGACCACTCACAGTGTCGATGTGCAAAGATCCAATAAAAAATATAGAGGGTATTTTTCTCTGGACCAGCTGAAAATGCTGAATTTTTGTTAAACTTCATATTGGTCAGGAGTGCTCTGGAATCATTGAATAAATATTAATAAATACAAAAGCAATTTATTTCTTTACATCATCCAACCAACAAATAAAAACAATTCAAATTGTTGGACCAATCAAGTCACTGTCTAAGATGATAAATTTTCTGTGCGTTTCCTGTTGCGGCACACCAGCCACCTTAACTTATATGGACTTAGTGACTGGCAGGCTTCTGTATTTTTTAGACTTAGCTCGTTTGTAATGTCTGGGGTGGTTTTGATATACTCGATTTTTGACCTGTATAAAGTTTAAAAAACTCAGCATTTCGATTTGCTACAGAAAAGAACACCTAGTATATTTTTTATTGGATCTTTGCACATCGACACTGTGAGTGGTCCTGTTCATCATACAACTGTTTCGAAGTAATTCCATGGCACACTTGACTCGCCAGATGAGTTTAAAATTCCTATTTTGCTCAACTTTGACACCCTGCAGAATGGAACTCTCTGTATATTTTTTGTTCAAATTTGGTATGTGGGGGTTTTAGGGTGTCCTGATTAACGTTGTGGTGTCAGATTTTAAATAAAAAAAATGCCTAATAGGGTTTTTTGAAAAACGCACCCCTTTAAAAAATCGCAGTAGGCCAGGATTTCGCGGCAATGCCAAACCAATACCTCGCAAATGATGACCTTTCAGGGACATATTTATAAAAAAATTGTTCCGTTCGAATTCCCCCAGCCTACTTAGATTTTCAGGGGTGTTAACCCGAAAAACCAGACACACTGTATAGGAGGATGATATGTGAGTGCAGTGTGCACCATCCTCAAACGTAACATTACAACCATGACAACTGTTTCGTTAAAAATGTATTAGTTTTGGCTTGATGTTATTCATGAAAGGTTCTGGCAGTGTGTCTAGTTCTTCGTGTTAACACCTTTAAGTAGATAATATGTCCCTCAAAGGCCAACGTTTGCGAAGTATTTGTTTAGCATTGCAACGAAAGCCTGGCTTTCTGCGATTTTTTAAAGGCGTGCGTTTTTCGAAAAACTGTATCTATTAGGCATTTTTAATTGAAGAAATATGACACCGTATCCTCATCCCTCAAAATACTCATGTAGCAATTTTGATAAAAAAATATGCATTATTTATTTTTGTGTATAGCGCATAACTTTGAAAAAGTTAATAAATTAAATTCGTGGTATAAATACAGGGTGCTATATTTTCTATATTTTCTTTATTCTTTAGAAAATCGCAGAAAGCCTGGCTTTTGTGGAAATTTTAATCCAATACTTCCCAAACGATGACCAATAAAAAAATTGTCCCCTTTAATTCCCGCAACCTACTTAGATTTTAGGGAAAACCAGACACACTGTATTAAACCATTATAGGAAAAATATTCGGTAGTGACGGTAGAAGATAGGCAAGCGGTAAACCATAAAATACTTGCTTCTAGTCTGAAATAATCTAAGAAAATATACAAACATATTTTCTTACCTAAAAATCTAAAAGTAGGTTCGGGGAATTGAACAGGGCTATTTTTTTTATAGATATGCCCCCCAAGGTTGTCGTTTCAAAAGTATTGGGTTCGCATGGCCAGGAAAATTTTCTGCCATTTTTTAAAAAGGTGATTTTTTCGAAATGCTATATTAAGCATTTTTTAATTGGAAAAATAACACAGTAGAAAAATGTCCATTTATTATTTTTTTGTGTGGTGCCAAACTTAGAAAAGTAAATATAATTCAAATTCGTCGTATGAATCTATGATGCTATGAAATCAAAAACAAAAGGGGCTGAGTTTTTGAGCTACACCATTGAGTAAAGGAATAATAGAGGAAGAGGAACTGCTCCCGTGTTGTGAGTTGCTAACAGGTAAATTTGTAGAAAACAGGGATCGCCATCTAGTAGCCTTAGTCTCATCCCTTAGGTACGCCATCTAGTAGGCTGCAAAATTATTTAAAATCGATCGTTTCGCCTAACTCGGCATAATTTTTTGCAGATCCCTCTTCCGCGTAGCGCTGGACGTTGCCGGATCGCTCACCCCAAAAGTTCGATAGAACGCGCACCTGCCGGATCAGAACCGGCTAAAGCATGTGCGGGGCTAGGTTCCTCTTGAGAATGCGGGGCACTTAATTTTTGAAAACGGCGAGTGACTTCACAAAGCCGTTGAATGTATCTTCCCAATTAAATATTAAATCCCTATGGTTACCCCACCGGAATAGAATTTTTTGAGAGTTTTTCTTCCTGAATATTTTTTCTAGTCCACCGGTAGGTTTTCAATAGTTATCGACATTTTAATACTTATAGAGATTTTTCAACTTTCATTCTCAAAACTTGAACATTTATAAAAGGAAATTCCTCATAATTGAAAATTATGATTTTAAAAATATTTTCAACATTCAATGGACTTTTAGCACATTAGTTTTGTTAAAAATAGAGTACTTACTGGTTTTTTGAGGGACAGCGACACTCTGTTGTTAGCCATGACGAGAAGACTTGTAAAAACTGGAACAAGTACGATCACGGAAGTCGGTGAACTAAATGGAACTCTCTGATGTATGACACAATTTATAGGGAATAAATGTGACGTCACCAAAAAAAAGACCTCGTCAGGAAAAATTCTGAAAAGGTCCTAGAAGTGACATCTTCACCAAAGTAAAAAAGTTGAATTTTGGTTAGGAATAGGTCCCAGAATAGGTACTGTATCAGCGCTAAATCCTAATTTACATTTTCAATACAACAACCGTTCAAGTACGGGAACCCCAATTGTGGCCCAACAGGCTGAAGGCCTGTCGATTACAATTGGGGTTTGAAGAACGCTTACAAGATATTCGCGCAGGCGCAATAGCACAGTTTCGATACGTATGACAATTCCAAAAATTTTCATTTTTTTTCAAAAAATGCACTTTTAAAAGGTCCTGCGTCGATTGCAGGGTGAAATTTTGAGAAAAAAGTGATCCAAAGGCCTGAAATAACCCATTAACTTTGACAAGACAGGGCTGGAAAGACTCTGTTGCAAGTGGGAATATACAGGATTTTCAAAAACGGTTACTGACCAAAAAATTAAAAAAAAAACTTGTCCGGGAGGTTCAAGATCCAATAAAAAAATCCAATACGAGTAAATAAAAATTTAATTTATTCAAACCAAAGAAGTTATTTGAAAAACAAACGGAAATTTTCCAGTCTTCTAATTTTTTGTAAGTCCATCCGTTGACCCATTGTATTTAGCCGAAGGTCGACTGCCATTCAGACAGGAGAAATTTTTTACCAATTTTTTACAAAAAAAAATTTGTCTAAATTTTGTTTTACCAATTTGTTTTCATTTTTTTGCCAAAATTTTTTCCGAATTTTGAATTTTTGAAACTATTTTTTGAAAAGTGAAGGATGTCAAAAATGCTTACAAGACAAAAAAACCTAGTCAGTAAATAGTGGCTTATAAAAAGAAGGCGGGTTTTCACTACTTCATCAGTTCTTTCCAAGTGCTTCAAGATGAAAAAGATGGAGACCGACCTGGTGCCCTGGTGTAAGTGCCCCTCCCCACTGTAACAGAATAAATGTTAGACGTCTACGACTGGGGGCCGCAGTGTGATTGCAACAAAAACTGTAACCTCCGGCACAAGCAACAACATCTCAGCTGATGTGGCGTGAATAAGGTAACATATATCCTCAAGACACCAAACAACTCGTAGAGCAATGGCAAGGCAGCCAGAAGCTTCCAGCGGAACACGGCAAAAAACCTCCCTCAGAAGAACGGAAGAGCAGTCAGTCTCCCGCAGAAAACACCTGACCTCCCCTAAAAGGGGAGGTCAGGAGGTCCGTATCCGCCGGGCCTTAGCAAGGCCGCCCGGAGGATCTTTCGCCAGGCAGAAAGGCTGCGGTTGCAGCGTCTGTCTAGTGAGGGAGTAGAAGCACGGGTACGCGTTTTTCAACAAAATTGGAGCTTATAATATATAACCTATTACAGTATAACATATTTTAAAATATTACATAAAATAAAATCATTTAAAGATTGCCTGCCTAACGTGTGATAATCTACCACAAAGTAGTGACCTCCCCTGAACATAATAATAGAAAAAATAACGAAACCTATTTCAATCTAGGAAATCTAATGGACAAGTGGCCGTGCGGCCCCGACTCACGATTGCGCGTCGCCGTCATTTTCGCTTCCGTCCAGCGTGCCGGCGACGGTAGGCCGGGGACGGAGTCGGGCAATGATCAACTGATCTCATAATTATTTCATGTGCTTGAAAGTTGAATATCTTGGAAACTAAGAACTCTACAAAAAACTGTTTCAAATAAAAGTCGTAGCATATCAAAGGGGCTAATAAATGTTTATATGTCATATGACAAGTTGTTTTTTTTTTCAATGAAACCCTGCTGTTTTTATTTGATAAAAGCATTTAGCTTCTTTCTCGGAATATATTTCATTAGAAACATTTTTTTCTAGATTGTGGGTTTCCGGATATGAATTTTTGCTTCGTAGGAAAATAAAATTTTCTAGCGGTCGCGTCTTGGTATATAAAGAGTACACACGTTTTCTCCGCACAGCAGAGCTGTGGACACACTGAACCACATCGGCATCATGACTGCAGCAAACGCAGAGGAAAGTGATGGATGATATTGTTAACGTTTGTGAAAGGGCTTTTCGCTTGATAACAAGCGGTATGGATATGAGAACGCGAGAGGGCTGGCATAAACTAATTAACAAAAATATTAGGATCGTTTATGGTGCCATAAAAGCATGTCGATACAATCCTGGTACATTGAAAAAACAAATTTAGGGCATTTAAAAAGATTCCTAACTTACTTAAAAACGATGAAACACGCGGGGTGCGGAGTAAAAGCGAGTGGATGCGGTTGGGTTAATTGGGAAGACACTAAGTCAGCATTCAAAAGTAGAATTCGTTCGGGAGTCATTATAAATCTTAAGCATAAAGACATAGTGGATTTTTTGAATGACGCTTTCCGCCTTCTAAAACCACGCTTATCTAGAATAGTAAAAGAATACAACATAATAAAGATTAACACCGTTTTCTGTGGAGAATTTATAAAAAAATCGGGAGATGAAGAAATTTTGGACAATAAATATTTCAATATCAAAATGTCACTATTGTCTGACCCCCCACAGAGCTGAAACGTTGGTTCGCGGATAACGTTACCGACACCATTTTAAAGGCTCTCGAAGAGTTCCAGGAACGTGATTATGGCTGGGCGCTACATAGAATTTTAAGTTTGAAAAATAATATAAACAAAGTCGAAATGGGGAACCGCGGTGGGTTGTAAGTGAAATTACCGGATGAGATTTTAAAGAAAAGAGCTTGCGGTAACGTTGAAAACGATGTTGACGCGTGCTTCGCGTGGGCTGTCATTTCCGGGCTGTACCCCGTAGATCGTAATACAGAACGCACTAGTGCGTACCCCCATTATGCGGAAGTTTTGAACCTATACGGATTGGAGGACTTTCCCGTATGCTTAAAAAAAATTAAATGAAATTTCGGTAAAGGTATACGCCTTAGAGTTAGTATACAAAAATCCGCGTAAATTTTGTACTGGCCCGGTGCTATTGACTAATAAGAAGGTGGATAGATACGTGAACTTTTTATGGCTGGGCGCTGCATAGAATTTTAAGTTTGAAAAATAATATAAACAAAGTCGAAATGGGGAACCGCGGTGGGTTGTAAGTGAAATTACCGGATGAGATTTTAAAGAAAAGAGCTTGCGGTAACGTTGAAAACGATGATGACGCGTGCTTCGCGTGGACTGTCATTTCCGGGCTGTACCCATTATGTACCCCATTATGCGGAAGTTTTGAACCTATACGGATTGGAGGACTTTCCCGTACGCTTCCTAAAATCGCTAGGTTCGAAAAATTAAATGAAATTTCGGTAAAGGCCTTAGAGTTAGTATACGAAAATCCGCGTAAATTTTGTACTGGCCCGGTGCTATTGACTAATAAGAAGGTGGATAGATACGTGAACTTGCTACTCATTCAGGATCAATATTTCAGATTTAGGTCGTCTTGTTTAAATAACATGATCACGTTACAATTATCGCGTACGAGCTGCTTCGGAATTTTCATAGATAAGCGACGTCCACCGCTTTGTGTCGCCCCATCGAATAAACTTCTCTGATTTTATTTTCTTTATCGCAGGCTACATCATCAAATATGAATATCGAATTTTCTAGAGCTTCCGACGGATCGATGACATCCTCGTTTATCGTATACGGAAAGAAGCCGATGCAACCGACTTTTTTTACTACATGCTGCAATAATTGATATTTCGGTTGGTACAGGGTGGCCCATCCAAGCGGAAAAAGTGTGATACGTGGAGACACGTTAACATAAAATCGTCATTCAAAAAATGAGATTGTAGTAAAAATTAAGGGGAATTCGAGGGTGTACCCTAATTTTGTATACGGGGGTCGGTAAAAAAGTTATCGCGAAAAAACATTTGTTGCAAAATAAAAAAAAATATATTTTTTTACCTACATATCCATTAGAGAACCTTTAAGTAGTATTCCCGAATATTCAGTTTTTTAATATAACTTCCGGTTATAGCGGAAATGAAAGTGGTTTTCTCTATTTTACAACTTACGCATTTCTCTTAACCATCACAGGATTCCATTTTTAATTCTGAATCCAACGATATATAATTTGACCTATTTATCTCCAACCGTTTCCGAGATATTTATTATGACAAATTTATGACAAATTATGCATTCAACTTAATTAAAAATCTCGTGGAAATTATGAAACATTTATTATTTTTACTACTGTCATATTTATTATAACTTATAACAACAATATGATTAGTTATTAAAAATTAGTTAGAAGTTCATTTACATTAAATGTTCAATATGGTTTCCATTATTATTTACACATAACCTAAGTCTTTTTAAGAAATTTTTCCGGACATTTTCAAAGATTAAGGGACGATTGTTTAAACTATCAATTTCTAATTTTACTCGTCTTTTAATCTCCTCAACATTTTCGGGGCGGTTCTTATAAACTTTATTTTTTAAATGGCCCCACAAGAAAAAATCCAAGGGGGTTAAATCTGGACTAGGTGGCGGCCACCTTATCGTTCCATGTTTACCAATCCAATTTTCAAACGAATTGTTCAAAAATTCCGTTATGGGCCCACAGTTATGGAAGGAAGCGCCATCTTGCTGCCATATTAATTGTCTTTCTTGGAGTTGGTTAAGAACAATTAATGGCAACTGGTCAAAGTATTGTTCCAATTCGTTCTGGATTAAATGTAGGTTTTCCTACCTGTCATATTTCCTGAATCAAATAGAGGGCCCATTATAGAATTTCCCACAATTCCGCACCAAACACCCACGGAATTTCTGCCGGATTTCACAACTTCACGAAATGCCCGTGGATTGTCAACAGACCAAAATATACTATTTTTCCGGTTGTATATTACCGCCGTTGTAAATGTAGCTTCATCGGACCAAATAATTTGTTTAAAAAATCCAGCTCTACCTCTTGCAAAATAAAAGTTTAACATTGTTCGACAATATTCCAGTCTTCTTGCAGCATCTCCAGGGAATAGCCTTTGAACAGGTAATATTTGGAAGGCTTTAAATTTACTTAATTTCATTACCCTTTGTATTGTAGACCGGGGAATTTGTAAGTCTCTCGCTGCATCTCTCTGAGATTTTTCGTTATTTCTTCTGAAATAATTTAAAATTCGTTCCGTTCTCTCTCGTCCTCACTAATTCTAAACCCTTTTTTTCTCTTGCTAATCACACTTCCTGTCGATCTGAATCTTCGATACAACTTACATATAAATGAAGCACTCGGAACATTTCTATTTGGATATTTACGAGAATACTCCCTCAAAGTTTCTACGTATCTTTTATCATTTTTGATGAAGATCTCTAAAATATCACAGCATTCTTCTTTCAAAAATATTTTTTAAACTGCAACTACTAACAGCTTCAGCAACAAAATTTTAGACTAATCTGACACGTAAATAGAAATATTGAATTGACAGCCTACTCGCTTGTCAGTTTTATTATCATGGCTGACTTGATTTGTCATAAGTCATAAATTTGGTTTTATTGTTTGGCCTACTCAGATCGAACATCAGACACCGACCATGAGACCATGTATCTAGTTTGATGGAGCTTCTCTGATAAATATCTCGGAAACGGTTGGAGATAAATAGGTCAAATTATATATAAAATATATATTCCATATAAAATGGAATCCTGTGATGGTTAAGAGAAATGCGTAAGTTGTAAAATAGAGAAAACCACTTTCATTTCCGCTATAACCGGAAGTTATATTAAAAAACTGAATATTCGGGAATACTATTTAAAAGTTCTCTAATGGACGTGTAGGTAAAAAAATATTTTTTTTTATTTTGCAAAAAATGTTTTTTCGAGATAACTTTTTTACCGACCCCCGTATACAAAATTAGGGTACACCCTCGAATTCCCCTTAATTTTTACTACAATCTCATTTTTTGAATGACGATTTTATGTTAACGTGTCTCCACGTAGCACACTTTTTCCGCTTGGATGGGCCACCCTGTACAACGATTTGGTATATGCGTTCGTTTTACCACACCCGCTAGGTCCACACAAGTCTGGTAGTAGGGTACCGTGTTTTGATTTCGATAGGGAGACAAACTTGCTGTTGCTGAACTTGCATCTTGTCAACTGAGAAATTCTGCGTGCGGCTTCTCAATATATAGGTGACTGACCCCAAAATAAAATCAAGTTTTTTGTTTTAAAAACTTTATTGGTTTTCTACATTTACTACATAAATAGCTTACGGTAGATATACACGCACATTTTCACGTATCATTGTTCTGCACAAAGGACATGAGGAGATTTGAAGTGCGCATTCCATGCAGAACATTACCTGACCGCAGGGAATCATCACAACCTGTATATCGTTGTTGTAGCAAATTTTACATAAATTAATTTTTGATGCGGTTTGAGGTTGACGAACTACGGTATCTTCGACGACGGAGTTTGGTAGTATTTCGACCACTAGCAAGGATTTAATATCCGCGAACGTCGTATTATTAAGTACCTCTTTACTTGCTTGGATGAAAGGGCAACTGGGGCTCCAACTTGCGTGGTCTTGCAATGGATTGTCGCCATCTGCCCACCGGTAGCCTTCTATGAAGCAAAATTGACCACGTCTTCATAATCTGTGTAATGGAATCCTGATTCAGTCAGTTGTATTGGGGAAATCGACGGATTTGACCACTTCGCGAAAGATTTCAATCTATCATTTCGGATTCGATAGTCAAACACTTCTTCCATTTTTACACAGTAGGGACATGCTTGCTGTGTTTAAATAGGTATTAAACCGAAGTGGGAAGAGTTTGTGGTGTGGGGAATCTTAATGGGAGGCGCGTGCCTCCCACTACCGAGCTAGGCAAACAATTTCTCGCAATTTATGAAACTGTACATCCACATTGACTCTTGATTGTGGTGTGCACACATCGAAATGCCTTTTTTAAAATTTAAGTACGCCTGAATGGTGTTCCAGATTAATCACTTCGGCATCGATGGTTTCTCGTAGGAAGTGTTCTTTCTGTTGGCCCTTGACGTAGACGCGCTCGACACTGAGATATTTTTTAAGGAGACCTTCCATCTCGACGTAGTCCACATGCTTGCTGGTTACATAATAAAAATGATTGTCACCGCTTTCCTCTTCGATATTTGGTATGCGGTCGTACGTGTGGAATCCCAGCAAAGCTAAGCCGTATTCGGCGTTTGGGACCAAAACTATCGGGCTATCGCAATCGATAGAGAGCGTGGATGTACGTCCGTGCAGAGTAAATAACAATGACATGACTGGCGACTTCTAAGGTGGCATCCACCTTTTATATAGAAATTCGAGACACAAATGACCGCCATTTATTTCGTTAAAATTTTAATAGGCATCGTTATTGTACGTGACTTTGACACCCTTTCCAAAATATCGAATCAGTTCTTTAGGCGGTTTTAAAGTGCCAAAGCTATCGAAATATTCTACGGCGCGGCCTCTTTTTTTGTAAGCTACCCACTGTGTTCCTTTGTTGCGCTGCACGTCTAAATTTAAAATGGCCGCTTCGTTAATTCTTGGCGTCGACGGAAGAGTATCTGTCATAAACACGCCTCTGAAATGTGGTATTTTTAAAATTTCTACGTAATTCGATATGTCTGCGTCGTACAGCGGCCTATTGGGTAGTTTCATTGGGAGTTTTTTGTTTCTTCAGAAACAGTCCTACCCCCTTTTTATTTTTTCGTAAATATAAACCAGAACCTTCTTTTCCAATGGCTTCCATCGCCTGATTATGTCGTTTTTGTTCTTCTTTCTTGGCATTGTTTTGCGTCGCCTGCCACCGAACCGAGAGCACCCAAGACCTTTAGCAGATGAAGTAAAGGAAGAAATCCACCGGTTTGCTGAAACTGAATTGTTCGGGAAATTTTCTTTCCACCCGCTTTCTTTACGGCTATTCGTGCTGCTTTTAAAGCAACCAGCGATGCCTGCATCATGTCGTTCATTCGACTGTTACTTTTTTTTTTTTTCAGAGATCTCAACTTTTTTGTCAATGTCTCTTTTAAACGAAACTGGGCGGTTCTTTATACCCATGCCGACCTTGCGTTTGGCCTAGTATTTGTAACGAACCACGCGGCAGCTTTTTCACCAAATTTAGCGTCCCTTGATTTCACTCGCTCCCACGCTCGATCTTCCAATTCTCTGTCAGCTTTATGTCTCTATTCCAAAAACTAATTTTTTGAGTATGCAATGTCGTGATCTTTACAAGCTGCATCCAGCTTTTTCCCAAGTGCCAAGTTTCAGCATATACATATTTTTTTGATACATAAATAAAACAAAGGCAATGGTTTTAAACGTATATTAAAATAATTATAGGGTTCAAGGTTCTACAATAAATTCAATATTTTTAGTCCTGCCGACTGGCCCAATACTCTTCAGGTAATCCATTGTCGATATTCTTGTTCAGGGCCCTCGATCCGCTGGGGCTTAAACTGTGCAGTGTAGCGTTGCGGTAGCACCTTTTTAAATTCGTCGCACTCTACGAAGATTTTTTCTCCATACTGCGTGTTCACCTTGTCCGAGTAGCGTGCCATGGGTAAAAGGGCGGGGGGAGCTATTTTGTTTTAACAAAGTAAACAAAATATATAATATTTTATGAGTTAGGTAAAGCTATAAACAAAAAAATAACTGCTACTTAATTAAAATAATAATCTTCTTGTTTTTAAATATTTAAGTTTGTTTGTTTCTTTTCAATACTAAGTAATGATAAGTTATATTTGTCCTTTCCTGAGTCATTGAACATCTTTGGAAATTCAAAATTTTGTTTAAGCTGCTAAACAACATTTCTGCTTCAGGGCAGTTGCAAAGTATGGTGGAAAATATTTTTAACAAAACAGTGATAGCAGGAGAACTAACGGTGAGTGATGAACTTGCGAAGTGGATGTAACGACGACTCGAAGAGCGAGGAGAGACCGAAAGAGGAAAGTCAAGAGCGGCGGCGCAGAAAAGTAGTGAAGAAAGCAGCGTTGCCAACCCCTCCTTTAAAGGAAATGTCGGCCGGGGAAAATGCAAAAATAATACAAATAATAGACCATAATATTGTCGTGATTGTACATACGTTCAATTTTGCAATTGCACTAGAGCACAAAGGACGGGTTAGAGCCAATGAATAGGGGTTCTTTATTCATTGGTTTGAGCTGAGGGTGGGGGGGGGGGTGAATGCCCCCCCCCGTGCCTCCCCTACGACACGCTACTGCCTTGTTCACCACCTTTATTTGAAATTTTTCGCCCACAACCAAATTCTGCAAACTCTCGAATCTCTTCAAGACCAAATTCTTGTTCAAACTATCCACGAACGACTGCATTTTGTTGCAAGTGGCTTAGGCATAGGAATTGTTTTTTTACTGCAAGTGGCTTAAGAATGGTGCTCCATCATACATATAGACGTCGGCAAGCCATAACCTGAGAAATGCGGCTTCGAAGAATCGAAGGTCAACTGGTGGGTCACACGTGTTCCAAACGGCAAGTGAGGTCACACGTGTCCCTGTGACGTCACGTCACTTTATGGAGATTAACATGAGGGTCGTGAGTTGGAACTCTCATAGTATATCTACTCTTGACAATTCTTGCTCTCGACGAAAGAGAGAGAATTTGATCTACACTCATAATATTCAATTCTGAAATACTTTCCTTTATGAATGTTTACCGTATTACGTCGTAGTAGGTTCTTCTATAGTGTATTACCGAATTTTGAGCATTACCTAAAGTCGATAAATCTCCGTATTTAAATGTCAATAATTTGTAAACCGTAAGGATTAAAAAAATTGCCAATAAGAAAAATATAAGTAGGCAAAAATATACAATTCCGGTGGTCTATCTACTAGGATTTGGTTTGAAAAAAATATATATTCAGTGAGTTGTGCACAAGCAGTATTCAACAATTGACTTGTAAAGTCTCAAATTATTCCTTAACCAATGCAACTTCATGCCACGATTTTAAATGCTGTCGATTTCCTAAAATACACCTCAAAGTTTTAGCTAATGGTGAACATAAATGGGTTCAAGTTTAGTTTTCAATAATATATGAGAAACCCATATTTTTTTACATTTTCGAATTCCAGGCGATACCTATACCTACCACATACAGAGAGATATTTTTTCAACATTATTACCAGTGGCTTATCGGAGGGGGGGGGGGGCGGCTAGAGCCCCCTCAGGAATTTCTACGGAAACTTTTATGTTTAAAAATTCAGCAATTTTTGTAACTTGTCTCAATGGGTTACGAAGATTTCCACGCAGGTCGTTTTAGCAGCCTCCGTGGGAATATTAGTACATGCCCCATATCCAGCGGATGTGCTGACTAAAGCTGCAAGTGTGCTGTTGGCTCCTGCCTGGACTTCATTTGTTGCTTCCCAAATCATGCCTATCTCAAATAGCATGAAACACGTGTATGCGGTTACTAGGTATTTTTTTGTTAATTTTGAGTGCTTTCCCATTCACACTTTTTCCTTATAACTATTTTTAAGAATATTTTGGAACAGGTATAATTTTCCACCTTAGAAAAGCCCCTGTCAAAAACCACCATTATTACTAGAGAGACCGTTTTCTTCAATATCTTTAGATTAGACTAAAAAAATTCACTCCAGCCGGGACTCGAAACCGGCTCTCCTACTGTGGCCGTAGGCACTTAAGCAACTAAGCTACAGGAGATAAGTACGGGTTCCATTGGCTACGTGCTATTTATTCCGTTTGGTATTAGTTAGTAGCGGTGAGATGTAGGATACTTCGGTCTTATACAGCTACCAGAAGGGGTTAAAGGATGCGTAGGGTAACCATTCATGATTGTTATGTGCACTTCCTATTTGTTCATCAACCCCCAAAATTCGATATTTAGCTACATAATGCAAGTATCGAACGTGGAAATTCTAACCTACAATATCAAGCCAGAAATATTGACAAATAAAGATGTTTTAGTACCTGTTATTATAAACAATAAAGGTTATTTATTATTTATAATTACAGGTACTAAAACATCTTTCTTTAATAAATAATATCACAGACTAACAAGTAAAAACTCGGTTTTATATAACTTTTCTGTAGAATCCAATAGCGTAATGAGATTTTTGCATGCTTTATCCATTTCGGAGATATCCCGGATGTAAATGTTAAACCGCAAGTGGCAAAAACGGGACACCCTGTACATTTCACAAAATGTAAACATCACACTACTAAGTTGTGTTTTAGAAATGTTAAAATAACCTTTCTGACAACAAATTAAGTCAGCTCCATAGTCTCCCAGCAAACAAATCATCCATTGGCACCTAATATTGGCCCAGAAGACATATGACACTGGCCATTAAAATATAGGTTGGCCTATGCCAGTTTTATGCCGGCAAAATGAAGGCAATCGTTACGTATTCAAGACGTAAATATCCAGTATTGGCCCAGACAGTATTTGACATTGGCAGTCGACGGGTGAATCCTACGTTGATTTGATACTGGCAAAATACTGGTTTATGGCATCGGGCGGTATTGGCCAAAATTGTCACGTCACAAAAATGCCGCAACGCGATTGGCAAAAACCGTCAGGTGACTTCACGGATCCTGCGCTCTTCTGCGGGAGAGAGTAGGAAACCGGAGAGGACGCGAACCGTTGACGGACGTCGGCCATTCTGTGTAACTTGCGTTTGTTTGATGCATTGTTGTGGCCCATGGCCCATATGTTGTGTCTTGTATATTCCAACGTCCTCCTGAGGGTTGTTGTCCAGATTTCAGCCATAGAGGAAGATATAAGAATACTCCTTTGTAATCTTTCGTACATGAACTGAAGGTAAGTACCTATACAATTTAATAATCTGGTGTTTTTATAAGGATATGTAGTGTAGATATATAATGCCACACAACAATCGTTATTACATAGACAAAACCCTCAGCTGGCAAAATGAGAAGAAGAAGGGTAACACGGTCCGGCAAAGACGAATAAAACAACAAATATAGGAAATAAATGTCAAACCGATAATAACCTCACTTAATTTGCCTGGCGTGTCGGATCATTAACAAAACAATTGTTCCAGCGATCTCCGGCCGGGTAATTCACATTCAGCACCTTTAAAAAAAAACATTATACATCCCAAAAATATTCCACAGGTATCAACTGGTGAAATACTGACAATCAAGCCCGGCAACGGAGCAAATTACTGCCAAGTTTACCAGCACTTCCTAGCACCAAGGCCTCGTATATAAGCCAAGACTGGGTCCGCAATGCATGAAACAGTAAGAATTTCAAAGCTTCGACCTATTTGGGTTTTAATATAAACGACTCGTTTTAGTATTCGATGAACTCCCTATGTCTGCGGTTACAATGGAGCCCGGCGACAGTGATTATTGAAGTGGTCGATGAAAACATATGCAACTCGTGTGAAACAGTTTACCCTATGAAGATGCCAATGGTAAATACAATGATTCAAACTTAATCCTGTG
Organism: Pseudeuparius sepicola; assembly: GCA_963920635.1. Lineage (NCBI taxonomy): Eukaryota > Metazoa > Arthropoda > Insecta > Coleoptera > Anthribidae > Pseudeuparius > Pseudeuparius sepicola. Next base: position 25,868,878 of record OY987302.1, on the reverse strand, counting down.
TTTGTTCTTACTTTGGAAAAGAAGTCTATTCGAAACCAGTATTTGAACACATATATCTTAGGAAGTGGCTATTTATACGTCCGACGGATACAAACGTCAGTATACGTCTTGCGCTCTCATTGGCGGGCTGAGTCACGTGACTTCTTTGGACGTGCATTTAACTATGTACACGACCGAAGCCGAAGTAAACTAATATTTAGATAGATACGTCGGAAGTGCATTTTTCTCAAGCATCTTTGCAATAAGGAGCGTATGCACTGCTCCTTTTTGGGGGATAGACGCTGCCGTATGAAAAAAGTAGTGGTAATAATTTCCAATGGTGTAACTCACCCCCGATTTTCTTGAAATTTTGGCTAGGTAGGTACCCCGTATTTTCGCCCGATGCGACGTTCGGCGTTGTAACCCACCCCCGATTTTCTTGAAATTTTTGCTACCCCCCGACATTTGCCACCTGCGATGCCCCCGACATTGTCGGGGGGTAGCCAAAATTTCAAGAAAATCGGGGGTGGGTTACATCATTGTAAATAATAAAATAACCACTTCATTTTTCATTCCGCAGCGCCCATCGCGGAAAAAGTAGGGCATACGCAATATAAAATGAGACAAGATAGGTCTGAATAATCTCGGACATCATCCAATCGACTTAGTAAACAAGCCGATTCATAATCCATCGGACGGTAGAAGTAAGGTTATGTGTCACGTGGCTCAATCGACCAATGAGAGCAAGACGTATACTGACGTTTGTATCCGTCGGACGTATAAATAGCTACTTCCTATATCTTAAGATATTATTATTTATTTTTTATATACAGAGTGTCTCACTTAAGAGTGAAACAACTCTATAACTTCTTTAATTTTTAACCGACCAGAACGAAATTTTTACCAAAGGTAGATGTCATTGTTGCCTACTTATTTCCAAAAAATTAGTTGCCTACTCCAAAGTCAAAGCCACCAGCGATGCCACAAACCAGGCTAAAAATCCGAAAGTCATATTAGGCTTTTTTTTCAAAAAAATTTACTAAAAAAAGTTTTTCAGAATAGATTCAGAACCCTAAATCCAAAATTTTGTCAAAATCAAAAAATATTAATGTATTTTTTAGGTGCTGCGCAATTAAATCTAAAAAGAAAAAAATGCAGCAAAAAAAATGGGTTAGAATAAATAAAAATGTGAGCAAAAGAATGGTTACCTATAGAATATCACAGACCTTGTATATAGGTACTCGTAGGTCTGCGTCTCTATGCTGTAGAAAAATAGAAACTTACCTACCTAAGACTATGATGTATAATAAATTCAAAGAAAATATATTATTTTTTAAGTACATATTAATCTGTTCAGTATAATATTTAAGAGAGGATACACGATTGCCAAATCTGTCAAATCCTATATTAATGTGAGAAATTTACGTTCCAATATTTAGTCACTTTTGTAATAATTTAAATAGGAAATTTGTTTTCATCACCAAGGTTTGATGGTTTGACAGCCATTTGGTTGTCTATCCTTTCATAAGTATTTTACTTAGTGATTTTTATTTGTGTACCCAAAAGGCTGCTGACAACTTGGGCGACTTCACTCAAAATGTTATTTTGTGGATTTTAACGCTATTGTACTTTTTTTCAAAAAGTAATTCACAAGAAAGTTTTTTGTTGTCATTGGGCACTACAAGAAATTAGTGCGGTAGTCGATAGTTTGTTTTATGCATTTTTTTCTCGAAAACTAGGTACCTACCTACTATCGATTAGGTACCAAACCAATTTCTTGTAATGACTAGGTGCCCATTGACGACAAAAAACTTTCTTGTGAATTACTCTTTTGAAAAAAAGGAACAATAGGGTTAAAATCAATAAATAACATTTTGGTGAAGTATGTTTAACGGGCCAGCACAAGTATGATACTTAATAAGCAGTTTTACTATATCGTTGGCCACCACTGTAATGGCCACCATACATTGGGCCAGTATAATATCAGTATGTTGAACATCCGGCAAAGTAACAGTGGCCGACCTCTGGCCAGTGTGACCTATTTGCATTGGCCCAGTATAGATTGCCACTGATTCGCCGTTACGGCAATTTCTGGCCAGCACCTAATCGGCCACAGATTCGCCGGATGAAAATGTTTGCTGGGCTAGTAAAAAAATTACCTACGGGGAATTTAAACCCTTCAACCTGAAGCTTACAAAACCATGAATAATTGCCCCTTTTGGTTTATAAACATTAGAAACTCATCTCAGTCTCTTTCTGACTTCATATTCATCTCCTTCACACCGACTATTTTCTACATTAATTATTTTAAGTGTCTTACATAGAGACTTCCAGTGTTCCATCTTTTTACATTTTGCGCACCTAGTACTCCATGATGGACATCTCTGTCTTGGATGTCGTTCCTTGCCGCAGAAAAAACCCACAAAATATCGATTTGATATTTCCAGTTTTTTGAGTTGGAGTGTGTTGTGGGACTTAAAATATGACTTGTTTTGTGAAAACCTGCAAAATTTTGCCCAGATTAATGTCCGTTGGTTCGGACGTATCTTTTTACCAGTAAATGTTGGATATTTCTTTCAAAATTTTGTTCTCTAATATTCCTATTAGATAAAGCATGTTTTTATCGTTTTTCTCCATAGTCTTACTAACAGTACAGTACTAACATATTCTCTGGGATTAAAATGATTGAACATAGTAGTACCAGCACAGCTTTATTTAAGTTAAAGCGTTGACTGCTGTATTTATACCGTACTTTCACCGTTTTAGTAGACATAGCCATGGCTGGGCGGCGCGCCGCCGTGTATTCGGCTAGGTTCGTCAGTCGTTGGCGGGGGGCGGGGCGTGTTTTTTGCTCGCAAAACTCGACTGATAAGCGGTGCGGGACTACTGTGTACTCCCCCCGCCAACGACTGACAAACCTAGCTGGACGCGCGGCCTATTCCCCTATGTCTACTAAAACGGTGAAAGTACGGTATAAAGACTTCTCACGGCTATAGCTTTATGTCCTGGAAAACAGTTGGCTCTGATGGCTAACAATGTGTTCTGCATTGTATTTTATCTCCGGAAAGCGCATGGTGAGCCAAAAATGTTTCAGACTTGACAGCCGTGAGCAGTCTTTAATAATATATCAGTCAACGGTTAAAGTTTTAAAGTTTGTATGTACGGGTAACAACTCTATACAGATGAAATCTAAGTTAAAATATGGATGTTATACATACGCAAATTACGCAAATTTTATCTATTTTTGCTCCTAAGCGCAGAACTATGCGCAATGGAGCCATGAGCATTATATGTACCTATACATAAGTGTGCGCAGCGCCCTCAGAGAAATAACCAAGGATAGAAGGAGCAAAGCATCAAAATGCACACATTATAATCAACTAACATCTAACGCAAATTTACCAAAGTAAACAAACATTACACATAGGTAATAGGTTATGTCCTGAGAAATATCACTTTGGCCAATCACCACACACCTTTTGTGTCCCATTTGTATACTAAATTAGTCACTATTTCCTAAGTACTAATAAATAGTCTATAAATTAAAAAAAAACACTTGAAAGTACAAAAAATACACACGTAAACAATCACCGGCGGCGTTGCCCTGTTGGACGATTTGAGGGGTTTCTTGACGATTTTATTAAAGTGATAATTAGCATACTACATATAATTGCAGCGGGATTTAGTTTTAGTTTAAAATTGTCACATACAAGGAATTAATAGCTAGATTTCTTAATTTAATGTTATGGGAGGTGTGTTTTCATTTAATCCCATTATTAAACCTGTATTTAAAAATAAATGAAATGCTGTAAACGATGAAGTATGAGGCATCACTCAAGATGTGGACTCTGTTTACTTTTTGTTGTTATTCCCTTTATCCTTGGTTATTCCTCTGAGGCAGCGCCCATCGTAGCCGACTACCACAAACGATCTGCCAAAAGCCATACCGCCATAACTGTTATATAAAAAAGTTGGGGCGGGTTTTAGTGTCTCAAGCAAGCTAAAATTTCAACAATGGTATCAAAATATGTCTAACTAAGAATAAAAATGGCGTAACTAGTTTTTTTTTTGGAAAATTCCAGTTTTCTCTGAATTTATTCCAGTTAAAGTCACCACACTGTATTTTATCTCTTCCCATTTCTTATGTTTGCTCCCTTTCTAGTCTAACCACGTTTATTGACTTCGTTTAGCTTATTTTTCAATAATAATAGTTGGTCGAATCCAATTAAACTGCCGAATCAATTTCGTATTCAAACGGATTTCAATGTATTCTCTATTTAATTCTGAACTAACCTTGACAGTTGGAGCTTACGTCGGTTAAAGAAACTTTTTCAGCTTGTCGACCTCGGCCTATTTGATTTTCTATAAATATTCAAGGATTTTCCGACCACTTTAAAACTTTGACTGTCAGTGCCAATAGTAAATTAAACGCAATAGTCTTAATGCTTTGTACTGGCGTAAATACTTATGCTCTACCTGAATATATCGCAATTGCATCAAAAGCATATTTACAAATTAATTTGATAAGAGGAAAAGAAACATGGGAGTGAGTTGTTATAATGCGCTAAGTTGACGGTATAAAACCAATTATTATACAGGGTGTCCGGTAAGTATGGGGCAATCTCGCGTGATCAGGTAGGGGACGTCAAAATATTTCCATTGAGCTTCACAACTACGGATCAAATTTCAATAGTTACTGAGATACAGGGCATTGTATTTCTTTTTTTGAAATTGAGTTATGGCAATATCTCCCAAAAGAATAAGCTGCTGAACTGTAATTTGGTACTACTACTACACTAATATTAATTTTTGCAAAATATTAACGCTATTTGGCTGAAAATCGGTGGCAACCAAACGACCTAGAAGATTTTTATTTCCGGAAACAATTAGCAGATTGTGAGTAAATTATTAAAACACCCCTAAAAACACAACAAAATGCAATTTTGTTTGTAAAATTTTGTGCGTTTATTTTATGTTTCTTTAGATTATCTTTTAAACTGGTATAGAGGTACTTATTACGAAAAATATTCACTTCTTTTGTTGAGTACTTTTGTACATAGATACACTCAGTGGCGACGCGTGACAATCACTCTGGGAGGGGTAATAAAGGGTTGGGCTAAGTTATAGCTATATGAAAAAATAAAAAAGATTAAAACAAAAAAAAATAATTTTTAATCAAAACTCTGAACATTTTCAAACACTTAAGACTACAGTCTAGTTTACACACAAGACAATCTGCAACTACTTGTTATTGTTAATAACAAACATTTTTGAAGAAAAAAAAAACAAAACTTATTAAATATTTACAAGACATCTACTTTTTTTAATTTTTGAAAATTTATCGATAACTTTTTCGGGATCGATTTTAATAACTCTGTTTATATACATAAGCGCCAATCCAACTAATCTTTCTTGGTGAGTAGTTGACCTAAGCCAGATCTTTATATAGTCTATTTAAATAAGAAAAACTACGCTCTGCACTAGCAACGCTTACTGGCAATACCACCAACAAAGACAGAGCTACGTTAATTGTAGGGTAAATAAGTTTTCTTGAAATCGGCAAAGAAGTGTCCCAAATTCGTCATTAAAAGCTCAGAAATCGGCACTGAAGTAACCCATTATTGTACAATTTTTCCAATAAGTAGGCCTTGGAGAGATGTAAACATCAAACGTCAGACGCGGAGCCATCGTCCGTCAAAAGTGACCAAATATTCAAAACCCATTTAACTATTCGTACACATTGCGAAATTGTTACCTATAGCAGCGCAATCTATCAGTATAAATATTTTAGTAGGTTTGAATATCGATAGATTTATTATGGAGGCTGAACAACAAGCAGCAGTTTGGTTTTTCTGTTCGAAGCCGCCGTGTCTTTGTCATACTTGACCTAGGTAGAGTTATCGTCAAAGTCAAGCAACACCGCGCGTAGTCGGTTCATGGACGGGTGATCCCTTATTATTATTTTCTTGCCTAATAAAACTTTTTTTCCGATTTCAGTTTTGAGATTAGGAGGTTTAGTATGCCACCCGTACCTGCGTTGGTAGCTTTGCTTTAGCTTAAAAATTGGCGTATTGTTAGGACAAATAGCATAATTTTGAATTCTTATAAAACCAATACATTATTTACGTGATGTTTTTTTACTACTCGTAGCATCAGAGAGATTTTAGCAATGGTAAGATTTTATATTAAAGGCAATTAGTAGATAAGGGTAGGTATTTGTATTATTCGGAGTGGCAAAATAAATAATTGGCGGAATATTGCTATAAATATCAAGATAAATATATTATTATGTATAATATTAAATCATGTCTCATTTATAAAATAAAATGTGAGACGTATCCAGTTTTTGTTAAGCTACGCCATAATACTCGCTATAATACAGAATATTTCCCAAGGTAGGTAGAAAAACTGAAAATAAAATCTATATATCCGATCTTTTCTCTTAAAATCTATATATCCCGGTTTTTTCTTATAATTTATACTGGATACCTTAGAACTATATGAGGGACAAGGAAAACAAATGTTCTTTAATTTTTTATTGGTAGTCCCAAGGGAAAATATCTCGTCGGCGGTGGTATTTGGATGGAGTAATTATTTCATGGCCTGCTATGATTTTTTAAAATAGCTAATTTTCAAAAAACCCTATTAGGAATTTTTTACGACAAAATGTTATTAAGAGAACTTGTTCAGAATGAAAAAACGAGTAGAATTGCAAAATTTCAAAAGTCTAGGCCTTCTTTGATTTTTAGCTTTTTCGCCTTTTCTCCCACTTTTTTCTCAGAAATGTGTCCTTTCTGGAGCTTTCACGTCAAAATATTATTAAGGAAACTTGATCATCATGAAAAAATAAAATTTTGTCGTAAAAGCTCCAGAACGGACACTTTTCTAAGAAAAAAGTGGGAGATAAATCTAAATATCAAAGTAGGCCTAGCCTTTTGAAATTTTGCGAATCTAGTCAGTTTTTCATTCTGAACAAGTTTCCTTAATAACATTTTGTTGTAAAAAACAACCCTAATGGGGTTTCTCGAAAATTTGTTATTTTAAAAATTCATAGCAGGCCATGAAATAATTACCCCATCCAAATACCACCGCCTATGAGATACTCTCCCTTGACACTACCAATAAAAAAATAGAGACCATTTGTTTTCCTTGCCCTTCATAATATATTTCTGAGGTGTCCAGTATCAAATTGGAATACACTGTATATGGTATGCATGTCCTGGCAAAATTTGGCGGGGGGGGGGGGGGGCGAATCCTTATCGCCGCCACTGGATGAAAGTGTCAATTTCTACCTATCTCACAAAGGGCGCCGCTTGTGCTATTTTTGGATCGTTCTCTCACTCCTAACTTTTTTGGGGTTATATTTTTGATCTTGCAGTTCGGTGATTTTGGTGCTGCTTTTCATAATATGCAAACAAATGTGTATACTTGTTTCATAACGATAAAATCAATCATTTGCATTGAAATTGGCAAAACGTGACCCAAAACACCAGTTAACTCCCAACATTCGAAATATAAAATTTTCTCCTACCGCTTTCAAATATTACAGATCTACTTTACGTTCAAAATGAAGAAAAAATGCCAAATTGACATTGGTCAAAACACCATTGATTTCTTTGAAATAGGGTGTCCCTATTTTTTTCAAATTCAATTCTTTCTATTTTGAAAGTGAATAATTTTTGGCACATTGTTCATGTTTCTCACTTTAAATGGTACAGTAGATCTGACCCATTTGAAAAGGGTAGTTGAAAATTTTATTTTTCGAATGTTGGGGTTAATAGGTTCTTTGGAGCACGTTTTGCCAATTTCAACGCAAACGGTAGATGTCATCGTCATGAAACAAGAGTATACTTTTGCTGCAAAATGAAAAGTTGCACTAAAATGAGGGACCTACAATACCACAAAGATAACCTTAAAAAAGTTGTGAGTAAAAGCACGATCCAAAACTAGCGCAAGTGCGCCCTCTGTGAGATACGTAGAAATTGACACTTTCAGCTTATTTTCCATCCCCAGAAACACAGCAGTGCCAAATTACAGTTCAGCAGCTTTAATATTTTGCGAGATATTGTCATAATTCAATTTCAAAAAAGAACTACAACGCCCTGTATCTCAGTAACTATTGAGATTTGACCCATAGTTGTTAACAATGTCGTTAAAACCTATAGACGTGGTGCCCCATTGTTAAAATGCCCTTTATTTTGACTCCAAGATTAAATATATCCATACTTACTACTCTAAAAACATGCTACAAAGACAGAAAATCAACCATCAACCAACTATACACCCGGTGATTCCCGGTTATAGTTCCTCCAGAATCACACTTAGATATCGCATGTTTTTTCTTGTTTGGGGGCGCCGGAAGCATCGGAACCTCACCTGAAGACTCGGGGGATGGTCTAACAACGCCAGCCTCCAAGCCCAGAGTCGAAATAAGTTCGCTACGGCTCGACAAAAAGGGGCAATTTCTGACAATCTCGCGACATTTTCGGACTAATTTAATGGAGCACTTAGATTGTGATTAGTTCCGGGCGTCAAGCGTTTATCAAAACAAACCTGTCTATAGGTTTTGACGTCATTGGTTGTTACTTACCAGACACCCTGTGAAGGCGAAAACTAAGAGTTACATAATCCAAAATTTCTCAAATTATAACCACAGGTATTTTTTCGTCAAAACCGCTTCCCAAAGAAAATATATATTTCCCTCCAATGAGTTCTACGTCGAAATAAACAAAAATGTTTCTGCCAAAATCGAAAATATTCAAAGAAAAAATTTTCGTAGCAGGTACCTGGTATTTCGGTCGGGTCAGAACATTTGAAAATTTGTTGTAACCAATCATATAATAAATAATGCTGTGCCTTTATATTTTTCATTCCAGCTAACAGATTTCTTCTGCATCGCGCATTCTTCAACACTAACGACCATAGACTAACGATCCTTTAACAAACTTTTAACCGCAGACATTGTATTATTTATTTGTTTGCTGTAGATTAACTCATCCCTAAGGTAGTTTTTAGGTTAATGTTCATGTTCATGTCAACCCAACTTTCTTCAGTTTCGTTTTGAATCTTGATTTTTGTTGAACAATTGTACTTTTATCAAAAACCAGAAAACAAAAAAATTATGTTGGATCAGATAGTTACGATACGAGATGCTTGGACCAAATTTCAACTCGATCCGTTAACTAGTTTTAAGAAAATAGTGATCTTTGTGGGAAGAAGTACAATATTACGTAACTGGTTACGTAAAGTTTGTTATCACTTACTATACAGTCAGTATTAGGGTCGGAAAAATATCTATATTTAAATATAAAATATCTATATATCGTAATATCACTATATCGATTAGCGGAATATTGATTCATCGGGCTATCGATCCAGAGATGTTATGAATAGGTATCTGTAAACTAGTTCTTCTAATTACTTTCTTTAGATTCTAAACAGCTAAAAGACTTTTGGTGAGCAGACATATATTTATAATATTCTCAGAATAATCTGACATCAATCATTGTTATAATATCTACACCCGCGATCCATAACATACACGGTGAACAACTACTTATATTCTAACATTCGGCCATCCATCATAACGAGCGTCCTCGCACGTCAAAAATAATCTTCAAATCTTCTTGGCTTCACTATTTGTCGTTTTGGTCGGTGATTCTTAGTTTCTTCGTTTTTAGTTTCTTCTCCATGCCTCACCTTAGCTTTGGCTTCACTTCTGTCTTCCGTTGTTGATGTTTTTTTTATATCTTCATTATTTCTTTCTTCATCCTTCATTTCTTCGTCGCCGTCTTCATCTTCAGTTTCGTTATGATTAAAATAATCTTTTAATTGTGACACATGTGCTGTAGTAAGTTGCCTACGATCTCCTTCCTCTACCACCAACTTGTCAATTCGGTAAGTATCCGATGGTAAGTTCTCAACAACCACAAAAGGTCCTCTATATTTAGACTGGAGATTTGTGCTTTCACCTATTCAACATGTAGGTGCTTTTACTACTACTATCTCTCCTACATCGTACTCATGTCCTATGTATCTCTTCTTATCAAATTGTGCTTTGTATAGTTCTTGCTGTTTTTGTACTTCTTCTGCAACTTTTTTTCGGATTTCTTCAAGTGAATGGTATGATCTTCCCACAATTTCATTTTCTATTGAAAGTGTATATCACCATGCATCTCAGCTTGAATCACTGGAATGATTGTACGATTTACACGCTCGACCATACCATTTGCTTGTGGATGTCTCGGTGAGTTCAACACTAATTGAATGCTTTTTGTTTCTGTATGTACCTGTCTTTCGAGACAATCGCTTTTAATATGCCCTTCTTTTCTACAATAGTAACAAACGGGCCGTGATCTGGTACACTCTTCGATTAAATGATTCTTTAATCCACACCTATAACATTTCTTATTTATTAATCTATTTTCTGTTTTATCTACTGCTGGTGTTGGTCTTGTAGCTATTTGATCGCTCTGTCGATCATTCCTTATATAATCGTATTGAGCACCTCCAAACGCTGACTGTTGTTTTATTTCTGGCCTTCTCATCTTTTCTGCAGCAATAATATCATGTAGTAAACTGTCATAATCACCCTGTAAGTATTCTTTCACAACCAAACTTGCAGCAGTGTCTCTGTGAAACAGGCCTTGTAAAATTTCTTGTTTTATTTCATCCATTGATAAATTCAAAGATTTCCAAGCATCTAATTTTTCATAAAAATAAGAAATTACTGATTCATATTTGCTTTGCCTCCTAATTTTCATTTTCTCCCAACGTTCTGATAAAGTTTGGGTAACTTGATATGAATGAATAAATTCAGATTTGAAATCTAATATATAGTGATCTGGCCATCTATTTAACTTTGCACTAGTTTCAATATTTTTATCCAATCAGTTGCTCTATCTACATCTTTATCTCCATTAAAAGTACCGATTATCTTCGATAAATCAGGTATAACATGGTAATTTGATAAATTATTCACGCTACTTACTTCATTTTCTTGGCGAGGCCCCAATTTCTCTATCACCTTTTTCAGCATAACATCTCTCCTGCGTACTTCTGTCATAAACATATCCATCATGCGTGTCGTATACATCACTTGATTCCCTTCTGTTACTTCTAACCCTGCTCCTTTTTCATCTCCAAATCCACGTCCTTCCACCCTATCCTTTGTTGCATCTGGTTTGTTCAAAGCATTGTTGCTTCTGCTTCCATTGGCATCTTCCGCCATCCTATTTATTTTGCTACCTTTGCCTATGACTCAGCTGAATACACTCTACCTATTTTACTATCCAATATAAGTAAAATAGAAAACTCACTTCTCTATTTACCTTTGTTCACCTTGTTATTTATTAAAAGAAAATTTGTCAATGTCACCTACACACCGGGTATTTTTCTTTTATATATTTGCTCGATTTCCTCACCCTCTTCTCGCCCTTTCCTCATCTACACTTTTGTTCTGGTAACAATCCCACTTCTGAATATAAACTAGTTCTTCTAATTACTTTCTTTAGATTCTAAACAGCTAAAAGACTTTTGGTGAGCAGACATCTATTTATAATATTCTCAGAATAATCTGACATCAGTCATTGTTATAATATCTACACCCGCGATCCATAACATACACGGTGAACAACTACTTATATTCTAACATATCGATTTTTAAAATTGTTCGATACGGTCGGAAAAAATTTTGGAACGGTTAATATTTCTCGATTTTAGTACTTTGTCCGGACGGCCTCTCGGATATTTCTCGTTTTTACTGTTTAAAATTGTTTATATTGTTAAAAAAGTGCCCGATATGGAACGAACATCGACTTTCGAAAATTGTTCGATATGCTCAGAAAAAGTGTGTCTCAATATTCGATATTTTCGGTTTCTATTTTGCTCATATCATATCAGTGTTAACTTCGACCATAACTCTGGTTAGAACTTCAAGTCTCAGGTTCTTCGTTTATTTGCATACACTGATACAGCTTACCTTTTAAGTAGCCCCAAAGAAAAAATCCTGTTTTTTTTTTAATTTGAATTTGAATTTGAAAATCGCGATATTATTTCATCGCCACAAATTTCCCTCAAGAGAGCCGTAGCTTCACGGGCTGTGTGAGCTGTGGCTCCAACTTGTTGGAAGCACAACTCTGCACTGATCTCCACCTCTGGCCTTAAAAAAATTTCAATCATTGTCCGTTATTAACCATATCTCCTTCATCGTTTTCAAAAAAGTATGGTCCAATGAACCTTTCTGCGGTTACATCACACCAAACTGTACACCGACCTAACCGGATGCATTTGATGTTCAATAATCACTTTTGGATTTTCGCTGCCTCATATCCTGCAGTTTTATTAACATAATCATTTAGGTGAAAATAGCCCTCATCAACCTCATTATGAGGTTGTGAATAAACTCGTTTACTCATTTACCAATCACGTCTTATTATAGTTAAAATGTGTAACTACCTTAAAATCCTTTGCAAAGACCTCGATATCGCCAACTGCTGAGAACGTCTAGTGGTTGAGGTTTCTTGGAGTTTTCTTTAATACTTTCTCGCAACCCGAGCAATGTTTTTTTTCGTTTTGGACTACACGTGTACGGCGTCTTCCGTCCGGAAGGCGGAAGATCACGGACTGCCCCCTGTTCCTGAAACAAGTCGATCATTTGTTGGAGCACTAAGCGCATTTCAAACATTAAAGAAATTACGATATGCGATTATTAGTATATTACATAGCGAAAGTTGTAAACAGCTTATTACGTATGAGTGGAAAAGTTGCGCACGAGCCGCGCAGCGGCGAGTGCTGTAATTCCACGAGTATGTAATAAGCTTACAACTCGAGTTTTGTATTATAATTTTTCTTCGACGAAAGAAAAACTATTATAATAGATAAACTATACTTCTGATTATCTGACAGGCAACAATAATTAGTATGTTGGTTAGTTGCAATGGTGACGCGGATGCCGCGCTAACAAGGCACCCGTGATAATTGCGTTTTAATTAAGAACAGATACGTAATTTTTTTATTACGTATCAGTCATTACGTGTCAGTGTTCGTAACAATGGGCTTACTTATAACCTAAACCGTCACTTAATAGGTATGTTACTAGCATAGGAGTAGAAAATAGTATATTATTAACCAAAGTTTAGACAGAGGCTATTATTGACCCGAACGTCAATATTAAATCCCGAGGCAACGCCGAGGGATTTAAGACGTGAGGGCAATAATAGCTGTCTAAACCGTGGTTAATATACAATTTTTTCCACTACTAACACTCCATGAAAATATTATTGTAAAAAATTGTAAAGCATAAGTATACTTACCTTTGTTTTTCCTTCATATTATTTAATCACAAATCAAGTTAGCCTTGATTTTTGTTTCATCAAATGAAGTTTCTTTACTGTTATCTGTCAAATTTAGCCATTAATTATTATTATTTATTCTTGACTAAATCAACTGTGAGTTTATATTATTTTTGTGAAAAATGTGTGATAATAATTATCATGATGGCTCATCCTAGCCAAACATATTCTGCACTCCTCCGGAAATTAGAGAAGAGGCTCAAAAGATTAATGATCAGTTGCTTCCACAGAAGTCGAAAAGTGTTTACTTAAAAACTTATACAATGTTTAAAGACTGGTGCAAAATGAAGAATATTGAAACAATTTTTGAAAACATATTATTGGTATATTTTCAAACGCAAGCTGAAAACAAGAAATCATCAAGCTTGTGGGCAACGTTTTCTATGTTAAAATCCACGATTTCATTGAAGGAAAATATTGACATTTCGAAGTATTTTAAACTGCTAGCGTTTTTGAAAAGGCAAAATACTAATTATGTAGCGAAAAAATCACTTGTTTTTAAAGAAGATGAAATTGCACGATTTTTGAGAGACGCACTAGACGAAGTGTTTTTAACAGCAAAGGTACCTACCTAAACATGCCTCGTTCTACTTTACATATATTTACATATTTACAATTACAATAATAGTTATTTATGTACCAAGGCACTGAAGTTCAACTTTTTATGACTCATGTGGAGTTTAGTTGCTGAGGCCTCTGGCCGAGGCAAATAAACCACATGAGTCATAAAAAGAACTTCAGTGCCGAGGTACATACTATATTTTTTTTGAAATCGAAAAAAAAAAAGTTTTATTAGGCAAGAAAATAATAATAAGGGATCACCCGTCCACGAACCGACTACGCGCGGCGTTGCTTGACTTTACCGATCGCTCTACCTAGGACAAGTATAAGGACGTACGGCACCTTCTGACAGAAAAACCAAACTGCTGCTTCTTGTGCAGCCTACACAACAAATCTATTGATATTCAAATTTACTAAAATATGTATACTGAAGGATTGCGCTTCTATAGGAAACAATTTCGCAATGTGTACGAAAAGTTAATGAGCCTTTATCGGCCGGGTTTTGAATATTTGGTCACTTTTGACGGGCGATTTTTCCGCGTCTGACGTTTGATGTTTACATCTCGCCAAGGCCTACTTATTGAAAAAATCGTACAATAATGGGCTACATTATTGTACGATTTCTGTGCTTTTAATGACGATTTTGGGACATTTTAATGCCGATTTCAAGAAAACAATAATTACTTTACTACTTACTAGGTTGTACTTGTTATCGCAGTTGCTGGTGCATGTAGAACAGACGAACTTTGTAATATGCTTCGAAAAGACTTGGATGTTCGAGACGATATGATCGTTATTGATATTTCTACTAGTAAAAATGGAACATCACGAAAATTTGTTATCATCAAGCCAGTTTGGGTCGAAGTTGTTGAAAAGTATATTCAAAAACGGCCTACCCCAGATTTACCACGCTTATTTATTACTTTGCGGAACAATAAGCCGACACGACAGAACATTGGCCATAATACAATAAGTAAGATGCTAAAAGTGATTGCAAGTTTCTTAGGACTATCAGAACCAGAGAGATACACTGGCCATTCATTCAGAAGGACTTCGGAAACTATTTTAGCGGAAAATGGTGGCGATCTTATAACTGTAAAACAGCACGGAGGTTGGAAATCTTCCACTGTTGCCGAAGGGTATATTGAAGAATCTCTGCCTTCTAAAAAAAGAATAGCTAAAACGGTTCAAGGGCCAGTTTACAGTGCTACATCAGTACCTGTAGTTGCGCAGAGCGATAACACTATCCATCCAATTGATAGTCATAATGAACCTCGTGATGAACAGTTATTTGATATTGGTAGTTCTAGTTCCTTTGCTAATATAGAATCGAGAAATCCCGCCAGTGTTACAGAAAAAATATCGGATAATATTCACTTAAACAATCAACACATTAATATTCCGGTTACAAATACAAGCACTACAACAGGTTTAATTAATATGACTTGTTACAATTGCACAGTCAATTATTACATTAATAATAATAATTAGTTTTAGTTGTAATTTGTAATTTTTGTTTTCCCAAATACTTAAATAAACGTTGTTTCATCAGCTGTTGTTACTAATTTTAGGTTAGAACGGTTAGGTGGAGGTGGGGGAAGGGAAGGTTAGATTTCTGTTTTGTGGGCAGGGTCCACAAGTAAAAATATCTACATTAGCGTGTGTTCAGCGTTCAATACAAATTGAAAAAAATCAGTGAAATAAGTAATCAGGGTTGTATAATAATACGAAATTGTGCCGTACATAGAAGAGCCTGTTACTAGTGATCGGTGACGTCAATTCATTATTGACCTCGGGAGAGAAAATCAACTTCTCGGGTTAATGATGGGTCAATAATACATGCTTTTTAGGGTTAGTAGTGGAAAAAAGAAATTACGATATGAGATATAATATGAATGTTGCCTCTCAAAATTAAATTGAATAATTTTTATTCTTTGCTCTGTGCTGAGCCTCTCCATTATAAATTTTCAAAGCCAATTCTGGAATAAAAAGAAAAAATATACCTACTAAAATAAAAATGTATTCCACTAGTTAAACCATAACGTTAATTATGCTCATAACACTTTAGGAAATATGATTTTGCGTATATACTTTGTGTAACTGAAGTACGTTAATTTGAAATATTTCAGAATGGAAATGCTGTTAGCTTTAAATAAAAAATCGCTAAAAATTCAAGAAAAAAGTTAATGCGGCCCATGTACGTAATTAAAGTGAGTAGCAGTTTTGGATGGAGCATTTAATTCTGAACAAAAATTATCTCTTGCATTATTTTTGTATCTATCGCCGTACTTCCGTACTTGCATAAAATGTCATGTATTAAAAAGAGTATAGAGAACATCACGATCTTGAAAATTTTGGAGGTTTCAAGGCAGCAAAACTAATTTTAACTTAAAATAAGAATAAAAAACTTATGAGGAAAAGACGACCCTTTTAAAAAATTTTAACACCCCGCATATCGAAAGCGAAGAATTTTAACCTACTTAAGCGACACCCATCTCACATCTAACCTACTTAAGACCTTTCATAGGTAAATATTTAGAGTTAGAAAAATAGCTTCAAGGAAAAAGACATTGTATTATTTGTATACCGCCTCAAAACAACTAAAATTTTGTTGCTTTGTCGAAATTTGGTCCCTTTACAAACCAACAGTAATGCTTTATAGGCATTTTTCATTCTTTACCAGTCCCACGCGATACGCCACTGGTGGTGCCTAACTGGGCACACTCAATTTGGCCGGATTATGCGTCCTCTCTCCCCTCCCTTGTCTAAGGCACTGACGTTTATTTAGGTATTATCTAATGATGGCAATTTTCTTGGCTTTATTGCCTTTAACGTAATATTTGTCATTGTCTAAGATCCCGAATAAGCTCGACCTACCCTTATCTATATTCCTAATGGGTTGTATTTTTTAAGGATAATGTATAAACAAACAAATCGTGCATGGCTTGCCTAATCATATCCTTACACAGCTACCTTTAATTAAAAATTATTTAACTAATTTTTTTAGAAGAGTGCCATTTCTGTAGATTTTACGTTAATAGTTATTTATGTACCAAGGCACTGAAGTTCAACTTTTTATGATTCATGTGGAATGTAGTTGCCGAGGCCTCTGGCCGAGGCAAATAAACCACCTGAGTCATAAAAAGAACTTGAGTGCCGAGGTACATATTATAATTTTTTTGAAATCGGAAAAAAAAAGTTTTATTAGGCAAGAAAATAATAATAATGGATCACCCGTCCATGAACCGACTACGCGCGGCGTTGCTGGACTTTGACGATCGCTCTACCTAGGTCAAGTATGACAAAGGCACGGCGGCTTCGAACAGAAAAACCAAACTGCTGCTTGTTGTGCAGCCTCCATAATAAATCTATTGATATTCCAACCTACTAAAATATTTAAACTGATATATTGCGCTGCTATAGGTAACAATTTCGCAATGTAAACGAATAGTTAAATGGGCCTTTATTGGCCGGGTTTTTAATAATTGGTCACTTTTGACAGGCGATGGCTCTGCGTCCGACGTTTGATGTTTACATCTCGCCAAGGCCTACTTATTGAAAAAAATCGTACAATAATGGGTTACTTCAGTGCCGATTTCTGAGCTTTTAATTACTATTTTGGGACACTTCACTGCCGATTTCAAGAAAAATGTTATTAAGGAAACTTGTTCAAGATGAAAAATTGGGTAGGTGTGAAAAATTTTAAAAGCCTAGGCTACCTTTGATTTTTTCCCTAAAATACTAATTTCACGCCAATAAAGTGACCTATTTATAATTTTTACGACAAAATGTTATTAAGAAAACTTTTTCAGATTGAAAACTGAGTAGGTTTGCGAAATTTCAAAAGTTTAATCCTACTTTAATTTCTAGCCTTTTCCCTACACTTTAATTTTTAGCCTTTTTCCCACTTTTTTTTGTCCTTTCGGTAGCTTTCGCGTGTTAAAATGTTATTAATTAAACTGGGTAGGCATAAAAAATTTGAAAACCTTTCGGGACATTAGTTACATAATTTTTAATAATTAAAGGTAGTTATGATTGGGCAACCCATGCGCGATTTGTTTTTTATGTATTATGTTTTATAAAAAAAAATTCTTTTCATTAGGAATGGAGATGAGGGTAGGTCGAGCTTATTCAGGATCTTGTACTATCAGAATACAATTATATTTCGATTTGTATATTATTGTTATTGTTATTATATCGACTTAGCCAAAAGGCATTCGCAGTCCCTCTTCGGGGAACATTCACTCACATTCCGGGTATCCAGGATACCATGAGGATCTGGCTCGAACGAGACCCTTGCCATGTTATCGGGCCTTAGGTGACATTGATGTTGTTGGATGTTCCTCATAATTTAGTGACGGTTAGGGCTGTAGCAAGTAGTACCTCTTTCTGCATGGACCTATAAAGATTATCAGTTAGACCCAGCTCTTTGATGTTTCTCAGGAAAGTTTTTGGTATAACAAGAATTGTTGGCACGACGACTGGAACCGTCTGAACGTTCGCCATGTCCCATTGCCCTTCTAATTCTTGCTTCTAAGTCTCTGTACTTCGCGATCTTCTCAGACTGCTTCACACGCAGATTGTTGTTGTCTGGAATGGCCATATCAATCAGAGTTGTCTTCCTACAAATTTTATCAACTATTATAAGGTCCGGCCTGTTATGGGCAACTCGTTGATCTGTCAGAACTGTACGATCCCAGTCCATATTTTAGTTGCTGTTTTTAAAAACAGGCTCCGGTTTGTATATCTGTGATGTGCGACCCTCTCTGCCTGCACAAGCATCAGTTTTCTGCCAGATCCCGGTGCAAGTTCTTGGCAACCGAATCGTGTCGTTCCTTATATTCCGTTGATGCAAAGATCTTACATTATATCTTCCTGTTATGTGCTGGATTGTTTCTGAATTATGACACTCGTACCGGCATCTACAATGAATTTTAGGTAGTTACGGATTGGTATAACCTGACTTTGTATGGCCAGTAAGAAGCCTTCCATTTCGGGAAACATGCGTCTCGAGGTCAGCCAATAGTTCAACGTTAACTTGTCGACATGTTTTGGTTAACCTCAGTAGGATACCTCTCATACAGCGGCTTCTCCAGCCACATCTGTAGTTTCGGTGTCGATTCGGGGGTGGTTTTGATGCTCGTGTTCCCTCAGAAGCAGCGGTGTCGAGACATGTGCTCCGCATATAGCTTTATGTAGTGTGGAAATGTTGGCTTGCCTGTGAAAATAATTACGCAGGTATAATATTTTTGTTGGTTCAATTGCTTGTTGAGGCTTGCTAATACTCTTCCTCCTAGTTGACATGGCAACGTTGTTCTTTCTACGGCGCTACGGGGATGACTCTTTTGTCAGTAGTGTCCCAACTTTTCGCTGCAGGTTGTTGATGTTCGTGTTGATCCAATTCACCATTTCAAACGAATAACTGAGTATACAGCATTTAAGGGTGCGGCACTTGTCCAGTCCAAACTGAATTCCGATGTCCCTGGAAAACTTTTAAGCATTTGCGTTAGTTGGTTTTTGGTAGCGATCAACGGCTCTGTGTTGTTGTTTTTGATAGTGATTTTGCTGCGGTAATTGAGTTCTTACTAACCGTAGCAAAGTAATTCTTTCAGTGTAGAATAGTAAGGCGATACTTGGACGAACGATTTTCAGGTTCGTGGATCGGCACAAATGGTCCAGTGCACTGGCCCCCACGATCTCCGTGTTTAAACCCCTTAGATTATTTCGTATGGGGTTTTGGAAAAAACAGAGTTTATGAAAGGCCAATCGAGAGTATTGAACAATTACGAGCCAAATCTGTCAATCCAGAAACTATGCCGATGCAGTTGGAAGTATGGACCGGAGAACCTCGCTTTGTATCGAGCATGAAGGGCGGCATTTTGAACAATTTTTGTATTTTTTTTTGTAATATTTACTTGCGGGAAAATAAAAAATAATGTTTGTTAATGTTGCATATCTTCCCTCCCATGATTTTATTTTTATTAAAAAATAATTAATTAACATTTTCTCCCATTTATTTAGGGCGATTTACCACTTGTGATACATGGTTGAAATCGCAATTTTTTGCTCTATTTAATGTCATAAAATTTAATATGGCGCCGAGAAGAAAACCAAAAGTTGTTTATAAAATCTTCGAAATCCAGTAGGCCTGGAAATTTTCTAAAATTTCCTGGCGATAGCCAATGCCGACTTATGTAAATCTACCAAGTTTCATTGTGCTCCCATATTTATTGTAGAAAATAATAAATAAAGAATAAAACAATCAATTTCAGTTTTTTCAGAATATTTCAGAAACGACTTGAACTACCTTCGATTTCTTTAAAGGATCTTAAAGAGCCTAGAAATGCGCAACTTTTCTCTGATTTAACCCACTCTGCATCTCTCCAAATTTAGAAGTTACCAATGGTGTGCACACTAAAAGTAAACACCCTGTATGGCCTCCCATCTGTATTATGTGTTCCTAGCATAACATACAGCAGATTAAGCTTGTTGCCATCTAAAGGCCGATGAGAAACATTGCTGCTGGCATAATTTTATTAAAAATGTTGTGGCAGATTGAAGTTCTGTTACTGTTAACGTCAGTGATATAGATTTATTCGAGGAATTTGCGGGAGTAATGGACTGTATTCGAGATAATATATGTGCTCCAAATCGTAAAATATATGCCATAATACGCGTAAGGGTTGATAACTTCGAATATCTTTCAAAAAGTTCTGTAAAGTCGTTCGGTCGAGTTGTCAAATTTAGACCGATTTGTAATTGTTTTAATTCAGGCAATTCATCGGGTGTTTCGATATCAATGGCAGCTTGTTGACGTGCACCTTCGTGAGTATGACTAAGCAAAAATTTAGGTCCATGCCACCATATATCCAAATGTTTTAATTCGTCCGGGTTTTTTCCGCGTGATATTATGTCTGCAGCATTGTCTTCGCTATTGACATGTCGCCAATTTTGAATTTTTGTCAGTTCTAATATTTTCGAGACACGATTGGCTACAAACGTTTTTAAATTGGCAGGTTCGATTTTTAGCCAAGATAGGACTATCATTGAATCAGTGTAAAGGGTTGTACGAGACACGTTAAGATCAACAGTCTGCAAAATTATTTTAGTTAACTGAGCAAGTAGCGTGGCTGATAATAATTCGAGTCGTGGCAATGAAAGTTTTTTCATTGGCGCTATTTTTGACTTTGCACATAGAAGTTGTGCTTCCGTCTGGTTTGAATCATTTTTTGACACCAGATATAAGCAAGCTCCCTAAGCTCTTTCTGAAGCGTCGCAAAAACCTACGAGTTCGATAAATGAAGGGTTATTCCATAATACTTGACGCTGAATGGTTAAATTTTTTATGGCTGTTATTTGGTTTAAAAAGGATGTCCAAAATTGCATTAGATCATTTGGTATTGCATCGTCCCATTCTAATCCAAGTTGCCACAGACGTTGCATTAATAACTTGGCTTTGACAACTGTAGGCCCAATTAAACCTAATGGGTCGTAGATTTGAGAAATAATTGAGAGAATAATTCGTTTAGTATAGAGTTTTGAACAAGAAGTTATTTCGATCTTATATGAGAGTGTATCGCTTTGAGAATTCCATGATATTCCTAGCGGGTTTAGTTCTTTGCTATTGGGGTCTAAAATGAAGTTATCTTCTGTTGAAGATGAAGGCGGCTTAAGCTCCTTTATTTTTTCTAAAATAGTATTTTTATTTGACGACCATTTTCTAAGAGGAAAACCGGCTGAACTTAAAATTTCTGTTAGCTCAGAATAAAGAACGGTTGCTTCAGTTTCTGTATTTACACTAGTTAGAAAATCATCCATATAAAATGAGTTTTTAATTTTTTGACATGTTTCTTGATATTTGGTTTGATAGGCTTCCGCCAAAGTAGAGAGAGATTTTGTTGCGATAAATGAAGAGCTAGATAACCCATATACCAAAGTGTTAAGTTCATAGATATTGATTGGTTGAGAGGTGTCAAAACGCCATAATATTTTTTGAAATTTGCGGTCCTCTGGGTGTACCCATATTTGCCTGTACATCATTTTTATGTCTGCTAACAAAACAAATTCCCTTAGCCGAAACCTTAAAATAATTGAAAATAAGTCAGGTTGAATTACGGGGCCAACACACAGTATATCATTTAGTGAAGTTCCGTTTGATGTTTTGCACGATCCGTCAAATACAACTCTACAACGACTAGTCACACTTGAAGTTCGTAACACCGCATGATGAGGTAAAATGTATCCGTTTGATTGACTTCCTTTCTGATTTGTCGTTAATGTGGAAACATGTGTCATATGATGTAACTTTGTATATTCTCGCATATATTTTATGTCTTCAAGTTTTAAATTTTCGTTTTTACAAAATCGTGATTCAATTTGAGCAAGCCGCTTAACAGCTGTAGATGTTGATTCTCCTAACGTTTGACTTTGATCGGGTTTAAATGGCAAACGTACCACAAATTTTCCATCAGCTGCGCGAGTAGTAGTTTCTTCGAACATTCGTTCGCAATGTTCGGCTTCTTTCGATTGAAACTTTTTACCGGGAAGTTCTTCGATTAACCAAAATTTTTGCAAGCTTTCGTGTAGCTCCTTATTTGAAATGTTAGAGTTCAAATTCGAGTGATTTTCTGTCAAATTGTTTAAGAGAAAATTACAAACTGTTACTTGATTCGAGTCTTGTTCGCAGGCGTTTATTTTTCCACTGACTATCCACCCTAATTTTGATTTTTGCAACTTAGGGGCATGTTTGCCTTTTCCTAGCCTGATTTGTCTGGCTTCTAATAAGTCGTAGAATATTTCAGCACTTATTAGAACGTCAATCGGTTTAGGAATATTAAAATGCTCGTCTGCTAATTCGAGATTTGGGGGTATGTTGTACTGTGACGTGTCAAATGAATGTATTTGTAAGTTTTCTGTAATGTCTTGAAGCAAAAAAAAATTAAATTTGTCTCAAAATTAGTAAATCGAGAACGAATTTTTGTTGAAGTCCAATTTTTTACGTATGTCACATTTTTGTTCGCACCTGAAATTGGTGTCGTGTAATTTTGTATAGGTAGTCTTAGTTTTTTGCAAAATTCTTCCGTGATGAGATTGGACTAACTACCGGGATCTAAAAATGCGTTGCACACGTGGAACTGACCGTGGCTGTCTGCTATTAATATTTTTGCCGCGCCTAATAGAACGCGTGAATTGGACGATGGATGTTCTAAACCTTTGTTATTGGTCGAAATGCAACTTATCGTTGTTGGCTTGGGTGTAACACATGACACTGATACAGATGACATAGGTTGTGTGTTGTCTACCTGGGTAGCTGCATTTGTACTTTTTTCAGTTGAATTTTTACCTAACCTTTCACAAAGAAGTGTAAAAATCAATTGAAATGTAGATTATTTACCTTGTCAGTGGCTCTCAATCAGAGGGTCTTCACAATGCAAATTCACTCAACGGCTAAATACTTTATATTGTTGTACAAACTCGGGCATATGAAAAAGACAAAAGCAACAGTTACTGACCTGCTACCTTGATAAAATTATGGTATACTCACCGGGAGTTGTTAGACCCCTTACTCCCGGCTAACCTCCATGCGGCCTTCATATCGGTTATCTTTCTTAGCATTTTACTATCATATAATATCTTCGACGACTAGCTAGTGTCACCTAAAATAAGTAAAGGTTTCCCCGGATACTCAACTGCCGCTAAACAGTAAAGCATCCCAACGAATTAGACAGGAGGTGCGGTACTGGCACCCCACGTGTTTATTCGTGGCATCGAGCCCCAGGTGAGGCCTCTAATCTCACCAGTCAGCACTCGAGGAACAAGCTATCGTCCCCAAAATGGACAGAGGCTTTCGCACCCATTGTGCCGGTACCAAATGTGCGTTAACAGATCTGTACGGACTTACTCATAAAAGCCAGGGATATCAAAGGCACCACTATCATTCATATCAACATCACCTCGAGAACCAGGACATTTCCCGATCTCAAAATCACAGAAAACCACACTTCGACCAACAACAACTTGACGGCGGGTACCCAAAGTGTTTACGCATGCGACGGCCGATTATTACTGAGCAGGTCACTTTTAGGATTGCTCTCTCACAGTATGAATCCAGTAGCGCGCTTGTACTTTTGCGCACACTATTTGTTTTGGAAGTATTTATTGTTTATAGGATATTTAATTGTTACTGATAATTGAAATAGTTTAGATTATGGGTGATTACACGTAAAAAAAATATTACGAATAAGAATATAATATAGGTATTTAGAATACAAAATAAAAATAAAACTACGGTTTACATTCGGCCAACCTGAAAAAATGTTGCGTCTTCGCAACCTAGTCTGAATTAATCTGAATCGGTAGGTAAGGGCACACCATCTTCCCCACTATGATCGTCGGTATCATCAGAAACCCCGCCCGGTGGGATCCAAGGCTTCATCCGATCAACTGCTACAATATTATCATATTTTTTTGTAGCACTTCGTGTAGATGATGGCATATCCTGCACTTTATATATCTGTCATTGGGCAGCACTTCGATGATTACCATTGGACCGGCATATTTGGGCCTTAATTTTTTACTCTTACCATCTGTTTGAGCATTATTCATTATAAGCACAAGGTCACCAGTTCTATATGCTTTGGCTTTCTTTCTCCTTTTGTCGAAACTTTCCTTTTGTTTAATTTGATTTTCTTTTATTTTTTTGGAAGCTTCTTCCCTATAAGAATTCATGTCCCTTGTCGTGACAGGAAAGTCAAGCTCCACAGATAAAATGTCATTTTTGGCTCGTGGAGAATATCCCTTTAAAAGTTGATTTGGGGATTTCCCCGTAATTTGGTGGACGGTATCATTAATTGCAAACTGAATACTTTCAACGTAACAATCCCAGTTATCTTCAGTATCACTCGTAGTAGCGAGAGCATTTAGAATAGTTCTATTGAGCCTTTCGACCTGACCGTTGGCCCGAGGTGTAGCAACTGCGTTGAGGATGAGTTGAAAGTTGTGCCGTAGGCAAAATTTCTTGAAAATTTTTGAAGTAAATGCAGTTCCTCTATCTGTTATAATGCGTGTCGGCAGCCCAAACGTCTTGCACATGTATTCTAGTTGAGTTATTACAGGTCTAGTTTTCGTCGATCTTACTGGCTTTAACAAAACGTATTTTGTAAAAGCGTCTATGGTAACTATCAAAAACATGTTTCCTTTTGCTGTCTTTTGAAATGGTCCTAAATGATCAATGTGCACGGTGTGAAATGGAATAGGTGTTTTTGCAATAATAGGATGAAGGTAACCTTCACGGCGACCAGATGGTAGCTTGTTGTAAAGGCATGGTATACAGCTGGGGATATACTTCTCTACATATTCCCGCATCCGTGGAAACCAGTATTTTTGGCACAAGTTTTTCAGTGTCTTTTCGCAAGCGTAGTGTCCGGCGTCATCATGAGCCCACCGTACCACTTGATTTCTGAAACCCTGTGGGACAACCCACTGAACGCCCAATACTGTTATTCGATATATCCTTCCATTTCTGAGTGCGTAGTTCTTGTATATATTTTTGTCGTAGTCCGTCTCTGGGGGTTTTGATAATACTTCCCGAATAAGTCTAATCTTCTCGTCGCTTAGTTGGGCAGATAAAATCCAATCCACTTCTTCGATCTTTAAGACGATATTTTCTGGTGATGCTACCTCACTTTCACATGGGTTTCTGCTTAATGCGTCTACATGCTGCATACGGCAACCTGGTATGTATTCGACGGTGAATGTATATTCTTGAAGTTGAAGCTACCAACGTGCTATTCGAGGTACTAGGTCTCTTTTGGCACTGGCAGTTTTAAGGGCATTGCAGTCTGTTATCACTTTGAATGTTATCCCAAGTAGATACACCCTGAATTTAAGTAGAGTCTCGACTACCGCCAGTGTTTCTAATTCGTATGAGTGGTATCGGCTTTCTGCGCTATTTGTATGGCGGCTATAGTAAGCTACAGGTCGCAATTGACTGTGATGTTCCTGGAGTAAAATTCCTGCAATTCCACTCTGACTCGCATCGGTATGTACTCCTGTTCGTGCGTTAACATCATACAAGGCTAAAATTGGACGTTCTGTAAGCTTTCAAACTTCTGAATGCATTAGTTCTTCCCACTTCCAGATACAATCCTTACGAGTGAGCAACGTTAGTGGTTTAACAATTGAAGCGTAATCTTTAACAAATTTTCTAAAGTAACCAGTTAAGCCTAAGAATTGGCGAATGTTCTTAACATTTTTGGGTGGTAGAAACTGTCTCACTGCTTCAATTTTTCCTTGTCCAGGTCGTACGCCTAACTCGTCAATTTCAAATCCCAGATAGTTGATTGATGAGGACAAAAATATCTACACATTTCTTAAGATTTAACGTTAGGTTTTCGTTGCGGAAAGTATTAAGTACAAGGCGTAGACTATTTAAGTTTTCTTTGCACGTCTTGCTAGGAATCACGACATCGTCCAAATATACCGCAGCAATATCTCGGTAGGGTCCCAAAATTCTGTTCATCAAACGTTGAAATACTGCTGGGGCATTGCAAAGACCAAACGGCATACGGTTGTATTCATATTGTCCTTCGGTAGTCACAAACGAAGTGTAAGGCTTACTATTTTCTTCCACTGGAATCTGATGGTAGCCGGAGGTTAGATCTAAACTAGTGAAAACGCTACACCCACTTAATCTATCGATTTGGTCATCGATCCTAGGCAAAGGGAATTTTTGCTTAAGAGTTTTCACGTTTAATTTCCGATAGTCAATGCACATGCGATCTTCTCCATTCTTTTTCTTCACTAACAGCACTGGAGAAGCATATGAAGACATAGACTCCCGAATAATTCCTGCACCTAACAACTCTGAGATTATGGTTCTTACTTTCTCTTTTTCTGCTTCCGCCATGCGATAAGGCCTATAGGTAAATGGTTTATCGTCTGTTAATTTTATTTCAATCTGTGCCGATTTTGCCATACCAAGATCTTCAGGTTTGTCTCCAAACAGATCGCGAAATTCTTGCAGTAAACTAAGTAATTCTGTGTGCATTGCTGAGTCAGTGCTTCCGATATTAATATTTTCTTCCTTAAGTGGAGGTATTTTACCTATTTCAACAGTTAGTGCGTTTTCTTGGTAGTTTCTGTAGTCAAGTTCACATGTAAACCCACGTGCTATTGGGTGTTTTGAATTTAGCGTAAGGTCCTTTCCAGAAAGATTTAGTATAGGTAATATGGTAGCTGTATCTTTAGTAACGTGAATCAGTACTCTAGGTATAGCATACTCACATCCAGGTTGAGATCTACAGCAAGCATCCACTAACAAATCTCCTTCAAACGGTTCCTTACTATACACGGGCAAGTTACCCACGTAATTCGCAGGAATCAAAACCGAGTCTGTTAACCAGAGTGCTATTTTCTTTGGGTTTACTTTGAGATTTTGTTCAATAAATTTTAATTCTTGGTTATCCTTTAGTACCAACAAACCCGGCTGTTCAGTAAATGGTTGACCTACTAAAACTGGTATTTCTTGGAGATCATCTGGAACCACAAGAGCATTCACTGAGCGTTTGACGTCATCTATCTTGATGCCTAGCTGTATTTTGCCGAAAGCCTTACTATAATTCGGACCATATCCTTTTATTATGACGTCACAATCCGTAGAAATTTTGGGATCAAGTCGTTTGGCATCAGTCAACCGAATAAGATTACAGCTTGATCCAAAATCCACAAAACCACGGAGAGGCGTATTGTTGACAAGAATATTCTTAAAGTACTTTTTGTTGGTTTGGGTTTCTAGTCACAAGACTCTTTCGGTGGTAGGTCCGCCCTTTTGGTCTTTCTGGGATTGTCGGCTTGTAAAGCTCGATGCCCAAAGCGTTGGCAGTTGACACATTTTAAATTTGACCTTCTACATTCTGTTGCTCGGTGTCCTTTGCCCTGGCATTTAAAACAAATGACTCGTTCCTTGGCCTTAAAGAGTTGTCTTTTTCCAAATTGTTTTACATTAGTTGATGGTTTGTTACTTCTGTAGGTAATTTGATGTGCTTGACCTGAAGTGCCAGGTGGTGACATCTCACAAGTCCGGAGGAAATTGAGCAAAGCTTCACAAGTTACACAATCCTTTGCTCGAGCAGCCGCTTGTATCGTTGGGTCTGGGATTCCACTTATCAGACATGAGACTGCATCTGCTCCAACTATCTTGCATTGGTAAAATAATGCTTCCTTTTCATAATAATAGGTTATGTAAGACTCGTGCCTTCGTTTGGTACGCTGCATCATTTCTTGTAGACGATGGGAAAAATCACGCCTAGAGGGAAAAGCTGATTTCAATTTTAATTTCCATTCTTCCCAGGTGAAACTAATAGTCGGTAGGCTCTGATACCATGTCTTAGCAAGTCCCTCCAATTTTAGTAAAGCGTTGTAGTTCGTTCGTTCGTCGCTCCAGTTGTAAAGACTTCGGAGTTCGTCGATTCTGTCGTACCATCTTTCTACAGTTTGTCCTTGATCTTCCGGATTGAATACAGGTACAATATTAGCTCGAAAGTTGGTATCTTCATGAACAACTCTTTTGCCAGTTGTTTGTAATTCAATCGTCCTCACTAAATTTTTAACCATCCCTGCCAACTCAGAAATAATGTTTACGTCATTGGTTGGATCTACTGAGCTGGTGGTAGGCACTGAATCTTCTTCATCTGAAGAGGATTCTCTCACGGAAATCCTTTTTCTTTTTTGGACAACCATACGATTTTCCTGCGCCATCCTTAAACCAAACGCGCACTGTACTTGTTGCATATTTAAATAAATTATAAAACATAAATCGTCCCACCACAAGATGATATAACAACAATGTAAACTTACCTCAAGTTTTCTTATGGCAGGTAAAAACTCAAAACAAGTCTAGAACTAACTCCGCAAAGAAGAGACAGTAGGTATATCACTTCACGACTTATCCACTTGGCTACTGCGTATCGTAATACGAACGGATAGCATACTAACTGGTTAAAATAAAATCCGTCGCCCCGACAAAGTTCTTTTATAAGTCAGTCTTAACACTTTTAATCATTGGGCCTTTAGTCTCGTCTTTATAACCCAAATATTATATTTCATTAGTCTTGAAGACTAAGGTGGCATTCAATGGGTTATTATATTAACTAGAACTCTTATTTTGTCGATAACTGAATGGGTATTATGCCTATTTTCCTCAAGCGCTCCAAGTTGTTTACTTTCAGCGGCCCACGGGCAACGATTAAATTTCAACAGTATACGAGTTCATAATTTTAATTAAGTTTTTTGGCAATTTAGGTACCTTAGGATTTAACATTTTTTTTTAAAATGCGAGTGAATTGATTGTTTTACCCCATACCTGAATGTAAAAATCATTTGAAATGTAGATTATTTACCTTGTCAGTGGCTCTCAATCAGCGGGTCTTCACAATGCAAATTCACTCAACGGCTAAATACTTTATATTGTTGTACAAACTCGGGCATATGAAAAAGACAAAAGCAACAGTTACTGCTACCTTGATAAAATTATGGTATACTCACCGGGGGTTGTTAGACCCCTTACTCCCGGCTAACCTCCATGCGTCCTTCATATCGGTTATCTTTCTTAGCATTTTACTATCATATAATATCTTCGACGACTAGCTAGTGTCACCTAAAATAAGTAAAGGCTTCCCCGGATACTCAACTGCCGCTAAACAGTAAAGCGTCCCAACGAATTAGACAGGAGGTGCGGTACTGGCACCCCACGTGTTTATTCGTGTCATCAAGCCCCAGGTGAGGCCTCTAATCTCACCAGTCAGCACTCGAGGAACAAGCTATCGTCCCCAAAATGGACAGAGGCTTTCGCACCCATTGTGCCGTCACCAAATGTGCGTTAACAGATCTGTACGGACTTACTCATAAAAGCCAGGTGTATCAAAGGCACCACTATCATTCATATCAACATCACCTCGAGAACCAGGACATTTCCCGATCTCAAAATCACAGAAAACCACACTTTATCAACAACTTGACGGCTTGTACCCAAAGTGTTTACGCATGCGACGGCCGATTATTACTGAGCAGGTCACTTTTAGGATTGCTCTCTCACAGTATGAATCCAGTAGCGCGCTTGAACTTTTGCGCACACTATTTGTTTTGGAAGTATTTATTGTTTAGATAATATTTAATTGTTACTGATAATTGAAATAGTTTAGATTATGCGTGATTACACTTAAAAAATATATTACGAATAAGAATATAATATAGGTATTTAGAATACAAAATAAAAATAAAACTACGGTTTACAGAAGTGAGTTATGTTTTAAAGAACAGTGTTTACAACCTTGTGATTTACAAAGATTAATGTTGTGACCTTTCCGTAAACAATTTTGACAAACTTCGTTATACTTTTCTGGTAGTGATAACTGCTGAAATTTAAAGCACCTGTAAATGAAATGGCTTTGTTTACAGACCGGACAAGAAATTGTGTTAGAATAGTTTTTTGATGTACTGGCGTGTACTTGCAATGGTTTTCTTTCCTTTGCGTTATACATATTCGTGAAATTGGTTTTGTTTATTTTTGGTGTCATGTCTGTGGGTTGTTTTAATTTATTTTTTGCATACAATACCTCCAAAGTATAGCACCTTTTTGTTAGAAATTGTTTTAAATCAGATACAGTAGGTAAGTCAGCATCTGACCTTTTTGTTTCCCATTCGCGCCGTGTCTGATAGTCTACTTTTTCTATTACCAGAGGCACGATTAAAGCATCCCAATGTGAAGTTGGTAAGCCTAATTTTGAGAGACTATTTAAATGTGAATTAACTGTATCGAATAAATTTCGTAAACCTGTGGGCGATTCTTTTGTAACCTCGGGTAGATTGAATAATAAATTATTTATGAGAGTCAATACAAGCACGTTTGTTTTCATAACGAGACCTTAGCAATTCGACTGCTACCGAATAGTTTTCTGCTGTTGTTTCTAGAGAATCGATTAAACTTAAAGCAGCTTCTTTACAACACGATTTTAGGTACCAAAACTTTTGAATTTCCGATAAATCTTGTCTAAAATCTAATATAGAATTGAAAGTATCGATAAATGTAAACCAGGTTTCATAATTGCCGCTAAAAGTTGGTAAATTTATCTCTGGAAGTTTCACTGCTTGGCTCTTTAAAATTGTTGGATTTGGTGAACTCGACAACAACGATATATTTTCTGAATTTTCCAACCGTGTTTCGCATGATTTATTTTGCAATTTTATGTGATTTTTAATTTCGCTTATTATGTCATAATACCTATTTTCGATATCCTCTCTATCTGACATGCAGCTTTCATCGCAATATTCTAAATCGGTTTGCAGTTTGTTGAACAATAAAAAGTCATCTTCGAGCGACTTTAGTCTGATTTCGAGTTGTATAATATTCTGCCTATTTTCGTGGATGCTGAAATACGTTTCAATTCGAGTGAGTTTTCTTATGAACCCCTCTTTCAAATTTTAAATGTTTAATTTTTTCCTTTGGATCAGTTTCCATGTTTCAAGTTTTCTTTTGCTAATGCCCTAAAATCTAGGAGTACCTATTATTAGTAAATTCGCGAGTAAACCATGAGGGCTTTGTGAATAAACTTAGATAATTCGTGCGATTTTTGTGTTGAGTTCTAGAAAGTTCGAGAAATACGTCAAAGTTTGTTT
This sequence comes from Pseudeuparius sepicola, assembly GCA_963920635.1. Classification (NCBI taxonomy): domain Eukaryota; kingdom Metazoa; phylum Arthropoda; class Insecta; order Coleoptera; family Anthribidae; genus Pseudeuparius; species Pseudeuparius sepicola. The sequence continues at coordinate 25,837,313 of OY987302.1, read as the reverse complement.
TTGATCTAGAAGTTCTAGAATATTCGAGAAAATGTTGGTTCATGCAATTTTAAAGCAAAAGCGTGTCAAACCTGTTGTGCAGGGATAGGATTTTACGGGAAATGTATTTTCGGGTTCCTTTTCTCTGCTTCGTGAATTCGTGAATGCTGCCGGCCGCCGCTGTGCCGTTGATTTCGATTTCCGATGCGTGTCCTCATGACCGTCGTGGATGTGGCGAGAAGGTCCAACTTGTTACGTGTTGAGAAGATCCATAGACGCTTTTGGTTCCGGTCACAAAATAACGAGATATATTTTCTTTTTGTTTTTAAACGTTTTATTAGTTCGCCTTTTTGTGAGCGACGCGACTTGTACTTTTTACAAAAACTGACCGACATCTGACAACAATGCTTCAACCTATTGTTTACAGGGAAACATTTAACTAAAATAGTTAATATAATTATTATGTCATAATAATTATATTAACTACCTTCGATTTCTTTAAAGGATCTTAAAGAGCCTAGAAATGCGCAACTTTTCTCTGATTTACCCCACTCTGCATCTCTCCAAATTTAGAAGTTACCTACCAATGGTGTGCACACTAAAAGTAAACACCCTGTATAGTCTCCCATCTGTATTATGTGTTCCTAGCATAACATACAGCAGATGAGCAGATTAAGCTTGCTGCCATCTAAAGGCATTAATACGCCAATAGTTAATATAATAGTTATTTATGTACCAAGGCACTGAAGTTCAACTTTTTATGACTCATGTGGAGTTTAGTTGCTGAGGCCTCTGGCCGAGGCAAATAAACCACATGAGTCATAAAAAGAACTTCAGTGCCGAGGTACATATTATATTTTTTTGAAATCGGAAAAAAAATGTTTTATTAGGCAAGAAAATAATAATAAGGGATCACCCGTCCACGAACCGACTACGCGCGGCGTTGCTTGACTTTACCGATCGCTCTATCTAGGACAAGTATAATGACGTACGGCACCTTCTGACAGAAAAACCAAACTGCTGCTTCTTGTGCAGCCTACACAAGAAATCTACTGATATTCGAATTTACTAAAATATGTATACTGAAGGATTGCGCTTCTATAGGAAACAATTTCGCAATGTGTACGAAAAGTTAAATGAGCCTTTATCGGCCGGGTTTTGAATATTTGGTCACTTTTGTCAGGCGATTTCTCCGCGTCTGACGTTTGATGTTTACATCTCGCCAAGGCCTACTTATTGAAAAAATCGTACAATAATGGGCTACATTATTGTACGATTTCTGTGCTTTTAATGACGATTTTGGGACATTTTAATGCCGATTTCAAGAAATAATTATTATGTCATAATAATTATATTAACTATTCGCGTGTTGCACCTGTTTTTTTTTTAATTAAATATGTATTTGAAATGGCTATGTTCTTGCTTTCCCTGAAGAACATTGATATTTTTAGGTTGACGGAATTCCTGGTGGACCAAGTGGCGGCCAAAAACCTAAATTGTTTTCATATAACGTGGTCTTTGAACCAGCGGCAACTCAGGAAGATGTATTACAATTTTCAGGAATGAAGAGACTTATTGAAATGTCAGTTGAAGGGTTTCGATGTACCTGTTTCTGCTACGGCCAGACCGGAAGTGGAAAAACCCACACCCTCACTGGTCCTCCAGGTCTGGTAAGTATAATGGTATTGTGTTAATTTTTTTTTCAAAGATGCGTAGTGCAAAGCCCGCGTCAGTTTATAGCAACTTATTTCGGTTTTGTTCATACAGATGAATCGCGCATCAAAGTTTTACACACTCCTATTAAAACCACACATTTTGGAATTCTAAAGTCCGTTATGGAAATGCATGGGGGCACAAGAAAATGCTAGGGGAGACCTTTTCAAATGGCCATAAAAAAATGGTTTTTAATTTTTTTCTAGTTCTTATTGTTCCATTACATTGAAAATATAAAAGTTCAATTGAACAACTACATTTTTAATGATCAACATGATTTTTTATAAAAAAACTATACCTTTAGGCAATATAATAACAAATAACATGCAATCAAAAATTTATTCGATTATGATAAAAAAAAATTAAAAATTTGGACTTAGCTACTTTTTATGGAAAAAATGGGTTCATAATATGAAAATGAGGAAATTTTGCTTTATTTCCCTCTTCCTATATTTTATAGTTCTAAAGCATCATCTGCTGCTGATAGATCCTGAACTAAATATTGCAGATAAATTATTGCGCCGATTGTCTTCGAGAGTATCATACTCGCTTTCTGAAGTTACATCTTCACTACAACTACTCGATTCTAAAATTAGTGATATGGTTTTTAACCTTAAAATCGTGTTTTTGGACTAACGCATGTTTATTGTTATTTTGTAAACATATAAGCTATTTTCCATGCAATGTCTTAAAAATTAGACATATTCTTACCAATATCAGACATTAATTAAAGGCAGGAGCCAAGAAATAAAGTACGATACGCAGGTCGCTTTTAGCCTCCTCCGTGACGACCTCAGTACGCACAAGCCCTAAATCCAGGGGATGTGATGGCACGTGCCTGGACTTCGACTGTCGCTTCTCAAATCAGTGTATATGGTTATTACTTCTTTGTTAACTTTAAGTGCTTGCCCATTATCCTTTCTTTAAATACTTGTACCCTCGCTAATCTTGGATCCTTATTGTTATTACTACTTACCTAAATGTATTTTAATAATACATATACCTATTTATAGCCAATTATTTGCAAGAAAATAGTTGCCCTTCTATTTCGTTAGATTCTTGCGCAGGAGCACTTTTGCATTGAATCTTTTGCAGCAGCATGAAGAAGATGCTGCAAAAACGTGTCTAAGTTAATAAGTATCTATTTGTTTCAGTTTGGCCTAAAAACAGCTCCCTACAGTGATAAACATGGGTTAATTTTTCAATCATTTATGTATTTATTTCAACGGATTCATGACCAACCAGATGTGCATTTCGTATTAAAGGCGAGCTACTTAGAAATTTATAACGAAAAGGTAAGAAATTCCTACACAGAATTTGTGAAGTTACCTACACCGATATCCATGATACTGCTTTAAAAAGTCATTTGAGCCACATTATTATTTTTCGGAAATCAAGCAGGCCTTGGCGGAAGCTAAAATCTTTTTTATATGTAAAGTGGCTTTTCTGTAAAATACGAGGTAAAATATATCGCAAAAATGCATTACCTAAGAAAAGTTGTTCAGAATTTAGAATTATGCCCGTCTAAAATTTTGAAATAGCCTACTTTTAACTACCTACCGATTTTTGTGATTTTCTTTTTTTCTTACTCTTTCTTATATGTATGTATTGACGTGGCATTGTTAGCCATATATTTTCAATGGGACTCCGATATAGGAATTTTGGTGGCCAAGGGAGAACTTCAAAATCAATAGTTTCCGCAAAGTAGCAATAAATGTTGGTGTATGGATCGGTGAATTGTCCTGAATAAATGTTATTCGGCCTTGTGGGTATAAAATCATATTCATACAGGTTGAAGTATTTTACCATTATTTATGAAGTTATTTGCCGATATGTAAATACATATATTGGCTCGCTGATGCTTTCTATATGTACTCGGTAAGTTGTAAGCATGTCATTCTTCCTCATTCCTTCCAGTCCCAGATTTGTACTTGACGAACTTATTATGGCGTATTATGGTGTGTGCCACTTATTTGAAGAATGTTAACTTAGAATTTAGTAATTATTGTTCTTGATTTCTGTTGTGGTTCTTTTTTTATTTTTATATATATATCCCTAGCAACACGTTTTCAAGGAATATCTTATTTTATCAACAATGATAATATTAAACAATTATTATAATACCTGTCGATTCAAACAAGCACCACAAATACTCCCCTCTTTAAGAAGAATTAAATGTCAATCTAATTTAAAACAAAAGTAACTCTTTTTTTAATTTTATTTTCGTTAAAATCATTAAAATTTTCTGAAAGAATAAATGCGGGTTTAACACGGTCAATACTAATTACCATTTCTTCGTTTCTTTTTAAAATAACAAATGTTTTTGAAAATTTTTTAATCACCTTGTAAGGACCTTCGAATGCTGGTGAAAGAGATGTTTTTTTACCTTCAACTTTAACAAAAACATAATTTGTATCTTTTAAAGCTGGTGAAACAAAGGGTTTTTCTCGATTATGGCTACTCACTGTTGTTGGTTTTAAATTACAAAACATTTCTTGTAAATTAACTAAAATAGGGAAAGTGTCAACGTTTTCTTGTGATTTAATAAAAAATTCTCCAGGTAGTCTCAAAGGTTGTCCATAAACCAATTCAGCAGAGGAGCACTGAAGGTCTTCCTTTACTGAGGTTCTGAGACCTAATAATATTAAAGGTAGTTCATCTTTCCTCTGGCAGTAAGAGCGGCTTTTAATGTTCTATGAAATCTCTCTAACATGCCATTGCTTTGCGGATGATAAGTAGATGTGTGTATTTTATGAATACCGAGAAATTTACTAAATTCTGAGAATAAAGCTGATTCAAATTGTGAACCTTGATCGTGCGTTATTGTATGAGGTAAACCAAAACGTGAAAAATAGTGAGTTAAAAGAGTTTTAGCTACAGTCTGTGCTGTAATATTGGATATCGGATAAGCTTCTGTACAACGAGTAAATCTTTCGATAACAGTAAGTATGTATGTACAACCACTTGAAGGAGTAAGAGGGCCTACTAAATCTAGATGTATATGTTCAAAACGACCTTTAGGAATTTCAAATTTACTTAAAGGAGATTTTGTATGTCTGTGAATTTTTGAAGTTTGACAATTTAAACAACATTTGGTCCATTTGTCTATGTCTGTATTCATTTTGGGCCAAAAATAACATTTACCAATCATTTGTTTTGTTGCTTTAACTCCCGGGTGTGAAATATTATGTAAATTATTAAATATAGTAAAACGTAAATCTTTAGGAATGTAGATACGTTGTTTGGAAGAAGAGACTTCGCACCAAAGTTTGATTTTTGCAAATGTAACTTCTTCTTGTTGTAAGAAAGAATTAGAGTTGAGTTTTTGATTTTTTAGTAAAAATTGTAGTTCTTCATCAGAATCTTGTGATTTTTTAATAGTTTCGATGTCTATTTTAATTAAATCAAAAGAAGAAATCTCACAGTCAACGCGTGATAGAGTGTCAGCTACAATGTTAGATTCTCCTTTTATATATTGAATGAAGTAAATTGATCTATATATTCTAGGTAGCGAAATTGCCTAGGACTTTTTTCTGTCTTTGACGTAAGCACTGTAGTCAAAGGTTTATGATCAGTAAATACTGTAAAATCATATCCTTCTAAAAAATGACGAAAGTGTTTTATTGCTGAATAGATAGCTAATAATTCACGATCAAACGTAGAATATTTTGTTTGAGAAGGGCTAAGTTTTTTTGAAAAATAAGCAATAGGTTGAGTAATATTATTGATAGTTTGTTCTAGAACTGCACCAATAGAAATGTTAGATGCGTCTGTTGTTAAAGTAAGTTTAGCTTTATTACAGGGATGAGCTAAAATTGTAGCATTGATAAGTAAATTTTTTGCGTTTTCAAAACTATTTTTACATTCTTTTGTCCAATCAAAATTTTGTTTATTTTTACAATTTTGTAATTTACTTGAAAGTTTATTTAATGGGCTAAGAACTTTAGCAAAGTTTGGGATGAATCTGTGATAGTAATTGACCATACCTATAAATCGTTGTAATTGTTTAAGAGTTTTTGGTTCGGGAAAATTTTTAATGACTTCAGTACGTTCTTCTGAAGGTAATATACCTTTAGAGGAAATAGTATATCCCAAAAAATTTAATTTAGTCACACCAAATTCACATTTTGGTAATTTGATATTAATACCAAAAGAGTTTAAGCGTTCAAACAAAGTATTCAAATGAATTAAATGTTGTTTTTCATTTTTACTTGCAACCAAAATGTCATCTAAATACACAAAAATAAAATCTAAAGCTTTTGTAACTTCATTAATAAATCTTTGAAATGTCTGAGCTACATTGCGTAAACCAAATGGCATTCTTGTGAATTCAAAAAGACCGAAAGGTGTAGTAATAGCTGTTTTAAAAATATCTTCTTCTGCTACCGGTATTTGATGATATGCTCTAACAAGATCTATTTTTGAAAAAATGTTACAGTCAAAAGTAAACAAATTAAAATCTTGAATATGAGGTAATGGATACCTGTCAGGTATAGTAACAGAATTTAGTTGACTAAAATCATTGCATGGTCGCCAATCAGAAGAATCTTTTTTGGGTACCATATGCAAAGGAGATGCTACTGAAGATGAAGATGGTCTACAAATACCTAGTTGTACCATTTGTCCAAATTCAACTTTTGCTATTTTGTATTTTTTATTGTCTAGTCTACGGGGTCGAAAAAAAGGAAGATGTCCTTCTGTAATAATTTGATGCTTTATAGAGTGTTTAATAGGAAGTATAAAATTTGGCGAAGAAATAACATTAGGAAATTTTTTAAGAAGTTCAGGATATTTGGTTTCGACAGCAAATAACTTGGGTGTTGGAGCATTAGAATTAATTAAAGAACCAGTAGTGTGTAATGTAGTTTCTATATCAATTAATCGTTTATTTTTAAGATCAACTAATAAACCATAATGATATGTCAGCAATAAAGAAAACAAATGGAAAATCACGTCTCAGGTTAAGATTTACTTTTAGAAGTTCCTTGCCATATGTGGTAATAGAGGAACCATTTACAGCTGTAAGAAAAATATATTTATCTTTCTTGTGATCGTTGAAAACATCACGTGGAATAACAGAAACATCTGCACCAGTATCTATTAAAAATTGTAATTTATTAAATTCATCAACTATAAAAAGACGACGACTGGTATTCTTATTTGCTCTAGACCCTTTATTTGTTGTCGAAACATTTACTCGTTTTTTGAATTTTTGTTAGTTTGTAAAGTTTCGTAAAGTAAACACCAAGGACCTGCACATTTAACAGCTTTCTTTTTGTATTTTTCATGATAATAGCAGATAGAATTTCTTACAGAAGAAGAAGAACGTGATCTACTTCTAGAGCGGTCTCTGCATGTAGTGCATTGATATTGATTATTTGATCTAGTAATTGTATTATTTTGAGAGGTCAAATTTGTTTGAATAGAATTAATTTGAGATTCCATTGAATTTTGTTTTTGAGAAATAGATAAAAGAATATTTTGACAGCTAACTGAAAATTCAGAAAAAGCTTTGATTAGTTCTTTTGTTGAATCAGATGAACTACTATTATTATTATTTTGAAAATTTGATTGAGGATGAACCTTTTGTTGATTAATTTCTGAAATATTATTAAAATTTGATAATGGTTTATAAGTTTCCCAAATTTTATCAGCAAGTTCTAGTAAATCGTTGACATTTTCCTTACCTGATGCTGTCAAAGCTACAAGAACCGTTTTTGGTAAACGTCTTTTCCATAGTTTGACCAACAAATCTTGACTGACCATTTGTGAACCACCAACAGTGTTGAGCATGCTTCGGTAAAAATCTGAAGGTTGTCGATCACCAATTTCGGTTCCAGTAAGGAGGTCATCTAAACGTTTTTCTTCACTTGCAGTTAATCTGCGAATTAAAATTTCTTTAATGGTTTTATACATATTATCTTCTGGAGGATTTGAAACAACATCATAAATATTTGTCACAATATCGAGAGGTAAATTTGCTATAACGAGATGGTATTTAGTTTTATCAGATGTAATTCGAGAAATTATAAATTGAGCTTCAATTTGAGTAAACCAAATTTCTGGTTTCGAAATCCAAAACGGTGGAAATCTGATGGAAGAAATATTTTCAATATTTTTGACATTGTCATTTTCAACAGAACAATCACCTCCAATTAAATTTTGATTTGGCATTTTTAAAATGAAAAATTAGATTCTTTTAAAAGAGAAAATATTTTGTGGTGAAGTTTGACTTACAATTAATAAGTACTGGATTAGAATTTTCTTCTGATTTAAAAGGTTTGATTTGAAATTTTCTTCTCAAACTTGTTGGTCTTCTGCGGCTCGGACTGCGTTGCTTCCTCGTATCTGCACCTCTGGAAACGTAGGGGCTGTGCTGCTTTCTCGTTTCGGCCTATCTGGAAACGTAGGGGCTGTGTTGCTTCCTGGTTTCTTCCTCTGGAACCGTTGGGGCTGTGTTGTTTCCTTTGGATCGACGATAATTTCTTCTTCGATGTTTCTTGCTTCAAGATCACGTAGGGGTCACCAATTATGGCGTATTATGGTGTGTGCCACTTATTTGAAGAATGTTAACTTAGAATTTAGTAATTATTGTTCTTGATTTCTGACTCCAAAAATAATAAGTAGTAATACTCTTTAATCTGTTGTGGTTCTTTTTTTATTTTTATATATATATCCCTAGCAACACGTTTTCAAGGAATATCTTATTTTATCAACAATGATAATATTAAACAATTATTATAATACCTGTCGATTCAAACAAGCACCACACTTATTAAAAAATATAACAAAATAATATTGTACCGGATTTTCAGGAACAACTATAACTCTTTCCCTTGGTTGCCATCTTTATTTTAAAACTTCACAATGCTTCACAAAATACACTTGTTACATACTATCAGTGACCAATAATATTCTTCAGCTTCAAAATATTCTGAATATTCGAATAAAATCACGTGCTAACCTTCACTGACTGCCAGTCTCAATTCCCAGGGATTATATACTCACAAGGAGCATTGGAGAAAGTTCCAGAATAAGTCTAAAATCTATAAATCCTCAATACAAGGCCTTCTCGATAACCCATCAGCATTCTTTGTGGTGTTCATCTTTTCGATGTTCGATTTTGAAGTTATATTTCTGCAGTCTCTGTGATGAGTGTGTAGTCTCAATGATGCGTGATCTGTTCTCACAAAAAAGGTTGACCATAGATGTACTTACAAAAATTCTCGACAGTATTGATCACTGCTAGGAGTTCTTTTGTTGTCACACAATAATTTCTTTCTAACTTTTGGACAGTGCTTTGCTTAAGTAGGTGATGAATTCTTCTCGGCCTTCTTGCTCTTGAGACAGAACCGTTACCAAAGTTGCTGGCTGGCATCTGGCCCACGGTTAATGTCATACCAGGAACGGAGAATGCCAATATCGGTGAAGCTTATTCACAATCTGTAATAAGTGCACAGGCCTAGGAAGTTTCTTAGTTCGTGTTTATCTTTCGGCAGTGACCCTTCTTGTCCTGAAATTATGTTGCCCAGATATCGAACTACCATTTCAAATAAACAACATTTGTTCGTGCTTCTTGGTAACATCATTTAATCGCCGATAGTGTCTATGCAAAGCCTCATAGAACCATCCTTCTTCTTCACCAAGACTACTGGGGAAGTCCATGGACTCTGCGTTAGTTCAATAACTTTCGATTGTTCCATTTCCTCCAACGTAGTTGCGACTTCTTTTTGATCAGTAAAGGGGGTATCCTTTGTGGAGACTGTTTTATTAAAGCACTGCTACCGCAGAACTTCTACCAGTACTTATTTTATGATTTTCTTCAATTAGTCGTCGTAGTTGGTGCTGCTGCTCCATGGTTAAGTAGGCAGCGGCTCCGTTAATCATTTCATGTATAATGACATAACCCAATCTTGTCGCCTTTGCTTAAACTTTGAGCGCTGTTCTTTAGATTTTCAATCCGTACAAACATCACATGCCCTCTTTTGGTAGTCAGCGTCTTTGCAGGAAGTATACACAGCCTGCATTCTTCTTCGGTTAGCTGGAACCGTAGTATCTTCATAAGCAGTCACATGTCGGGTAGTGTTTCCTGATGCCATGTTAGGACGCGTCATCAAGATTTCTTCGGTATTTGTCGTCAAAACCCTGTCTTGAATTAATTAGGTTTGGTGCAAATAAAGTTTCATTATAGGTAAAGAACATCCTTCTTTACTTCAATCACAAATCCATCTCTGTTTGAATAAAATCCATCCTTGTTTGTTTTGAAGAGAATAGTATAAGTTAAGCAAATGGAACACAATGAGAGATGTGATAATCAAGTTCCTAGCCTAATTTACCAGTTTGGGAATAAAAAACTACCTGATGGCTTTTAATTTTGATAAAAAATTAAATTGAATGGATAGAAACAATTTCACATCTAGATCGCAGTGAACCTACATAAAACACTTAGCTACTTTATAAATTAATGGTACAGATATTTTGGAATTATACAAGGCAAAAAGGCAGGGGCGAGCTAACCCGGCAGCAGAGGTCTGCGTCGCAGCCACAGGCCGCCCTTAATTCGCCAAAAAATATTTTTTCAGAAAAAGTTAGTAAGTCTCTACATTACTTGCATTCGCCCTCAAAAAGAATATCGTCAGCAATGCCACAATACCATATTGATATCAATAATATTTAAAAGTATGAACCTGTAACCCGTCGGCGGCGTCGGTCGTCCGTCGGCAGTCGGCACTACCTCTAGTCTGGTCTTTGCTCTGTGGCAACTGCGCGGCGCGGCGTGACGTTTGTAGGGCGCAAATTTCGTAAGGGATTCACATAACGCGTGTAAGTGGTGTTTTATGTTTTACTTGTAGTTTTTTTTTATACCTATTTTAAAACATTTTTTATTTTAAAGAAATATTTAAATTGTTCCTTTCAGTCTAGAAATTCTACCACACCCAGAACATATTACTCATTATAATAAGACTGACTGCCTGTGGTACCTATTTTATCGTTATAAATATACAGTGTCCTCCAAAAAGTTCGAACCATAGGGGGGAAATATTTAATTAATGTTTTATTTTGAAATTTAATTTCGGGGTTACCTTTTGTTTGAAAAAAGATGAAAAATGAACCACTCAAACGTGGTCATGTAACTTTCGTTATCTGTCAAAAATGACATTTAAAAAAATATATCGCCAAAAATGAGTTTATTGTTAAAATATCAAAATGTTTTACTTGAAAAAGTTGTTTCTTTTTCAATTTTACGTAAGTGCATCAATTTAGAACTGGAAAACGTAATGTAACTACATTTATACCCTAAATGCTAGACGGTACATCAACTTTGCAACAAACGTTAACAGAATTTTATAGCGTTAATATAATTTTCCTTTGAAAAATACCAAATACCTATTATTATTGGTAATTAGTAATAAAAAGTAAATAGAATGATAAAGCTTAAGATAAAAGAAACAACTTTTTCAAGTAAAACTTTTTGATATTTTAACAAATAAACCCATTTTTGACGATATATATTTTTTAAATGTAATTTTTGACAGATAACGAAATCACATGACCACATTTGAGTGGGTCATTTTTCATCATTTTTCAAGCAAAAGGTAACCACAAAATTAAATTTCAAAATAAAACATTAATTAAAAATTTCCCCCCTATGGTGCAAACTTTTTGGAGGACACTGTATATTTTTGAGAATACCTATTATTATTTTTGTTATACCTACATAATAATGTTTGCTATTACCTCGAAGGTAGTTACAAGAGTCGGAAAACCCTAGAAATGCAAGATTTTTGAAATTTTTATAACCTGAAAGAATAATTTTTTTATTATTGTGGTGCCCGGGATTTTTTAACAGAAATATATAATATTCGGTTCCCAAACTGGAAACTTAACCTTAGTTTTTCGCCGGAGTCCCCTCGGGGCCTCAACCAAAATCTCAAAACCCATCGCAGTAAATCAAAGTCTTAATTAGAGTACCGCATTAGCCGGCGGTGCCGCCAAAGGGAGGGGTGCCATAAAGTAGCACAAAACATGGCCGCGGGACGGATTTATGATAATTGATATAATAAAAGTCTCAAAGTGATCGATTTATGCTAATTGCAGTGATTAATTTTGACTGATTTACGATAATTGCCTTAATTAATTTCGCGAGAACCGGTCTCCCCAAAAGTTCGCACGGTTTGGCAAGCCGCGGGGAAGAGTAGCGGGGCACCCGGAGACCTATAAATACCCGGGAGGGCCCATTGGCAGGAATCAGTAGAAGACGAGTAGCAGATCAGTAGAGAACCAGAAGCAGATCAGTAGTCCAGAAACAATAGTCGACGACCAACCGATCCACCAGGTCGCGGGACGGGACCCGCGGCCCACGGCCCCAGTCGAGATGTCTTAGCAACTCTTGAACGAAACCACCAAAATTCTAAAGCACCTGAGTAAGTGGACTGACCAAGTAGTAAGATATTTTTGTTTTCATGCCTTGTGCTTGAATTGCCTTTTATTTTGAAATTTTTAAATCATTTTGAAACTTTGGAGTCATACTGAATTTATTGTGCAATTTTTTATTTGAATTTTAGAGTTAATATCAGAAATTTAGTCTTTTTATTTTCATTTTTATACTGAGGATTTGGTAAACTTAATTGCAGTTATGTCAGTTGAGGTAATGAGTGTTTTATCTAGTCAATATGCCTATTAAGAACTTCTATTCATGCCGTACGATTATTCTGAATTTTGAGCCATATAATTTTGGTATTGCTTGCAAGAGTATTGTCTTTTAATTGAATCATTTTATGCCACAAACTTGAGTAACATTGATTTACATTTTATGCCAATTTGTTGTACAGAGTAATCAATTAATTTTGTGCTATTTGGGAAATATTTTGCAATTTTTGTACTTTTGATCTGAATATTGTCATTTTATTGCCATAGTTTGTGTATTCGTGCCATTTTTGACATATTGTTTTGACTGTTTTGTACCTTAAATTAAGTTCAATTGTTTAACAGTGTATCTTTTTCTTAAACGTTTGGATTGTGTTACATGAAAAGAGTTCATATTTCGGATACCTTGAGTGGCGTTGTGCGAATTCATAGATTTTTACAATTATTCATTATTTAATTATTGCACGTTTTTAAACTTCCTCTGTATTTTATTAACGTAATGTACTGTTCCGTAATTAATCTTAATATACATATTTCAAACTACCCTGTGTCTCCGTCATACACCCTTAGGCCCACACTAAAAGAAGATCTTGTAGACCACCCTGTATAATACCGCTCGCCAATTAACATCTCACAGGGTAGGATACTACAATTGGTGTCAGGTGTGGGGTCCTATAAGGGTTGACGGATAGGGGTGGTTTTGAAAAAAAATTTTTGAGAAAATTTCGGGAAAAATATCAGAATAAATTTTTGTAGAACAAACTTATAAGGTCTGCTAATAAGGGTTGACGGATAGGGGTAGTTCGGAAAATTTTTAGGAAAAATTTCAGAAAAATCGGAAGAACATTTTTTTTGAGGAAAATTTGTTAGCGTTCATAAAAAGCAACACAATAGTCTGAAGTACATGAGGATTAACGGATAGGGATGAGTTGTCAAATTTGACAGGAAAATTAATTTTTCAGAAAATTCCAGGAAATAATTTTTATAGAGAATCTGAGGTATAGAAAAAGTATAAAGGTATTTATTATGGTTCAAAAAGGGTAAGCGACAGTGGTAAATTGTCAATATTAGAAAGGAAATTGTCAGGAAAATGTTTTTATTAGAAAAATTATTAAAGGAAAATTTTAAAGGAAACTAAGCACCGTTTAGCTTAGAGACAATGGTTAGAAAAATTTAAGAAAAACGGAACAAAAAGAAACAGGTGCTAGGACAAAACGGTTAGGAGTAAAAGTTACATCGGAAAACTAGGGGCCAGTAGAAATAATTTTGTGCGAACTAAAGAAAAATTATAAAAAAAAATAAAAAAAAAATGCAAAACGGAGAAGAAAATGTAGTGGTAGGGACAAGGGCAGAAGGAAGCGGAAATATAGCTGAATTTAGAACGGAGGTGCGTCAAAATTAATAATGAAATAGAAACCGTACCAATATTCAACGGAAAGCTAAAATAGAATTTTTTTTAGTGTAAAGAAACGGTCTTATGAACAACTTGATCTGAAGGACAGAGAATAGCTATAGTCAGGTTAAAACTAAGAAGCAGCGCGAAACAATAAATCAAAGCGAAGCCGCAGGATACTTACAGAATTACTTCAAAAAGAGAATTACAGCAAGAACGGAAATTTAAATAAAAATATTCATGGAAGTTAGGCAAAAATGCATAAAAAAATTGTAGGCAAATTTTAACACGACTAAATATTTTAGGAAATAGAACAGTAACCTTCGTTAACCGTCAAGTAAAAAATAGCGTTCTCCAAGAAAACAAAACTAGAACGGGACGTTACTACGCAATTTGTGTTAGGTCTTTTAAAGGCATATTAAGCAACGAGTATTATCTCTAGAACAGCAAAATATAATAGAAGCTTTAAATTATGCGGAAAAGAACATACAATTAGGCCGCTGCAATACAGTAGGGAATGCCACGAAGTAGATAAAAATGCGAGGAGAACAGCGTGAGCGCATTACGCAGTATTGCCTGAGAGAAAAGTCACCGCAAATCGCCTTCAAGTGTATAGCTAATAAAATTTTGATATTTCGCTCAAAAATTAGAGAAAAGCCGCTGCAGAGTAATAATCAAGTTTGCTAAAATAGTAGTAATTTAGACCATTTTGTACGGAAATGCAGAGAAAGTCGTCTCATAAATAGAGATGAAAATTAATAATTAAACCAGAGTTATTATAGTTAGGAAAATAAGATTACAAGTAACAGAAAAGCATAGGCTACAATATTAAAATTTAGTGGAGTTTTATTCTGTAAACTTTAGTTGGGTAAAGAGTTGAGACTAGAATTTTTTTAAATGAAACGAGAAGGGTAAAAGGAAACAAAAAAAGTTGATAGGGAAAAAAGAAATTATCCACACGGTAGATTAAGGAAAATGAAGAATCAAAAGTGTCATGGTAGGGGTATTTGCCCTCGGAGTAGTTGTTTCTGTTGTTTATATATTTTGAATTATCTACGTGTTAAGGAAAAACTTAGTGAAGTTACTAAAGTAATGAGTTACTGCAGTAGTGAGTTACAGAAGTAATAAGACAAAAGTGTAGTTAGAAGGATGAAAAATAATGCGCAAATTCTAGTGGTGAAATAATTAAAATAATAATTAAAAGAAAAGTGCGATAAGTGAAAAGTGACATAATAGAAGTCGGAAATTAAAAGAAAAATAAGTGACTACGTGTTGTGCTACGTGCAAGGGATTACGTGTTGTGCTAAGTGCCAGTGTAGTATTGTACCAGGTGATATTTTATTAGAGAAGTAAAGGGTTGCGGAATGAAGTTAAAAAGTTTGGGAATGAAGTTAATTCGCCTATCAGGAGCCACCACTTATTCTTGGTTTTGCCAGAAATCAAGAATGCTAGCGTTCAGACCATTGGCAATTGTTCTGAACACTACACAAAAATTAACAACAAGGCAAACAGACAGGTAAAATTAGCAACATTCAGGGAAGCGCGAACTTCCCAGAAAGTAGAAAAGCCAAATAAAAAGGAAGGTAAGAATGAAAGAGCAAGGAAAAATTCAGGAAATCTGAAAAAGAAGAAAAGTTGAAAGCCAGAAGCCAGACAGGTACAAGTACAATTCCAGGAGTGTTTTGCCATTTTTGAGGATATTCGACCAAGGTCCATACCTTTTAATTTTCGTAAGAAAAGAAATGGAACACTCAACGCGACAGGAAGGAAGTTGTACCTTAAAAGAGGGAAGATACAAAAGGTCTGAGTTACGAGTACAAGCTCAGAGTGTGTGTACGCCGCCTTAAGGGAAGTCTGCCAACGCTGGAACACTACCTGTATTTCTAAGGAAAGAGATGAAACACAACTCAAAAAGGGATGAAAGTGAACCAAAAAGGACTTAGTAATTCCCCAATATGTCAATAAAACATGTATAACAGCTGTAAAAAAAAATTAGGAAAATAAAACAGCAAATTTAGCCGCTGAACAAAATCAGGACACACGGTATAATAGTTGACAGAAAAATGGCATAAGGCAGAAGGGATGGTATCAATTAATAAATATCACAGATCAAAAGTTGATGGTACGGAAAAAGAAAGCTCTAGCAAAAGCTATAAAGCCGAGGAAAAAGAGTAGGTATCCAGGAAATGGAAAGTCGACAAGAAAAACGAGTATACAGGACTCAGAAGAGACATTAAAATAAATGTAACTAAATAAATTAGTAAATTGTGAAAATAAAAGTGAAAAATTTAATAAAAAGTGAGAATATAAAAATAAATTTTAAACAAAAGTGACCGGTAAATAAATTAAGATGTATAAAAGTGCGGAAGGTAATTAAATAAATAATAATAATAATAATTAAACCACTAACTGTCATCTTACTTAAGAAAGAAGTCGAATATTTTAGAAGCGCAACAAAGAAATACGTGCAGTTCCTTTTATCTATTATAGTCTAAATAAGTCCGAAGCGAGGCACCCACTAAAGTAGGTCAAGTTTAAAGTCACCAGAGGTTACGCACGCGTGACGGAAAAACAAAACACGAGATCAAAACGCTCCCAAAGTCCCGAGAAATATACGAGGTAGGAAAAGAAGATAAAAATTAAGCAAATGAAAAAGCAAACAATAAGAAAAATCAAGAAAGTAAGTAGGTAAGTAAAAAAAAAATAATCGAAAATTCAGAATTTAACAACTTTGGGGAGCTGAATTATTTAATCCATACGTGTCTAGAATTAATTAGATTTAGGCAAACATTATAGGTAAGAAAGTGAGGTAGGAATATAAGTTAAGTAAAACTTAGATTAACTAGTTAGATGTTAGAAAGACAGACGTTATAGATTATTGCTGTGGGGCAATTGCCTATAGAAAAATCTAAATAGACAATAGATTGGGTAAAAAAAAGGTAGCGCCGTCTACGTACACTTCAAGATGAGTCAAGCAGGTAATGAAAATTTTAGGAGTGCTTTAAAGGCTCTAAGTGTAGTACTGGGACACTGATAAGTGCATTTTATTGGGTTATCTCACAGTCCGAGTGATAAAATAATTTCTAGTTACTGGGAGAAGTTGACACGCTGATTATTTTATAAAAAACCAAGATTATATTAAAAAAGTCAATCAAGAAAAAAAGTTAACCAAAAGGTCGCGCTTATAAAATAAAAACTTCAACACTAAACTGCATTAATATTAGAGCTACAAGTGTCACATTAGTGAACCGCTATTATATGAAGTGTACCCTCTTAAGTCTGAGAATAACGGTAAGAAACCCAAGTCAAAACAAAATTTTATGAAACCAATTTCAAGAAAGATATTCCGCACGTGCCGCACTTGAGGTCAGAAAATCGATACCCTTTATTGTGTAAACAACCCCAAACGTTAGGTAACAGATGAGTAGGTACGAAAAGAAAATTATGGCTGAAATTAAAACTAAAATAGGTTCAAAGATTGCATAATCAAAAATAAACAGACACCACAATAAAATCCAAATATACTAAGAACATATTAGGCAATCCAGGTATATAAGGTCTTGAAGCAGAATGTTTTGCTAAAAAATTTGGTCAGTTTAATCGAAGTAGTGCTGAAAAGAAAAGGGGATGCTTGAGGCACGCGCAATAAAGTACCTTGCTAGCCAGCATAGGTACTCGAAAATTGGAAATGGAATGAAGTCAGGCCGCCAATAGCCGCAAGCGAGACCGCTGCCTGTCGCCTGGAGGTAGCGTAGCGACAGCGTCGCGACGCCACAGTACAGCCGCAGCGGATGTAGATGGTCAGCACCAACGAACAATGCAGCAGTAAAGGAGCAGCATTCGGCACTAACATGGGCCGAGACTTCTTGAAAAAGGAGTCGGGAATCATCAGGACTCTTAAAAAGGAGTCGGGAGTCGCCGAGACTTCTTGAAAAAGGAGTCGGGAAGCAACAGGACTTTTTTGAAAAGGAATGGGAAAAAAGTGAAAAGAACTCTGAAATAGTGAGTGACGCTAAAAGAGAGACGCGTGTGTCGTGTAGTTCATAGCATAAGAGGTTTAGAAATAAGTTGTGACACGTATGTTAACAAAGCTATTGACACGTAGCAAATACTAACATGTAATCTAGAGAGTAAGATAGATAAGTTATCGTAAGTTAGGAAGGAGGAAGTTTAACTTTTGAAAATTGTAAGGTCAGTCCAAAGAGTAAGTAACCACAGCAAGAAAATTCTGATCATTCCAGAAAATCAAAAATAGTATTTTTAATTTTCTTTTTATAAGAACGGAGGAATGTGGTGCCCGGGATTTTTTAACAGAAATATATAATATTCGGTTCCCAAAATGGAAACTTAACGTTAGTTTTTCGCCGGAGTCCCCTCGGGGCCTCAACCAAAATCTCAAAACCCATCGCAGTAAATCAAAGTCTTAATTAGAGTACCGCATTAGCCGGCGGTGCCGCCAAAGGGAGGGGTGCCATAAAGTAGCACAAAACATGGCCGCGGGACGGATTTATGATAATTGATATAATAAACGTCTCAAAGTGATCGATTTATGCTAATTGCAGTGATTAATTTTGACTGATTTACGATAATTGCCTTAATTAATTTCGCGAGAACCGGTCTCCCCAAAAGTTCGCACGGTTTGGCAAGCCGCGGGGAAGAGTAGCGGGGCACCCGGAGACCTATAAATACCCGGGAGGGCCCATTGGCAGGAATCAGTAGAAGACGAGTAGCAGATCAGTAGAGAACCAGAAGCAGATCAGTAGTCCAGAAACAATAGTCGACGACCAACCGATCCACCAGGTCGCGGGACGGGACCCGCGGCCCACGGCCCCAGTCGAGATGTCTTAGCAACTCTTGAACGAAACCACCAAAATTCTAAAGCACCTGAGTAAGTGGACTGACCAAGTAGTAAGATATTTTTGTTTTCATGCCTTGTGCTTGAATTGCCTTTTATTTTGAAATTTTTAAATCATTTTGAAACTTTGGAGTCATACTGAATTTATTGTGCAATTTTTTATTTGAATTTTAGAGTTAATATCAGAAATTTAGTCTTTTTATTTTCATTTTTATACTGAGGATTTGGTAAACTTAATTGCAGTTATGTCAGTTGAGGTAATGAGTGTTTTATCTAGTCAATATGCCTATTAAGAACTTCTATTCATGCCGTACGATTATTCTGAATTTTGAGCCATATAATTTTGGTATTGCTTGCAAAAGTATTGTCTTTTAATTGAATCATTTTATGCCACAAACTTGAGTAACATTGATTTATATTTTATGCCAATTTGTTGTACAGAGTAATCAATTAATTTTGTGCTATTTGGGAAATATTTTGCAATTTTTGTACTTTTGATCTGAATATTGTCATTTTATTGCCATAGTTTGTGTATTCGTGCCATTTTTGACATATCGTTTTGACTGTTTTGTACCTTAAATTAAGTTCAATTGTTTAACAGTGTATCTTTTTCTTAAACGTTTGGATTGTGTTACATGAAAAGAGTTCATATTTCGGATACCTTGAGTGGCGTTGTGCGAATTCATAGATTTTTACAATTATTCATTATTTAATTATTGCACGTTTTTAAACTTCCTCTGTATTTTATTAACGTAATGTACTGTTCCGTAATTAATCTTAATATACATATTTCAAACTACCCTGTGTCTCCGTCATACACCCTTAGGCCCACACTAAAAGAAGATCTTGTAGACCACCCTGTATAATACCGCTCGCCAATTACATCTCACAGGGTAGGATACTACATTATCTATATTCTGCAGACGGGCGGCCACTCATCTAGGAACGTCACTGTTGGAGAACAGGATGAGGATCCCACGTCTCTTGGTATCTGGGAAAAGAAGGCCTTAGTCTGAAAACTCCCTTCATATATCTAACTATTAACTCCCCCTCTAGTTTTCTACAATTTATAAGATTTAGTGCTGTTCTAATAGAGTTTAGAGTGGAGTATTTTGCTCCATTTTTGAACTCTTGGTTGAGAAATGCTATTACTGAGCTCGTACTCGGCTCATAAACCTTCACCCTAGATGCTATACAGAATTGCCACTACTTTCGAAGACTTGTGTTGTACTGCTTGATGGTGTTGTCACTTAATGAGGCTATCATTGTGTCTGCTGCCTCTTCCGAGATGCCTTTCTTTAAGTAAGCTTCCCGGATAACAATGCGGCACCCAGGGTAAGGGACTTCGCTAACGGGTGACTCTCTCTAAAAGGCGAAAGGAGAAGTTTGTGACTTGGGTTCATAATTATTATTTTTGAGCTAAGAAGGGTTCCTATTAGTGGAAACCACGTTTGGGATTTCCACATTGGAAATACGACTATACCTTTCGCTTCATCTGCAAGGATCTTGTTTAGCACCTTATTCATTTGCGAAAAAGGGGGAAATGCATAGAAATTTAGATTTTTCCAACATATCGTAAAAGCATCTATTGCACAGGCCTCCGTATCTCTACACCAGGAAACATATTTTTTACATTTTTTATTTGTTCTAGAAGCAAAGAGGTCGATTTCCGGAAGCCCTAGCTCCTCTGTTATATTTTTAAAAGCGTCTTCATGAAGTGTATATTCTGTACCTATTGTTAGACACCTCGATTCTTTGTCTGCAACCGTGTTTTCCTTTGATTGTATATATGATGCAAAAATCTCAATTTTTCTTTCCTCACACCATAACAAAATTTCTCTAGTAATGGTATTTTGGTTTTTATGTCGAATACCCCCCATCTTATTCAAATATGCGATTGCTGTGGTGTTATCAATTCTGAGAAGTATCTTGGATTTTCGTTAATTTTTTGCAAAAGTTTTGAAGCCGAAAAAGGCTGCGAGAAGTTCCAAATAATTAATATGAAAGCTGGACTCGTGTTCTGTCCAAAAACCTCTCGCCGTTTTATTATTACAACTGGCACCCCACCCCGTGGGTGAGGCGTCAGAGTAAATTTCCATTTGAAATTTAGGTGGTAAAAGGGATTTTTGACATCCCTCAATATTTCGTTCCCACCAATCCAAGTCTTCTTTGATCGATAAAGGAATTTTCATGGAACATGTAATAATCTCCATTGTGTCTTTTGAGAGCTAGATATTTTTCTCTTTCTAACATTTTCATATGGAGCCAACCATATGGTATAGCTGGGCATACAGATACAAGGATACCTATTAGTCTTGCAAATTCCCTGATTTTTGAAAAAAATTTCTTTTTTATTTTGCTTACTTCATTTTTTATTTGTTCTTGTTTCTCTTTGGGTAGGCTAATGGTCATGGATTTACTGTCATAAATAAAACCTAAATATTTTAATCTTTCAGATGGTATTAAATGGCTTTTTTCCCGACTTATTAGACAACCAAGGCTTTGTAAAAGGTCAATCGTGACTCTTACGTTGATTAAACATTGTTCTATATTTTTGCCCAAAAGAAGGAGATCATCTAAATATATAACTGATTGAAAACCTTTTTCCCGTAAGTGAGATATTACTGGCTTTAACAATTTAGTAAAGACATATGGGGCACTAGCCATTCCAAAAGGAAGACATTGAAATTCGAATGTTTTGTTCTGAAAAATGAAACTCAGGTATTTTTTGTTTTTGTCAATCGGCACTAGAAAATATGCGTTTTTTAAATCTACAGTTGCCATGAAAGAATTCTTGAAAATCATACTTTTTACGGTTTTTTGGTCTTCAATTTTAAAATGGCATGTGTGTATAAATTTATTCAATCTTTTAAGATTCAATATGAATCTGAATTGACCGTCCCATTTCCTTCTCAAAAAGAAGGAAGATATAAATTCTCCCCTTTCGCGGGAACATTCAGTTATTGCCCCTATTTGTAAAAGTTCGTGAATGCTGTTTTTGTAAAATTTCTCATTAGAATGGTCGGTGAATGAAGGTAGTGAATATTGTTTTGGTATTTTTACAAATGGAATTTTATATCCCCTGACCCATTGCAATACGTTAGGAGAATTAGTTATTTTTTCCCACTCTTTTGAGAAATTTTTAATTCTACCAGCATATCTTTCTACCTCAGAAGGGCTTAGTATCGCCTCCTCTTGTTCCTTATGTCCGTTCTGTTCGTCTCCGGCCGCCTTCTCTTCGTCGCGCTTTCTTTCTTGAATGGCTGTAAGTTGCGTCTTAAGTTTTCCCCCCTCCCCTCTTTTGGCCTCCAGCTTGTTTTTGAGGGGAGGCGCTTGTAGTTTAAATGTTTGGATGGTTTCTTCAGTACCTTGGCCGAGGTCTCCATGTTTTGCGCCGCCTTACACCTTTCTCCAAAGGTCTCCCCGAACAGGTATCCGTCAGTAAAGCTTTCGTTCGCAATCTTTTTTGCTGTGTCATTCAAGATGTTAGGAAGAGAAAATTTTCTATGCTTTGACAACTGGTATTGAAGGTCACCCAAAATTTTCCCCGCGTCGACTAATTCTGTTATATTTTGCCGATTTTCTGTGGGATTTTGCTCTAAGGCCCTAGTCAGAAAAACGCCCAAAGCTGTCATTCCTGTACCCAAAATATCCTGCATTTTATTCGTCATCTGTGGGTGAAAGTAGGGACGTCACCTCCGGGTTCAATTTTGGCCCTTTTAATAGTTGGCAGTTTTTCGGGGTTGCATATTTAGCGTACAATTCATTTTTTGCGTCGTTGTCCAGAGCCTTGGTCAAGTACGCCTCCCACCTTTTCGCAAGATCGCTTTGGAGGTCACCTCCCTCATCTGCAGCATTATTCGGGACCGCTCCGAGAATGTCGTCCATATTCTCGACCGCGTCGGTGGCCGGGGCGCCTGCCACATTTGAGACTTCGCCTGTATGGCCACCTGCGGCAACCGATTCTGAAGAATCGGAATCGGAGCTGTAACTCGACTGATCAGTGGTATCACTGTCGCTATCACTGCCTGTAAGGGAGAAAAAAAAATAGATGCCGTAATCAGTACGTTATGTAGCCCGTTTTGTTTTCCTCACACTACTTTCAATAGGTATTAGATATCTTAGCAAGTCAAAAACTGCCTGTTCGTTTACCTAAACGGTAAAGCTTGTCTCGTATTTATTTATGAGTGGTTACAGCATTTGGCATCCTGACGGTGCAAGCCAGGGGCTGCGAGGCCTTTGCTTTTTACTACAGAATAGTATATGCCTTGTGTCAGTTTTAACGATAAACCAAAGGTTAACGTGATGCTATGCTAGCCTTTTTTCACTGAATGTTTTGTTTTTGTTTCCTTTTTTATATATATACTGTATTTTGTGCATACTTACTTTCGAATTTTTCCATTTCTTTAATAATTTTCTTGACTTTCCGCTTTACTTTGTGAATATCGTTCCTCTTCGCTTTTCGTTTTCCCATTCTTTCCTGCTTTTTTTTCCCCTATTTGTAGACCAATTTCGCACTTCACTTTGTTTTTCAGTCGCACACGTCGAACGCTAAGAACGTAATGAATAAGCGGCCCGGCTGAGTCAGGCTGGTCGGGAGCGGGCGGGGAGTTTTTTTCTTTAAAACATAGCGCACGTGTACCGCTTGCAATCACCCTTGTTCGGTGATCATTTGTAGGTGGTTAAAGCAAGTGAACACGTTGAGGTTTTTAGACAGACTATATTGTATGAAATGAATTCAGTACACAACCTAATGTTGTAACTTATAAGTAAGCACTTATTGTTTATAAACTAATACGAAACAATCCTAATTACCTACATAATGATTTACGTCGACAGAGGAATGGTGCTGGCCATATTTGGTAATGTTGTTATAATATTTGTTACGTAGCTTGTGTTGATCCAGTACACCTCCCCTGGCGATGAGAAAAAAAAATACGCAAAACATTAAGTTTTTTTTTTTTTCATACCACTATCTAAAACTATATCTAAGTATAATATAACTTAATTCTATTTTTATGCACTTTAATGTCTTTATTATTAATTTTTAAAATCACATTTGGATTTTCATCTCGTACTACCTCGTAAGGACCTGTATATAAGGGATCCATTTTAGCATTTCTACTTTCATTAAAAATAAGTACTTTATCTCCTGACTTGTAAAAAATTTCGTTTCTTTTTTCATCTAATGTTTCTTTCCTTTTTTGTTTTGATACCAATAAGTTATTTCTAGCGTCATGGCAAGCATTTTGTATACGATATTTTAGTTCTTTAGAATAGTTTCCGAAGTTATACAAAGGATCTATGTTATCCGAAATGCTTAAAGGTATTTGATTCAGCTTTCCAAATACAAGTTCGTATGGTGTATGTTTGGTTTCAGTATGTACAGTATTATTAAATGCAAAACACCAATATGGTAACCATGTACTCCAATTACGAGTGTATTTAGAAACTTGAATTCTTAAATAAGCTCCTAAATGTTTATGTGAATTTTCTAAAGCTCCTAATGTTTCATGATGGTGAGCAGTGGAGTTTAAAGTTTTTATGCCTAACAACTTACACGATTCTTGAAACACATTAGCTATAAATTCTTTTCCTTGATCAGTAACAACTTCTCTTGGAATACCATAACGTAAAATAAAATTTTCAACAAAGGATTTCGAAACTATATCTGCTTCTTTTGACAACAAAGGATAACATTCGATAAATTTACTGAGTTCACATTGGATTGTTAATATATAAGAATTTTCATCAATATCATTTTTAATGGGGCCTACTAAATCAAGATAGATTTTTTGAAATGCTGAGGTAGCCGTTGTCGTTATTGTTATTGGTTGTTTATTTACTCTTCCATACTTACACCTCTGACAATCGTCACATTTTTTTACAAATTCCTCAATATCTTTCTTTAACCTTGACCAATGATAATATTTTTTAATATTATTATACATTCGGTTTGTTCCGGAATGTCCTCCTGTAGGCAGGTTATGAAAGTCATTAAGTATTAATTGCTGAACTTCTTTATTTTCTATTCGTTTTACACCTTGAATAATACTTATTTTGATAATACCGGTATTTATTATGTCTTGTTTATATCGCGATAAATGTTTAATAAATTCATTACTTTGCGCATTCTTTATAATATATAATTCTTTTATTTCACAATTTTTACAAATTTTCGCAAGTTCCCTCAACGATGTACCTAAGTCAAACGTTGATCGGTAATCTTGGTTGAAATAAATAATTTGGGTTAACTCATCATATATATAGTCATCATTTGTTGATTTATTTGATTGTGCACTATTTCCACAAATTTTATTTTTACATTCAATAAATAAATTTTTGTCTATCGGCCGTAATTCTACGCTATCAACAGGACGGTTTAAAACTTCTACGAGTCCGGGGTGATCAAGCCTTTCCTCAGTAATAGTCATTTTTTCCTGTTGTAGGTTTCTTTGAATATCGCTTCTTTTTGATTGAGCTCGAGTCATTACATTCACTCTTTCACACATATCCATCAGCTCATTTGAATCAATCCTTACACGTGACAAAGCATCCGCTACTACGTTATCAGAACCTTTAACATAACTTATCGTAAAATCATACTCTTCTAATATCAGTCTGAATTTAGTTAATCGACTTGATGGGTTTGTAATACTAAATAAGTAAATAAGTGGGCGATGATCTGTAAAAATTTCGAACTTCCTACCATATAAATACGGTCTGAAATGTTGTACACTTTCTGAAAAAATTACGCTAATACTAGCTCCAGTGTCCAACAAGAACAACATATCTCGCATTCCACATTTCACACGTACAAAATTCATTCCCTTTAACTCTAAAAACACACATTCTTCTTCAATCTCTCGTTTAGACACGAAAAAATTTTTGCTGCGTTTCGCTTACACTACTTGTTTCTCCTATTGAATTAAAACCTTCAGTTCCCGATGCGTCTGCAAAATAAGCTTGGTGACCTGTACTTCGATTGTTGCGCTGCTGTCCCCGGTAATTAGCACCACCTCGACTAATTCCGCGACCATGACATCGAAAGTTTCTAGTACCACTAAAATTTCGCTGAGTGCTGTTTACATTGTTTTGAGCGTTCCTGTTACTATTATTGTACTGTCTAGACCTATTGAATCTGCCTCTCATACCATGATTACTAAATCTGTTATTATTTCGTGTCCGCATATGAAAAAACCCGGATTGATTACTAGATATTAACCTTTCTTCATCCTTGGCACCTACTATAGCCTCTTTTAAAGTAGAGTAATTTCTAGCTTTTATAACGGTGCGAAGCTCACTATTTTTTAAACCGTTTGAAAAAACATTTATGGCAAGTTTTTCGTTTGCTACTCGTAGTATTGCCGCGTTATTACTATTCCCGTCAGCTTGAGCTATTGTAAGATTCACGAATAAATCTTCTATAATTTGCGCATAGTTATCAATTGTTTTGCCTTCTTGCTTAGCGCTGTGAAGTGTGCTTGCAAGTGCTGTGGCTGATTTTTTACTAACCAAATGGGTTCGCATATCGTTTACTAAATCGTCAACCGTTTTATAAGTTCTATCAAGCCTAAGCTTTGCATTTTGGGATAACCTAGCTTTCAAAACATAACTAATCATTAATTTTTGACCATTCTCGTCCAATAACTCGCTGTATAACTCAATGGCATCAATTAATTGTTTTGTGGTATCCTCAGTACCGTCCATAAGAGGTAGTAACGAAGACGCTGTTCGTAAATCGAACTTTTCGGTCATTTTTACAGTTTGAATTTCTCTTATTTCTACCTGACTATCTTGACTACTTAAAGTACCTAATCTATTTAAAAGTAAATGTCTAGAATGATAAATATATTTTTCGATTTCTTTAAAGTACGAATTGATAACTTGTATCTCTTCTGGCTTCCTATCAACTTTAGCAACTTTTGACTTTATTTTCGTAAATTCATCCTCTAATAAACCTACTTCTAATAATAATTTGTTTAGCCTAATCTGGTTTTCTCGCCTATCTAATGGTTCTTTGCTAACCTTACCATAAAACTTTTTTACGGATTCTAATTGTTCCTTTAAATTTTCCAATTCTATAATATTCATTTGCCTATCTAACTTAAAATTTGAAATACACAGTTCTAACCTTAAACATCATTTTCTGTGCCGTTTTTTCCTCCAAGAGCTGCTTTGAGGGCTTCTGGTCCAAAACCCACGTTGCGAACTAGAGGCATTACGCCACTCTAGCCCGTTCCCACGATGCCAGCCACCGGTGTGGTACGGCCAGTTGACGAACTCTGCTTACGCGATTTCTTGGCTTCTTATAATTTCCCTACGAATCTTCCGCTCCAATTTCTTCTTTCCGCGTAAATAGCAATATGCGACTACTATTGCTAGGACTAGTGCTACAGCTATCAGTGCGACAACTTCTCCTAGGGAAACTCCTCTCTGAATCTCTTGTGAAGTGGTAGAACCTCCGCTATTGCCTGCTTGTGCGATAATTACCTCTTCTTTTGATTCTTTTAAACCCATTTCCAGTTATTTTCGTTGGCAGATCGGCGTTGGCAGGTTTGAGTTGGCAGGTTTGCGTTGGCAGGATCGCCATGCAATCACCCTTGTTCGGTGATCATTTGTAGGTGGTTAAAGCAAGTGAACACGTTGAGGTTTTTAGACAGACTATATTGTATGAAATGAATTCAGTACACAACCTAATGTTGTAACTTATAAGTAAGCACTTATTGTTTATAAACTAATACGAAACAAT
This sequence comes from Pseudeuparius sepicola, assembly GCA_963920635.1. NCBI lineage: Eukaryota > Metazoa > Arthropoda > Insecta > Coleoptera > Anthribidae > Pseudeuparius > Pseudeuparius sepicola. The sequence continues at coordinate 25,809,974 of OY987302.1, read as the reverse complement.
CCTAATTACCTACATAATGATTTACGTCGACAGAGGAATGGTGCTGGCCATATTTGGTAATGTTGTTATAATATTTGTTACGTAGCTTGTGTTGATCCAGTACACGCTACAGGGCGAACTACAAATATGTGACCTAATTGGGACGTATCAGCGTGGTATAATTTGCGATTTTACAATATTGGAAACTAATGACATCAGAAAAAATTTAACATCCACCGTTTGCCTCACGTTTTATGAAATGCGTTGTAAAGGCAAATCCACCGGGCATCTTGATAAAGTGAACTTTTTTAAAAATCAGGATTTCCAAAGACCCTCATTTTGAAAAAAAATACAAAGTAGTATCGTTTATTTTAATTTATGGCTTTAAATCGTTTCAAAGATAAAAACGATGTATTCTCAAATAAATCATTTGCAAAATCAGCAATACCAACATAAAAGAAAGTATGTTTTTTTTATTCCAAAACTAAATTTAATCCAATGAAAACCCACTGAAAGCCTAAAATATCTAAATAATATTCTACAAAATGTTTTTAGCTCCAATGCAAAATCATTAAATATAAGAAGTGCAAATTTATCCCCCGATCTTCTGACCATGATTTTAACATCAGATTTAAAAGTAAATACAGATTGCCTCAGTATCATCTAGACATGTTTCGTCGTTCTTTCATTTGCAATGCCATTAAGCTGTATTCCCAAAGAGTTTAAATTATTTAATGCCAATAAATTCAAATTCAAATTCAAGTTCAGAATATTCATTAAAGCCTTAGATGTGTTTATATTGATATTATCACAGACCTATATAGCTTCGCTATATATAGGTCTGTGATATTATATTTCATGTATAATGACGTCAAAACGTTCAAGTGCTTAGGTGTATGCGGATAAATTAGGTATTGTTTTTTTTTTATTAATATTTGAGTGATATCTTTACTGTTTACTAGGACGTGGTTAAGTAGAATATCAATCATGCTAGATTTCGCCACCTAAACAATTTAAAATTTAATTTCTTATATTTCTTGTTTGTTGTATCTTAAACTAAATAAAGACCATTTATTATTATTATTAAATAAATTAAGATATTTTGTTTTCAACTACTACGGTTTTCTTAGTATTTTTGTGCGAATGCTATCCCAGTTCTAACAGGAAAGACGTAAACTCGTTCATTCTTATTGACACGACATATTACGAAACGTTTTTTGACGAATCGTCAACTCCTTCACGCTTGTTGGCATAAAACGACATATCAAAAGCGTCTAAGAAGCATATGTGTAAAAACGTTTTAACGAAACGCAGACGCGTTGATGCTTGTTGCAGTGGGCTGTCAATAAAAAAATTCACAATTTCCAAACCGGCCTAGTAAAAAACTTAAATAATTTTATATTATATATAGTCACGTCATAAAAAGTTATGCTATTTGCTATTATTTCCGCAAAATAATACCAAATTTGTCGCGACCAAAACATAGAAAACGACATATCACTCGTTTGTAATACAAACAACCAGACCTGTACTCGAACAATAACAATAATTGCTTAGGTAAGGTAGCATTGTAATTTGTAGACCGGGAGATAGTGACAGATTTTTGGACGTGATTTTACTCAGTATGCCTTGCAAATGGCATTATGCAGGGGCGGATGGGACCACCGGGACACCGGGCAAATGCCCGGTGGGCCGGTCATTCGAAGGGCCGGAGGGCCGCAGGTTCGGAGGCTCCTCGGCCATCGCACCGTCGCATCTTAAATTTTAAGACAGTCTTAACTACTTGACAAGACAAAAAACAATCATTGTTACAATAATCGTTGTAAGTAGGTATTTAAGATGGGACGGTGCAAATGGCCATACATAATTATTTTTTCATAAAATCGGCAGTGAAGTGTGCCAAAATCGTCATTAAAAGCTCAGAAATCGGCACTAAAGTAGCCCATTATTGTACGATTTTTTCAATACCTAAGTAGGCCTTGACGAGATGTAAACATCAAACGTCAGACGCGGATCCATCGCCCGTCAAAAGTGATCAAATATTCAAAATCCGGCCACAAAAGGCCCATTTAATTTTTCGTACAAATTGCGAAATTGTTACCTATAGCCGCGCAATGTTTCAGTATAAATATTTTAGTAGGTTTGAATACCAATAGATTTGTTATGGAAGCTGCACAACAAGCAGCAGTTTGATTTGTCTGTTCGAAGACGCCCTGTCTTATCATACTTGACCTAGGTAGAGCGATCGTCAAAGTCAAGCAACGCCGCGCCCAGTTATAGTCCACCTTACGAAAGAATACGAGCCTCAAGAATGCAAGTAAAAAATTTCTAATGTTGCCAAACTTCGAAATATAATTCTCCTTAGGAAATATAATAAACCAAAGCCATTACGCTAGTGCACCAGAATTGTACAGGTTTTTTGCGATCCGGCAACGCCTAGCAAGCCCAGTAAAGATTCTTGAGGCTCGTATTCTCTCGTAAGGTAGACTATAGTTCATGGACGGGTGATCCCTTATGATTATTTTCTTGCCTAATAATTTTTTTTCCGATTTTGAAAAATATAATATGTACCTCGGCACTGAAGTTCTTTTTATGACTCATGTGGTTTATTTGCCTCGGCCAGAAGCCTCGGCAACTAAATTCGACATGAGTCTAAAAAAGTTGAACTTCAGTGCCTTGGTACATAAATAACTATTTTTTTTGTTATTTTTTTGTTTTATTATTTCTTTACGTGTTTTACGGAAACGTAGAAGGGCCACGCCACTATTTTATTTTTATTGAACTCGAAATTTCGACTTTTAAAGTCGCAGTCCGACCTTGAAGTCGAAATTCCGATTTTGAACTTTAAATTTCGACTTTGAACTTCGAAAAAACTTTGAAAGTCTGAAGTTCAAGTCGGATTTCGAATTTCAAAGTCGAAATTTCGAGTTTTCGGAATTTTGACTTCAAAGTTGGCCTTCGACTTACCTAAAAGGCGGGATTTCGAATTCTATAAAAATAAAATAATGGTGTGGCCCTTCTACGCTTCCGAATGTTTTGTTATTTTTATATCTTTATATTTAGAGAAAAAAGTTTTATTTCTTTTATGAGAGTTATGATTTTATTTGTATTTTTATAAAACATGTATATTTTGTTTTATTAAAAAATTACATTATCTACATTGTTTTTTTAAAATGTTATTATTTATAATAATTAAGAAAAGAAAAATCTAAAGCCAAATGATATGTTTAGGGGCCGCTTGGGAAACAAATGCCCGGGCTGGTTAGGTAAAGCCCATCCGCCCCTGGCATTATGTGGCACATATTCTCACAATAATAAGGTATGAATCAGAGTTTTCAATTATTCGAAAAATGTGCGTTTTGATATGATTTTAGTCATGTGTTTTATAATGAAGTTCAAAATGGAAAATTCCTCGGAAAACCTGTGGCATACTGTTAGGGTGGGTCCAACGGGCTATTATTGCCACGTGAACTTGTATTTTAATAATTAATTTTTCTACGTTTCTGAACATGCTGCCAATGAGAAGTATGCAAGTGCTTGTTATGAAAATGCTGAAAAAGGATGGCATACCTTTTGCGCATGTCCAAGTACTGTTTAAATTGAATGTTATTTAATAATTTAAAGTATTTATTCGATGTAAACTATACTTGGAGATGCGCAAACGATATGCCATCTTTTCTTCAGCAGTTTCATAACAAGAACTTGCATACTTCTCATTGGCAGCCTGTTCAGAAACGTGGAAAAATTAATTATTAAAATACAAGTTCACGTGGCAATAATAGTCCTTTGGACCCACGCTAACAGTATGCCTATGGTTTTCCGAGGAATTTTCTATTTTGAACTTCAATATAAAACACATGGCAGCCTAACTAAAATCATATCAAAACTCATATTTTTCGAATAAATGAAAACTCATTTTTCCATATGAAGAACCCAGGATAACTCTCTGATTCATACCGTATTATTGTGAGAATATACGCAACATAATGCCCTATGAAAGGCATACCTACTGAGTAAAATCACGTCCAATCTGTCACTATCTCCCGGTCTATTAGGTCAGTACGTTAGAGTCAATATTATAATCCACAAATTTTATTCCAACCGTGGACGAATACACTATGTAATTTAGCCGAACGAGAATATCAGTTCTTCACCCCAACTATCCCCTATCACGACAGTTGGGCAGTTACCACCTTTTACATGGCGATCCTGCTAGGATGAGAGGGTCATGCCGTTGAACTAGGCACCCAGATGATGGTCCACAGCAACACCCAGAACTTGATGGAGTCCTCCAAGTGGTCTTCCACTTTTTAGGAGGTTCAAACATGGTATTCCCTGCTCGCATTGTGACATAAGTCACAATCCGGAATATTTCAGCATGGGGACCCGCTCAACCAATTTATAGATACTTTTTCGGAGTTCCAATTTATAGGATATTGTAACACCGCAACTTGACAAAAATTAACTGTCATCTCAAAGTCAACAACGTAAGTAATGTTTTGTTTCCAAAGGCAACTTGATATTATTTTATTTTTCTTTTATTTAAAGTCGTTGAATGTTGTGCCAAAACTTTTAGGACATATGTTACTATCCCCTATCACGACAGTTGGGCAGTTACTACCTTTTACACGTTATTTTCACCTCATTTGCACGTCCTCTCTTCCCTTTCTTATACAGGGTGTTCAAAAAAATAGACGGAGATATTTTAGAGGGTGATTCCTTGTTAAAAAATACGAAAAAAAGTTTCTATAAATATGGGTCCGGAAATGCAGTTTTCAAGATACAGGATGTTAAATTAAAAAATATATTAATATCTTAAAAAATATCACTTCTGTTCAAATTTTTGAAATTCTGTGGACATTTCCAACATTTGTTGTAGTGTGCTTTATGTTATGGTATTAGAAAAGTTGCAATAACACTCTTTCCTAGATTTTTTTTAATTTAACATCCTGTATCTTGAAAACTCTGCATTTCGAGCACTCTGTATATGGTATTGAACACACTTATGACGGATTAGTGATGGGTCAGTCACTTCTAACCAATGAAGAAAAACATTTTATACACAAAAATTACCCTTAGCCTAGGTCTGACACACGTGTTTTTGAAGAACACACCATGGGATTTTAATAATTTCTATGAATGCTACAAAAGACGCTATGGTACCTCCTTTCCACTTAGACTAAGCAAATATAACACCACTGCATTAAAGTTAATTCCATCTATGTGTAAAGCACAAAGAACAATTTATAATAAACAAATTGCAACTTTTCTTACAGTTAAATTGATAGGTTAAATACGTGTATATAAAGTAAAGTAAAAAAATCACGTTAATGAAGCATTAACAACGCGTTAACGAGTTCACAACGCATTAACGAAGCGTTGACAATGCGTTAGCGAGGCGTTAACAATGCGTTAAGGAGTTAACAACGCATTAACGAAGCGTTGATAACTCGTCAACGAAGCGTTCACAACGCATTAACTAAGCGTTGATAACGCGTCAAGGAAGCGTCAATGCATTTGCGTTGCGTTAAAACGTTTCGTGAGATGTCGTTTTTATGCGCAGACACTTTTGTTATTGTTGCTGTTCTAAGGTGAAATCGATTTTGTGAATTAGACAACGCATTTCCGAAAACGTGAGCAAACAGTGGACGTTCATTTTTTAACGTCAAAAATCCCAAATTAGCATTGACTCTTACGGGAAACACACAACTCAAGAATTATGTCATATGGTCGTTTTGACTAACGCATGTCCAATGTGACCTGATCGTGTTTCGGGTTCGACAAGTAAACAGATTTTTTTTAAATAGCTTAGATCTCATTTGTTGTAAATCACTCTTTTTTTGAGGTTAAGGAATTTTTACTTCGCAGAAATGGATGGGGCAAAGGCCTGAAAGAAGTTTAAATGTGCAGGTGTATTGTGGTACAAAATTGTTTAATATTATATTTCATCTTCAAAATAGATGCCAGTATCACCATCTAGAAGGAGATGCCTAAATCTTATATGTTTAATATCAATTTTTGCACAAATAGGTATGTTTTGGATGCGTCTTGAGATAAATATTTTACCCAAAAGGTGGCTCTGTAGTTAAGGTTATAATTAAATGGGATTTTTTATATATTAGCAGCCAATTAGGAGTATTTTTAAACTGTGACTTGTGAGAACAAAACGATCGTCTTAAAAAATGTCTTAAGTCGAATAAACTCTGAACTGATAATTTATTTAATAATGTATTATTTTTGTGTTTATACCGGTTTCCTAGGCGTTTCCTAGGTCATTTTGACCTACTGAGCAACTTTTTTTTTTCAACTTGATTTTTCTTTCAATATTTGAATAGGATTCATGGATGGTTACTTATGTGGTCCTCATGTTTTACCACATGAATTAAATAATAGTGATACGTACAAATTTATCATACTATCATGAATGGTACATAACATTATGATAATTAAAACACTTCATCAAAATTAAAATGAAATGTGAAAACCTATTTATTATTAGTGCCACATTCGCATTGGACCGTGGTTTATTTATTGGTCCAAAACTATTATGAAGATGGATAATTTTTTTAGGTAATAGATTTACTAAATCCTGGAAGTGCTAGAAAACCATTAGCTGTTAGATGGAGTAAAAAGGCTCGAGGATTCTTTGTGGAAAATTTATTTACAGTTGATTGTGAGGAGTTAGACGACTTAATTGCAGTTTTGGAGGAAGGACTAAGAAATCGTTCAGTGGGAAGACATAACATGAACGAGTATTCCAGGTGAGGTAATTACTTAGAATACCACTAAAAAAGCAAGTATTTAGGGAGAACATTAATGAAGAGTTCGCAATTTTTTCCTCACAATTTGCTATAATATAAATATATTATTTACATGTCTAGATTTAAATTTTGTCATGAATTTGCTTGGGTGCTTCCGAAAATAACTCAACACGTTATAATTTTAGTCGAAGCCATACAATTTTAAGTGTCTATATTACATCGGAAACGCCTGCCGAAGGAGGAGTATTTTTGTCAAGAACGGGCAAAATAAATTTTGTCGATTTAGCTGGCAGTGAGATGACCAAGAAAACACAAAGCCAAGGGAAAACATTAGAAGAGGCAAACAATATCAATAAAAGTCTTATGGTGCTTGGTAAGTGAATTAAACTTTTGTAATTTAGTTTGATTAGAAAATTAGAATAGGGTTTTACTTTGGCAAAATGAGCTTTTGTTTACACAGCACAGTCGCGTAACATATACAGGGTGATTCACCTAAGACCCCCCTTCCTCATATCTCAGCAATGAACTGAGATATTTTAGCTCCGTAAAAAGAAACAGGTAGAGCTCGTCGAATACTTTATTCTTAGGCTGGAATTGAATCTTTCTTTTGCAAATTGTAGATGGCGCTGCGGTTGAAAGAATAATTTCGATCCCAGTGACCTTGAAAAGTGATTCATCCGAATTGCCCTTCAATTTGAAGCAAATTATGTGCTATAAACAAATTTCGAAAAATCAATAGTTTTTGAGTTAATTATTTCCAAAACAAAAAACGAGAAAATAATTTTCTGGGGAGTTCTTACAACTATCCTAATATCTCACGCAGTTGTTTTGTCATTTTAAATGTACAGGGTGTCCGAGGGAATAATCCCACCACCCTTATAACTCTTTAAGTTTTTGAGATACACAAAAACAAAAGTTGTAGCTTATAAACAGTTCTTTTATTAACCATTCTATGAATATACAGGGCATTTCTTAAAAGCGGAGCAAACCAAACATACTTTTTTTTAACGGGAACACCGCACAGGTTTTTAGTTGTTGAAATCTACTCATCATTACGGTTAAAACGGTATACAACTTTATAACATTATCTTTTAATGTTTTTGGAATATCTAATTTTCAAACCTACATATTTAACTTGGATTTGTGGATCCCGTGATAAGGATACACGGTCAATGTAATAACAAAAAATGTTTTATGTAACTTTGTTTGACGACTTTACCTTGGTTTCTTTCTTCTTGTTGTTATTGCATATTGCATGAATTGTCTATCTTTATCAGGCGATCCACAAATCCAAATTAAATAGGTTTAGTATAATATTTGAAAACTAAATAGGTACTTAAAAAACGGTAAAAGATAATGTTTTTTATCACAAAAACTGAAAGATTTAAGGGGTGGAATTGTTGTTTGGGACATCCTGTACATTTGAAATAATGATAAAAAAACTCTGTGAGACATTAGGATAGTCATAAGAACTCCTCAGAAAATTAATTTATCGTTTTTTGTTTTAGAAATATTCTTAGGATTGTCTACTACAGATTTTCCACATGCATGCATTGCTAACTTTAAAGTGCGATAATGAAAAAACTGTTGATTTTTCAGAATTTGCTTATAGTGCATAATTTGCTTAAAATTGAAGGACAATTCGGATGCACCACCTTTCAAGGTGACTGCAAACGAAAAAAATTCTTTCGGCCGCAGCGCCATCTACAATTATTTGCAATGGAAAAATTAAACTTGAGCATAGAAATAAAGTATTCAACGAGCTCTACCTGCCTTTTTTACGAAACTAAAATATCTCATTTCGTTGCTGAGATATTAAACCGGGAGTCTTAGGTGAATCACCCTGTATATAATGACGCTCCAGAGAAATACACATAAACTACTCAGATTTTATGTGAATTAAAGTTCTTTCACCAGAAATGTCGGATAATAAAAATGCCACAGATAGAAGAAGTACATTCGTACATTAGTCGCCCAGCATCTGTTGGTGGAAAACGGTCAAAGATAGGGAGATATTTTATATGAGAGATGATGTAGGGTATATAAAGGAATAAATTGGCCCACTTAGCGACTCTTTGCAAATACGACGCTAGGCGTCGCGACGCCAAGGAATATATATTTTTTTCACCAACATACCACTTTTGTTACATCGTTTGAAAGCCCTAATTTTTCTGAACATTTTTTATTAATGCCATTTTTCTTTATTATCTTCCGTTAAAAAGTTATTCTTCAAAAACGTATTAAAATATTAATTTTTGTTAATCGCCATTACCAGGGACAGTGGCGCACCCAGAAAATATGATTGGGGGGGGGGGCAAACTCGAGGCTGTAGCCAGACAGAAACTTCAGGCAGGGCAAACGACTTTCCAGTCAGGGCAGTACACATTATTTGAGAAGTGAGGGATATAGGTACCTACAGGGCGGTACTTTGTCGGTGGGGAAAGGGGGGGGGGGTAAAAAATTGAATTAAATTTTCGTTATTACAAATCGCGCCGCAGGCGAAAATTTGTGAAACTTTCAAGGTCAAATATAATATGAACATACAATTTGATGCCAAAGGTAATTTTTTTTGATAATTATGTGGGCCCATACCTAATCATTTGTGCAGTAAGCAAGAATACTTTTTAACTGACAAAAATCCAGCAATTGTCAAAAACAACACTGAACACCCTTTTGTGATGTGGAAGTAAAAATAAAAGTTATAGTGCTCATAGTTCCCTATAAATTATCATATTCTTTCAAAGAGCCCGATTATGTTTATAATTTTTGCAGCATTTTATAACATTTTCTGACCAGTGTAGTAGGTGTAGGTAAATTGAAATTTGTTTGAAGGTCGGGCAATAGAGATTATTGTTTTTAAGCGGGCAATAAAAAGTGTACTTAGGAGGTGTCTTCACACTAAAATGCGCCGCAAGCAAAAATTTTGTTTGAAAATTTAATGGCAAAATCAGTTTAAATGAGGTATAATATATAAAAAATCATCATTATCTCTTTATTCTTCGTTTTTTTTTTCTCAATGGAGCAGCGCCTTATCTACGGCTCTGGTGAGGTGACCGGTGAACTTGTGGCTCAGACAGGGCAAACATTCTGCCAGGCAGATAAAAAGAAATTTCTAAACTGTCTTTTATAAAGGCCGGTATATTAGAAAATAACAAAAAAAATCAGATATTAGCCAGTCAGTGCGCAGAGGGTCGCACAGCGAACAGTACATCTACGATACCATCCTCGAGAATTTTTAAAATATGAAAGGTCTGGGGGTGGCCGAGGCCCTTGCCCCCCCCCCCCCTGGGTGCGCCACTTACCAGGGATGACGTAGAGTTTTCAATGATTTTATTTTTGACCTGTAAATTGACATGTAAATCCAGAACTGGTTATGATTTTTTATACCCCCAAATGCATTTAGCGATTATCAGAACACCACAGAACGCCCATATACCTATTATTGAACAAAAAATACTCTACCTGGTGAAAGAATTTAGCAAAATAGGAATCTGGCGGGTCGGGAGTCAAGTATGCCATGGAATTACCTCAAAACAGTTGAATGGTCAACAGGGCCAGACAGGGTATTGGTATGTCAATATCCAATAACAAATATAGAGTTTGTTTTCCTCTGTGCCAACTCAAAGTGCTAATTTTTTTAAACTTTACCTATACGTATCAAGAGCGATAAAATTGATTAGGTGTATCAAAACTGCCGCAGAAATTATAATATAATAATATAAAATTTACAGAAGTCTTCCAGTCAGTAAGTGTCCAGATGAGTTAAGGCGAGTAGTGTGCCACAATAGAATAGAAACCCATAGAAAAATGTATAATTTTATTAGACGATGGCTTTGTCGAGAAAAGTCAAATAATTTAAATCGGTTTTTACTTTTTGGATGATATTTTTTAAAAAATTAGTTATTTTTTCATTTATTAATACATTTTCAACAATTTATAATAGTTCCAGGGTGCATTTTTTGACCCGTATAAAGTTTAACAAATTCAACACTTTGAGACGGAACAGAGAAAAACAACCTGTATATTTGTTATTGGATATTTGCACACCAATACAATAGGTACCTACCTAATTATGTAGTCCTGTTGACCATTCAACTGTTTTGAGGCAAATTCCATGGCATACTTGACTTTTGACTCGCCAGATGCCTTTAAAATTTCTCCTTTGCTAGATTTTGGCACCCTGTAAAATAGAACTCCCTATGTATATTTGTGTCAGATTTTACACAAAAAAAATCGCTTAATGCATTTAGTGAAAATTGGGGGTATAGAAAAATAATAACCGGTCCTGGATTTGCATGTTGACAAAGGTAAGAAGGCCAAAAGACACGATTTGAAGATCTTTCAAACAAATAAAAGGTAAGGGGAATATCTTCAAAAACAAAATCATTGAGAACGCTACATCATCCCTGGAAATGGCGATTAACAAAAATTAATATTTTAATGCGTTTATGAAGAATAACTTTTTAACGGAAGATAATAAAGAAAAATGGCATTAAGAAAAATTAGGGCTTTCGAACGATGTAATAAAAGTGGTATGTTGGTGAAAAAAAATATTCCTTGGCGTCGCGACGCCTAGCGTCGTATTTGCAAAGAGTCGCTAAATGGGCCAATTTATTCCTTTATACACGTAAAACAGTAGTCTTTATTCTAGTAAAGAAGATTAATGGATATATGGATATGTGGTAGCCTCTAGTGATTACGGACATTGCACTATAATAGAGTTAATCATGTGATACATCTTTGAACATGTGCTAAATATCATCAAAATAAATATATGTAATTAAAATAAAGCGTAACGAAAAAAGATAATTTTTGGCTGCATTGTAGGGCCCTTACTATATAAGTAATAAAGGTAGCATTTTATTGTGACTGGACTTATATCTTATTCGGAAGTGCCCAAAATCTGGGGATAATAACACTAATGGGGTTGTTGTACCTGACTCTTCTATAGATGTCAGGGATACTAAATAAACTATTGGTCCAGGTTAGGGAAACATAGCTCATACATATTGGGATGTAGCATTAAACAATTTGAGAATTTTTCAAAAAATAACTCCAAAAGTTCAGTACCTTAATCGATTTTTTATTTTTTTTTTAAATGCTGGGCTTAAAGTAAGTTTCTGAAATATGTCTCACAAAATTAGAGCCGACAATTTTGAATGTTGGCAAATACGCCAATGTTATTGGGTTGTATTTTGAATTGGCCGCCTAAAAGAATATATCTAAGAATGGCAGCTAACAAGGGCTATTCTCATTGGCTACAACTTTCTCGGTATATTTAATGCAAAAAATACTTAATAAAAAGATACAATTGTTTCTTTTTCAAAACAATAGTCGTTCCATAAACTACAGGATGTGTGCCTATTGCTTTTTTATTAATACGTTGTTTCGATTACGTGAAAAGGCCCTATTATAATCTAAACACACATGGCACTGAAAATCTGCTGCAAAGTTAAATTAGTCTCTGCTCCAAATACACTTTAGGTATGTACAACACTGTTCATTGATAAAACCCAATGATCTTTCCGACACAGCATTTTCTAGAGTCAATTGGAAAAGCTTATGCCAACTGGATTTCTCTAAATAATAAATTATAGACCTTTTCGCCCGTAGATATGTCTGTTAATATTTAACGACTGGGATAATACATTACTGAAGGCGCAGCAGTTCAACATTTTATTTCTACACCGAACAACTTTGTAGTTGTTTAAAATTAAAATGTCGGTCATTCATTCAAAATTAGGTATGTTAGTAATATTAGCTAAGCTGAAAATCATTGATCCATATGTAAGTAAAGAAATGTAGGTATACCAGAAGCAATACCAATGAGTTAAAACTGAAAAACGGATTGGGTGCAGAGTAAATTTATAGCGAGTAGTTTATTCTTCTCAGTCAAAAGTTCGGCGTATTTTTTGCAGCCTAATAGTACTGAGCTCCCTTTGTCTAAGTATAGTATTGTTCTTTAGATTTATTTTAATTTTTTTTTCAGGATATTGTATAGCATCGCTCAGTGACTCCAAAAGGAAAACGTCGCATATACCATACAGAGATTCTAAACTAACTAAGCTGCTTGCTGACTCACTTGCCGGAAACGGGGTGACCTTAATGGTAAAAAATATGGATCTAATCTTGAATTGCCATAAAATCGGATATATTTCTAGATTGCTTGTATTTCTCCAGCCAAATCCAATATTAGTGAAACTACTAACACGCTCCGATATGCTGCAAGAGCCAAGAAAATACGAACCAAACCTGTTATTTTGATGGTAAGTTCGAAAAACTTAACATCAAACTCTGTGGCAACCTGATATTTGGCATGAGTGAAACAGTTCCACGGAGTACCTACCTCTCACCTCTGTGTAATTTGCAATGAAATGGCTAATGCATGTGATACTTTATATCTACCTGCTGATTACATTAATATAATTCTAGGACCCCAGAGAAGCGTTGATCCTTAGCCTAAAACGTGAAGTAAGCGTCCTGCAAAACGAAAATGAACATCTGCGATCTGCTTTGAACGTATATTCTGGTGGCTCTAACACTCCCACTTCAGGTGATTCTAGTAGTTATGTTCTTATCAAGCGATACTGTTGTCATAATATTTATATAATATCAAAAACATGTTGGACTAACATGTATCACAACTTATACCCATAGAAAGAAGAATAATTAGCACTCCACCTCATGTCGACCTAGAAGAACTGGCGAAATTAGAGGGACCACAATTAGCGGAATTAGTCCGCCTGTACATAAAGGAAAACGGCGACCTTCGCAAAGAAAACATAGAGCTGTTTTCTTCCAGAGAAACACTCCAGAGGGACCACGAAATAGTTTGTAGAGAAAATGAGCGGTTGTTAAAAAAGTTGGAGGAAGTTAATTCGTGAGTTGTCTGGTTGCACGTTGCTCTTTAACATATTCATTTCAGGGTGTGTTGTAGGTCACCTTTAATTCCCGCAAGGCCTGCCTTTTCTGCCGAAGTTCTAAATACAACTGATAATGATACTACTACAAATATATGGACCAACACTGCTGATGATAAGACAGAAGAAAACGCTGTAAGTTGATGGTTTCCGAACCAAGCAATAAATGAAACGTATGTTATTACAGGATACGAAAGTTCCAGACTTCATCAAGAAGGAATTAGAAAAAAGGCAGATTGGAAATGGGTAATTACCTTGTTTATATCATTTGCATTAGCCCCTAGATTTTTTAAATAGGGCTATACATGTGATACATTGTTGAAAAGTCTTTTGAATAAGCAATACGAAAGTAAAAAATTTATTTCGACGGGACACAAAAAAGTTACATTGAAATTATGAAAAACAGGCAACTGAAATATTATCGCATATAATATAACGATATAAGTACTGTGGTGTTATGGGAAATTTTTATCGAAGGCGTCGTTTAGAAGGAAAAAAAATAATAGGTAGGAGTACTTTAGGCAAAATATCTCGCGATAAAGCGTTCGAGATTTTCCCAAATAATAAAGACCCATTTTTACGAATAATTTTTACCCACGGAAAACGGTACGGAAGTTGCCAGATGTAAAAAGTTATCCCTCCTCTCATAGCTTATACAGAGTGAGTCAGAATGCATAGTAAATACTTTCAAGGGGTGTTTGTCAGGTGGTTTTAAGAGGAGTATTTTTTAGGGCACTTTGTAAATGAATAAACTACCCCAAGAGGTCTTCCAGTAAGTAGAAAACACATACCAAATTTCAAATTTTTAAGTAGCGCCGTTATTGAGATATAAATTTAAAAAAATACTTTTGGGTCACCCTGTAGACCCGAATAACTTGGCAAGGAAAGCCCAAATCGAAAAATTTTATAAGAAAGACCCCCCCCCCTCAAAACCACCTGCCGAACACCCCTTTAAACTATTTACTATACATTCTGACTCACCCTGTATAAAGATTTCTGATCTGTTGTTACATTGATGCGACAACCTCGAACACGTGCTCGGCTGTAGCGTCCCTGATTATTTATCACCAATAACGTCTCCTTACTACACCACCCGGTGCATAGACCTATAAATAATTCGATATGAAAATAAATTAATCCGCATATTTATCTGCTGACCAAAGATATAAAAAAAGAAACAAAACTACTTTTGCACATGCATATTATTGTGGGTATTTTAATCCTGATTAATTCAGAGAATATAAACAGTATTCGGCCGCCTATGGTGGCTTCTCTCTCTTTAGCTTCTGTCTATTATATCCGAACTCAACTATAGTACACTACAGTTGTATAGCTTAGAATATTTTGCGAACATACAAGTAGTCATATTTTATTTTTTATACAAACTATAATTATACAGTGTCCGCACCATAGGGGAGACATTTTTAATTAACGTTTTATTTTGAAATTTAATTTTGGGGTTACCTTTTGCTTTAAAAAAGAAGAAAAATAACCCACTCAAACGTGGTCATGTGACTTTCGTTATCTGTCAAAAATGACATTTAAAAAATATACCGCCAAAAATGGATTTAGTTGTTAAAATATCAAAAAGTTTTACTTGAAAAAGTTGTTTGTTTTTCAATTTTACGTAAGTGTACCAAATTTGAACGCTGTACTGAAATATTTAGTTTTTTGCAAATTTTTAATATTTATGAAATTTCCGAAAATTTTAAAAACTCGAAACTTCGTAAAAACTATTTTATATCACTAGCTTTATCATTCTATTATTTTTTTATAGCTAATTACCGGGAAGAATAGGTATTTTTCAATAAAAAATGATATTTACGCGTTAAAATTCTTTTGTTTGTTGCAAAGTTGTCTAGCATTTGGCGTATAAATTTAGTTACATTGCGTTTCCCAGTTCTAAATTGATGCCAAAATAATAATAAATTAAAATATCAAACTATTTTACGTATCTAAGCAAAATTCTTGACTTTTATGGAACAAACAATTATTACCTTTAAGTTTAATTTAACAATAATCGATATTGATGAGTAGGCCATGGAGAGAATAGAAACAATTGTTTTTATTTAGATACCCTAAAGTCTTTTAAACAAGCCGGAATTATTGTGAATATAAATAGGTTCTTTCCGGGGAGAGTCGTCGGAGCGGACTGTAGCAAACAAGAAACAATTGGATAATACTGTGGGTCGGTTTCGGTCAAGTAAGCGGTGCAACTAATTTTAAAGCATTCCGTTCGGTTGTGCAAGCGGTCAGGCTAAACCTAAACTAATTCTACAGGTCGGTTAAATAGCCGCACCGCCCGATTTTCCGTTAATATAGTATCCAATATTCTTCGCAAAAACAATAATGGGCATTGAGTACAACAAATTGACGCAGGACATCAAAGAATATTATAGAAGTACTTAGAATATAGCAGCGGGCGGCAATGTATAATTAGAGAGGGACGAATTTAGGACGGGGGAGGCATACGTCCTGTCGCGAGTCGCGACGATCGTCGGTCCATCTAGTTACGTGGGCGAGCGTAACAAATTTGTTTTTAAAACGATATTTATTGGCAAAAGTTACAAGAGAGACTGTCGTAATAGAACATGTTTTAGTATATATAATATTAAAAGTGTCTTCTCAGCATGTAGCGTCTTCTTTCCAGAAACATGGCATATGTGTTCATGTAACTCCTCCGGCCCTACTGGGAAGCATATTCTTTAGGATGTGGTTCCCAAAAAATTAAATGATGATTTCTTCTCGGGTTTCCTTTTGTTTTGGGTTAATAGAAAATTTTTGAAAATGTTTTTTAATTAATTTGAGCAAGAGTAGTAATAAAACAATTAATATTAAAATGAAAATAAAAATTAAAATAAAGGGTGTCTTGAATACTTCTTGTTTCTTCTAAGTTGATTTTGTTGAGGCTGAGTTCTGTCAGACCTAGCTTCTTCGGGATGCTAGTGAGGTTTTTACTCGAAAAGTTTATAGAGGGTAAAGATACTTTTATAAAGGGTAGTAATATAATAATATAATATAATTTCGTCTAATATTGGGATATTGGTCGTAGTTTCGGGGGCATTGATACTATGCGCAGTGGCATCAGTAGTCGGTGGTCGTATTTGTATATTTTGCAAAATTCTTATTTTTTGTTTGGGGTTTTCAGGTAAGGTAAATTTTTGTAAATCATTCATTATTTCGTTAATTTCTTGCTTGTCAATATCATTCTGTTTTAAAGATTCGTCTAAGTCAGTAGTTAAGTCTGAAGTTGAGGAAGGATTAGGTAAAAATTTTTATTCTTGGCGCAAAAATTCATCTATGTCAAAGTCTATGTCTCCGGCATTATTAAAGGTAGATTGGGTTTCTATTGCATTTAACTGAATTCTAGAAAGGGCATCTGCATTGGAATTTTGTTTTCCTTTTTTATATATAATTTGGTAATCGAACTCTTCAAGTTTGAGGCGCCATCTGACTAATTTGGAGTTAGGTTCTTTCAGATTAAAGAGCCAAACGAGAGGGCGATGATCTGTGTATATAAAGAATTTTCTACCGTATAGATAAGGCCTAAAATACTTGCATGACCATATAATTCCGAGTAATTCACGCTCAATAGTCGAATATTTTTGTTCCGTATTGTTGAGGGTGCGTGATACGTATGCGATTGGCGAATCGTTAGGCGGGGTTCCTTGTGACAGGACTGTTCCTAATGCTACACTAGAGGCATCTGTTGTTAGAACGAAGGGTTTGTCAAATTCTGGATATTTTAAAATAGGGACATTTATCAGCAAATCTTTTAAATGATTAAAAGCTTCGATAAATTTCGGAGAGTGATCTACTTTACGGTTTTTCTTGAGGCATTCAGTTAAGGGTTTACTAATTTTGGAAAAATCTTTGATAAACTTACGGTGGTAACCAGCTAAACCTAAAAATGACTTAATTTCTTTTTGCGTACGGGGTATAGGAAAATCTTTAACTGCTTTAATTTTATCCGGGTTGGGCTTAACTCCGTCAGTGGTAATTTGGTGTCCTAAATAAGCTACTTCTTTATGTAAAAATTCCGATTTGTCCAGTTGGACTTTAAAGTTTGATTCTCTAAGGCGTTGGAAAACTGATTTTAGTCTGTCTATATGTTCTTGTAAAGATGTCGAAAAAATTATAATGTCGTCGAGGTACACTAAACATGTTTCGTTTTGTATTCCGCGCAGAACATTATTTATAACCCTTTGGAACGTAGTGAGTTTTTAAGTCCAAATGGCATTCTTTTGAATTCAAAATGACCGGTGTCTGTAGAAAATGTGGTTTTTGGGAAGTCGTCCGGTGACATTTCTATTTGGTGAAAGCCGTTCGCCAAATCGAGTGTCGAGAAGTATTGGGCTTTTCCGAGTTTGTCTAGAATGTCCGAAATGTTTGGTAATGGAAATTTGTCGTCAATTGTCTTGTCATTAAGTTTGCGATAGTCAATCATAATCCTCCATTTTCGTTTTCCTGATGCGTCCATTTTTTTTGGTACTACCCAAATGGGGCTACTCCACGGGGAATTTGAATGTTGGATTATGCCGTTAGATAACATTTTGCTAATTTGCGTTTTGACTTCTTGTCTGTGAATTTCGGGGTATCGATATGTTTTTGTGAAAATGGGAGATTCGTCAGTCAATTTAATTTTGTGTTTTATTTGGTTCGTGAATGTCAAAGGGGTATTTTCTACATAAAAAAATATCTCGGTATTCAAAACATAATTTTCGAATTGCGTCATATTCTTCTTGATTACAGTGACTTAAGCGTACATTTTTAAAATTCTGTTTTTGTAGTTGGTCAATATGGTCGTCTAGATCTTGGTCAGTTTCCATTTTTTCGAAAAAATTTATTTCAGCTTCATTGATTAGTACAATATCAAAGGGCTTAAGAAATTTAATTTTGATTGGATTTTCCGAAATATTAGTAACAAAGGTAGTAGCGAATGAATCTACAATATTGCAAACTGCTTCAGGCATTTCGGCTTTTCCAAAATTTGTGTAAGGTAAGATACAAGTGCCAGAAATTTTATTTACGGGTATTTTTATTGTTTGTACGCTTCGGGGCTGTATAATTATTTCTAATGTCGTGAAATTTGCATTTATGAAATTTGAAACGATATATTCAGTGTTATTTAAGGGAATAGCTACATAAGGCGTAACTAGATAGTTACAACGTAAATCGATATTTGACATAATTTTATGTTTTAAGAAATCGGTGCCAAATAATCCTGCATATTTTTTTGAAAAATCAAATAAATAAAATTTATGGTTTCCATTCATTTGAAATGAGGGAAAAACTGGAATTTCCATCGCTTCGTTATGTATGGATCTAGCGTGGGCTGTTTTCACACAAAAAGGTTCTTCGAAAATAAAATCTGTAAAGTATTGATGAGCTAATTCGGGATTAATAAAACTTCTTGAACTACCTGTGTCAATTAAAAAATTTGCGTTTAGTTCGGGGAGATAAACGTAAGGTAAGGTGGTTTCGTCGGTATTATTTAGATAATTACGTTGTAGGGTTTTGCTTCGGAGTTATCTGAAAATTTTCGTTTTCAGTTGTTTTGTCTGAGGGTTGGGGAAAGTCGGTATATTCCTCAAAATTCGGGTGTTCTGGGTAATATAGAAATTGGGATAATTCGTCATTTTCGTAGTAGTTTCCGTCAGGAATTTGAGGTTCAATTTGTAAGGTTGTTTCGGTATTCTCTACGAGGTCAATAACCTGGTTATAGCATTCTTCAGAAATAAAATTTTGATGTAAAACTGTATTTCCTGTTGTAGTGTCCATTGGTTCGTTTTTAGTTATTCGAGTAATTTTAGAGAAAGGTTTTGGAAAATTTTGAAGGGATGTTTGAAATTGATTCGGTTGATACTGATTTGATTGGTATTGATTTGGTTGATACTGAGGTCTAAAATTGGGATTTTGAAATCTTTGCATGGTGGATTGTGAATTAAAATTTCTATATTGGTTATTATAAGATGGTGAAGGGATATTTTTTGGTGGAAATTGACGTTGTACGTTAGGTCGGGGATAATTGGAAAAAGTCGTTGGTTGGTACGTTGGTGGTCTTGGATAAGATTGGGTACTTGTAGAAGGTTGTAATCTCATGTTAGGTCGTGAAGTTTGAAAATTAGGAACTATTTTAGTTTGTGGAATTTGTGAACGATTTTTGTAATATAAAAAGTTTTCTTCTTCTCGGACGAAAGCCATAGCTTGCTCCAAGGAATCGGGATTTTTTAATCTTACTATAAGCTGTAAATGATAATTGAGTTCATTGATAAAAGTTTTGAGAATAAGAGCTTCATACTGAGTTATTTTCAAAAGTTTTACGTCTGCTGTATCGTTAGAAGCATTAATTTTAGAGACCAGTAGACTTCTAGCGTCTTGTAATTTTAAGCCAAAATTATGATTGTTTTAATTTTTATCGGGTCTTAAAGATATAATATCTTGTATAATACAGTCCTCTGTTCTTTGATCAGAAAAAGTGACAATTAGGGCATTTTTAATAAGTTCCCAAGAATTAAGTTCTACTCGAGAAGCTATTAAGTCAGCTGCTCTTCCAACTAGCTTACTTATGACAGTATCAAACAGACAAACATTTATCGGTGCGAGAGGGGTTGTAGCATTTTGATGGTTGGTGAGAAAGTTTTCAACGCAATGAATAAATCTGTTAATTTGTTTAGGGTTTCCGTCGAATCGAGGAATGTTGTAGGCTTGGTACCTTATCATTTGATAGTCTGGGTTTGCCATAGTACTTGAAATTGTTGAATTTACTGGGTTAGAAGTAGGAATATTGTGAATTTCCGAAAGTTGGAGAGAGTTAAGTAAATTTGCTAAATCTAAAAGTTCGTCCAGATTGGCGAAACAGAAATATAAACAATATATACAAAAGGGGGTTAATATGAATTTTGTTTAAGGATTCACTTACAATGCTAAGATGAAGATGTTTTTCTTCATGGAAATCTTCTTTTTCTTCTTAACCTACGGGTGCAATAGGAAAAACGATGCTGTCTTCTCCCTGCGGTGACCAAAAGGGTTGTAGGACGATGCTGTTCCTGGGGTCCCCTGGTCTGTTGAGCCGTCTTGTAAGAGCCAAGTCCACACCTTTCGGTTTCACACTGTTTTTAACCGAAGATTCGGAACCGATCGCGAGTCGATATCTATCGATAGGTCGAAAAAGGCAACAGTGATCCTACCGACTGCGCCAGTTACGTGGGCGAGCGTAACAAATTTGTTTTTAAAAAGATGTTTATTGGCAAAAGTTACAAGAGAGACTGTTGTAATAGAACATGTTTTAGTATATATAATATTAAAAGTGTCTTCTCAGCATGTAGCGTCTTCTTTCCAGAAACATGGCATATGTGTTCATGTAACTATCTTCTATGTGCTGATGTGTTGTTGTTAGTCATTAGGTAGTCACGACTCAACGCGCTTACACGTAAGTTAGTTATAGCACAGACTAACCAGTAATACAGACAATTCCTTAGCGAAATGTGTCAAAAGGAGACTAGCTTTTTTGCGAAATATCTTCTAAAGACATGAATAATGAGCATTTTATTTGATTTTTATTAATCTACATAGCAAAGAGATTGTGTTAGAACCGTAAGGAGGCTTCTGTTATTTATTCTGTGGTTATAGGTTCACGGATTAATATTCTACTTTGGTGCATACGCAGCTAAAACAAGTGTAAGTATGACTGCTAACAATGGGTATAGACAAATAGTAGGCCAATAATAAAAAGGGCACTAAGTGCACGGGTGAAGCGTTTGGCGTAGAACCTGATGTTTAGTTATTTGAAGATTATTCGGAAGCAGCATAACGCATTCCTATAAGAAGCACTATTAAAATAACAAAACATTTAATAAAAACAAAGCTCTGCTAATGCAAGTAATCAATACAAATATGTTCAAAAAAGCTGCTTTTGGCCTGCTCATCTTATATGCTTATTATGCTTAATATTCATGTATTTTATTTTTATTATATTTTAATATATTATTCTTGCTAGATATTTAAGGACTTTTTTATAGGCTTCTCAGTACAAATATAGTCAACCCCCCCCACACACAAAATTTCGGGATACGCCACTGCCTGTACAGAAGCGGTCTACTCTTTTCCGGATTTGAGATTTTCTAGAGGTAGCTAGGTCGACTATACACCTCCATAGTATCTTTTTGTGACGGGTTGGGAGGATTACTCTACACCCAGGGAAGTAAGCATACTTACGAGTCTGAAATATATAGAAGGTCAAAAAGGTTCCACCCGCAGCAGCGGTGGGCGTATAAATATTCGTCTTAACGGCGCACGCACCAAGTCAGCCGGCGACGGCCAACCTGGACCGTTCCCTCCGGCCCTGGGGGCCGGAAAGTAGTCGGGGCCGGATCGGTACGGCCAGGGATGGTTCTAACCTCCATTGATTTATGGCGGCGGTGTATCTGTATGGCCCGTGCCCCATTCGCCAGGTTTCCATCAAAAACAGAGAACAAGCTCAAGGTTGGACCTGAAGCGATATCCTAATCGACTCTCATAGTAGTCATAGTCCTCTCAACCCCAAATAAATGCCGGTCGGTCGGTGACCGCTTTTGCATACGTCATTTTGTTAGCCTTTATTTTTTGTCGCACTGCACATCATCAAAATTCGACTCAATCTGAAACTAATAGACGTCTTCGAGAGTTTTCCAAAAACCTCTATTTACTTAATAAGGCACAGGATATACTATTATTGATAAGAAAAATATTTTATAAATTTCTTATTAGATAGAGACTTAATGATGTCTTCAAAAATTACATTTTAATATTCTAGCAACCAAACAACTCGTGGTGGCCGAAGATCTAGTTCGTGGGAAGATAAACCAAATAATGGTCCAAAAGTAGTACGAGTTAAAAGTTCCGATTCTGAAGGAAAGACTGATGCGCCAAAATCAGCGAGGTAAGACCATAATCTATAGACTGTTAGTTCGTTGCTTAGGATTTTATTTATATTTATTTTAGATTTTATTCACAAAAACGTGAGAAACCAAACCTACACATACATAATTTTATTTAACTTGCATTTCTGATATGTTAAAATTCTAGAATGTTTTCAGTTTTTATGACAAGTTGTTCAATCAGATTTTAGTGACCACATTGGTATTGTTTTCTAACCTATTCAAAACTTTAGCAGTTGAAATTCAACTATATTGGCCTGAGCCCCAGTAGCCTTTTTTTTTCATTGTTTCATTGTTCTCCCTGAAATATTCTAGAAAACCTGGCATTGGCTGAGAATATTCTAAAATAGTCTCCAATCTTCCATTCAAATATACCTATGAGCCTTGGGAATTGTGCTTTCAAGTAAATGAAGAGCTGAAACATATTCTTAGTCAGTGACAGTGCCCGGCAAGTGTATTTTCTGAAGGACACAATAAAGGTGGTAACCAAGACAATGAATGAGTTTGGACTTTCCGAAAAATCTGGATCAATATTTAGGTAAGAATTTCAGAATAATCTCAAAATATTCAAAACATTCTAGAATTTTAATATTCATTTCTTTGGTTAAAACAAATAATATTTTTATTGTAGCATGAATCGTTTTTTGTCTAAAAAGTAGCTGTGGGGGACGAGTAACTAAATAATATGACCGTTATTATTAGTAGGTACTTACTTTTAATAATTATTAATTCTATTTAATGCCTATTTATAATTGTTGAGGTAAGGGTGGATTTTTTACCTGTAAAATATAAATCAAGAGGAATGTTTTTGTGGCATACCAGGTAAAGGATCATCAGCTCAGAAAACTGCACTCCTACCGGGATTGGAACCAGGGACTCCTACTGGGACCGTAGCCGCTATGAACCGGTACAAATTCAGGTTGGAGTGCAGCTTGGAGTCCAAATTCCGGTTGGAGTGCAGCTATGAATCGGTCCAAATTCCAGTTGGAAAGCAGCTATGAATCGGTCCAAATTGCGGTTGGAGTGCAGTTATGAATCGGTCTAAATTCCGGTTGGAGTGCAGCTTGGAGACCAAATTCCGGTTGGAGTGAATTTTTTTCAACTGATTATCCTTTACCTGGTATGCCACAAAAACATCCCTCTTGACTAAAAATAGGTACTATGCAGGGTGATTCAGTTTTAAATGAAGAAACTCCTACGATCGGAGAACATCGAATAATATTGCCAGTTCTTCAATACATTTTATTATAATAAATATAATAATAATTCTCACCCTCACAATATTCCAAAGTAGGAGTACCCAGAAGCAATTACATGCTTTTGGGCATCTTTGCCATTTGCAGCTAAGAACGACTTTTTCCGAGAGAACTAGGATAGCATTCGCTCAAGGTATTACGGAAACCCCTAGGAAACCGTAGTAGTCCCAGTGAATGTACGGGGTGACCATTTTTAGACGTCCAGCCTCTGCTGGTGGAAAACGGTCAAAAATATGGAGATATTATATACGGGAGATTATATAGGGTGTATAAGGGAATAAATTGGTCTATTTAGCGACTCTTCGCAAATACGACGCTATAGGCGTCGCGATGCCAAGAAATATTTTTTCCCACAAACATACCCCTTTTGTTACATCAAAAGCCCTAATTTTTCTCAACATTTTTTATTAATGCCATTTTTCTTTATTCGATGATAACGAACAAAGAGATAACGCCCATTCAACTTGCAATACTTTATATTCTCAGTGAAAATAGATTGCATTGGAAAGGTTATAAAATGTTAAAGTGTAACTTACGATGTTTTCTTGTGTATTCCCTTGGATATTCCAGATGCGCCTGGCAGGTTCTCAGAATTTAATTTTTCTGCGCCACTCGTTTCAGGATTTAAATTTTCTTTTGTTTCCTGTCTGGCATCGCTAGAATAACATTATTCACATAAACACTATATCATTACCCAAACTAAAGTGAAGCCTTTAGTGAAAAAAACATTTACTAGAAGCCGAAATTTATTAAATCTTGGTCCGATCAATTTTATTAATAAAAGAAATAAAATTATTTAAAAACTTGGATTGAAATTTAAAAAATGGTTTTTAAATTCTCCATTTAATTTTTGAGTGTTTTGGAATGTTCTGTACAGGGTGATTCACCTTTACACGGTAAATGCATTCTCCCCGTCCAGCAGCGCCGACTATGGCCCCCCAGCCGGCGCCACCGCAGCCTTCCAGGTCGAACTGTCGAACGATCCACCGCGGCGGGAGTTTGGCCGGTGCGTCATCCTCTCCACTTCCGGGACGATGGCTCCGTAGCGGGGTGCAGGGGGCACCCCGCCAGGTGGACCGGCGTGGAGACGATGAACGACGTTGGCTTCGGCATTATCCCCTCTCCATCCGGCAGGTGTGGTCCGGCGAAGCGGCGATCGACGACTGATACAGCTTTTTTGTCACCGCCCCATAGTGATGTGCATGCTCTATCCCGCACGAGCTGCATGCTGGTCCGCTACACTTCATAGTTGGGGCTCCTGAAACAGGATAGTAGCTTAAATGATGGTAGTTAGTCGTACAAATCACTTACCGGAATAGACTCGGAGGCCAAGTGGAGGACATCGGATAGTTGGAAGAGGAAGACAGATATTAACAAATTTGGGGGGAATCCAATCCACTAGGGTTTATAATCGCCTTGGGCCACGGCGCGCACATTCATGTGTTTTTTTGTTGTTGCATAACCCCTCGACCAGCTTAGGTAGCTCACAAGTTGTAGCGGGTAAGGTTGTCCCACAAACCGATAAAGCGTTGGTCAGCAGTTAAGGGTGCGTTCCCCACTGAATCATATTATTTTATTTATAACAAATATACGGACACGTCTAACTCTCCCGCATCGAGTGGAGGTTAACGCGGGTGGCGCCCTTTTAATTTCTTTTAAATTTAATATACTTTTATTTCTCTTCCCCCAGACTCTCACGACTGGGGCTACCTGGCCTGCCTCCCATTGAATTTTGGGATCCTGTAAATGTAAATCACTTCACCCGACCTAGTTGGCCGCGATAAATCGTAACACTCACTATCCTACAAGGAAACTACATTTAGCTGATTTATTCACAGGCCAATAACTCACCCGTTTCACCGATAACACAGGCATCGTACCTATCCAGTTAGTAGGCATTCAATTCTTTCCGCTATCAGGTCGCAGCAACGTTCCGGAACGTGACTCAAAAATAGCGTTCTAAAATCAGGTTACCAAAATCACGACCCATCACTATTTATGTCTAAGATTGTATAAAGTTGCTGCGAGAACTAGGCTTTTGTCCGGCGAGGTACCAATTTCAGTTTGTATCACGTAGGTTATCAGGTTACAGTTACCTCTAAAACAAAATATATGAGGTCAGATCTGAATTTACATATAGAGTTCTGATTTAAAGGAACCCACAGTTTGTCGAAACAGACACCGATGATGGTTAAATGGCAGTGGATTATTAACCTTATTCCTTCCTCGCATATTTTTATAGCAGTGCTTTGTCCCACCTGGTGTTAGAGGGCCCAAAGGTCCAAGTTGCCTAGAAATCTTAAAGTAAAATCGTATCTAAAAGCACTTAAGTGCAACCTACCTTTTTACTAGTAAAATAACTTTTCAACAAATTTCCCACAAGTTGGAGCCGGGACTCTCAGGTTATGAAGGCGCAAGACCACCGTCCATTCTTACAGGTTTATGAATTTATCAGGCTTGTTTTTCCAGGAAATGTGAAAAATAGTGGATTTTCTTTTAAAATTTGAGATTACACGCAAAAGCTACAACGCGAGGATACTGCCGGGTTCCCTACCGTCTACGAGCTCCCAAAACGCTGGGAAATTGTTAAATCATCGAATTTTAAACAAAAAAAATAATGCTATTTCTATTTTCTGTTTCCCCGTGGTCCTAACCTCACTTTCGAAAAATCCATATGGTGACCACGTCACGTCACGTCCCCGCGCGACGCTGTGTTGCCAGATATTTTTTTGTTAAATCAGGACATTACAGTCTTAAAAATCGGTAGGAATACATTCAAAAGTAGGACTACACAGATAAACACGCCAGCAACTCGAAGAATTTATTTTTCTATAACTTTAAAAGGAAACAGATAAACACTTGACAAACAATTGCTCAAATCATATTAGAAATCAGATAATCATAATAGATGAGGTACTTGTATCTAAGAACCTAAAAAAATACAACCAAATAGGTGGTTACATTTTTGTTGGAATTGCCAAGTTTTTTGAAAAATCAGCAGAGAAACAGTTGAGACTTGTACTTCTGTATTTTGTTGCCAGATGGATGGCGACATATCGACACAAACTTACAAGTTGTTTTTGTCGATGATGTTAATTTTGAGGCTATTTTTCTTAGTTACTAAAACGTATAAGATCAGTAATAGGTAGGTATAACTGATACCGGTGGGTGGATCTGAGAAATCAGGTAATCTGGCAACACTGCGGTTTTCCTAGTTTCAGCCAACGCGCCTGCTTCGCACACAGATATAGTGTATACAGGGTGATCTCTACGCTCGGCCTCGCCGATCGCGAAGCAAAGAATCGGAAAAATGGCCCAAACGGCTGAACGGCTTTTCCGATTCAGGCCAATAGGTCGGGGGTCCGTACGCATGCGCCGCCCTAAACGAAATTTCGACTCGAAATATCGAAAACTGCGCCCCGTAGAGGACGGGGAAGTGGTTTGGGCGTACACACATACACACGCACATCCACCCACAACCATACGGCCAGCAGCGGGGGCGACTATAAACACCTAGGAGGTCCGACAGGGCCGGACTAGGCGTTTATAACAAAATGAGAAGGTCAAAAGACGCGGTTTGAAGATCTTTCAAACAAATGAAGGGTCGGGGGAATATCCCCAAAAATAAAATCATTGAAAACGCTAGGTCATTTGCGATTAACCCAAATTAATATTTTAATGCGTTTTTAAAGAATAACTTTTACGGAAAAGAACAAAGAAAAATGGCATTAATGAAAAATGTTCAGAAAAATCAGGGCTTTCGAACAATATATAAGGGGGCTAACCAAATATGCCCTCAGGCCCCCAAATATACCCTCAGGCCCCCAAATATTGTCACACCACTATCATCACAATATAGAGGATGACTCTTAACATAGGCACTGGAAAATTGTAGTCTTTTGCAAGTAATGACTAATAATGAAAAACAATTTTACATAGTAAAACTTTTTTTAGTTCCCCAGATATACAGGGATATTGAATTTTAAAATATTAATATAAAATGTACTTACCTCCGCTTGACTTTTATTTATAAAGACCGGTTTACGTAACTGAAGTTATCACGGAGGAAGGGTTGCGAAACCGCATACACATACTGTCGTTCAGGCAATAATTGGACAACCTGGTTTAGTCCGTGCGTGTGGGGGTCCGGGTTGGCGACCTCAAAATTGTGTATTCAGAATGGTGGAAATAATTTCGAACAGTTGCTGCCATATTCATTTTTTTATTCATTTCATTTCCCAATAACAATTTGAAATTTATGTTTCAATTTTTTAAATCAATATCCGTGTATATTTCAGAAACTAAAAACATGTACTACGTTTTTCATTATTAGTGTACCCACTAAGAAAATATAAGTTTCCACAAAGTTGCAAGAACAATCCAAAGAAAAGTGTAAAGTTGCTTACAGTGGCACTGAAAGCTATTCTAAACATTTCAGCAAAGTTATAATCTCCACCACAAAACATTGCAATGTAAAGTTGCATTACAACAGGAGCTTTCTAAAATGTTCCAGCGATACGTCTTGTAATGTTCTAGCAACATTGCAATAAAGTTTAGTAGACTCGCCAAGAAATGTCTTGGGTGAGTTCCAGCGAGCTTTATGCAACTTCCTGGCAAATTCGTAAAAATCATGCTTACCAGGTGTATGCAACCTTCTAGGAACTTCCCCAGAAATATACTTACCAAGTTCATGCAACTTTGTGGGGAAATGGTTGAAACTTGCAGAAATAATTACAAGAAACTTTCCAAGAATATCGCTTATCAATGAAGTAAAATAACGGGTATTTCAGACAAAATTATGTGTTATTTATTCTTTACAATGAACCAAGCTTTCGGCCATATTTTTGGCCTTCGTCAGGGCTAAAATAGTGTTTGTTAAAATATATTATTGAGTAAGAGTTATTTATATACTTACTATAAATAAATAAATAACTCTTACTCAATAATATATCAAACATTATTTTAGCCCTGACGAAGGCCAAAAATATGGCCGAAAGCTTGGTTCATTGTAAAGAATAAAAATAACACATGATTTTGACTGAAATACCCGTTATTTTACTTCATTGATATATAAATACAGCCGTTATTAAAGAAGATCTATTGTAATATCGCTTATACTCGTATTTTCCAAAATATTTGTTAAAAAATATCTGTGTTCGCGGATCAATTCAGAACCAGTTCGGAACTAGCAACTGCCAATGTGATCGGTTCAAAAGAAGCTAAAATATAAATTTACCAATCACGTTGGCAGTTATTAGTTTCAAACTGATTCTGAATTGACCCTCAAACTGCAACAACAAACACGTCAAATTTTTAGCTCTGGCTAGCGGCCTTAGATTGAGTCACCTTTTTTGCAAGAAATAACACACACAAAAATTTTAACAAGTATATTTAAAAATTTATCACACAATAAGCAGTGGTTGTCAATTGAGTACGAGAAATATAAAAAAATATATATCAATGACCTCAAGTTGATCGTGGGAATTTTAAAACTGTAACATTTTGGAGATTTTTATAATAATAAAAGAGTGTTACCCTCCTTCTTTGGTTTGAGCTGTCAGCAGGCTTAGCAGGATCTTCTTTGCTTGGTTTGCTTCGGTTTTCCTGATGTTTTCCCTCGACCAAAACCACCTGTTGTGCTTGCAGCTCGTGAGGTAGGGTACCTATATGGGAAAACAAGAGAGAAAAAATATCACCAAAAATGTGTTATAAAATCGTGGCAAAATTTGATATTTGAAAACTATTTTACTGTGTGAAAATCTTTAGTAAATTTTACCAAACACCAATGAGTGAAATTAATTTATTATTCTTTCAAATATCAAAAATTAAATAGTGACGTAATAAATTGTTTAAGTACTTACTTAATAAATGCAAAACCTATAGACGTGGTGACCCATTGTTAAAATGCCCTTTATTTTGACTCCAAGATTAAATATATCCATACTACTCTAAAAACATGCTACAAACAAAGACAGAAAGTCAACCATCAACCAACTATACACCCGGTGATTTCCGGTTATAGTTCCTCCAGAATCACACTTAAGAAGGGGTTGCCGACAGCGAAAGTGACGTTAGATTTCGTATTTTTTTTAAGTTGTACCTATAGCATAAAATCTAGTAACATTTTACTTGGCAAAATTTTAGTACAAACATATCTGTCTTCATTTTAATCATAAGATCTTACAAGCAGTGTTTTGTTTTATAGGTTATGAAAATCTTGGGAAAAATAATAATTCCATTGCATATGCTTTTAAGATCTTATGATTAAAATGAAGACAGAGATGTTTGTACTAAATTTTTGCCAGGTAAAATGTTATTAGATTTTATGCTATACCTACAACTTAAAAAAATACGAAATCTAACGTCACTTTCGCTGTCGGCAACCCCCTTTTAAAATCGCATGTTTTTTCTTGTTTGGGGGCACCGGAAGCATCGGAACCTCATCTGAAGACTCGGGACTCGGGGGATGGTCTAACGACGCCAGCCTCCGAGCCCAGAGTCGAAATAAGTTCGCTACGGCTCGACAAAAAGGGGCAATTTCTGATAATCTCGCGACATTTTCGGAATAATTTAATGGAGCGCTTAGATTGTGGTTAGTTCTGGGCATCAAGCGTTTATCAAAACAAACCTGTCTATAGGTTCTGACGTCATTGGAATAAATAAATAAAAATCGAACTATCGAACTGTGCCACCTAAACAATATAAATTATGTTCTCTATACAGGTAGTTCAAGCAGCTTACCTTGTCATCGATGATTGCCATTGTGGAAGGGAACACTAAACTATAAACTATTATTCCCACACACAAACCAAACATACCTAATACAAAAATAATGGCGATGGCGTCATGGGATTGGTGTCTCTTCTCTCTTCTCGAACGTTCGAGGATTCGGCGTCGGCGACCGGCGCGACCTCTAGACCGCAACCGCCGAAAACGCGCGCAGGCTGTTGCCAGATTTCTCCAGAAATTACTCTATTTGCAAGTTATCACAAAAAATATAATAAAGTCTTGCTGTTTAAACGTCTTTATTGCCACATACCACTGGTGCCAAATCACTAGAGTCATTTTATTTATATTATTGTATTGTTAGGTTATTTGAGGGAAATTACCTACACCATTTATTACGCGTTTCTATATTATAGGTTAGTATATAGGTATAAATGCCACAATTTAGAAAGAAGGGCTTCGTATAGATATCCTGTATTCTTAATTAAAACCATATTATTAAGTCGTTAAATCAATTATTTTAGTCCTATTTGAATTTGTTATGAAAAATTCATTGGTCTGACAACCTCGCATTTTGTCCGCATAGACAATAAGAAGAGAATAAAAATACAGAGGTTTTTTGTTTAATGTTAGAGGACGCGTGCTTTTATTTCAAAAAATTACCGAAATGTTTATATGACTTAATATTGTTTCAAAGTACCTACGCATAGATATTAAATTCTCAAAATATTACTATGGAAAGTTGTCTCAAAATTAATTTAATAAAGTTGCCACAACATCGACAGAGCCTAAACAATGTGATATTTCACAGGTAATTGAATGGGAGGCTGTGAGAATTTCACTAAGAAATGTTGTCTCAAAATTAATTTTAAAAAGTTGCCAAAACATTCATAAGAGCCTAACAACGTAATATCTCACAGGTAAATGAATGGCAGGTTGCCAGAATTTAACTGTGGAATGTTGTCTCAAAATTAATTTAGAAAATTTGCCACAACGTTCATAGAGCCTAACAATGTAACATCTCACAGGTAAATGAATGGGAGGTTGCGAGAATTTCACTATGAAATGTTGTCTTAAAATTAATTTAAAAAAGTTGCTACAACATTCACAGAGCCTAACAATGTAATATCTCACAGGTAATTGAATGGGAGGTTGCAGGAACTTTACATTAATAATATGCTACCAAAGTTGTAAAAAGAAGTTTTGGTAATCTTGCAAATGCAAAATTCGCATAGAAATGTTCCTGGAAAATTGGCAAAACTTTAGTACGCAACTTTACATGGTGTAAGTAGATGTAACATTGTGGGAACTTTTTGCAAGGTTCTATTCTTAGTGGGTAATTACTTGCCAAAAGCTACGATTTTTTTATTTTATGCGTATAGGTTAAGAATCACCCTGTATATCGCCCTCCTTCTACTTCATCTTTTTGTGGGAACTTTTTTCTGTAAACAACCAGATTGCTCAAAATGTACCCCAGAAGAAATATGATTGATTCCGAGAAAAAGGTTTCCGCACAAAAATAAAATAGAAGGCCCTTAATACTACTTCAAGTTTGACCAACACTATATTAAAGTCCCGAGCGAGCATGATGTCATTACGTCATAATCCATTGTTGTTTACGAACTGGAGTGGCGCTGGTGCACAATAAAAAGTAGGTTCTAGGAAGGTGTCCTGTAGTTATAGGTCAGTTTCTGACGTTTAGAATGTCCCATATTTTAAATATCTAACTTTATTACGATTTACCTTCTTTTCGTGGTAACGAATTGTATTTGCGATAAGTATTTCACAGATTTGTCATATTAACACAGTTTCTATAGGTATATTTGTTTCTATAGGTATATTTCTAGATATTATCTATATTTTGGAAGAGTACCTACTTTGTAACATATGCAAGAATGAAAATGGAAAAGTGTATTTCAAGCCCCAAAGCGAACCAAAGGTCCACTATATAAAAAAGAAACTGCAAAGTCGAATGCGTTCTACAATACTACTACAACTATATCCATTAACTTCATTTCAAACCATAAAAGCACAGACTAACTATTTATTCTGTGCCAAAAGGTACCAAAATAATCTTGCTTGATATTTAGACTCGCTTTTGTTAGGAAATGTGCTATGTAAACTTGTCAAATTAAAGGGACGTAAGAAACAACCTTTTTTTTGTTTTGGATATTAAATTCATTTCAACAAACACAATTGTATATTTTATTTTATAAAAGATTCCGCAAACATTCGTTGTGTGGTGCCCAGTGGTGAAATATACCTTGTTCCCCATATTAAAGTACCCATTTAAATATTAAATAAATTTTGAACTCTACTGTGTTTTAAAATTGAAAATTTATTACTCCAAGCGCACGTCCATAGTTCCTGAATGTTGAATGAACAGAGCCGTAGCAGCCGCGCATGAATCGAGACGAAGAAACTATTTAACGTTGTTGAAGTTGATTTTAACGCGTGTTTTAAGGTAACCCAAACCCATACCGTATACCTTGCACTGAATATCAAAGTCCCTGTAATTTGTAACCAAATATTAGTGAAATATCTCTATACTGTAGTTTGGTAAATTGGCCATATTTTTTATATTTTACTATCTATTATATTATCTTTTATCTTATATTATCTATTTTACTATTAGGAGTTTCATCATTTAAAACTGAATGAAATGAAAGTTTTAACGGGTATTGAAATTGTTTAAACAAATAAAAATATGATATTTTTGCAAAAGCAAAACCCCACTTCCACTCACGTTCAATTAATTGTTACATTATATCAATTTAAAATTACAGGAAGGACAAATCGAAGCAGACAACTGATAGAAGATTTTCGATAGCCCAACCAAAGGAGCAAGGACTAAACAAAGCCGAAATATTTGGAAGTGTGATATCTTTAACAAGCGAGGACGAATTAATGTGATAATCGAATTTTATTCATTTTCATTATGTAGGTATAGATACAATTTTCAGCAAGCAACAAAGTGAAATTTTCAACGTACAAAAAATATTGTAGAAATGATATGCACTAATGTAAATAAAATTATTTCAGGATTTGTACCAACTATTATTTTATCGTTACTTGCATAATGGTTTTGTTCAGTGGCGTATCCAGTCTGGGGGGGGGGGGGCAATCAGTTATAAATAAGAAAACTCTGTCGATAATTTTAATGAATAAAAACAGAACAAAAACGTATTTTCTAAAATAAATAAATACAGGGTGTCCGGAAATAAATGCACCAACTTGAAAAATTAAAAAGAAAAATGGAAAATATGACGAAAAGTTTGATGTTTGGTTTCCGAGATGCAGGGAGTTGAAAATAAAATTTTATTTTCGATTTTTTTATGTAATTTTTTGAGACGACAAAATTTTTTTGCAAAATTTTGTCGCCGGGTTTTTTTTTGGGAAGAGAAGTCATAGTTTGGTATTATTTTTGGTGCAATCCGTAGAGGGCGCTGCGTACGCTGCCCTGAGTTTTTTGACAGTAAACTTTTACGACATTTTGTGAATGTATCCTCTTCCCACACGTTTTCTAAGCAAAAAAGGTATACTTGGGGAATAACGCCGAAGGTGACCGTTTTCAAGAAATTTTCAAATTTCTCCATCGATGCAGGTGCATATCGACACTCGTATGCAATTAAATTCGAAATAAAATTTAAATGAACAAGCACATTTTTTTTTGACAGTTTAATTAACTTGTTGCTTTTTTTGCAAGAAAATTTTGTCCTCTCAAAAAGTTACTTAAAAAAATCGAAAATAAAATTTCAATTTCAACACCCTGCATCTCGAAATCGGCGGACCTATGTTCATATAAACTTTTCGTCATATTTTCCATTTTTCTTTTTAATTTTTAAGTTATTACCGGACACCCTGTATAACATAAAAATAATTCTTCTTCGAACCAGTAAAATCTATATTACAAAATCAAGTATTCTTTTTTTGGTCTTGAGCTTGTTAAATATCTCCTCTGTAGATATGAGTATTTCGGAGTACACATAAAGGAGTGTTAACCCGTTCAGTTTTCGCTAATATTGTTTCTGATATAAATTTTTAAAATTTTTAGTTTTGAAATTGTTCTTTCTGGCACACTGTAATTGTGCAAAATATGTTTAGTAGGTTGTTTTGCCTAATTTACGGTTACGCGCTGCGACTGACGGAGTGTGTGCATAATATACGTCGGCGGCTCGATCTCAAATCTACTGCACAGGTTTTAATTTCGAGAAGACAAGATGAACCAAATAACAAATTGTAGATGTTTGATGTTCACTGTTCACTGCATTTTCAGATTAGGCCAGGAGTATATAATTTTTGGTATTATAATTTTGATATTACAAATCTCGTTTATCTCGACAGCTCTCGGGGGGGGGGCAATTTCCCCCTTTGCCCCCCCCCCTGAATACGCCACTGGTTTTGTTACTTGATTAGTACAGAAATGTTAACTGGAGGTAGGATTCAACCCAAAAAGCACGCCCATGAGGTTTATAAGAAACGTTTTTTGAATCACCCAAAATATTACAAAATTGCTAATATACCTTATACCTATAGCAACGCAAAAGAGACGTTCGACCGGGGAAATATTTGGCGGCAGGTATTTTAAAGTGGTGATTTATTCGTAAGTAATATCATAAGGGCATCTGATTTTTCCAAAAAAAAAATCGAAAAAACACGTTGCTAAGTAATATTTTAACAAGAAGCATGAGTGCTGGTGGCAACAAAAATCCGAGTCGAAGGCGAGGATTTTTGCACCTGCACGAATGCATTTTGTTAAAAAAATATTACTTAGCATTGTTTTTTTTTTATTTTTTTCACAGGAAAAATTAGATGCCCGAATGGTACTTGACAAGACTATTTCATGAGTAACAGATTATTCTGCATATACATAGCTTACAAAACATACTACCTATTAAGGGGCCTACACAGGCTAAGTCTGCGCAGGCGAACCTTTGTGTGTGTATGCACGGCAGACGGACTGTACAGGCCGCCAGAAATACGGCGGCCTGACCGGACAGACTTCTGAACCCAACAGAAATTTCCCTGCACAGACCTGTCGGAACTGAGCGTGTGGACAATCATCAGGCCGCCTCTTCAGTCAAAAACATGGAGAGCAATAGAAAGGATGCGTTTTTGGAGGAGTTTATCGAAATTTATAGAGAAAATCCGTGTTTATGGAAAGTTAAATCAAAAGAGTACAGTGACAAAAACAAAAAACAGCTGGCTTATGATAAGCTGATAGAAAAATTGCATGAAAAGGAGCCGTCAGCCACAAAAGACCATGTTGTAAAAAAAATAACGGTAAAACTTTCCTTTGGTGTATGTCTGCCCCGATTTTGTTGAAATTTTGGCTACCCTCCTATTTTCGAGGTCCCTGAACACGAATCTGACCTCAGTTTTCGGCGCTCGGCCGAAGTTTCCGAGAAAATGAATTTTCAATTTTCCTTTTGACACCCCACTTTTAACAGGGTTATTTGTGTTATAATTGAGATGAATTCAGCTCAAACTGATCACCACCCTATATTGCACCCTTTGCCACCTCGAAACTTCGCGAAAACCCGCGGAAAAAACGAAATTTTGAAATAAATCGGAAAAATTTTTTTTTCGTCAACTGATTTTGTCAGGGATAAAATGAATTGCAATAAAACTTTCTATAGTTTCAGAGGCATAAGTGCAGAAATCAGTTGACGAAAAAAAAAATTTCCGACTTATTTTCCGACCCAAAAGTGCATTTTTCCCCACGCGTCACTTCTGCCAATCATTTTTTGGGCTAGTGAGGATATAAGTTTTCACCATTTCGAAAGGCATAACTGACGGAGTCAGTAAACCAAGTCATTTTTTGTGTGATCTGCCAAACCCTTAATTCAACCCTTTTTCCACACGCTACACTTATGCCTTTGGGTTTTCGAGGCCGGAATAGTATAAGAAATCATACGGTGAACATGGCATAAGTGAGAATTAGTACCTTTTTTTTCTGTTTTGAAAAATCGAATTTTCCATATGTTTTCCCCGGGGGCCAAACTTAAAATTACTATTTTCCGACTCAGCATCGATTTACCATTCAACCCTCTCCAAGGCATAAATGAGAAAATCATTAAGGAAAATCTGTCAGTCTAACGGTCTATAAGTAGTGTTAGCACACTTGGCCTTTCCGCGTTCAGCATCTCAAAGATTTACCAGATAAATTTTAAGTTTTGGTATTCTACTTACAGTTTTATAATTTTTGTAATTAATTTAGAGGCATTTTCCGTCACATCTTTGTTGGGCTGAGGCCCCCAGGGCCCCATTTTCCTTTAGTTTTCATTGTTTTCCCTGTAGAGCTTCCATAATTAACTTTCTAGAAAGTTTGCTAGAACTTTATGATTTGTGAACTATTATTGGCCTGGAATATTCTAGAGTATTCTCCAGTCTTCCTTTTGATAAGCCCTGGAAATTGGGCCTGGGGAAAGTGAAAGGTTAGAAAGCGTTTTTGTGCGAATTTTGGAGCTGAAAGAATATTCTTGGACAGTGACAGTAATCTGACAAGTAGACCGTCAGACAGTGACAGATTTTCCTTACTGATTTTCTCATTTATGCCTTGGAGAGGGTTGAAAGGTAAATCGGTGTTGAGTCGGAAAATAGTAATTTTAAGTTTGGACCCCGGGGAAAACATGGAAAATACGATTTTTCAAAACAGAAAAAAAGGTACTAATTCTCACTTATGCCATGTTCACCGTATGATTTGTTATACTATTCCGACCTCGAAAACCCAAAGGCATAAGTGTAGCGTGTGGAAAAAGGGTTTAATTAAGGGTTCGGCAGATCACACAAAAAATGACTTGGTTTACTGACTCCGTCAGTTATGCCGTTCGAAATGGTGAAAACTTATATCCTCACTAGCCCAAAAATTGATTGGCAGAAGTGACGCGTGGGGAAAAATGCACTTTTGGACCGGAAAATAAATGGGAAAATTTTTTTTTCGTCAACTGATTTCTGCACTTATGCCTCTGAAACTATAGAAAGTTTTATTGCAATTCATTTTATCCCTGACAAAAACAGTGGACGAAAAAAAATTTTCCGATTTATTTTCCGATCCAAAAGTGCATTTTTCCCCACGCGTGACTTCTGCCAATCAATTTTTGGGCTAGTGCGGATATAAGTTTTCACCATTTCGAACGGCATAATGACGGAGTCAGTAAGCCAAGTCATTTTTTGTTTGATCTGCCAAACCCTTCATTCAACCCTTTTTCCACACGCTACACTTATGCCTTTGGGTTTTCGAGGTCGGAATAGTATAAGAAATCATATTGTGAACATGGCATAAGTGAGAATTAGTACCTTTTTTTCTGTTTTGAAAAATCGAATTTTCCATATGTTTTCCCCGGGGGCCAAACTTAAAATTACTATTTTCCGACTCAGCATCGATTTACCTTTCAACCCTCTCCAAGGCATAAATGAGAAAATCAGTAAGGAAAATCTGTCACCGTCTGACGGTCTAAAGTTTATTTGTGATTTTTGAAGGCTAAACAATAAAGGTGGTAACCAAGGCAACGAGTTTGGACTGTGATTGTTGAGATTTGGTAAATTTGGGGTCAGAAGCGCGATTTTTAAGAGGACCCCGAGGTGAATGCCCACAACGAGAAAACAAACCGCAATGGAAATTGAAAAATTGATGGAAATGTTTATGAAGAAATTTGACGAAATGGGCAAGAAATATTAAGAAAGAGAAAAGACAGACGAAGAGAAAGAAGAAGAAAGACGCAAGAGGGAAGTACAAAAAGAAAAGGAAAGGAGCAAGAGGGAAGAAGAAAGGCGCAAGAGGGAAGAAGAAAAAGAAAAAGAAAGGTGCAAGAGGGAAGAGGATAGGGACACGAAAGAAGAAAAACTGATGGCGACCTTAAAGTAGAGATTAAAACTGGACGAGATGAAACCAACACGAAATTAGAAGAGATTCAAATAGAATTACAGAAGAAAATTTCCAACTTTGAAGGAGTTGTTGAAGAAGAAATAGCCCAAATGAAGACAGAAATTAAGATGGAAGTACAAACCGAACTGGACAATAAAAACGAGATTTGACAACAGTGAAGGAAGAATGGAACAGCTGGAGGCGAGGATGAATCAGCTTCACTATGGGGTGTATCAAAATTAGAAGCAAGCATGACCACATCCTCTATGAAAGTTTGATGGAAAAGTGGCATGGAGCACTTACCTTAACCAGTTTGAGGCCGCTGCAGAAGGAAACTTCTGGACAGGAGAAGAGAAAGCCCGCAATTTTAAGCTATGTCTACGAGGTGAGGCCACCGAAGTGTTGTGAACGATATCGGCCGACGCTCAGCATGATTATAGTTCTCTGGTTAGGGCCCTCGAAATGCAATATGGGGAAGCCCATCTGCAACAGTTATACCAGGCCGATGAGACCTTGCAACAATTTGAAGCCGACATTACCCGCCTGGTAAATTTGGCCTATCCATCGGCCCCAGTAAAATTCCGGGAACAAATTTCGGTAAGCGGCTTTATAGATGGAGTGCGTGACAGCGAGACTAGCCAAGCACTTCGGCTAGCCCGCCACAAACATATCTCGGAGGCCTTGACGCATGCTTTGGAATTTGAAGCCGCCACGCAGGCAGCGCGTAGACAAGTGAGGTTAAGGCAGGTGTGACCACAAAACAGGGGCAGTACTAGTAATACCAACGTAGAACAAATGGTACGGGATATCCAGAACATCCTTTCACGTGCTACGACCTCCAAAGACGGGATGGGTGTTCGAAGAAATACACCGCTGCGCTGTTGGAACTGTGGGGTTGAGGGGCATTTGAAACGCCAGTGCCCCAATCCTGTTGATTGTGAGAAGCAGGAAAACTCCGAGTCCTTAAGGGGCGAAAGCTGGCTGGGTGCTACCAAGCCCCGCCTATTAGGATAAAAGTTAACCGGCTGCCGAATTCAGGAGACAGCTTGGTTGTACCAGGAAAGATCTGCGGCCGGGAATGTGACATTGTGGTGGACACTGG
This sequence comes from Pseudeuparius sepicola, assembly GCA_963920635.1. NCBI lineage: Eukaryota > Metazoa > Arthropoda > Insecta > Coleoptera > Anthribidae > Pseudeuparius > Pseudeuparius sepicola. The sequence continues at coordinate 25,770,445 of OY987302.1, read as the reverse complement.
TTCTAGTCATACCATCGTGAGGCCGAACATCATAGCCCATTGCAGGATTGCACCACCAATAAACTACATTGTCGAATTGGCAAATGGTGAAGAAATTCCAGTTACAGGAGAGCACGACGCCTTTATAACCATAGGCTCTAATAAGTTCAAGCACAGAGTCCTTGTGGCCGAAATAACCGACGATGTCATATTAGGATTAGATGTCATGCGTGAACAGCGGTTCAAGATAGAAGTTCACGAGAGGATTTTGAGGACAAAGACAGAAGAGATTCTGATGACACGTCCTAACATGGTTGGCAACACTACCCGAACTGTGACCGCTTATGAAGATACCACGGTTCTGACTAATTCAGAAAAGGTTATCAAGGCCACCTATGATGGACTGAATGGTGAAACAATTATTGTGGAACCCGAAGAAGAATGAGGACTGCAAAGACGCTGACCACCAAAAGAGGGCGTGTAATATTTGTGCGGATTGCTAACCTGAAGAACTATGATCAAAATTTGAGCAAAGGCGAAAATATTGGTTATGCCATGAAGTTAAGGCAATTATGAGAAATCAGGTTGCACCACAGCAAGTTCCACAGCCCCTACCAGAGAGTCTGAAGATGGTCGAAGAAGCCGCTGCTTACTTAACAATGGAGCAGCATCAGTACCAACTGCGAAAACTGATTGAAGAAAATCGTTATGCGTTTGCTACGTCTGAATGCGACTGGTAATAGCCCTCCGATCAAAAGGCTCCTCGAAGGATACCCCTTGCTAAGCAAGAAGAGGTCTCTGCTATGATGAAGGAAATTGAACAACAGAGAATCATTGAACCGTCACAGAGCCCATGGACTTCTCCAGTTGTCCTAGTGAAGAAGAAGGATGGTTCTATGAGGTTCTGCGTAGACTATCGACGGTTAATTGACGTCACCAAGAAGGACAGCTACCCTCTACCCAGAATAGATGACACTTTAGACACTCTATCTGGTTATAAATGGTTTTCCACGTTGGACTTGAAGAGTGGGAAAGTCGAAATGCACACTCAAGATAAAGAGAAAATTGCATTTTCTACTGGTACAGGTTTATAGCAAGTTGTGTTATGCTATTTGGGCTCTGTAATGCACCAGCAACCAGTAACATACCTGAAGATGGTAGTGAATCAGAAACAAAGTAATTGGGACACATGCATACCACCTTTTCTATTGTCCTACCGTTCCGCTGTGCATGAAGCGTCAGGAAAGTCTCCAGCTAAGATTATTTTCGGAGACAATCTAAGGCTCCCCATCGACATCATAACCGGCCAACCAGAAAATCCAGAATCTACTGATGACTACATGAGTCACCTGGAGCGATTCCAGTTGGTTCATGAAGACGTTCGCCAGAAGTTGCATCAGGAAAGTGACAATCTGAAAGCAACCAGTGTTGAATTTAATGTGGGTGACAAAATGTGGTTGTACAATCCCAAGCGAACAAACGGTCGGTCTCCGAAACTCGATAGAAGTTGGGAAGGACCATAACATAAGATTAATGATGTCGTTTATCGTATAAGACGTAGCCCAACAGCAAAGATGAAGATATTAAATATCGTCAGGTTGTCTCCGTAGCATGAGAAGATAGATGAAGGTCATATAACTTGATCGGGACGATCAAATGTTAAAGGGGGCAGTGTAACGAAAAATGCCTCTTAAGTTGTTATATCAGCTTTCAATGAATATGTCTGCACGGTTTTCTAACCTACTCAAAGATTTAGCAGACCACGGCATAACAACCCGGAAACTCATCAATATATGATAAATTTTAAGTTTGGGTATTCTACTTACAGTTTTATATTTTTTGTAATTAATTTAGAGGCATTTTCCGTCATATCTTTGTTGGCCTGAGGCCCCCAGGGCCCCATTTTCCTTTAGATTCATTGTTTTCCCTGTAAACCTTCCATAACTTTCTAGATAGTTTGCTAGAACTTTATGATTTGTGAACTATCATTGGCCAGGAATATTCTAGAGTATTCTCCAGTCTTCTTTTTGATAAGCCCTGGGAATTGGGCCTGGGGAAAGTGAAAGGTTAGAAAGCGTTTTTGTGCGAATTTTGGAGCTGAAAGAATATTCTTGGACAGTGACAGTAATCTGACAAGTAGACCGTCAGACAGTGACAGATTGTGAGCGACAGAAAAATGCAACAGTTTTAGGAAGGCTGGTTTTTTGATACAGTGTTTAGGGTGTATAAGAATAGCCTTGCTGGTTTTTTGATACAGTGTTTAGGGTGTATAAGAATAGCCTTGCTGTCAGTCAGCCAGTTTCGTTAGCGTTTGGCGCAGGGGCGGCTTCAAAGTTGTAAAAAAAACAACTATGTTGTGAGGTGCCCCGTAGATACCAACCAATTTTCTCATTTTATTTTATCTAATAATTCGATACAATATTAAGTACTTCCTTAAAATATCTCGTTTCAAATTCATCGGGTCAGGGACCAAGCCGCCGAATATCGGGTCATAAATTTAATCGAAACACCATGTTGTTTATATTGGATAAGTCGGCCAGGGTAATTAATGTTCCCCGAAAAACATGTTTGTTTATATGTCCTATCCGCCGACAAGCTCGCGAGCGTCTCGCGAATACCTGCACATCCTGGAATCGAGGCGAGAACAAAGAACCAAGCTGATATAAAAGGGTGTTACTCCCAAAGCAATGCCAGTCGTCGCCGACCATCACTTGTAGGCTAAGTCCTGCCCGAGAGACCAGCGAGTGTCCGATGCCGTGCCAGCCATGAGAAGAAGCCGTAGCCGATCCCGAGATACCCGAAGTACTGCCCGAGACATCATTTAGTGTCTGCCGCCTAGCCTACTATAGAATCAACACCAGAACTGGCTTTAGTACAGTTGCTGCCCGTTGAACTGACCAAAAAGTAAGCGAGTGAATTTTGTTTTGGTGGGTTTTGTCGACTGAGTTGCCTTTCTCTTTCCAGTTAATCCATTTATTTGATTTTATTTTATTTTATTTAGATTGCTATTAGTGTTTACTTGAAGTGTCGTAAAGGATGGTTATATTTTGTCATAATATTTTAAAACAGTGTCGTTACAGTTCTGAATATTTTACGCTAAATTTTGGGTATTTAAAAAGCTGTTAGCATAGCAGTGCCGTATTAAGTCCCATATTAATATTTTACGCTAAACTTTGGGTATTTTTAAATACGTTTTTGTGCCAATTTCAAGTGATTTTAATAATTTTGTGTCTCTATTATCAATTTCGAATCATTTTTAAGAATTTACATATTTTTATTATCGTTTGTGTGATCAGGCTAACTAACTTGTGTGCCAATAATTTGGTTATTATTCTTGGAATATTTTGAGCTACATTCACGTACTATTTCTGCAGGTTTTAATATCAGTTCATGCTATAACATAGTATTGTTCGCCACCTAGGTTTGAAACCAGTTACTAAAATTTATAGATAATTATTTTGGGCTAAACCCTTTACTGTCGATTCTTTTCTGTTATATTTACTTAGTAAATTTTTAATAATTCATTTGTTCACATTGTGCATCCTCAATTCAATTCACTGTGTAATTCGTAACCTTTATATTTCATACGCCATAGGCGTACCATTTACTTTTTCAATATATGTATTAAAATTCCCCCGTTGTTTCCGTTAATCCTTAGACTCGCACCAAAAATAAATTAACTTATGGACCACCTTTATATCGTCACAACTGAGTGCCTTCACACGGAGCCTTTACCATGTGACGCACTACTTGTGTGTGCCGGAGGGTTGGATTAACCCTCACAGCTTGCCGGGATCACTGGGTGCGGGAGTCGCGAAGCGCAGAAGAAAGACAGCAGGTACAAACTAGGGTGATGTTTATTCTTGCACTCACAGATATGCCTCTAACAGTATCTGGACCATGGCGGGGGTAGCGCGGACTGTGGACCGACGCGACCGATACTACGTGGAAGTGACCGGGGCGCGAGCTGCGCCCTTGACCCGACGGCGCTGTGTCGCTGCTGACCCACTGACGACTTCAACAGTGCCAAGAGGCGCTGTCGTCTGCCCCTCGGAGCCCGACCTGAACAAGGAGGCTACTTAAGCGGGGTGCATTGCCAGGTCAGACCACCGAGGGTGGTCAGTGATCGAGTAGCTGCTAATAAGCGGGGCTTACTGATGCCCAGCCTGTGGCTGGTGCCGAATTTATATTCGCAGATTTTGCCGACTCGGCGATTGGACTTTGATTTATCTAATGTTTATCTTATCGAGTAATCCTCGTATATTTTGTTATTGATTGTCCCCTGTATTTGTATAATGTTATCTTTACTTGTTATGATTCAGTAGAAATGAGTTTGAATAGTTTGGTCATCGGTCCACAGATGTCACTTTGTTGGCACATGCCCCCCGTCCGGAGAGCCTTGGTCATATTACAAAATAAGTTTTTTACAATAAATTCAATAATAAAAGAAAGAAATACAACTTTTTGTGATTTTTTTTAAATGAACCTTACAATCTAGAACCCGAAACACTCACTATCACGATTTTCTGGAGTCCATCAGCCCTACTGGTACAGTTCTTCAACACAATTTTCCACCATTTTCCGGCAATGTCCATTTTTCTGGCTCTCCTGGTACATCTGGTAAGTATGCATTGTTTTGGGCTGATGTTCCTCGTTAGTGGGTTGTTTTGTAAACATGAAACATAAAACAAAAATAATAAGAAACTTGTTTGGATTATTCTATACTATCATTGCTTATAATACGGGGTCGGAAAAATTTTTCCAGTGTGTGTGCATCACTATGAAGCGTAAGTATTCATTTAATATATTTATTATTATCAAATTTTTCCCGAAATTTTTTCAGCACATCAGGAAAAACTGTTCTGCCGTTCTGTCTTGCTCATTTTTCTCTGGGAATAACCCTGACTACTACATGGTAAGTTAAAAAATATCCTATAACTTATATGATTCTATCATTTTCCTATTTTTTAGGCTTGACCAAGATTGTGCTTCGTTTGGCCGGAATTCATCCTACATTCCTATTTTTTAGGATTTATTTTAGCGATTGGGTACGTTGCCCTGTAATACATATTTATTTTCTCTACTTCTCTCTGACGTATTGGAGCCAGTTCTGACAAATTTTAATATTAATTAATTATGCCCTAGATAGGTGATATATTTATAAATTCCTGCTAGTAGTATTTTAATAACCTAATTCCTAATTAATTCATTTATTAGTTACCTTTAGGAAGTACTGAAAAAAGTTTTGTGCTGTAATTTAACTTGCAAGAAACATTTCTTTGTAACCTAATGGCCATCTCAGTTACTCAGACCTGTCTCTAGTAAGTCGTTTTTATTTATTTAACCTAATCCGGCCCTGCAAAAAGAAATAATAATTGGGTTTCCTTCCTTTCGGTCTACTCTTCCCTAAAAACGAACTTATTTACCCTGGTACCATCTTATAATCTAGAAACCCTATACTAAAAAATTCTTAAAGTGCACTACTAAAAATAAAAAATAAAAAATGTTCTACAAACTGTTTTTTACGGACTATACCTATATAATCCTCGGGTGATGCCCTCGCCTCGAGCGTCACTGCTGCAAGCTCAGCAGTTTTCGCCGTGGCTTCGTTGTCGCTTTTGCCGTCGGCCCGTAGTACTGCGCTCGGAATTCGAACGACATACTCACGTTCTCGTAGGACATCTGGTGCTGGGGCTACCATCTCGGGGTTGCTGGCTTCCTCCCTGGCTGTGCGTCGCCTTCGAAGGTATCCTGTGACTGTTTTCCACAGAGTGTACAGGATAATCGCCGCAAAAAGAGAGCAGGTTAGATCAAATAACACCTCGTGGGGGGTGTCTGTGTTTTCATTACAGGCTCTTGCTGCCTGTGCGAAAACTGGGAAGGCTGGTGCTTACCTATGGAAACTGTGGACTTCAGGGCTAGTCTGTGGTGTAGGTTGTGTCTGTATGGCTGAGAGTGGTGCTGCTCGTCATTCATGGTAGTGCTCTGCTATCATTTTTTAGTGTAAGTGAAAAATCGTCGAACCATGTACAGGTGAGTCCCGAACAAATGTTGTGAAATTTTTTCTTATTTCTGTTTCTCTTTTTTCTCTAGGTGTATGTCACTTGATTGATGCTTGGTGACAACCAAATGCTACTTGTTCCAAAATGCCGATTGCTTGAATGCGATTTGTGATATAGGTGATTTGATTCTTAATTATTATTATTATTTCCTTCTGTCTTGTTTTTCCATTTACTTAGTGATCTTTTGCGGGTCTAATCTATTTCTCTATTTTTCCAGGTTATGGTTTCGTGGATTCTGAATTTGTGGTTTGGATGGCTCTCTCCTGTTGTGCTGACCTTGCACTGGACTGCTGTATTTGTTTTTGCTGTATTAATTTCTGTAAGTGCTTTGCTTTTTAAGAGTTACTATAATTTTGACTAAAAAAATTTCTCTCTTCTCTAGGTTATCTTCCTATCTGACTGCGTGATGTGCTGAGATGTGGGCCCCTCCTCGAGTTACGTAGTACAATTTGTTGCTCGACCAACTGGATGTTTTGGACTTATGGTAATTATGCTTTTTATATTTAAATGTTTCAAAATACATGTGTACTTGCCTATTACTTGACCTTCCCTTCTTCCTCATTTTTAATTATTTTATTTACTTTAATTATCTTCACTTTGACTCATTTGGTCATTGTCTTCCGTATCTTCCGTTCCAGCCGGCTCAATAGGCTCTGTTGCTGTCCACGGGTCGTTGTAGGGTAGTATCCTACTAACGCGTACTGTGTCCACCTTTTTACCATCTATCCTTTTTACCTCGTAATCTACTTCGCCTATTTTCCTTATAATCTTGTACGATCCAAACCAACGTAGTAATAATTTTTCGCTTCGTCCCACCTTTCTGATCGGAATAAATATTTTTACTTTGTCCCCCAGCTTGAATTCTAGATCCCTGTGTGCCGTATCGAACCTCTTCTTATCGGCTTGCTGCCTTCTTTTTATGTTTTCCACTGCTATGGCTCTTGTTGCCAGCGCTCTATTCCTTATGTCGACTGCCGTGGTGCTGCATTCTATTGTCTGTAATGCCGCTTCAGACGGCAGGACTGCTTCCCTGGCGAACATTAGCATGAAGGGGCTGAATCTTGTCGTATCCTGTACCGCGGTATTGTATGCGAACGTGACATATGGCAGGTATGAACACCAATCTGTTTGTTGCGTATTACAATACATAAATAGACAACATGTTTGCCAGCGTTTTGTTGAAACATTCGGTCAAACCATTGCAGCACGGGTGGTACGCTGTCGTGAACTGGCTGTGGCTTCCCATTAGTTTTATTAGCTCTCGCACCAGCTCTGACTGGAAAACTTTTCCTCTGTCGCTTAAAATATGCTTCGGTACCCCATGAATTAAGAATACTTTCTCTACCAAAAATTTGGCCATCGCTTCGGCTTTGCCATTCGGTAACACTGCCGTTATTGTATATCTGGAGGCGTAATCCGTTGCTACTACTATCATTGTTTTTGCCTTGTTACTTTTTCTGAAGGGGCCTAGTAGATCAATTCCGATCTTCTCCATTATCGTGCCTACTGGCATAGGTTGTAAGAAACCTGGTTTCTTCCTGTATGGCTGGCCTTTCCTGGCTTGGCAATCCGGGCAACCCTTGACATATCTCTCGATGTCTTTGTCCATGTTGTTCCAATAAAATCGGTCCTTTATTTTCCTTGTAGTTTTTGCTAGTCCTAAGTGTCCGCTTGTTTGTGCCGAGTGTAGGTCCCAAAGGACGTCTTTTACCATTGCCTTTGGTACTACCACCATATTTCTTATGGAATTTTGTGTTTCCATTGTTCTGTACACGATATCATTCATTATCCTAAAGTTCTTTGCTCTTCTGCGTTCCCCTATTGTCGCACTTTCTAGGTTTGGATCCTTGATGATTTTTATTATTGTCTTGATTTCATCATCTTTCTCTTGAGCTTCTCTTATCCGCCTGTTTAGGATATTGCTCGTGTGTGTATCTTGCTCTGGGGTGTCTGTCAGGAGGAACGTTTGGACATCTTCACACGCTCCCATCTCTGTGGCGTCAAGCACTGGGTTTCGGGACATACTATGGAGTGTTCCTTTTTTGTACACCACCTGGTAGTCGAATTCCTGTAGTTGGAGCGCCCATCTTGCTAATCTTCGGGAGTGATCTTTTACGTTGTCTATCCAGCATAGAGCGTGGTGGTCAGTTACTATCTTGATTGGTTTTCCGTAGATCAGGTGCCGTAGATACTTGAGGCTCCAAACTACTGCGAGCATTTCTAACTCACTTATTGTGTAGTTTTTCTCTGCTTTCGAGAGACTCCTGCTTATGTACGCTACTGGGTGATTAATTCCCTTGTCATCCTGCTGCAACAGTACTGCACCAATCCCTGTCGTGCTGGCGTCTGTGTGTAAGGTTGTTCCTATTTGTGGATCGAAATGTTTTAGCACCGGGGCTGTCGTAAGAGCGATTTTAAGTTACTCGAATGCTGTCTGTTCCCTATTATTCCATGAGAACTTTTGGGTTTTTCTCGTCACTTCGTGTAGCGGCCGGGCTATTGTGGCGAATCCCTTGACGAATTTTCTGTAAAAATTGTACAATCCCAAGAAGCTTTGTACGTCTTTGACTGACTTCGGTACTGGAAATTTGTTCACTGCAGTTAGTTTTTCCTCGTCTGGTAGCACTCCTTCTGCCTTAACTTTAAATACCAGGATCTTAATTTCCTCTTGTAAGTAGTTGCATTTGCTTGGTTTTAGTGTGAGTGAAGCTTCTCTTAGGCGGCTAAAGACTTTTTCTAGTTTTTGTAAGTGTTCTTCCACGGTTGCCGAAAATATAATTACGTCGTCTAAATAGATCAGTATGTCTTTCCATTTCAAATCCTCAAAAACTCTGTCTGCCAATTCCTGAAACGTTGCTGGGGCATTGCATAATCCAAAACTTAAGACATTAAATTCGAAACTTCCTCTGCCTTGCTCTACAAACGCCGTATAGGGTTTGGATTCTTCCGCTACAGGAACCTGCCAGTATCCTGATAGCAAATCAAGAGTTGAAAAGTATTTTGCTCCTCCCACGTAATTCAGGATATCGTCTATTTGAGGTATTGGGTATGTAGATTTTTTTGTGACTGCGTTCAGTTTTCGGTAATCCACGCAGAATCTCATACTCCCGTCCTTCTTTTTAACCAACACTATTAGGCTTGCCCATGGTGAGTGACATGGCCGAATCACATCACATTCCAGCATCTCCTCTATTTGTTCATTGATAATGTCTCTTTCTTTTTGTGAGACTCTATATGGCCTGCTCTTTATTGGTGTTGTATTTTCTACGTCGATCTTGTGTTCGGCCCAATTGGTTCTGCCCATGTATTTCGGGGACTTCGCGAATATATCCCTGTAATTTTCCAGTAGCTCTCCTAGTTTCTCCTTAATCTTCACATCTTTTATGTCGCTTAACTTATAACAATCCTAGGTTTGCTATACTTGGGTCTGTCCAATAAAATCTTGTTACCTTCGTTAAATATACAAGATTTATTTATCACAAATTTGATACTCACAATTTTGATTTGACAACTTATAAAAGACAACTATAAATAATTAAATCAACTTTAACATGAAGTTAAATTCGAACAATTAAAATAAACTAGGAGAGTTAAATTTCGTTAATAATTGGTTTGAAACAATAAAAGAGTTAAATTGGCTTTACAATTAAACTGACTGTTCAGCTTCTATTATGATTCACTCTGAATCTTAAGTTTGAACTGCGTCTTCAGTCGCTTACGCTCAAACGAGGCTCGTTGTAGTGTGGGGCGTGGCTAGGGCTTCCTCCGGTCCTTGTCTGCTCAAATAGGCGTTGCAGATGTTGAGGCTAGCAGATATCTCAGGGCGTCGCCGAAGTAGAGCTGACCAGGAGTCAACACCTATGCCAACGCAACTCCACTCGATGTCTACGCAGCTCTCGTTACGTTGTTTGTCGACAGCGGGCTGTGGTTATAGCGTCCTCATCGATGGTGTTGCAAGCGTGAACAGATCAGAAAGAAAGTAGCATTAGACAAGGTCTAAGCCTTTTACAGAAATTATAAACCAATAGGTTACTAAAGTTGTTAAATATTGACAAATAATGATAAAAATTAAACGTTTAGAACTATACTAAACTAAGGGGAACTATGCATAGTTTTTTTTTAAATTTTATAGATAATATTATTGAACTGACCGGAATAGCAAAGTGCTTAATATTTAATAAGAAGAAAAATTTGAGAATGCTCCAGCCCGAATTCTTGAAATTTATGATATTTTAACTCCAATTTAACGCGAAAAATTTATTTGAGACTTGAACGGTAAATACAGAATTTAAGAAAGTTAAAAAATATATAAGTTAATATGAATTTACTAGAAAACTGAATTTATCGGTGTCAGATTTACTTGAGCGGCCCGGTACCACAGAATCGAGACCCAACCCGAAAAATAAGAAAGTAACGTGTGACCAATGTGACCAAAACTTGAAAATATTCAACAAGACAACAGCCGCAAGATGGTGGGTATTCAAAAAAAGGACAATGCTATGTTTTTGAGTTAAAGATGGCCGGGGCCCCGGACGAAATGAGTCCTTCAAAAAAATAGCACGTCAAAAAAAACGCCACAGGTGAGTAGTAAAGTTGCTGAACTAAGCAAAAATCAAAAGAAATTACTCACCTGTGGGGTTTTCCAGGAGAAACAGCCACCACCTGCTTGCTGTGTCCCGCGCTTCCTCAGCTACGCAGCCAAAAAGGAAACGCCTCGGGCAAGCGTCGCTGCCTCACGACGCCGTGGACATAGAAAAGAGAAAAACGCAAAAATATTAGTCACACGAAGTCAATCCCCGATATTAAGATACAAAACCACTCAAATAAATCACCGATGGCAAAAATTCAACTAGATAAAAGCCGAAAATGGCGAAAATTTGGCGGGAAATGGGCAGATGCCTCTGCGCGACTCGACACACACGAAGACGGGAGCAAACTCCTCTCAGGTCGGACCCTGCCGGCCGATCGCTGGCAGGACCTACGTCATCCGACCAATCAGGTTTTAGCAAGACACGCATTTAATCAACTAAACAGTATTTATGTTCAAATTATGCATCAACAGAACCGAAAAATCGAGTAATTCATAATACAGATCTTTAACTACATACCTGCTGAAATGTAAACACACACTTGAATTTTCGCATTTTGAATATGCCAGGGTTCGAGGCTAGGCGAAAGTACACGGCCATTTCCGTATATGGCGCGCGAAAATTTGAATTATTTGAAATTTTAAAATTTGAAAAAGTGGTAATAAAATTGAATACAATGTTATAAATGAATTGAAACTGTACGAAGAATAAATTAGTTATTAAGTATGAGATATTATGAGATATGTTCGAAAATAATGACTTTATGTTAATAACAAAATATAAAAAACGAGTAACGGATTTTTATGACTTCTTCCTCGGTGGTTGTAAAGCGTGGTATCTCCCGATCTTCTACTTCGTCCGTCTCTTTTTCCGCACATGGACTGCAGTACGCAATTGTGGTGTATTTATGAAGGCATTCTGATCCTGTCTCTGTTATTTTCATGTTGACGAACAGTCGGTTGTTGCTGGTGTAGGGCTTGGATGCTGGAATCCATCCCTTTTTAACTAGGAGGTGTCTGTTCCACCGAAATACTAATGGCGCCTCTATCGGAATTGTGTCCGGTGTTGTGATCTGTATTTGTCTTATCTGGTTTTTCTTTAGGCTGTAATCTCTCGCTACTCCTAGTTTATATGTGGGAAGCTCGCTTTCTGTTTCTATATTCATCAATATTCTCGCTGCCTTTTTTGTTGATTGTTTATATTTGTGTGGGTTCCAGTTACATACTCTGATTTTGATGTTTGTATTTCTAAATATGTGGTAAAGCATTGCTTTGACCGTGGCCCAGTTTAATTTATCTAGTCCACAGCCTATGCGCGGCATTGCTACCTCGGTTTGTTTATTGTTTAACAATTCTGTTCTTAATTGGCTTAGTGACCTGAATAACTCTTCGTAAGTAGGCTTTTGGTTGTGTTTTTTCTTTGTTACTAGATAATATATGGATCGTTGCCCGGTTTTCAATGTGGCTACTTCTCCCGGTTGTTTTTTCTGTCCCAGCAATTCATCCACTCTTTTAAATGTTGTCTTGAATTTTATCGCTATTCCTTTGTCCATCTTGAAGTCACTTGATACGCAGTGCGCTAGGGGTGTAGGGGGTTTTATCGTAAATAAATCACGAGTTTCTTCTTGAATAGTCCCTCTCATAACCTCTTCGATTTTCTGTGATTTGTTGAACTTGGCGTATTCTTTATTACTTTCATCCACTTGTTTTATCTTTTCACATACCTTTTTTATATCTTGTAGTTCTTCCGTGTAACTTTCGTTAATTGGTCTGCACGGGGTCAGCCTTAGGGATGTGTATACTTCGGTTTCTTCATTCTTGTCGCAGCTTCTTTTCCTCTGCTTGACGTATAATAATTTAATTTTGAATTTTTCTTTTAATGTTAAGTGTTTCTTTGGGATATTTATGATTGCCCTATGTTTTTTCAAAAAATCCATTCCTAGAATCGCTGGGTATGGTATAGTCCATCCTGACTTGGGATTTCTAGCTTCTGCCGCGTGATCCCTAGGACTGGAATGCGATGCCTGTTCGCGATGACCAATGTGCTTTTGGCCATTTGCTTCTCTATGTGCCCCGCTACATCCGACCTAATTATGCTTGTCTCGGATCCTGTGTCTATTATCGCCTGGAGATTCTTATTATTTATCCTAATTGTGATTCTTGCTATTGTGGTGCTTCTTCTGCGAAGAGGGTTACGACCTTGCGTCAGGACGACCGGTCGTTTTAGTTTTGTCGCCCTTGGCCGTTTGGGAAGTGCCTTGGTCTATACTGTTGACCTTGAACGGCTCTTGTGTCATCTCGGGAATAACTCCTGGGTTTCTGTGGGCTTGCCTGCTGACTTCTGCACGTTGTGGCGAAATGACCTTGCTTCTTGCAGATGTGACACACTGGCCTGTTGTTCGCTGTTCTCTTCCGTGGTAGCCAATTCGCGGCTGTTCTGTCCTGGCGGGGTGGCTGGTGTGTAGGCCTTGCCATTTCCTGTCTACTAACTTCGTACGGTGGCCTTGTCGTAGACTGGAGACCCAGGGTCATCTGTTTTGCCGATCTACATGCTATCGCAAAATGCCCGTATTTGCCACAAAAATAGCACATCGGCGTGCTATTCCTATCACTCCAATTCTGCCGCCCTTTTGGCCTGTCGCTTGCCGTCTGATTGACGTGTGGATTCGTTACTGGTTCCATTCTGGCACGAGCCTGTTGTTGGTAGTTATGTGTATCTCTTCTTTGCGGGGCTTTGTCGATGGTTTTTGTCAACAACTTCAACTCTTCCATCTCTCGTGGGGGTTGATTTGGGGCATTTGTCATCCAATAGTAGTGATGGTATGCCTCTTCTGTTAGCTCTTTTTCGAAGAAACTCCGAAATTCATTGAAGCCAATTCTCGTTGTACAGTACTTGGAGATCGTACAGGAACTCCCTTACGGACTCCGTGGTTTGCCTTTTTCTGTGTAGCTTGGCCCGTTTTGAATCTTTTGTTTCGTAATCGTCAAACTCTTTCTGAAATGGGAAATGGTGTGCATAGCTCTTTCCACGTGCTCTCCTGATGATTCTCCTTGTATTGCATGAACCATAGACTTGCAGCACCTTCTAAAAAAGTCTCGAAGTACACAATTTTCAGCGTGTCGTCCCACCCGTTGGCTATCGCCGTGCGTTCGTATCCTTTTACGAATTGGTTGCGTGGTGGTAGGTGGGGGGGGGTTAATGAATTGGGGGAGTGCTGGTTTTTTGGCCGCCTGTGTGGCCTCATAGATTGTTGTATTCGCCATTTTTGACTTCGTTTCTTCTTTTTCTTCTTCTTCGGAGACCTTGTCAGGCTTCTAGACGGATGGAAAGGTGAAACTTCGCCCTCGATCTTCGTGCTCCCGTGGCGCGGTTTGAACGTGGCCGACCGTAACTCGTAGGGGCATGGGCTTATCCCTTCCCTTTCTTTCCTTCTCTCCTGTACCTTTCTTCCTGGTACTGCTTCTTACACCTGGTGCTCCTTTGGCACTCGCCGCGTAGGTCTCTTCTTAGTACCTCGCCGAATTACACCTTATTTCTAACACTTCCCCACTAACCTGTACTCTCTCCTTACAGCTTCTGCCTCGGCCTGCTCTGGAACTTCCCTCCTACAGCTGGGGTTCCATGACCATCAGCGATGCTCTAACGGCGTCCCAGGACGGCGCCTCCTCCACGTGTCACAACTGAGTGCCTTACCACGGAGCCTTTACCATGTGACGCACTACTTGTGTGTGCCGGAGGGTTAGATTGCCGGGATCACTGGGTGCGGGAGTCGCGAAGCGCAGAAGAAAAACAGCAGGTACAAACTAGGGTAATGTTATTCTTGCACTCACAGATATGCCTCTAACAGTATCTGGACCATGGCGGGGGTAGCGCGGACTGTGGACCGACGCGACCGATACTACGTGGAAGTGACCGGGGCGCGAGCTGCGCCCTTGACCCGACGGCGCGGTGTCGCTGCTGACCCACTGACGACTTCAACAGTGCCCAGGGGCGCTGTCGTCTGCCCCTCGGAGCCCGACCTGAACAAGGAGGCTACTTAAGCGGGGTCCATTGCCAGGTCAGACCACCGAGGGTGGTCAGTGATCGAGTAGCTGCTAATAAGCGGGGCTTACTGATGCCCAGCCTGTGGCTGGTGCCGAATTTATATTCGCAGATTTTGCCGACTCGGCGATTGGACTTTGATTTATCTAATGTTTATCTTATCGAGTAATCCTCGTATATTTTGTTATTGATTGTCCCCTGTATTTGTATAATGTTATCTTTACTTGTTATGATTCAGTAGAAATGAGTTTGAATAGTTTGGTCATCGGTCCACAGATGTCACTTTGTTGACAATATATACCGCTCGACCAACTAACATCTAAAACAAAGGTGGGCAACATAGTTGCAACTGTTTTAGAAAATCTAAAACTTGGTTTATTTAGTAGCAAAACAACTAAACAACGATGTGGATGTAGTCAGCCTTGAATATATTGCAACGGGCCGCGTCAGCAGCGCTTCAAACTCATAAAAAATATACAGGGTGTCTCACCACGAACTGCATCGATCGATATCACAAAAAGTAACATAGAATTTTTTTGAAAATTTGGCAGCTGACCAATGTCAATGAGTACTATTCATTTAAAGTATTTTAAAAATGGCGGCACTTCGGGTTATACCATAAATGGTGTCAGGTGTGAGGTACGATAAGGATAACGGAGGGGTACAATAAGGATAACGGAGGGGTACAATAAGGATAACGGAGGGGTATAATAAGGATAACGGAGGGATAGTTTGGGAAAATTAGGAAAATTTCGGAAAATTATCAGGATAAAATTTTTGTGGAATAAAATTGTAGGGTCAATAAGATTTTAACGGATATTTTGGTAGGAAAAGTAATAGGAAAGGCGAAAAATTGAGAAAAAAGAAAATTTTAGGGAAACTGTGTGATATACTAAAAGATAACGGGTCGGAAGGAGAGGCTAGGAGGAACTATTTCAGGGTGAAGAAAAATTCCATCCAAAATAGTGGTAAATAGGCAAAAGAAAATTTAGGATTTATTTTATTAAAGAATTTTGAAGTGCCAGACCAACAAGTGGAGGAAATTGCGGGGGCAAATGGCGCGGAAGGTGAGGTAAGGAGGGAGGTAACCTCGAGACTTTTAATGGGAATAGAAACGGTACCGAATTATGACGGGAGAGACAGAGTGGAGAAATTTCTAGGGATTATAGAAGAAACCGCGCTATTGGCAGGATGGTCTGAGGAACAAAAGGTGGCTATTGTTAGCCTAAAATTAAGAGGTAGCGCCAAGCAATTAATAGAAGCTGAGCCGGAATTGCAAAAACAACGGATTGGGCTAAATTAAAGGCTATTTTAAAGAAACAATTTGAACGAAGACACGTACCAGGTACCGCTATAAAAATGTTTATAGACGCTAGGCAGAGATACGGGGAAAGCTGTCGCCAATTTTTGACTAGGCTTAAGATACTAGGGAACAGGACCGTAACGTTTGTAGATGACCCAGTAAAAACGCAAGCTCTCCAAGAGAAACTCGTTTTAGGATTATTAATGCCGATAAAACAGCGGTTTTATCATTAAGACCGAAAAATATGGAAGCAATAAAATACGCAGAAAGGGAAGAATCGATAGAAAGAATTATTAGGCCAATTCAAAATAATAGGGAATGTCGAGTGGTAGGTAAGAATGAAGCCGAAGACGCCAGGTCTAGTAGTTACAAGGATATTAGGTGCCATAAATGCAAGCAAGATGGGCATTTGGCGCGAGACTGTAATAGATGTGGGGAAATGCCGCCGCGAAGCAGCCAGGAATGTTTTAACTGTCACGAAGTAGGTCATTACGCTCGGGACTGTTTAAAATATCGCCCGAAGCGCGACAGACCGCTGCCGACTAATACCGGGCGCTGTTATCAATGTAGAGGCCTAGGTCACTACGCGAGGGATTGCCCGGGGACTTCTCCGTCGTACCGCCGTGTAGTATAGGGTCATTTATACAACCAACCAGCCGTTCAAGACCCTCGGAGTACGGCTGGGGCACAAGCAACTCGAAACTAGTAAGGCAACCGATCCGCAACTGCTTTAGAAAAGGAATACCTCCTCGAAACGTTGCGGAAATGACTGTGTCATAGAAAATGTTTTAGTAGATTCCGGAGCAGTTGTATCTTTAATAAAACCAGAGTTTGCAGAGGGTTTAAAAATTAGGAAAAATATTGTAGTATTAGTGGATATTCGGGGTAATGATATAGCAAGTTTAGGAGTTACAAGTTTATATATTGAATTACCCAATGGGAAAAGTATAGTGCACGAGGCTACGGTCTTAGAGACGGATGATATAGCGTTTAACGCGGATATTTTATTAGGAATAGATTTTTTGCATAAGTATGGAGTGAAAGTTGACTCGGGAAGTGGAGTAATTTATATATTGGAAGAAGAGTTACCGTTAATTGAGGAAAACAATTATAGTACGAGAACAAGTATAGTTAAAAGGCGTGAAGGAAGTATTATTATGAGTGATAAATTATACTACGAAGTTCAAGAGTTGAGAGTTATAGTTGAAAGTTAGCTAGTAAAGTTAAAGAGCAACGAGAGAGTGTTGTGATTAATGACCGTGTAATTAAAAGAGAAAAGGAAAAAGTGGTTCTAAGTGAAGGTCTGTGTGAACAAGTTAAGGAGTTAAAAAGTGAAGTTAAGTTGTTAAGAAGTGAAGTTAAGGAGTTAGGAAGTGAAGTTAGGAAGTTGGGGGACAAGTTAGCTCACCTGTCAGAGGCTGCCGCTCATTCTTGGTCTGTACCAAAGACCCAGAATGCAAGTGTTCAAACGATTGGTACTCGTTTTGGGCACAACCAGGATAACAACAACCAGGTGGAACAACATTTGGAGTTAGCGACATCCAGGGGAGCTGCAGATTCCCAGAAAGTAGAAAAATTAAGTGAGAGGGAAGGTAAGGAGAAACTAAGTGAGAAAGAAGGTAAAAATAAAATAGTAGAGCAAAAGAGAGAAAGGGAGATGATAAAAGGGGATGGGAGAGTTAGACAGGTACAAGCACCAGCCCAAGAGTCAGATAACCGTCTTGAGGACAGTCGGCTAAAGCACACTGCCTCCAATTTCCCAAAGGAGAGAGATGAAACATCAGACTCGACAGGAATGGAAGTGTATCTTAAAAAGGACTTAGTGATACCCCCGAGAAGTCAAGTAGTATGTATGGCTACGATGAGAAAAGTTGCAAAAATGGAAACGCCAATTGTTGTCGTAGAACCAAACCAAGATATAACTCACAGTATAATAGTTGCTAGAAGTATAAGTAAGGCAGAAAAAGAGGTACCGATCCACTTAATGATCCACAGAACAAAGCTTGATGATACAGAGAAAGCATGTTGTAGCGAAAGACTATGAGGCCGAAGTAAGTGAGTGTCCAAAGAATGGAAAGCCAATAAGGAAAGTAAATGTACAGGACTCAGAAGAGATATTAAGATTATTGCACCTAGATGAAGTGAACAATTCAAGCGAGGAAAAGCTAAAAGATTTAATAAAGGAATACGTAGATATTGACGAAGTTGACGTGTACAACCAAGGTCAAGCAGCGCATCATCACGGAAGACGTCCCACCAATTTCTAAAAGGCCATACCGAGTTCCACATCATAGGAAAGAAATTGTAAGGAAGGAAATTCAAGAACTTTTAGATAACGAGATAATCGTGGAAAGTCAATCTCCATGGAGCTTCCCAGCCCTTCTGGTGGAAAAGCGTTTACACCCAGGAGAGGAGCCTCAATTTAGGTTATGCATCGACTACAGGGAATTAAATGCAATAACGAAGACAGATTTCTTTCCCTTACCAAGGTTACAGGACACCATTGACTTACTACATGGCTGTAGTTTATTTTCAACGATGGATTTGGCTAGTGGATATTTCCAGGTGGAATTAGACGAGCGAGATAGAGAGAAAAGTGCTTTTTCGATACAGGAAAACCATTACGAGTTTAAACGTATGAGTATGGGATTAAAAAATGCGCCCTCAAGTTGGCAACGGTTAATGCACAATGTGTTTTCCACCCTAACCTATAAGGAGCGCCTAATATATCTCGATGACATCATAGTTTTTAGTGCAGGAGACGTAGAAGAGCATCTTAAGCTCCTCAGACATGTATTCGATAAAATGAGAGAAAGTAATTTAAAGTTCAAACCCTCGAAATGTCATTTTATGAAAGAAGAAATTGAGTATCTAGGGCACATAAATTCTAGCGGATACAAAGCGCACCCTGAGAAGATCGAGGTAGTAAAGAACTATCCAGTTCCAAAGACAGTAAAGGAAATTAGAGCTTTCATAGGCTTAGCATCGTACTACCGGTCCATGGTAAAGGAATTTTCAAAAATATCACAGCCGCTAACAGAATTAACTAAGAAAGATGTACCCTTCAAATGGACGAAAAAACAACAAGAATCTTTTGAAATCTTAAAAAATGCACTAATTACCAGCCCAATATTAAAATTTCCAGACTTTAGTAAACCCTTCATAGTAGTCACAGACGCAAGCGCAACGGCGATTGGTGCCATCCTCTGTCAAAAGTACGATAATTTGGAGCACCCTGTATGCTATCCTAGTCGAAGTCTAAATGACGCGGAACGCAGGTATTCTACGATCGAGAGGGAATGTTTGGGGGTGATATACGCTGTCAAGAGGTGGCGAGAGTACTTAACTGGGACACATTTTCTAATTTTTACGGACCATCGACCTATAAAATATTTATTAACCATCAAAGATCCAAGTTCAAGGTTAGCAAAATGGGCTATGTTTTTAATGGAATACTCTTTTAGTATTGAGTATAGGCCAGGCAAGTTGAACACTAATGCGGCCAGTCTCACGAGATTACGAGAGGAATCACCAAGAATCGAGCTCGTAAATACAGAAGAAAAAGAAACGGAAATTACGCCCGTAATAGCCACAATATGGAATCGCGAAGAAATTCTAAAAAGGCAACGAGAAGGCAAAGAAGCATCTGTTATAATTCAAAACAAAAACAAATACCGACCCAAATCTTATTTGGGGTCCGATGACCTATTATACGTGACTAGAACTGGGTCAGAGACAAGCGATAAATTATATGCGCCGAGATCCATTATAAACTATATAATGTTTCTTTACCATAACAGTGTTTTAGCGGGACACGCCGGAGAAAAGAAAACGATGGAACTGATTAAAAAGGATTTTTATTGGAGGAGAATAAATACGGACATAAGGAGATATTGTCATAACTGTCACTCTTGTAATGTAAGAAAAAGTAATTACAACCCTCCCGCGGAATTACAAAAAATGCCAGTACCATCTATAGTATTCGGGAGAATTGCTTTAGATATTGTCGGTCCTTTAAATAGGACTAGGAATGGAAATAAGTATATTTTGACATGCATCGATTTCTTGACGAGATATCCTGTCTATATACCGCTACTAGATATAAACGCGGAAACTGTGGCTAAAGCCTTTGTCATAAATGTGATCACGCAATTTGGGATCCCACGAGAATTAATTACTGATCAAGGAACACAATTTTTGTCTAAACTTTTTAAGGAAATTTGTAAAATATTAAATATTACGAAGTTACAAACCGCACCATACCACCCACAGGGTAATGCAGTTATAGAAAGATTCCATAAAACATTAAAAACGCATATTTCGCACTACGTAAGTAACGATGAAAACAGCTGGGACGAGTGGATTTCCTTCGCTCTAATGGCTTATAGGAATAATGTACACAGTGCCACAAAAGAGACGCCATTTTTCTTAATGTTTGGACGAGATATGGAATTGCCACAGCATCTTACTATAAGAAATAGGAAAGCAAAGTATGAGTTAGACGAAAATTATGCCACGGAAATGTTATCAAGAATGCAGCTAGCTCATGAATACGCGAAGGAAAACATAAAAAAAACTGTAGAAAGTAGGTGCCAGAAATTCAATGCCAAAAAGACAAAGAAAGAGTTTGAAATAGGCGATAGAGTGTACCTTAATACACCAGTGATACCAGGAAATAAATTGGCAAAGAAGTTCCAAGCCAAATGGACGGGATCGTACCGTGTTATTGAAAAGAAGGGGCCGGTAACATTGAAAATAAAGGAGATCGGCGGAAGAAAGGAACAAGTGGTACATTCAAATAGGTTAAAAATGTTCAATGGAGTGTTGTCAGGTGACAAAAATATAGTGAACCATATACCCGAAAAAGGAACAACAGTTGACAAAGAAGAATTGTGGGAAGAAATAGAGGATATACCGCCAGCACAAACAACGCCACTACAAATAAATGACAGTGATATCAGCAGCGACTCCGACCAGTGGCGGTTTCTATGTAAGAGCACAGGAGCACGTGCCCCCCTCTCTAAAACCGAGAAAATATGTTTTGTTAGGTATTTAATTAGCTATAAGCTATAAGGCAAGTCAATCAGTCGCAAATAGGTTTTATCCTGGCTGGCGGAAACATTGGTGAAAATAGCTTGCGGAACCGTTGGTGAAAATATGAATAACCATAATAACTAATCTCGTGAGCACTTGCTCCTAAAAAGTGCGAGATCCGATAAAATAGCGCCCGTCTCTGTCTAATATCGCAAGGAGCGAAACAGCCAAAATATGTATGATAAACAAGGACCGCTATATAGCCGAGGAGCACATTAAAATCGTGATCCAGAAGTTGGTTTCGCCGCGGCATTGCCGGTTGGCTCGATTGATAGCAATAGCAAAGGCAATATCTATTTTTTAAGACGATAGCCAGGCCAGGTCCGAATTTTGAGTGACATTTCTTTATGACAATAAAAACAAATTGTTTATACTTTATACTATGACCCATGCCTGCAGGCTGCAAGGCAAAAGGCAACTAACAAAACAGTGTTATTCAAATTTTTGCAGTAAATAACCGACAACGCCGCGGGCCCAGCTGGGCCGCCTCGCCCGCCTTTCAGTCTGCGTCACTCTGCGTCGTCTGCGAAAAAATGTAAACAAATGCCGGTGCCGGTACAGGTACAGGCACTTCGCGGCCGTCGCGGGTTGTTTTAAAATTATAAATTATACAACACCAAGACGCGTTAAAAATAGTCGTAGCAATGTCAGTGTCATAGTCATGGACGTACCTACAAGATATACCAGATACCAGACTTCAACGACAAAGTAATGGAACATTTTGCCGATGAGAAAAAAGGCGAGAACAATTTATTTGTGAAAAAATTGTTTAAATTTTAATAACTTTAAAATTTATTTAAACAAAAGTTTGGATTTAATTTTGTGTTCTTTATTGTATAGTTTTTTTGTTCATTACATGGGGGTAATACACGAACAGCACCCTTGTGTTTTGAGAAAAGCGATTTAAGTAATTTAGGTAGATAATAGGTTGAGAATAGGTTAAGTAGATAGGTTTAGGTAAATAATAACGCGCAGCTATCAGATTCGAGCGTAAAGATATTCCATAGGGAAACAACAAAAGCCAAAATGCAACAAGAATTTAAATTTAGGTTGTAAATCCTCTCCGCACAGATGACTTTAGGTAAATTTCACGAAAATGATACGAATATAATCAGGCCCAAAGTTGTATATACTATCGGCACGTAGGTATTGTAAACAATGTCAATGGACCCCGATACCCAAAATTCAATGGCATAAATAAAAAGAACACGCCGCACCGATGTGTTACGAATATAATAATAATAAAACAAAGAAGGTAAAACAAAGAAGAAGGTAACTCAGGCAGATGAAAACTGGGAAACGGAAGTCGGTCACCAATTTGGTTAGTTTATTGGGAGTAGTGTCGAGAGTCAGTACGCGCCTGACATGCGTGGTACCTCGTTTAGTAGGGAGTAAGCATCACTGGGGTTGAGGCATCGCCAGCACCTTGAGGAAATTTCGAGTCGTAAGTTATACGACCATGACTTCTTGAAAAAGGAGTCGGGAGAGGAGGAGATGACGCAAGAACAGTGAGTGACGATAAAAGAAAGCTCGCGTGTTTTAAGTGAAGTGCATGGGTTGAGAAATTTAGATTTAAGTTGTGTAACATTGTATTATAAGAAGGAATAAGAGGTTAGTAGATAGTACTTGTACTTGTATATGTAAGCGTAGATAAGTCAAAAGTGGCTAAGTTAATAGGTAGGTTAGGGAAAAATAATTAAGAGAGTAGATATGTTAGGAAATAAGAAATTTATATTTTAACTTAAAGGTTAGACAAAGAAGGCATAGTATTTTAACCAAAAGGCATAAGAGCAACTCAGTTCAATGTGTAAAAGGTCAGTTCAATGTAGGAAAGTAAAGCAAAGAAGCAAAAGCAATCAAATCAAGATAACCTAGAATCACGATCGTACAAACCGAAAAGTAATTATATCATCATTCCTTTTCAAATTAAGGAGGGAGGGTTGACGTGCCCCGTAGATACCAACCAATTTTCTCATTTTATTTTATCAAATAATTCGATACAATGTTAAGTACTTCCTTAAAATATCTCGTTTCAAATTCATCGAGTTAGGGACCAAGCCACCAAATATCGGGTCATAAATTTAATCGAAAAACCAGGTTGTTTATATTGGATAGGTCGGCCAGGGTAATTAATATTCCCCGAAAAACATGTTTATTTATATGTCCTATCCGCCGATAACCTCGCGAGCGTCTCGCGAACACCTGCACGTCCTGGAATCGAGGCGAGAACAAAGAACCGAGCTGATATAAAAGGGGGTTACTCCCAAAGCAATGTCAGTCGTCGCCGACCATCACTTGTAGGGCTAAGTCCTGCCCGAGAGACCAGCGAGTGTCCGATGCCGTGCCAGCCATGAGAAGAAGCCGTAGCCGATCCCGAGATGCAGGGCCGAGACATCATTTAGTGTCTGCCGCCTAGCCTGCTATATAATCAACACCAGAACCGGCCTTAGTACAGTTGCTGCCCGTTGAACTGACCAAAAAGTAAGCGATTGAATTTTGTTTTGTTGGGTTTTGTCGACTGCCTTCATTTGTTCACGTTGTGCATCCTCAATTCAATTCACTGTATAATTCGTAACCTTTATATTTCATACGCCATAGGCGTACCATTTACTTTTTCAATATATGGTATTAAAATTCCCCCGTTGTTTCCGTTAATCCTTAGACTCACACCAAAAGTAAATTAACTTATGGACCACCTTTATATATACCGCTCGACCAACTAACATCTAAAACAAAGGTGGGCACCATAGTTGCAACTGTTTTAGAAAATCTAAAACTTGGTTTATTTTATAGCAAAACAACTAAACAACGATGTGGATGTAGTCAGCCTTGAATATATTGCAACGGGCCGCGTCAGCAGCGCTTCAAACTCATAAAAAATATACAGGGTGTCTCGCCACGAACTGCATCGATCGATATCACAAAAAGTAACATAGAATTTTTTTGAAAATTTGGCAGCTGACCGTATTTAGAACAAAAATTAGGGAAAGTTTGTGTTTGGTTCCCTATACCTAAATGTCAGCATTTTCGATTTATTTACAAAAAACTAATTTCCCACTTCTTCATCAAGGGGGCGTTTTCTTAAGTTTGATGAATCTAGTTGGCCATGGCTGATTATACGATTGTAAGAGAATGAAGAAATGTCAAGTTAGTTTAAAATTATTGTAAACAGTGCCGGCACGGTTAAATTACACAAACGAAGACTATTCAAATTTATTTATTATTTATGGAGAATGCAACAGAGTTATATCGAGAACTTCTAATACCTACATTTGCTGATAAATAAATTTAAATATTAAATAGTCTTCTTTTGTGTAATTTAACCGTGCCGGCATTGTTTACAATAATTTTAAACTAAATGACATTTCTTCATTCTCTGACAATCGTATAATCAGCCATGGCCAACTAGATTCATCAAACTTGATGAAGAAGTGGAAAATTAGTTTTTTGTAAATAAATCGAAAATGCATTTAGGTATAGGGAACTAAACACAAACTTGCCCTAATTTTTTGTACTGAATACGGCTACAACAAAAAAATGGGGGATTCTATTTGAAAATTTTGAGTTTTTGGCATTTTTTGAATTAATATTTGAATAATTTTTTGTGAGCACCCTGTACAAGATCGGAAACTTTCTTTATGGTATTTCTCTGCACCAAGCCTTTGACTGCAAAATGCCAAGAGCGCGTTAAGAAATATGTAGCCGTTCTGAAGAAACTGTCAATTAAGTACGGGTCTGCATCTGTCATTTTTTCTCTAAAATGGCAAATATCTCAAAAACGGTTTAATTTAGGTATTGTACCTAGAATTTTCCGTGAAATCGAAAAATGCAATAAAATATAGGGTGTTCCATTTAAAATAACAAAGTTGTCATCGACTTCCGGTATAACCGGAAGTGCTGCCATTTTTAAAATACTTTAAATGAATAGTACTCATTGACATTGGTCAGCTGGCAAATTTTCAAAAAAATTATATGTTTACTTTTTGAGATATCGATCGATGAAGTTCGTGGTGAGACACCCTGTATATTTTTTATGAGTTTGAAGCGCTGCTGACGCGGCCCGTTGCAATATTTTTAAGGCTGACTACATCCACATCGTTGTTTAGTTGTTTTGCTACTAAATAAACCAAGTTTTAGATTTTCCAAAACAGTTGGACATAGGTAGGGGAGAGTAGGCCACAGTGAAACAGTGTCCACAGTGAAACAATCAATAAAGCTTTTAAATTTACCGCCAGTTCAAGTTGTTTTTCGGTTTATTTCAGCCGCCTTGATATCCACTAGTCTCTGCTCGTCTGTGGAGTGTGTAAGGTTAACAGTTTTGTGCCTGTTTGATAAAGCCGTTTCTTAAGGTAAGATTTTTTTTTTAGGATATGAAATGATGATATTATAATTTGTAGAATATCATGTTAAATGTTTATTTCTATATTTTCTTGTTTACTTGGAACATTGTTTAACATAACCTAGGGGTTATTTCTAATGCAGTTGGTATTGTTGGTTGCCTACTAAATTTTATTAAATGGTGTGTAAATAGTACACAGTGAAACACTGCTAAGTGGGACACACTGAAACATTATTTTGTTGTTTCACTGTGTACCTTAGGAGAGGACCAGAATCTATTTAATACTTTTTTATATTTGCAGATGGGTAGGAAACCAAAGCCACGAAAAATTGGCACCGCATCAGAAGAGCAAATGCTTGCAGCCGTAAATGCTGTTTTACATGATCACTTGTCGCTAAGAACCGCCGCTGAACGTTACAATGTCAAATATGTTACCTTGTTTCGTTATGTTCAAAGGAAAAGGATGAATCCTGATGAGATGATACGAATGAAACCCAACTATGAAGTGAATCAAGTCTTTACAGAAGATGAGGAAGTGGTCCTACATTCAGAGATGTAGTCAAATGGCACATGGATTGACTACTAATAAGGTAAAGGAACTGGCATACGAATGTGCTGTGAAAAATTCTAAGAAAATCCCTGCTTCGTGGAATACAAATAAAGCTGCTGGGCAAGATTGGCTTCGAGGGTTTTTAAAAAGGAGAGGAAATTTAAGTATTCGCCAACCAGAACAGTGCAGTTTATCTAGGCTAACCTCCTTCAATAGGCACAATGTCAGTGAATTCTTTATGAAATTAGAAGATTTGTACAACAGGGTTCCAAAACTTGTTGACGGATCAAGAATCTTTAATTTAGACGAAACTAGCACTACTACAGTGCATGCCCCAAAAAAGATAATTGCTGGCAAGGGAATTAAGCAAGTAAATAGTTGCACCAGTGGAGAAAGGGGACAGTTGGTCACTACATGTGTAATTGTATCAGCCTTGGGCACGTACTTACCACCCATTATGGTATTTCCCAGAAAAAAATTTAAAGAACATATGTTGAAGATTGCTTTACCTGGAACTCTTGGCCTGGCAAATTCCTCAGGATGGATGAATTCTGAGCTTTTTCCTGAGGTAATGAATCACTTTATAAGATATTCAGGCAGTTCTAAGGAAAATCCATGTTTAATAATTTACGATAACCACGAAAGCCATATTAGTATCAAAGTTATTGATAAAGCGAAACAATCGGGGGTGCATATTTTAACACTACCTCCCCATACCAGCAACAAAATGCAGCCACTTGATGTCTCAGTTTTTGCCCCTTTTAAAAACTATTATAATTCAGCTTGTCAAACATGGATGACCAAACATCCTGGTGTTCCTTTAACCATTTACGACATAAGTGAATGTGTGTCTGAGGCTCTTATAAAGGCATTGACGCCTACAAACATAATAGCAGGATTCAAAAAATGCGGAATTTATCCATTCGACAAATTTATTTTCACAGATAGCGATTTTCTCTGCTCCGCTATTACGGATAGACCCTTTGTAAGCAAAGAAGATGAGGCGGCAGCTGGACCTTCGTCGACAAATAATGATGATGATGCTCATTTTAACACAGAAGCTCCTAAACTCTCCACAAGTGCAAACACTTCTGATTTTCATTCTGAACAACATTCACCAAATAATTCACACATCCAGATTGACCTTAAAACACCTGAAAAAGACAACTGTATGACAAGTGCTAAGCCAGAAGTAACTGCCTTAAAAGAAAGATTTATTTCACCACAAGAATATAAAGGATTTCCTAAAGCGCAAAATAGAAAAAACACCAATAGAAAACCACGACAAAAGAAAAAGTCTGCTATAATTACTGATACGCCAGAAAAAGAGGCTATCTTAGATAAAGAAAACATGAAAAAAGTGTCTGGAAAAACACAAGCCAGATTGTCAGAACTGAATAATCAAAAGCCAAAACCGAAGAAGATGAAATTACAATCTAAAAAAGAAAAGAAAATCCAAGATGATGATTCATCTGAATCTGACGTCGAAATTGCATACGCAGAAAGTTCTGATAGTGAAACTCTACATTTCTCCGATATAGAAGATAACTTCGAAGGAAAACTTCCCAAAATGGGTGATTATGTCCTTGTTAGATTTAGTAACGAGGTATATTACGTGGGAAAGGTAGTGAACGAAGAAATACCAGAGAAAGAATATCAAATATCTTTTCTTAGGAAGACAAAAAAATTTGGTGATTGTTGCTTCTTATTCCCCGTGGTAGAAGATATATCTGTAGTTAACATCAATGATATCAAGAGTCTATTACCAGCACCACAGCCTAGAAGAAATACAAAACGGATGTCAAATTATTACAAATTTGCGGTTTCCTTTGGAACTTTGGATGTACGATAGTCTAATTGTACTTTAATTATCAATAAATAATAATATTTGGTTTTAGTTTTTATTATTCACAAAAATTTGTATATGTTTCACTGTATACTACCTTTTGTTTCACTGTGCACCATCCACAGTACACAGTGGAACAGTTGCAGGGATTTTAAAAAAATGCCTAAAATGCATATCTTTATTTGTCCTTCATTTTTTTTTCTACGCCAGAAGCTAGGGAAAGCTTAATCAATTTGATGACAAATCTTGTTTTTCGATATTATTTCGGTATTATTTAATTTTGGCCCAAAATCCAAAAAATGTTTCACTGTGGCCTACCCTCCCCTACTTGTTTTTTTTTTACAACTTTGAAGCCGTCCCTGCGCCAAACGCTAACGAAACTGGCTGACTGACGGCAGGCTATTCTTATACACTCTAAATACTACACTGTATCAAAAAACCAGCCTTCCTAAAACTGTTGCATTTTTTGTCACTCACCTTTCGGACTATTATGAGGCTTAGTTGAAGGGAGATATTTTGGACGCCACCTAGCTCTTCTATTTTACTTTTAAAAGCGATCTTGGAGAGCTGGAAAACCAAGTAAATGGGATGGAAAACTGTCATTTGTTTTTACCTGGCAATATTGCAAACAATGGAACACTGACGACACTTATACCTAATATATTTACACTATAAGCAAAAAAGGTTCAATAGGTATGCACTTTACTAACTATATGTATTTGATATTTATTATCTCTAATAATTGAGGTGGTATTAACTATTAAGTTTCGAAACTTTAAGTTTACAGAACCCCCGTTGTTAAATTGATATTTTAAAATTTTCAACACATCTAACTCAAGTACATAACCTATTGTATGTAAAATAATGTTTCCAAAAAGCAAACTAGTTCGACAACTAGATAGTTTTAAGTATGCCAAATATAGGTAGCTATACAAAGTTATCTAGTTATTCAAGTAATTAAGGTAAACTAAAGTGATTATAGGAACAAGTTAGGTAGTTTATCTAAAACTTATCTAGTCATAGGCTCAGCACGAATAGTTTGGGTAGACTTATCTGGTTTTAGGCGTGCTTGTCCAGTGGTAATGCTCTGGGGGAGGAAATCTCTGCTTGCTGCGCAGACGGGAGACAAATCACGTGATCACCTCTCACGTGCAGGTAATTGTGGTCCACCCTGTAGGTGTGTGTGGTGTCCTTCAAATAGATCAGGCACCAACCACCAAGTTAAGCAAAACAGGTACTCAAAAACCCTGAAAATTATCCCTATTTGTGCAAAATGACTAAAACATATTTAGAAAAAAACTTCTACTTCACATAAGAAAGAAACGGCAATTAGTAGAAAATCGGCAGAAGATACTTCTAGAGTTTTTCTGTTTAGAGAAAAACAGGTATACGGCAGTATTCCAAAGGTATAACGAGTATCTACGTTGAGGAAATGCCTGGAAGTTGGAAATTGGACTTAGGCGTGTAAAAAACAACAAAATGGAGGTGCGAAGTGTACCGGCGAGAAATATGCGATAAAAACGGCACTGAGGGAGGCTAATAGGTGAAGATTGCGTGGTGTAGTAACCAGTACGACGGTTTATAGTCGAAAGAGCGATTTTTCACTCTCCTTGTCTTGGACCGCATGGTTCTCTGAAGGTCTGTATTAACGAACAATCGAAATTGACTAGGTAACTACCAGTTGGAAAGATTTTTCGTGTCAATCTCTTCAAACAAAATACAAACTTGGACGGAAACACAACTGACATACACAACTAACCAAATGGAAAAGAAATAAAAGAGTTTCTATTCTACGGATGATGACCTAATAATAAATAAAAATAAACGCCCTGACCTGGTGCGGTTGGCAATAGGGATTGGCTACCTTAGTCGCGGCACGTGAGCCGGACTAGGAAAGCAGGGAAACATTATCGTTTCCAGAACTCGCGGCCATAGACTAAGTAGCTCATGCGTAGATGGCGCTGAGTATCCTATCTTTCAAATTAAAATAAAATGACGATTCCAAATGTAGCGGAATTTTCAAACACTACAATATAACACATATTATAAGGTAGATACCTAAATAGTCACTCTAACTACATACCTTTATATACTTAGTAAGATAATATTATATTTTAGATTACAAAATTAACTCAAATTCCCAGTGCACAGCCACCAAAAACTATTTTGGATGATATATAAAAAGCAGAACACTCCGTTGCAGCAATTTACGGAAGCTCTTAATGCTGAAAAAATTATTGGAATCGGACAGATGTAAATTAAAAACAGAGCGGACGCTACATAGAAGATTTTGGCTTTGCCATTGTTCGAATATATTTTCTAAATTAAAGACAAGCTGAAAGAATGATTGCATTTTCTATGCATTCTCTTCAAATAACTTAACGAAGATACTTACCGAATTTTGAAATAAAATTGTGATTACTTACCTAAATTGGGAATCAGGAAC
The DNA here is from genome assembly GCA_963920635.1 of Pseudeuparius sepicola. Taxonomy (NCBI): domain Eukaryota; kingdom Metazoa; phylum Arthropoda; class Insecta; order Coleoptera; family Anthribidae; genus Pseudeuparius; species Pseudeuparius sepicola. The sequence continues at coordinate 25,740,196 of OY987302.1, read as the reverse complement.
CTTTGGCACTTAGAAAATACTTCTTTTGCTTAATTCCACACACCAAAACTTTGTTTTTGCACTCGACGCGCGTTTCTCTAACCATGTTAGTCTAATGGTTAGACTTAATCATCTCCCTGATGATGCTAACATGGTTAGCGAAACGAGCGTGCAAAAACAAAGTTTTCGTGTGTGGAATTAAGTAAAAGAAGTATTACATACCTAGTTTATTTTACCATTTTATTTGGTATGGGCATAAGCAAAAAACATGATTTAAAATAGTCAAAAACTATATTTTAGACTTTTGATGAAGGCGCTGGTATTCATGTTAATTTGTAAAACTTGAATACCCTATATTCTTTCCCACACCTCCACCCATATGTTCATAATTTTGATCGTGATGCCAGCTGATGACTTTGACCTGGACCGACACTATATTAAAGACCCGACCATGACGTCATATTTCATTGTTGTTTGCGGACTGGGGTGGCGCTACTCGACGAAAAAAAATGGCGACTTATTATAGGTTATAACAGGGTTTTTTTTTGTGGTTATAGTTATGTCAGTTTCTGACGTTTTGAATGTCTCATATTTTAAATATCCAGCTTTATTACCATTTCGTTTCGTGAAATTATTTACCTGTTACACAGTTAGATTAAGCAGTGGCCGGCTTGTCAGTGAAGATGGGCCGTGGGATTGAAAGTTGGATTTTTTGAGCGCTACTTGGTTTACACCACTTAATCTAAAAACCAGTCTAACCAAGAAAAACTATTGAGTAAATAGAAGAGATCTTCTTATCAAAGTGTCAGTTTAATAACACTTTCCTTGTAGTATTTTTGTACAACTTTTCAGCTTTTGCTGCTACGCTTCAGTTATGTACATTCGTTTTAGAAAAGGTGAGTAAAATATGAATCAATTTTTCATCACCTGTGGCGTTTTAAAACAACAACAAATCAATAAACCAAAATGTGGTGTTTAAAAAAAAAACAAGAACACCAATAATGACAATATTAGTCAATAATAATCAATGGACTAGTAGGAAGAGAAAAAGAGAGAAAATTTGTATGTAATTATGTTTATATCACTACTTCACTACTAGGGGTGTAGAGCCGACGATCACGGACAACAATATGCGAGTATCTAGTTAAGGAAGTCGATTACACAACCAGATCGTACCTACAAATGTAGAGATATATGTCCACCACGGCCGCCAGCTTTTAAACAGTGGAGTCGGGCTGGGTCAAGTAGTTTTTAGGCGCCACTTGGTTTGCGCGGCGGCATATATACACTATGGTATGACATAACCAAGAAAAATCAAGGTAGGACTTCTCAAGAATAACTACTACTACGATATGTCCCTATTACCCTGTCTTTACCCCTTATTAATAAAAAACAATTTGTCCCCTTAAGAAAACATATATATTTGCATCTGTGTTATAGGCACACTATATTGCAATTGTGTTGTATAGGCACACTATATTGATCACCTACTTATATGTTGTTTAAAAATAATTATGTTTACGCAGTTCACACAAAATATAAAATTAATCTAGTCACGACATTCGCAATAGGTTTTCACAATGTCCGTATAATTAGAAAGGACACAACTTCCGTAAAAGTATAAACACAACAACGCAATAGTAAACACAAAAATATAGGTTACGAGTTACTTTTCTTTTGAAACACAAGTTCTAGTGTAGATAATCATGTTTAAATTTAGGCGCAAATAATGAACTCTGAATGTCTTTAAAGCAAGTAAATGAAATCGAAAATTTTAGAAAACTTAGCTTGCGTTGGGCTGGTCAGCCGAGATGGCAGCTCTGGTGCAGCTTCAGCCCTCCTCCGCTGTGGAAAAAGTAGGCGGCAGGCTCCCACTCAAACTCTGGAACGCAGCAATACTTCAAATCTCCTCAACACGTTCTATGCCCATACAAGGTTAATAAATAGACCTCCAAGTAAACTGAAATTTCTGAGGAAAAAACTGAAAAAAGAACACCTCAGCAACTTATATTTTACCTATATTCACAGCTTACCTGATCTGAGGGTTTTCTTCTTCCATTAAAAATAACCAAATTATTTAATCTATAAAATTGTGATTTTCTTTAGACGAAAACCAAAAAATAACTTCCAAAATCAGGTAAAAATTAAGCTTGTCCTTCGGCAAATCGACAGACCTTGTTTGATTCCCTGGAAATATATCGCATTTGGTTAGGCCCAACCTATCGAAATTTCGTGAAATAAATCACTACTTACGTCTAATAAACGATACGGTCTGATCTAAAACAATTCGGCGAGACTTCGAAACTGGTGAGGGCGGCTTAATATTCCCATATAATGGTAGAGGCCCCGTAAAAACAGCAAAATTCCAACGTAATCAACTCTGGACACTCTATTAAGCGGTCAGTGCAGTAATCCCTTCCAGTAATTAAGGATTCGCCGTCAAAAAAGAACTCAAGGTAAATTCAAATGCAATGCCACTTTACCCGCACTTCACCAATTCAATTTTTTGGTTGCCCAAGACTGAATACCATTTCAAACTCGAAATTTAAGATAACAGTTCCCGGCGAACAGCCACAAAAAAATATTACAAAACATGGCATCCGCCCAGCCAAGTAATAAGCGTCCCACATAGTCCGAACGGCGGCAATAACGGATTGGCCCACGACCCTGAGGGCGGCTTAATATTCCCATATAATGGTAGAGGCCCCGGAAAAACAGCAAAATTTCAACGTAATCAACTCTAGACACTCTATTAAGCGGTCAGTGCAGTAATCCCTTCCAGTAATTCAGGATTCGCCGTCAAAAAAGAACTCAAGGTAAATTCAAATGCAATGCCACTTTACCCGCACTTCACCAAATTCAATTTTTTGGTTGCCCAAGACTGAATACCATTTCAAAGTCGAAATTTAAGATAACAGTTCCCGGCGAACAGCCACAAAAAAATATTACAAAACATGGCATCCGCCCAGCCAAGTAATAAGCGTCCCACATAGTCCGAACGGCGGCAATAACGGATTGGCCCACGACCCTACGTCGCAACTCGGCGGAAAATGTCCGGTACGACACCTCCAGACCAAAGCCATCTAGACGGCTAACTAACGCTCGGTAGCTACAGTGGCTTTATTCAAAACAGTGGCGACACGGCCGCCATCTTTTGTCAAATTAGAGGTGGGACTTTTAAAAAATATGTCCATATTGTGTACAGATCCAGTATAGAATTTTTTTATCGATATATATATATTAAACGAAATCAATTAATTGCCCATTTTTTTGAGAATTAAACGGAAAAACCTACCTATCTGTTCAGTTTCGTCCATGTTTTATGATTAATTACTTAAGTATTAATTTGTATTGGTTCTCTCTAGACATGTCTAGAATAGACGATTAAATTTTAAACATGTGTTTGTATTTTGAAAAGTTTAGAAATGAGTACCTAGCAATGAACAGAAAACCTTAAAATTAATAATTTTCTTCAAATCTGTTGAAGTAGTAAAAGCTCTTGGTACACAAGCCTAAAACTCAAAGAATGACTGCTTTCATTTTTGGTTTTTGACACCATTATTTATTTATTTTCATGGATACGATAATAAATTATTCATAAGAAAAATCAAAAATTATATTACAATCTTCAACATAAATAATAATAATAATAATAATAATAATAAACTTTATTTATCGCAAATCACAAATGCAAAAAGGGGTGAACAATATATATAATATAAGAAGATACAACAAAATAATAAGGAAAAAGCAGATAACCAAAGTAAGGAGTCGATAAGTAAACTAGAATATTTGTTTCGACTATAAAATTTTTTAGTAACGTAAGTAATTAGAGTAAACATCAGAAAGTACATCTAAAAATAGCACGTATGATTATTACACAAGGCTGTAGAGCATTATATCGAATTATTCTAATTATGATTATGCCCATGTTTATGTTTACAATTATGATTCTGAGCACAAGCATGAGGGGGACCCTATATCAAACCTTCGATTATGCCTGATATAGAAAACCTTTCGGTATTCAGCAAAAAATGCTTTAAATGTTTCTTAAACCTGAACTTATTGTTAATTAATTTTATGTAATCTGGCAAACTATTGAATAACTTTATTGATATGTATGTGAAAGCTCTTTGTGATAAAGACTTTGACACCTTTGGTAGAACTATCTCATTTTTTTGTCTGGTGCCATAGTTGTGTTGGGGGTGTTTCTTATTTATCGTCTTATCAAAGCAAAATTTTAGGTTAGCGTAATTGTAAAAAAGCTGTCGCAAATCCAACACTCTCGCTTTTTTGTACAAGAGATCCGACGAATACCTTCTATGTCTTGTCATAATCAGCTTGAAAAATATTTTTTGTATTACCTCTAGAGGGTTAAGATGCACACGAAGGGCACTTCCCCAGACGACTATTGCATACCGGAGATGACTTTCGACAAGGGAAGTATCAAGTAATTTCATTGTTTCAGTCGGTAGAATATTATTTAGATATTTAAAAGAGAATAATATTGTCTGCAGTTTCTTCACGATGTACTGGATGTGAACATCCCATTTTAGATGAGTGTCTAGATAAACTCCTAGGTATTTTATATTCGTAACAGATTTTAAAATAAAAGTTTGCTGCGCATTTATGTTGATTTCCATTTCTTTAAAGGGGCATATGTTAGTTCTGTTACAGCTAAAAGGCAAATAAAAGGTCTTATCTATATTTATTGTAAGAAGTCTGTTTTCGAACCACTTTTTTATTGAAGCAAAATGATTGGACCGAGTACAGTGCCTTGAGGTATCCCGTATCGCAAGATTCGTCGATCACTTAAAGTCCCCGCAATTTTAACCATTTGGGCTCTATCAGTTAGATAGCTTTTGAGCAACAAGAAGCAATTACCTCTAACACCAGTATCGTTAAGTGTGTTCAGCAATAACTTGTGGCTGACCGTGTCAAACGCCTTTGCAAGGTCTATAAATAAACAAAAGCTTGGGTGATTTTTTTCTAAAGCAGTGTGAATTTTTGTTGTTAGATTTAGTATTGCATCTTCAGTACACCTATTTTCCTTGAACCCGTATTGTTTAGCAGAGATCAATTCGTTCTTGTTAATGAAAGATAGTAATCTCTTTTTCAGAAGCTTCTCTAAAATCTTCGATATACAACTTAATAGCGATATGGGCCTATAGTTAGAGATTATCGTTTTATCGCCTTTTTTAAAAATCGGAATGACTACTGCTTCTTTTAGAATAGTGGGCCAGGTTCCTTCTTGAAAACATTTGTTGGCAATATGGGTCAAAGGATCCGTTATATAATCAGACAGGTATTTTAGAGTTTCTGCTTGTATTCCGTCACTCCCCACAGATTTCCCATTTTTTAGTTGATTTATTACATATTTCATTTGGTTTATATCGACTGGTGTTAAAAAAATAGAGCTATCATTTATCTTCCTTGGCGTTTTGTAATGTGGGTCAGTGATGATATTATTCGCAAGGTTTTGCCCCATCTTGATAAAAGTTTTATTGAATTGGTCTGCTATTTCTTTGCTGTTTGTTAAAAGTTTTTAATTTTCATTTTGTACTTTTTCAATGTTTTGTTGTTTATTTTTGGAACCCTTTAACTCGCTCACTATCTCCCAAATACGTCTTGAATCCTTCGAGTTCCGTTCAATTTTCCCTGCGTAGTACTTCATTTTTGTTTTGCTTATGAGTTGTGTTAATTTATTTCTGTAATTTCTATATTCTTGTTTCAAATTCTCATCATTAGGATTCCTTTTGATTTGTTTATGCATCTTATTCTTCTTGTTTATGGATACCAAGATTCCATCAGTTAGCCAAGGCGTAATCTTTGTGTTTCTTCTGAGTGTCCTTTTGATTTCCAAACAGTTGTGTAGTACGTTTGTTAGTATATTTACAAACGCATTCATAGCAGAGTCTGAGTTATATTCCAAATAAACTTCCCTCCAGTCTAACTGTGATATGTTTGTCTTTAGTTTGCCGTAATTTAAATATTTACGAATGGTGTTGGACCCTTTTTGATGCTTATTTTTGGAAAATACTATCTGCAGAATTGTTGTTGAGTGATCTGTTATATTGCTTTGTAGTGTCAGTGGTAGAACCATGTCTGTTATGCAATCTTTGGATTTCAAGAATATATAATCTATGCAGCTTCCTAGTCGAGTTGGTTCATTTTCACTACTGATCGATTCATTTTCACTACTGATCGTAGTCTTAAGGTCTTTAATGTGCCATAGTACTTTTCCGCAAGCCGATTGAAGGTTTTGAAGACACCATATGACCAGCCGTAGGTGGATCGTGAGCAGACGTAATGAGCAACTTTCGTTCAGGCTTAGGGACAACCCTCTTCCAATAATCATTCCCATGCGATAGCTCTGGGTAGTCTTTTCTGGCGGCAATTGCTATATTTTAAAAGGTTCTTATCCACCAACTCAACTATCTTCAAATACCATCGATCAGGAACTTGGTCCTTATTACGCTCAGGGGCATCAGCCACCTCCAAAGTGTTAATAATCGGGACAGCTCGAGAGAGCATGTCGGGAAGCACGTGTTCACTACTAGTCCAGGAGGCAGCGACACTTTTCATGTAGTTATTCCTACAAAGGTGATTTTTCTCATTTTGTAGTTTTTATATGGCAGGTAAACGGAACGGCAGTCTACCGCGCCAATATGGGGGCAAACATTAATAACAATTTTTGAAACCTGTAAATAAATAATACGGTACTGCCTTATTCCTACAAGAATAAAACTTTTTAGAGCATCTATTTCAAAAATTTGGAGCAATGCTCACATAAAAGAGCCTTCAACATTATCCCCTCTTGACTGTGGCGGAAAGTCGATGAGAATGCAAAATATGATTTTAATTGGTTTAGTGACAACCAATTGCCTCAGTCAATCGATGATGTGACGTTTAATCTACAAAATGATAAAGATTTAGGCATATTATACATTTTGCATTTGAAGTTAATTTTACTTATTTTAGCATTATATAATAATATTTAATGATTTATTGCTATTTGCAGATACAGAAGTGCTTGATAAATCCGGATAAATCAAGTTTACGGCATAGACTTCTCAGATGAGATACAGATTCTATATCAACCAGTCCTAAGTAACTTTGATAGTGGGGGAGTTATTACGAAGCAGGATCTTAAGCTTAGCCTGCTCGGAGATAGAAAACTCTAGCTTTTGGAATTATTTAGCCATGACCGCTAGATAAGCGTCAATGGTCTCCTAGGGTCCCTGAGTACGCCTCTTTATTTCGTCGAACAACCTCTCATTATAAGCAATCGGTTGGTACTCCTCCTTAAACATTCTGACCAGGTCATCCCAAGTATAGTAACCTCATGCTGCACATCTTGATAAAATTGGAACGCACGTCCTGAGACAAGATCTATACCAGACTTTAAAAGAAACTCCTTGGTGACACCTCTTGCCCTTCGCAGTTCCTCGACCCCTTCAAACAAAACCGTGACCGATGTGGTGCCCAGGCAAGCGCCTAAGCAAGAATATTTCATTTCACGATATTCCTACAGTATCCCCGTGAGGCCCCGCATTCCAGATTTCTAAGACTTAAAAACTATCCGCTTCTACGAAGCTTGGCCTACCTGCGCCGCAAAAACCGACCAAAACCAGATTTCCGAGAAACTAGCCTCGCCAGCAGGTCCTGCAGGCAGGAACTCCAGGGGTTCGCGTCAGAGAATCAGTCTCCAATTAGGCCCCAGTTTCTCGCCGATAGGATATAAAAGGGGATCCGAATGAGAGATTCTTCAGTCTCCAACCAGAACGCATTGCTGCTGAAAGCCCTGCCCCAAAAGTTATTGAGTCTGTTGCTGCAGAAAACTCTGCAAAAATGCATATAGAAAATAATCCCTAGACACTTCAAAATCGCTAGCTGAATTGGACTGACCACGTAAGAAACTTTGATCCTTATTTTTTGAGTTTTCCGTGTTTGATTTGCCTTTTATTTCAAATTTTGGAATTATTCCGAAAACTTTTGTGAAAATTGAGTTTATTGTGCATTTTAAATATTTGGAAATAATTTCATTACTTTTGTGAACCGGGAATGAATTTTTGGGGATTTATTTTGAACCATTATTATTATACTCTAAATTTCAAGTTTTATTTTATTTAAACTAAAAATAATTTTGTAACTTTTATTGGAAACTTCAACAGGTTTTGGGAAATTATTAGAGTAAAATCATTTTTCATTGAATTCAGAATTTTGTTGTACTGGGTAATTAAACAAATTTGTACAGAGTAATCATTTAATTTTATGCTATTTGGGAATTTTTGCAATTTTGTATTTTTAATCTGATTAATGTAATTTCATCGCCATATTTTTGTATTTGTACCATTTTGACATATTGTTTTGTGCCTTATTATTATTCCAATTATTCAACAGTGTACCTTTTGAAACGTTGTGACTTTCTTTTAATAAAAAGGATTCATATTCCTATAACTTGAGTGTAGCGTTGTGAGAAGTCAAAGAATTTTCAATTGTTCAATTATTGCACATTGTGAAGTCTCCTTTTGTCTCCTTTTTTTTGTAACTCCTTTTTTTTGTAACTGAAAGTGTACTATTTCGTGTTTATTAAATACACATATTAAACTATCTCAGTGTTTCCGTCATAGATCCTTAGACCCACACTAAAAGAAAATAATTTGTGGCTCACCCCGTACAATACCGCTCGCCAACTACCACCATAAAAGGGGTGAGGTTACCACACCGACATACATTTTCGATCACCCGAAAAGGTAATGCCCCACTTATTAGGATAGATGGGCTTGACAGTAGCAGAAATTGTCTTGGGTCTGATTCCTGGTCCACCGAAGAAGTCCTACCAACACCTGGAAGGTCGGCATTAAAGCTGGTCTGACCTCTAGACGGGCTACCCTCAACAACAACTACCTCAGTAATGCGCCTATCCGCAACCTATTCAGATTTCGACGACAACATATCCAAGACAGCAAGCGATCTAGCAAAAACTTTCTATTCAAGACATGATATAGCTTCGTATGTAACCTCAAATAAGCATTAGATGCTTTAGTTCCCGAAAAGGTTCCAACTTATGTCTCTAAGTCAGTCAGTTTTTTTGTAACGGCTTCAAGATCCTCCGCAAAAGTAAATGGGTAGTCGGGATAAGAGACACTATCACCATTCTGGTCCAGTCGCTTAGCCTGTGACAGGCTTCTATGCATTTGTTCCACAGTACCGGTTCCTATTCCCCTATAAGTGAGCTCATAAATAAGCTCATCCTGCGAAATCAGATTGACTTTCAGTTCCCTAACCATTCTGATTCTTACAAGTAGCTGTTACCTCCAACCCCATACGCAAAAAATATATATATAAAGGAACCTCCAAAATTACAATCAGAAATTTTTCTGGAAAACTTCCACCTAGTCAAAGAAAATTGTGGGCCTCACATCGGGCGCCAAACTGTGGCGTTTAAAAAAAAAATGTGGTGTTAAAAAAAACAAATCAATAAACCTTGTGATGCCCCGTAGATACCAATGAGGTACCCCGTATATACCAACCAAAATTATCATTTTTATTTTACCAAATAACACGAGGCAAGGTTAGCCAAAGCCTTGAAATTCTTCAGCGAGGAATCATCGGGTTATGGGTCAAACCACCGGAAACTAGGAACATTAAGTTAAACGAAAAACCATGTTGTTTACATCTTGTAATTATCAAAACGCCAGAAAAGTTCGCTACGGTTATTAGTATTCTTGGAAAAACTTACGCTAAAATCATGTTGTTATACATTCCATCCGCCCACAAAAGCACACGTGCAAATCCTGGAATCGAGGCGAGAACAAAGAACGTAGCTGCTATAAAAGGGGGGTTTCTCCCAAGAGTCGAGGAAGTCGCCGAACATCACTTGTAGGGCTAAGTCCTGCCCGAGAGACCAGCGAGTGTCCGATGCCGAACCAGCAATGAGAAGAAGTCTCCGACCACCAATGGTTGGGCGAAGTACTGCCCGAGAAGTCAACTAGAGTCTGCCGCCTTGCCTGCCATAGATCCAGCACCAGAGCCTCAGTACAGTATGCTGCCCGTTGAACTGACCACAGAGTAAGCGATTGAATTTTGTTTTGTTGGGTTTTGTCGACTGAGTTGCCTTTCTATTTCTAGTTAAGTAATTTGATTGATTTTATTTTATTTAGAGTGCTAGTAGTGTTTATTTGAAAAGGATTGTTATATTTTGTCATATTTTAAATCAGTGTCGTTACAGTTCTGAATATTTTACGCTAAATTTTGGGTGTTTGAAAAGCTGTTAGCATAGCAGTGCCATATTAAGTCAATATTAATATTTTACGCTAAATTTTGGGTATTTTTAAATACGTTTTGTGCCAATTTTAAGTTATTTTAATAATTTTGTGTCTCTATTATCAATTTCGAATCATATTTAATTTACATATTTTATTATCGCATTTGTGTGATCAGGCTAACTAAATTGTGTGCCAATAATTTTGGTATTATTTCTTGGAATAATTTGCGCTTAATTTACGTACTATTTTCTCAGTTGTAATCAGTTTATGCTATAAGCTAGTATTGTTCGCCACTTAGGTTTGAAACCAGTTACTAAAATTTAAAGATAATTATTTTGCGCTAAATTCTTTATTGTCGATTCTTTTCTGTAATATTTACTTAGGAATATTTTAATAATTCATTTTGTTCACGTCTGTGCATCCTCAATTCATTTACTGTGTAATTGGTAACCTTTATATTTTCTACGCCATAGACCATTTACTTTTTAAATATATGTATTAAAATTCCCCTGTTGTTTCCGTTAATCCTTAGGCCCACACCAAAAATTAATTAACTTATGGACCACCTTTAAAGGTACCGCTCGACCAACTAACATCAAAAACAAAGGTGCGCGTCATAAATGGTGTCAGGTGTGGGGTCAAAAGGATTTTAACGGATAGGGGTGAGTGTCAAATTGACAGGAAAATTTTTAATTGTCGGGAAAATTGGAAAAATTTCGAAAAATTGTCAGAATAAATTTTTATGGAACAATATTGTGGGGTCCAATAAGGATAACGGAGGTGTAGAAAGGATAACGGAAAATTTTTAGGAAAATTTCGGAAAAAGGAAAATTTTAAGAGAATTGTGTGGTACAATAAGGATAACGGAGGTCTGCTAATAAGGATAACGGATAGGGGAAGTTTGGGGAAAATTAGAAAAATTTGACAGGAAAATTAATTTTTCAGAAAATTCCAGGAATTAAATTTTTTATAGCGAATCTGAGGCATAGAAAAAGTATGACGGTATTGTGGTTCAAAAAGTGGTAACAATAGGGGTGAATTGTCAAAATTTACAGGAACTTTATTTTAGAAAATTGTAAGAGAATTGTCAGAAAATGTTTTTTTTATCGGAACAATTATTAAAGGAAAAATTTTAAAGGAAACTAAACGGTGCTTAGAGACAATGGTTAGAAAAAAAACGGAATAGACAACGGTGCTAGGAAAAATCCAGGGATAGGAATAAAAAGTTTTAAGGCGAAGAAAAATTCCATCAAGAAAACTAGGAGCAACTAAAAATATTTTTGGGTGAATTAAAGTAATTTATAGAAAATATAGAAAATAAAATAAAAATGCAAAACAGAGAAGAAAATGTAGTAGTAGGGGCAGAAGGAAACAGAAATTTAAAGAAAATTTGTCAGAAATTTAGCAGAGAAAATGTTCTAAGAGAGTTGTAGGGTCAATAAAATTTTTACGGATATTTTGGTAGGAAAATAATAGGAAAAAGCGCAAAAAGGAAAACGAAAATTTTAAGAAGACTGTGTGACATAACTGTATGAGATAACGGTTTAGAAAATTAGGAAAAGAGAGGCTAGGAGGAACTATTTAAGGGTGAAGAAAAATTCCATCCAAAAATAGAGGTAAATAAGGAAAGAAAATTTAGAATTTATTTTTAGTAAAGAATTTTGAAATGCCAAACGAACAAGAGGAGGCAATGGCAGGGCCAAACGGCGCGGAAGATGAGGTAAGGAGGGAGGTAACCTCGAAACTGTTAATAGGAATATAGGTAAAATTTAGAGGTTAGGTAGTGCGTCAAAATTAATAATGGAATAGAAACTGTACCAATATTCAACGGGAAAGCTAAAAATAGAATATTTTTGTATAAGAAAATAGCATTATTGGCAAACTTGGTCTGAAGGACAGAAAATAGCTATAGTCAGGTTAAAACTAAGAAGCAGCGCGAAACAATAGATCAAAGCGGAGCCAGAGTCACAAAAAGAACAACGGATTGGCTTAAGTTTAGGGCTACATTACATAAATATTTCAAAAAGCGAATTACAGCAAGAACAGAAATTTAAATAAAAATTCATGGAAGTTAGGCAAAAATACGGCAAAAATTATAGGCAAATTTTAACACGACAAAAAATTTTTAGGAAATAGAACAGTAACCTTCGTTAACGGTCAAGTAAAAAAATAGCATTCTCCAAGAAAACAAAACTAGAACTGGACGTTACTACGCAATTTGTGTTAGGATTTTTAAGGCATATTAAACAACGAGTATTATCTCTAGAACAGCAACATTTGATAGAAGCTTAAATTATGCGGGAAAAGAACATACGATTAGGCCGCTGCAACACAACAGGTAATGTCGCGCAGTAGATGTTATACAGCCTGATTTTACCGCGGAGAGCACGCATGATTGCGCAATATTGCATGAATCATAAATAAGAGAGAACGTCACCATGAATCGCCTTCAAGTGTTTTAGCTAATACAAATAGGATATTTTTGCTCAAAATTTAGATAAAAGCCGCTGCAGAGTAATAATCAAGTTTGCTAAAATAGCAAGGAAATTAGACCATTTTGTACGGAAATGCACAGAAAACCGCCTCAAAAATCGAAAATTGGCAAATGAAATTAAGCAAAATAAAATTACAAGTAGGTAATATACCACATCAGATGTGAGAAAGTATTGCATAAGCAAAGCATAGGCTACAATATTGAGAAACGATAAAATCGAATGCAAAAATTTAGTTTGGGATTAAGACTAGAAATTATAAAAAAGGAATTAGCTACATGGTAAATTAAAAGTTAATAGGAAAAATAAATTATCCACATGGTAGATCAAGGAAAATGGAGAATCAAAAGTGTAGTTAAAAGGCGTAAAAGAAGTATTATTATGAAGAATAAATTATACGACGAAGTTCAAGAGTTGAGAGTTATAGTTGAAAGTTAGCTAGTGAAGTTAAAGGGCAACAAGCGAGTGTTGTGATTAGTGACAGTGTAATTAAAAGAGAAGAAGAAAAAGTGGTTCTAAGTGAAGTTCTGTGTGAACAAAGTAAGGAGGTAAAAAGTGAAGTTCTGTATGAACAAAGTAAGGAGGTAAAAAGTGAAGTTCTGTGTGAACGAAGTTCTGTGTGAACGAAGTTCTGTGTGAACAAAGTAAGGAGATTAAAAAGTGAAGTTATGAGGTTAAAAAGTGAAATTGAGTTGTCAAGAAGTGAAGTTAGGAGTCAGGAAGTGAAGTTAGGAGTTTGGGGAAGAAGTTAACTCGCCCGTCCGAGGCCGCCGCTTATTCTTGGTCTTTGCCAGAGGTCAAGAATACCAGTGTTCAGACTACTGGCAATTGTTCTGAACACTACACAAACAATAACAACCAGGTAGACCAACAGGTGAAGTTAGCGACATTCAGGGAAGCGCGAAGTTCCCAGAAAGTAGAAAACTAAGTGAGGAGGAAGGTAAGGAGAAAGTAAGTGAGAAAAAAGGGAAAAAATAAAACAGTAGAGCAAAAAAGAGAGAGGGAGATAATAGAAGGGGATGAGAGAGTTAGACAGGTACAAGTACAAATCCAGGAGTGTTTTTGCCATTTTTGAGGATATTTGCCCAAGGGCCATACCTCTTAATTTTCGTAAGAAGAGAAATGGAACACTCAACGCGACAGGAAGGAAGTTATACCTTAAAAGAAGGAAAATTACAAAAGTTCGATAGGTTCGAAGTACAAGCCAAGAGTGTGTGTACGCCGTCTTAAGGATAGTCTGTCAAACTGGACCACTACCTGAATTTCTAAGGAAAAGAGATGAAACACTAACTCAAAAAGGGATGAACGTGAACCAAAAAGGATTTAGTAATTCCCCGATATGCCAAGAAGTATGCATGACAACTGTAAGAAAATTAAGAAATGAAAACAGCAGTTGCTGAACAAAATCAGGACACAGGGTATAATAGTTGACCGAAGAAATTCTAAAAGGCAACGAGAAGACAAGGAAGCACCTGTTATAATTCAAAAAACATAAACAAATACCGACCCGAATGCTATTTGGGAGACGATGACCTATTATACGTGACTAGAAGTGGGTCAGAAAGAAGCGATAAATTATATGCGCCGAGATCAATTATAAACGACATAATGTTTCTTTATCATAACAGTGTCTTAGCGGGACACGAAACGCCGGTTGTGAATGAAAATAATAACCGCCCAGAGTATACATTATATCAAACGCGTTCGAGGGGACCGATTGAGGAAAGACATCCTTGGGTTTTAAGAAAAGCGATTTGAGTAAATCAGGTAGATAATAGGTTGAGAATAGGTTAAGTAGATAGGTTTAGGTAAATAATAGCGCGCAGCTATCAGATTCGAACGTAAAGACATTCCAAAATGAAACGAGAATTTTAAATTTAACTGTAAATCCTCTCCGCACAGGTGACTTTAGGTAAATTTCATGAAAATAATACGAAAATTATCAGGCCCAAAGTTGTATATACTATCGGCACGTAGGTATTGTAAACAAAGTCAATGACTCCCGAGACCCAAAATTCAAGGCATAAATAAACAGAACATGCCGCACCGATGTATTACAAGTATAATAATAATAAAACAAGGAAGGTAACTCAGGGAGATGAAAACTTGGAAACAGAAGTCGGTCGCCAATTGGTTAGTTTATTGGGAGTAGTGTCGAGAGTCAGTACGCGCGTGACATGCGTGGTAGTTTGTTTAGTAGGGAGTCAACGCCCGCAGCGCTGCTACTAGAGCGAGTGGAAATGGACATGGTCTTCAATGGAAGTGGAGATAGCTACAATGGAACCACACAGTATGGTATATGGAGCAGATACTGGAACATCACTGGGGTTGTGGCACCGCCAGCACCTTAAGGAAATTTCGAGTCGTAAGTTATACGGCCATGACTTCTTGAAAAAGGAGTTGGGAGAGGAGAAGAAGACGCAAGCACAGTGAGTGACGATGAAATAAAGCTCGCGTGTTTAAGTGTAAGTGCATCGTTTGAGAAATTTAGATTTAAGTTGTGTAACATTGTATTATAAGAAGCAATAAGATGTTAGTAGATAGTAGTTGTACTTGTGTGTAAGCGTAGATAAGTCAAGAGTGGTTAAGAAATAGGTAGGTTAGGAAAAATAATTAAGAGAGTAGGTATGTTAGGAAATAAAAAAATTTTAAGTATTTTAAAGGCATAAGAGCAACTCAGTTCAATATGTAAAAGGTCAGTTCAATGTAAGAGAGTAAAGAAAAGAAGCAAAAAGCAATCAAAACAAGAGAGCCAGAATCACGATCGGAATAACAGAAAAGTAATTATATCATAATTCCTTTTCAAATTAAGGAGGGAGGAATGTGATGCCCCGTAGATACCAATGAGGTACCCCGTATATACCAACCAAAATTCTCATTTTTATTTTACCAAATAACACGAGGCAAGGTTAGCCAAAGCCTTGAAATTCTTCAGCGAGGAATCATCGGGTTATGAGTCAAACCACCGGAAACTAGGAACATTAAGTTAAACGAAAAACCATGTTGTTTACATCTTGTAATTATCAAAACGCCAGAAAAGTTCGCTACGGTTATTAGTATTCTTGGAAAAACTTACGCTAAAATCATGTTGTTATACATTCCATCCGCCCACAAAAGCACACGTGCAAATCCTGGAATCGAGGCGAGAACAAAGAACGTAGCTGCTATAAAAGGGGGGTTTCTCCCAAGATTCGAGGAAGTCGCCGAACATCACTTGTAGGGCTAAGTCCTGCCCGAGAGACCAGCGAGTGTCCGATGTCGAACCAGCAATGAGAAGAAGTCTCCGACCACCAATAGTTGGGCGAAGTACTGCCCGAGAAGTCAACTAGAGTCTGCCGCCTTGCCTGCCATAGATCCAGCACCAGAGCCTTAGTACAGTATGCTGCCCGTTGAACTGACCACAGAGTAAGCGATTGAATTTTGTTTTGTTGGGTTTTGTCGACTGAGTTGCCTTTCTATTTCTAGTTAAGTAATTTGATTGATTTTATTTTATTTAGAGTGCTAGTAGTGTTTATTTGAAAAGGATTGTTATATTTTGTCATATTTTAAATCAGTGTCGTTACAGTTCTGAATATTTTACGCTAAATTTTGGGTGTTTGAAAAGCTGTTAGCATAGCAGTGCCATATTAAGTCAATATTAATATTTTACGCTAAATTTTGGGTATTTTTAAATACGTTTTGTGCCAATTTCAAGTTATTTTAATAATTTTGTGTCTCTATTATCAATTTCGAATCATATTTAATTTACATATTTTATTATCGCATTTGTGTGATCTGGCTAACTAAATTGTGTGCCAATAATTTTGGTATTATTTCTTGGAATAATTTGAGCTTAATTTACGTACTATTTTCTCAGTTGTAATCAGTTTATGCTATAAGCTAGTATTGTTCGCCACTTAGGTTTGAAACCAGTTACTAAAATTTAAAGATAATTATTTTGCGCTAAATTCTTTATTGTCGATTCTTTTCTGTAATATTTACTTAGGAATATTTTGATAATTCATTTTGTTCACGTCTGTGCATCCTCAATTCATTTACTGTGTAATTGGTAACCTTTATATTTTCTACGCCATAGACCATTTACTTTTTAAATATATGTATTAAAATTCCCCTGTTGTTTCCGTTAATCCTTAGGCCCACACCAAAAATTAATTAACTTATGGACCACCTTTAAAGGTACCGCTCGACCAACTAACATCAAAAACAAAGGTGCGCGTCATAACCTCAACACTCTGGGTGTAGGTCCGACTCCACTGTTTAAAAGCTGGCGGCCGTGGTGGACATATATCTCTGCATGTAGGTAAGTAGGTATTATCTGGTTGTGTATTCGACTTCTCTAACTAGGTACCATATACCTGTATAGGTTGCTACAGGTATATGCTAGGTACCCGCATTCTACTAATATAAACATAATCACATTCAGGTTTCCTCTCTTTATCTCTTCCTATTAGACTATTGTTTATTATTGATTAATATTGCCATTGCTGGTGTTCTGTTTTTTTAAACGCCACATTCTGGTTTATTGATTTGTTTGTTTTTTTAAGGCCACTCACCTCACGTTCAGTTTACAGCATAATATCAAATAAAATATTAAAACTTAATCATGTTAAAGTTCCATAAATAAAAAGACAATAATTACGTAATCTCTAAATCTCTACACCGAGAAAAACCGGCCAGTACAACACTTGTACTACCAAAAATTCAACAGAGTCAGAACACTGCTTATTATAATCTAGATATACATGTTAACTTGGTGTAGAATAAAAAAGATTTCTGTTTAATAATTTCTAGATCTGTTTTACACAGTAGCTAGAAGTTTTACACTGTAGACCTAAAACAGATGTAGTGCTTGTACAGCTTGATGTTGTTCTGAATCTGTATTACAGAACTTGGTGTTAGATTACCTTGGTATAGTAAAACAAATCAACTGTATTCTGTTTTAGTTAAGGTCTTTTTAAAAAATGGTACGAAATATGCCGAATGCCTTCCGAATAGATACGAACGTACGGACGAAGACAACCTTCGGGATGCCGGTATCCATTTTGCTTATTTGCGCCTTTGGGATCGGACCGTGCGGTATTGTGTACCTATTGTGTTTGCCGACCTGCCATGCACATAATGTTATAAACAACTGCTTGAGGACTGGCTGGTGCCTGGATATTGTTTATCCTGTGGTGTCTGGGTGAATCGATAGAAAGATTGGTAATTATGGAACGTACTACTGTATGCACCGCCCGATTTTCTTGAAATTTTGGCTGCCGTAGTTTCCGAGAAAATGAATTTTCAAATTTCGTTTTGACCCCACTTTTCACGGCGATATTTTTTGTGGTTATAATCCGTGCCCAATGTTGGGCGAAAACAGCGGTCGGGCCGGGCGTAAAGACGGCATAAATCTTTCAAAATTTCGTTTTTTCCGCGGGTTTTTGCGAAGTTTCGATGTTGCAGAAGATGCAAAATAGGGTAGTGGTCAGTTTGAGCTGCGTACAGTAAAAATTTTATCCGGATTATATAACCACAAATATCGCCTTGAAAAGTATGGGGTTAAAACGAAATTTGAAAATTCATTTTCTCGGAAACTACGGCCGATCTCAAAAAACTGAAGTCAGACTCGTGTTCAGGTACCTCGAAAATAGGGGGTAGCCAAAATCAAGAAAATCGGGCGGTGTATGTAGTGTATGTTTTGTGATCGCGTTTATGAACGCACTCGCGTCTTGTGACACATGTCATGGTCACGCAGAATAAACCAGTGTTCAACCGGCACCGTCGCATTATCATTGCGACGGTGCCGGTTCAACAGAGTCTCGAGGTGTTTGCTTGTCCCCAGTCCCCGCTCTCTTGACCCCGACCTAACCTATATCGGACGACGTGACATGGCGCTGCGAACGAAGAAATGAAGAATTCCGAGAAATTCAAAGCCATCCTTTGTTCAAAGTTATTGGAATAACGAAAATTAAGTGAAAATGGATTTTAGAGGAGTTCCGCCGATGGTATTTTCGGGGAATCTTTCCGAAAATTGGAAATTTTGGAAACAGCGTTTTATGGTATATCTCCAAGCTACTGAAATTTCTAAAAAAGAGGATGCAACAAAGTGTGGTGCGCAATTATTGACGCTAATTGGAGAAGAAGGTATTCGAATTTATAATACTTTTAAAATAGAAGAAGCGCAAAAGGAGAAATTGGATATCCTCGTCAAGTATTTCGACGAGTATTTTAATCCAAAGAAGAATGTAACTTTCGAGAGGAATAAATTTTTAAGTTGTAAACAAAAAGAAGGACAAACAATAGAAAATTACGTAACAAAATTAAAGGGACTTGCTCAGTTATGCGAGTTGGGTGATTTAGAAGAGAGCTTAATTAAAGATGTCATGATTTGTGGTATTCTGTCAGAAATGGTGAGAGAAAAGCTTCTGTTGGAAGATGTTACAACCCTGAGCGATGCAGTACGCATTTGTGCGAATATGGAGAGTACCAAGGAGAGAAATAAGGAGATTACTAATGGTAACGCAGTGATGGATCAAGAAATTCATGCAATCAGACCAAGTTCAACCCGTAGCAGCCGGTTTTCAGCTCGTAACAGCCAGTTTCAATCTCAGCAAAGTGGTGGAAGCCAAGGACGACTTGGAGCTTCATCGAAGTTGGATAGAAGTTCTGCCGCATGTTACAGATGTGGTTTGGCTCACAGACGTCATCAGAGATGTTCAGCACAGGGAGTACAATGTTTTAAGTGCAAAAAATTTAATCATTTTAGTCAAGTTTGTAATTCAAAGAATTTTAATAATTTCGATGGTCATAAATTAAACAAAAATAAATCTCAAAATTCAAAATATTTGTCAAATCGTTTCAATAATAAAGATCAAAATAAAAATGTACATGTAGTTGAAGAAATTGTAGATTCTGAGAGTAATTTTATTTTTATAGATTGGGTTGAGAGTTGGAACACACGGCCGGTGTCGATGGAGTCTCTTCGGCATCGGGGGAGGTCTGGACAGAAGAGTTGCGAATAGAAAACCAGAATGTTGAATTTAAGCTCGATACAGGTGCCATGGCAAACGTAATACCCGTAAGTTTATTAAAGAGGATAAAAATTTCATTAAGAAAAATACAAAAAACTGAAATAATGCTATGCTCTTATATACTAGACAAATTGCCATTGTTAGGGAAAATTAACCATAGAGGTAAAAAACATGAACTAGCCTTTTTTGTAGTTGACTTGTTGGGCATTCCGCTTTTAGGACTTAACTCATGCGTTGAGTTAAATCTTATACAAAAAGTTAGGTCAATAGAAAGTATTACTGGTTCTACGGAGGTTGATTCCTTATTAAATAAATATAAATTTTTATTCCAAGGAATAGGATGTTTAGAAAGGCCATACCATATTGATCTTAGGAAAGATGCCACCCCGGTAGTTCATCCAGTAAGAAAAGTACCATTTGCATTGCAAGAAAAATTTAGGTTTTTGTTACAGCAGTTAGTTAAACAAAAAATAATTGAAAGATCATATGATAGTGACGAGTGGGTAAATGCCTTTGTGTTAGTACGCAAACCGAACGGAGATCTTAGACTTTGTTTAGATCCAGCTGATTTAAATCGTGCAGTAAAACGCCATTACTTTAAAGTACCTACTTTAGAAGAACTAACAATTAAATTTGGAGATGCAAAATATTTCACAACATTAGATGCAACTCAAGGGTTTTTGCAAGTGCCACTTGATGTGGAAAGTTCAAAGTTGTGTACTTTTGGGACACCATGGGGTAGTTTAGGTTTTTGAGGTTGCCATACGGTCTAAATAGTGCACCTGAAGTTTTTCAGGAAAGGATGTGTGAAATTTTTGATGATATAGAAGGTGTCAAGATATATATTGACGATATTATAATATGTGCCCGAACCGTAGAGGACCATAATCAGAGATTATTAAATTACAGAGGCAGGTTTAAAACCCGATAATTCAAAGATTGAAGCTATCAGAAATATGCCAAGACCTGAAAATAAAACAGACGTTCAAAGATTCCTTGGGTATATAACATATGTAGGCAAATTTATAAGAAATTTATCAGAATTAACATCACCACTTCGAAATTTGTTAAAGAAAGATAATATTTTTTCATGGGAAGACTGTCATCAACAGGCATTTGAGAAATTGAAAGAAATGGCATCGAAAGGTCCTTGTTTACAGTTCTTTGATATTAACAAAGTAACAACTATTTCTGTCGATTCTAGCCAGAAAGGCATGGCGGCCATTTTAATGCAAGACTCTAGACCATGTGCATATGCATCTAGGTCATTTACGAGCGCTCAAGAACGATATAGTCAAATTGAAAAAGAACTTTTAAGTTGCTTCTTTGGAATAGATAGATTTTCTCAATTTGTTTACGGTAAACATTTCTATGTGGAAACTGATCACAAGCCTCTAATTCAAATAATCAAAAAACCTTTAAATCAATGTCCTGCTCGACTTCAACGCATTTTAGTTCAGTTAAAGAAATATGACTTTACTCTGATATACACTGGCGAGCAAAAAATTTAGGTCATCTTGAAATTGTGATATATTTTTTTAATTTTCGGTTTCATTCTTATATTTGCATAATGTAAATTATCCTAGTGTATTTTATAAGCTAAATTTAGTATGCAATATTGAATTGAAGCGCTTTATTTTAGTTTTCATGATTTATTCTAAAAAAGTAACAAAATTTGCCTTGAAGTGAATGTTATTTGAAGTAAAGAAATAAGTGAAACTTAACATTATTGGAAACAAATTATTATTAGTAACGTGTATTCCCCCCTCTTGCGTTAATGACTGCTTGAAGTCGGCGAGGCATACTTTCAATTAAATTAAGGATTGCATTCTGGTCGATGTTATTCCACTCCTGCAATAGCAACTCTCTCAGCTCCTGGGCAGTCCTTGGAGCTGGTGTATGGCTTCGGATACGTCGTCCTAACTTATCCCAGACGTGTTCGATGGGATTCATGTCTGGACTGAGTGCTGGCCAATCAAACCGCCTGATTCCTATCTCATCTAAATACTCTCTGACAACATTGGCTGCGTGGGGTCTAGCATTATCTTGCATAAAAATGCCATGATCATCCATAGTGATCATGAAAGGCATAACATGATCTTCCAGAATTTCCGTGATATACCTGTGTGCTGTCAGGGACCCATTCTGTACAAAAACTAACTCCGTGCGTGCTTGTGAAGTGACTCCTGCCCAAACCATAACTGACCCACCACGAAATGGAAGTCGCTCGTCAATACAAACTGGGGCATATCTTTCTCCGGGTCTTCTCCATACTCGCCGACGTCCGTCTGACCCAGTGAGGCAAAAACGGGACTCATCTGAAAACAGTACCTTGCTCCAGTCATTATTGTTCCATGCCAAGTGATTTCTGGCAAAAGCTAATCTTGCAACTCGATGTCGACGTTGCAACGGTGGTCCTGTAGCCATCCTTCTACAAGATAATCCGGCGGCACGAAGTCTTCTTCTGACGGTCCATTCGCTAACATTAACATTTCTCACCTCGTGAAGGTGATTTCGCAACGAAACCGCAGAAGCTGTTCTATTCCGTAAACTTGTGAACACCAAAAAACGGTCATCTCTTGGAGTGGTGACTTTTTTTCTCCCGGATCCTGGCTTTCTGGTTATCAGGCCAGTCTCCTGATAGCGCCGATACACATTTTGAACAGCACAAAGGCTCTTACCAACAATTCTTGCAGTTTCACGTTGTCCTCGACCATCTTGTATCATTGCTACAATTCTTGCCACAGTAACAGGATCTAGAGGCATTATGACTTGTTAAAATGAATTTCACAAACAATACACCGAACGACTGATAGGTTGTACAGATGGAATTTAACACTAAACTGAAAATTACTCAACAAAGTATGAATTTTTAATTAAGCCGAATACGCGTTATTTCATAGAAGACGTAAACACGGTAGCAATAAGTGACAGATATCAAATGTGACAGATAGCATGTCTCGGCAAACAAATGATTAACCGCCTACTAGACCAAAGATACCCTAAATATTTTTTTTCTAAAATTATTTGCAAGTTCCTAAGTGACCTAAATTTTTTGCTCGCCAGTGTATAAGCCAGGAAAAGATTTGATAGTCGCAGATACTTTTAGTAGAGCTTTTGAGAAAAACAAATATTTTAATGAGAGTTTAGATCTGGAACTTGAAGCACAGATTTGTCTAGTTTCCATGCAACTTAATGCCACTCCAGAGAAAATTGCAGAACTACAGGCTAGCACTCAGCAAGATCAAACGTTATCCTTGCTTATGAAATACATCTTAAACGGATGGCCAAAAAATTATAAAGATGTTCCCAATGAAATAAAAGTTTATCACAAATTTAGATCAGAGTTAAATATAATGCAAGATCTTGTGTATAAGGGTCAAAAACTTATTGTACCTACATCCAGTAGGAAATACATACTAGAAAAAATACATTACAGTCATTTAGGCATAAATAAGTGTCTGTCGAGAGCTCGTAATTCATTTTTCTGGCCAGGTATGAGTAAACAAATACAAGATATGGTATCCACCTGCCATTTATGTCAAGAAAATCAACCAGCTCAACGACCAGAGCCAATGATCTCCCACGATGCCGGGAAGCTTCCGTTCGACAAGGTCGGTGCTGACATTTTTCATTTATTCGACAGATCATACTTACTAGTTGTGGATTACTATTCGAAATATGTTGAGGTTTTACATCTAAATAACGATCTTTCAAGTCGTAATGTTATTGATAAGTTGAAATCGGTCTTTTCTAGATTCGGATTGCCAAAAGTATTGATATCTGATGGGGGGCCAGAGTTTACAAGCTACGAGTTTAGTAAATTTTCAAATAATTATGAATTTAAACACATAAAATCAACACCGAGGTATCCACAAAGTAATGGGGCTGTTGAACGAGCAATAAAAACTGTGAAATCAACATTACGTAAATGTTATATAGACAAGAAAGATCCTTATTTGGCACTTCTAGATTTGCGAAATACACCAACAGATGGTGAAAACTCTCCGGCCAAGATCCTGATGTCCAGAAATTTACGATCACACCTTCCACAAATTAATCAAAAATTTAAGCCAAGTTTATGTAATGGAAATAAATATAACAAATTTATAAAATCTGCTCAACATAAACAACAATATTACTACAATAAGAAAGGTGTTAAAATATTAAAAGACTTGCAAATAAATTGCAAAGTCTGGCTTCAAATAAAACCATCAGGACCTTGGCAAAAGGGTACTGTAATTCGGAAAGTAGGAATTAGGGCATATAAAGTACTTCTGGAAAATGGGCGTGTGTACATTAGGAATAGGAGATTTATTAAACCATGTAATATAACTGCAAGAGAAAAACAACCACATAGTTCTCTAAATGTCGAACAGAGTTTTCCACACAGTCATTATTCTAAAAATAATGTGTATATTCCTGTGGAACATAAGGTGGAAAATGAAAATAGTCGAGAAGATTCTGTTCGAAATTCTCCTGAACGTTTAAACGAGGCAAGCACTTCTAGTGGACACCTAGAAAAAAAAGACAACCAAGACAGGGGCTCTGTATTTAACTGTAATAGTAGCGTTGACGAATCATTTAATTTTGAGAATAGTTTGAGTGACGAATTTTTATTTAAGGCGCTACGATACCCCCCATTTTCAAGGGTTTCGTAGTTTACATCTCCTACTTGCATTTCTTAATATTTTCACTTGATTTTTTTTTGTGGCTTAGATAAAACTATGAAGAATCGTCGTTGTGTATCACGAACTGTGCAGGACTAATGCGACACTGTGAAAAAAAATACCAAACATACCCGAAATTCGACTATATTCGGTTAAGAATTTCGAGTATTTCCACCACTCAAAAATAATTCGAAGGACACAACGACGATTGAGGCATTCTATAACATTATTTTAAGACTACTTTCAAGTCGATACGTTTGTTCGTTTGGCTATGATTTGAAAACTACGAACCCATTGCCCGGCAATAAAATGATCCGTGAATTGGCCATTCGAGCAGGAATTAGACGTACGGAGATAGGCGGGCGGGCGGGCGTTCGCTGGAACTCGTGGTTCCCCTACTTCCCCCTACTTCGGCGTACCTCACCGGGCTCGGAAACCACGTCAGGAGAACTTTCAATCGATATCAGATGGTTCATTTTTCATTTTATTAGTCTCAGTCTCCCTTATTTGTGTTTCGCTTGTGTTGAATGTTAGTATGTTAGCAAATATTTATATTTCCGAGTACCCGAAGAAAATATTTTCTACCGCGACATTATGTATGTCGACTGGCATATAATAATACTCATTATTATTATTCCTCCAGGAATTATAAATAAATAATTATTAATCCATTGCGCCACAAATAAATTTTAGAAAATAAATAATTATTATTCACAAAGTACCTACTTTTTGCTTTTGTGTAAAATGGTTTAATCCCTAGGGCATAAAATGGCCTGGTCGTGCAAAAAGAGTAAATTTAAATTCTAGACCAAATTGTGCGCTTGATTTTTACTTTAAAAATGTGATAGGTACAAGTAATAATTTTGCCAAATAAATGGGTCATGTGAAGCATTTTTTGAAAACGAATTCCTATGTAAATCGCTGCATGATAAAAGCTAATTTATATACTTTCCAGAGGGAACGATAATAATTCTGACATCCAGTCAGTTTTAGAAACTTCTTCGTTAGAAGATTGTTCGAAAGTCATTGGAGTTGAAAATCGGGCAAAATAAAAATAGTACATTTTATTGTTCCAGTCTGTCGAATTTATGACATTTTAATACATTTTCTAGGATGTTCGATAATTCAGATTTGTCAGAATAAGGTTCTGAAACTGAACCGCAGTCAGGGCAAGAATACCTATAATGTTTGATAATGATGTCACAACAGTCACATGTAGTGAAACCAATAGGAGTAATTTGTGGGCTTGAGTGCTTTTATTCCCGTAGGTACCTAATATGGTTTCCAGAATTTGAGAGAGGGGTACCTACATATTTTGCATTTTGCACACTTATTCGGATTTAGGTATAAGTAGTACTGCAGGTGCATAGGGTTTGGGAAACAAACTTTCTGGGAAAAACAGGGCTTTGAATGGAACATTTACAAGGGATTAGAAATTAATAGCTCCTATTATCTCACAACTATTACTTTATTTAAAAAGGGAGACCAGTTTCGTAACTCTATAAATTAGTCCTTGAGGATGTAATTTTATAGATTAACGAAACCGTTGTGATATAATATGGCCTATTCACTCTAATCCCTCTAAAGTGAACTCTCACAGTGTAGAAAGTTTTTAGTTAGATTTATTTATTATTACACAAATGTAAATATGGAATACCTACTAGTTATATAAAACATTTTGAAGAAGTAGACTTTAGACGCACTTTTTTAGTCGTAGCAACACTATTATGCAGAACAATTATCCAATCAAACATTAATAGATGTTCAACTGACCCTAATGTGGTTCAAGAAGAATTCGGTAATCGAATCGTTAATTTAGATTTTATAATTGAGCAATTACAAGTTTTTTTTATACACGAACCCTTCATAGCATGCACCTTTGCTGATATGAAAAATAATAGTAAAATTGCTTCGACGCCAAAAAGCTATGCAGTGTGTTGCCAACGAAAAGTGAACGCCCTGAAAAATATCATTTTTGCAATAAAGCAAACAGGCCACCGCCGTTTTTTAAATATATATTCGCGCTTCTTCGTCGGCATCGGCGAGACTCGTGTGACCCCGGCGGCCGTCGGCGGCGGCCGGCACGAGTTATTATTTCATATTATCTACACGTCTACACAGGAAAAAAGACTGTTGTGATTTTAGTGAGTTCGTGTATATAGTCACTTTTCCATTACCTACTTTAAATATACAAGCAAATCCATGTGGTCCCAACAATATAATCTATACTTTTGACGTAATTGCAGATGAACCAATAAGTTTAAAATAGTTTGAATTTCCGTTAAGAAGACGTATTGTCACTTCGATACTAAAATTGGCATACTACAATGAAAGCATAACCTCGGTTTTAAAATATCTTATGTTTTATTTAAACAATTAAATTTATTTTATTTGAATAATAATAATTCTCACCCTCAGACTACTCCAAACTATATAAGAGTACCCCAGAAGCAACTGAAAAAACATTATAATTCATTGGATGAACAAAATAACTTAATTGCAACTTTTATATTCATCAATGTAAGTAATCATAGTCCAAGCAAATTGTCATTTTTTTATAGAGGTAGAAAAAAAATGATTCTTAACAGCTAGATATTTTCAGGGTTGGTTGTGGGTAGCGTCCTGAGTATAACCCCAAAAAATCACCGTCGAAGTCGTGTTACGAACCCCGCAATAGGAGTGGTTTTGCAAACATTTTTTTGCAATTTTTTTTCTTCTCATGTGTACAATTTTTTTTCTTCTTATGTATACATTATTACGTTCTCTACAACTTTCTCTCATGAAGTTTTTTTTTTAACTTCAATACTTCACGAGATATAGGTAAAAGATCACCACTATCTAAAGTGCTTTATAAGGGTAAAAAAAAATTCTTTAAAACAAGCTGATTTTTTCAGGGTTAACTGGGGGTTAACTTAGGAGTGCATACAGTGATCGCAAATTAAAGGTTTTGAATCAACCCTACACTCTATATGGTTCGTAGTCATAATGAACACTGCAAGTGAATGGCTATAATTGATATTAGTACCCACAATTAAGTATTACAAATCCAGCAAAAATTCAGTGACAATAGTTGTAATTTCAGTATAATGAACAGTTAAATGTATCCCTATTCAATTCAACACCATGAAACGTTATGTTGTTCTGACAAAAGAATGTGCTTAGAAAAGAAGTATTATAGAATCAATTCCAGAACACGCTATTTATTGAAATAAAATATTACATTTAAATTATTCATTAGAATTCAATATCAATTGTAATTGAATTGATTATTGTTAGTTACAAAAAAGCTTCTGCTTGAGTTTGAGGAATAATATCTCATATTGAATTAAACAGGGTTTTTTTACAAAGTGACAGAGTTCTCTCAGTGTAGTACCCACGGCCGGCCTGCCCCTCAATAGTAGCACTATGAAGGGGCAGGCTGGAGTGGGGAGTCGTGGGGACCAGAGGAAGGAAAAGGATAGGCATATCTAATCGAGCGACGTTTGTCCTGAATTGAGTCGGGCATTTCGGGCGGATTTCATAAGTATCGTAGCCTCTTAAGAAAGGAAGGGAAGCAGAGGTTGACGAAGATGTGGATCTGGTACCTCACAATTTTATTACAAAATCCGGGAGACAAATCAAAAGACCTGCAAGATATGCAGATCATTAGTGACCTAACATTACATAATGCTAGGGCCTTAGAATTCGACACTCGTCTGCTTCTATTATCCCCTCGACTAGTAAATAACATGTATCGAGATGTTTAGCTTGTACTGTGTTGTATAGTTTAGTTTTTGGGTTGTATTAACTACAAAGAAATAAATTTGAAATTTTATAGGCGTACACAGCGCTAATATTTGATTTTAACTTGTGTCTATGTATTGGGATGTTTAGCTTGTAAAGGGAGGATGTAGTGTATGTTTTGTGATCGCGTTTATGAACGCACTCGCGTCTTGTGACACATGTCATGGTCACGCAGAATAAACCAGTGTTCAACAGAGTCTCGAGGTGTTTGCTTGTCCCTCAGAAAAATAAAAAACATAGAACTGGCTTTGTATTGGCAAGTTTGTTCCCATAATAAAAAACAATAATGTTTACAGTTCGGGTGACAGATCTGGTGCTAACGATTACAAGGTAGTGGCGTACCTCTTATTTTTTAAAATAGTTATAAAAATAGGAAAAAATATATTATATATACGCGTCAATTCTAAAATTCAAACTTATCAATGTTATTGACAGTTACTAGTTGGGGATTGGTCGGCGAACACAATAGAAAAAAATAAAAAATAAACTTTTTAAAAACAAGCTTTTATTTAAGCCTTGAACTAAAACGGATAAAATAAGTTTAGGTTTTCGTTTTCGATAATTCAATGCCACACTTCAAAAAGCTCGTCGCACGAGATGTTCATGAAAGTAGGTACCAATTAATTTTATCGGACAGTGATTAGTTGATAAAATTGAGATAGTATAGGGGGGAGACGCTATAACGGTACTTCGCCGTATGTTATAAATGGGATCAGGGGGTGTGGCTAAGACTAGTAACGATGTGGCTGACACGCCAGGGCCTGATTAAACAGTATTCCTAGTAAAATTATAAAAAATGTAAAAAAAACGAGAACTAACAACGACGAAATCAAAAGCTGGGTTTAGTCAGTCAGTCAGTCATATACATACCTAGAGTAGTTATAAAAGTAATATTTTTCTTTTCATAAAGTAAAAAAGTGGATATTATAATTTATATTAATGCGGCCCTGTCTATTGTTTATGTTACCTGTGAAATGTTATTCCTGTAGATTTCTTATTGTCCACATTATTCCTACTCGTACAACTCCGTACAGCGCACGGCACCATTGCTTTAATTACTTTTTTTACACACTTAGTTCAAAATAGAAAATATATCTCACAAAAACTGCACATTTAACACTGAATAACCAACTGACGCTAAAGTAGTAACTACGCGATGTAGGTGCTCCCGTTTGTGGTCACGTGACAGCTTCTCCCCCATACTATCTCAATGGTTGATAAGCAAGTACATGCCAAAGAATATATTTTCTTTACAGTTTGCGCGACAAACTTTTTGATTTAAAAAAGCTTGTCTCAATTTGGCATTGAATTATCTTAACGAAAACCTAAACTTATTTTATCCGTTTTAGTAAATGGCTTACTTAAATAAAAGCTTGTTTTTAAAAAGGTTTATATTATTTATTTTATTTGGTGCTTTTTTAGTACTTATTTGATTCCCATCTCAGAAGGGTGGTAAAGAAATTTAATCCGCCATCTTCGGGCATCGGGCATCAGCTCTATTGGATTTAGCATGACGTCAGTCACCTTATCGTTTTCTACTCTTCAAATCCTTTCATTTGATACCCATGTCGAGGATGTTGTGAAGAATTAGGCAATCCGCCGTCTTGGGGAGGCCGCCATATTAGATTTATTATGTCGTCATTCACCTTATTGTTTTCTACCAATCGAGCCCTTTCGTTTGATACCCATGTTGAGAATTATTTTCCTTCTGGTGGTAAAGGTATCTTTTACCGTGCCCCGTGCCCCGAACTAGGTACGCCTATGTACTTACGCATGAGATGTAACCTCCTTTGGCGAGTTGCTTGATTTGCAAACAATACACTTTTTTTGCCCATAACGTATAACTCAATTGTCTATATAAGCATTTTAAACCGACGAATACATAAGAAACACTTAAAAACAGCTAAAAATTGCTTCTAAAAGACACAGCACCAGTTGTGTCAAACACAAGGAGATGCACACTATTGGCCGATTTGCGCGTTTGTCAGATTGTGCGATTGGTATTGGTAATTGTAGCTACCTAGTACCAATATTATTGTTTCCTTAGTTGTATCACAGATTAAAGTACTACACGTAGTATAGAAATAGTGAATAATAAGTGACTAGATAATTATAAATACTAGATTCACCTATTAGTCAGGCAGACTTTATCTCATCAATACATAAATAACATATACCATTATTTACTTCAAAGCAAACGTATTTGCAACTGATTGGGTATGTCCCTAGCCCCTACATACAACGGAAACCACTGTTGAAAAACTATTATTTGAAATTTGATCTTGAAGATTATTTTGAAATAAGTTTTTCATTATGAATTATTGGCAACGCTGTTAAACTTTAACTAGTAAATAAATAATAGAGTATAAAAAGTGCTACCATTTCAATCTACAGATGCCATTTCTATGTTTTTTATTTTTCTGGGGCTTGTCCCCAGTCCCCGCTCTCTCGACCCCCTCCTAACCTATATCGGACGACGTGACAGTGTATACATAGTATATATACGTTCTATATTATAATTACCCAATCTTTTTTTCAGAAACACAAATCAAGTTTATCTGTTTTAGTTTATTTTTTATGTAAACTTAGCAATAATGTTATACTGATTTAAGTTACATTAATACACACAACAGAATGATTTTTATCCTATTCTAGTACAACTTGTTGATATAAAGCAAACCCAAATTAATATACCCTCAGATTCTTATAAATCAGTTGTAGTACAATTTTTTTTCAGAAACAGATATACAGTTTATCTGCTTTAATGTATATTTTTTAAGTAAATTTACGACTACTGTTGTACTGATTTAGATGTACTTGTTGACTGACTTAAAAATAGAAAATAAGTTGAATATCATGTTAGAATAATGGTTTATGCTGAAACAGTACAACCGTTTTCCTGTCCCATAAGTATAGAGTACAACTTTTAACTCAAAGTAATACAATTTTTATCTTAAATCAGTACATTTTTTTTGTCAGTGTAAATGTTTTCTTTTTAATTGTTTGGTAGACACGTAAGTTCATCATGGTACACCAAAACAAGTCAAAAGGTCACAATTATGAAACTTATACGTGTGGCAGCAAGGCTCCTTCAAATATTACTTATCTGTATGACTGCAATGCTACTCCCGGTATTCAATATATTTATGTGACAGCAAGGCTCCTCGACAAATCGTTCTCGGTTTTACATACAGGGTGTCCAACTTTAAAACTGTACAAATCCGTAAAATCTTCATTTTTGGAGATAATCCCCTAAACTTTTTTGTTTGAAAGGCCTTCAAAAACCGCTTCTTTTGAACTTCCTGCCATTTTGAAAATGAAAATCCAGGGCCGGCTGCGATTTTTTTATACCCCCGATTTTCACGAAAATCCTATCCCACAGCGTTAATCAGAACATACCAGAACCCTTATATACCAAATTTGAATAAAAAATATACAGAGAGTTCCATTCTGCAGGGTGTCAAGGTTGAGCAAAATAGGAATTTTAAAGGCATCTGCCAAGTCAAGTGTGCCATGGGGTGTGCCAACAGGACCACTCAAGGTATTGGTGTGCAAAGGTCCAATACAAAATATACAGTGTGTTCTTATCTGTGCCATCTCAAATTACTGAATTTTTGGAACTTTATACGGGTCAAAAATCGAGTATATCAAAACCGCTCCACATACTATAAACGAACTTAATCTAAAAAATACAGTGGCTGATGTGCCACACCAGGAAACGCACAGAAAATGTATCATCTTAGACAGTGACTTTGTTGAGAAAGGTCTAATAATTTAAATTGTCTTTATTTGTTGGTTGGCATTTTGTAAAAAAATGAATTACTTTTGTGTTTATTAATATTTTTTCAATGATTCCAGAGCCCTCCTGACCAGTATAAAGTTTAATAAAAATTCTGAATTTTGAGATGGCTCAGAGAAAAATACCCTGTATATTTTTGTAGTAAATCTTTTCACACCAACATTTTGAGTGGTCCTGTTTAGGGTTCCTTTAGGAACCCTAGTCCTGTTGACCATGCAACTGTTTTGAAGGAATTCCATGGCACACTTGACTCGCCAGATGTCTTTAAAATTCCTATTTTGCTCATATTTGACACCCTACAGAATGGAAATCCCTGTATACTTTTTGTTCAAATTTGGTATATGAGGGTTTTGGGGTGTTCTGATTAACGCTGTGTGGTCAGATTTTAAATAAAAAAATCGCTAAATGGTTTTCGTGAAAATCAGGGGTATAAAAAAATCGCAGCCGGCCAGGGCCGGGGATTTGCATTTTGTATAACCGCCCAAATATATGGTGTAACACAAAATATATACCACAAAATATCGTCGCACTAGAAATACAGTAAGACATTTTAAAAAAATCAATTTTTGTTTTTTTAATTTATCTTGTACTATTTTAAGAGCCCTTCTGGTAGTATACTCGGTTTTCTTCTAGAGTATACAATAAAAATACAAGCTACCCAAACCTACTATATGATTTTTTAGTTTAAAAGTCAAACATTGTAAAATAGTCGGTTATTTTATAATGGTCTTATTTGTTTTGAAATGGTAGATATGAAATGCTGGTACTATAACAAGACATTTTTAAATGTCTTTGTCTTGGACCATAATGTGTTTAAAAGATTAAAACATATCTCAATTTTTAAAGTTATCTCAGAGTTATTTTCGTAAGTTTGTTTTGGAATATTGTGGAACAATAAGATATTTTTAAATGTCTCAGTTTTTGTCCAAATCAAGTTGGAATAATTGAAATATGTCTTTATTTCCCTGGTACATCAGGACACCAACTAAAGAATTTTACTAATAGGTTAAACAATAATAAAATTAAAACAAAGTAGAATTCTTTCAGTCGAAACTCCACAATCAGTTTTTAATGAAACTGCTAAGGGTTCATCATCAGCATCTTCATGTAAGATAAATGACAAAGGTTCCAAGCAACTTTGAGGATAATAAAAGTTATTGTAGTAAACTTCAAAATGAAAACCAGAGGTTAAAGTGGAGTTAAGTGACATCTATAAAAACCCAAATTTGAAAAACCAAAACCAAAAGGCCTCAATCCAGCACCAGTAAAATACTTAAAAGCTATCAAAATCTCAAGGGTATATGGTTACAGAGATTTTGATTAAATTAATTAACCGTAGACAAAATCAATCTTATAATAGAATTTTTTATCAAATAAAAGAAACTGATTTACGTAAATTTCAGCATCTTAAAAATGAAAACAAAATCGTTCTTAAAATAAATCAACGTTGGTTTAACAATCTTACAAATGTTGATAGTCCTATCGAAGTTAAGAATATTCTATCACTTGGTCCAAAATTTAGTTTTCCACCAACTAAAACTGACATTTCTATTAAGAATCTTTCAGCAGATGTTGAATTCTCTCTTAATCAAATAAATAATCACCATCAAAAAACATTCTCCTTTGTCAGATGACTAATATAATAACTAATTTCATTAATCATTTTCCAACGCATTATTCTGAAATTACCTCTTGGTATAATAGGTACTACAAAAAAGTTTTTGAAAGAGCACCCAGAAATTATTGAAGTTAAGTCTGATAAAGATAATTTTTCAGTTATCATGTTTAAAAATCAATACAGTGAACTTGCACATAATATGTTACAAGATCCAACTTATTATATCAAATTACTAAGAGATCCAACTAACACCATACAACAAAAAGATAATAATTTAGTTAGTAATTTAACTAAAACTAAAGAAATAGGAAAAGACGTTTCTAAATCTTTAAAAATATACAATTCTATTGCAATTCTATTAACCTAGCTCTCAGACCAATATTTGCTTCAATTGACTCGCCAACTAGTAAAATCACTAAGTATTTAACTAACATCCTTAGTACATCTTATGAAGATTCAATAATTTCCAACTTCCCGATAATTATGTCATTATAAGTGAAGATGTTGTTTCTTTATTCACTAGTATTCCGTTAGAACTTACTTTAAACTGTATAGAAAGAAAATGGAATAGTATCAAACATCATTGTACTATTAACTTCGAAACGACAAGATTCGGACTAATGTTTTTCTATCCTCTATAAATAAAGTGATCAAAAACTTATTGTATTGTTATCGTATTTTCCGGTCAACTTTAACATTAACAGTTTGGTACGGGCTGGGAAACTACAACTACACCAAGATAAGTTTAAAAAAGTCAGATAACTAAGCCAAAACTATTATCAGTAAAGTCCTACACTCAGATATCTTCTACAAATAAACAAGATATCTTGTAATGATTCATTTAATAATAGGCCAGAAACAAAGATATCTTTAAAACGTTGTTTTTTTCTTAAAAAGAAAAAATATTTCACCTACTCATTAGAAATATATCATGTACTCATCATGACCATACACCCTTTCAGGTTTAAACTTTTTTAATTTTCCTATTATTAATTAAACTAATATAAAATACCTTTAAAGGTAATTATCTCAAAATCGTCGTTTTAAACATAACTGACTGTAATTCTAGTGCGACGATATATAGGTCAAAATATATAGATTAAGAAATGCGGCGTCAATGCTTTTGCCTGGCAACACCGCTGACAGGAGGCAGAACGATCAGCGCCACCTTACCGGGTTGGATGAACCTTGGCTGGAATTTCTGTAAGGAATTCTGCAGGGGGGGAGGGGCAAAGGGGGAGAAGCGGGAAATTTGAACTGGAATCTCCCACTGGAATATTAAATTACTTTTAGTTATTGCTTTATTTCAAAAAAGGAGCAAATAATGTGATATATTCCGCCACATTATGTGTTCCTTTTCAGAAATAAAACAATTAAAAAGACTATAGTGATATATTAAAGCATTTTCGTTTTTTTATATATATTTAAAACAAAAACCATTTTAAATATATAAAACAAAAACCAAAGAAACATATCAAGCAGGTATAATAATAATAATTCTCGCCCTCACAATACTCCAATCTAGGAGTATTGTGGGGGAAGGGTGGCAATTACTAATATTTAGAATTATTGTTGTCACCACCACCAATAAAAGAATATACAAAAACTTAATTAATAGAAACAAAATAAAAAAACACAGAAAATAATAACTGCTGAAAAACAACGACTACTAAGTAGACGGGGCTTTCAGTTCGAGTCATTTTAGCAGTCGAACCAAATCGGTTCGACTATGCTTTTACCAAAGACATCGTTGGATAGGATGCCTTTGGCTTTACTGACTATTGTTATTAATCTAGTGGTA
Organism: Pseudeuparius sepicola; assembly: GCA_963920635.1. Classification (NCBI taxonomy): domain Eukaryota; kingdom Metazoa; phylum Arthropoda; class Insecta; order Coleoptera; family Anthribidae; genus Pseudeuparius; species Pseudeuparius sepicola. Next base: position 25,704,770 of record OY987302.1, on the reverse strand, counting down.
ATAACATAGACAAGAAGAAACAACAGGAATAAAGGGAATAAATATAACTTGTAACAGTGTCTCTAAAAATAGCCCCCTAACCATACTTTTCACACTGCCTATTCATATTTGGAATATTCCTCGAATAACACATTGATAATAATTCGGGAAGAACTGTTATGGGTTATGGCATTAATAAATAATAACATATTTGACTTACCTTGTTCGAGTTTTTGATAAAAAAAAATATTTAAAAATTCAAAATTTGCAAACTTATCGATCGTCAAGGCGTCTGATTACTCTGATCCGGCGATTCTATTGGTCCAACCCGTAATGTATAGGCAACCCGTTTAACATAGGGTCGCGTTCAGAGCGAATATAGGTCACTTTTTGCTACCTTCGATCATACCCTTCGCCCTTCACAACTCGACGTAATGGCCGACCTGTGTTGTCAATGCGCCGGACCCATAGAGATCATATCTCTATGGCCGGACCCCAAGAACGGAAGACGCACAGGATTGCTCGATCTCGTAAGCGTAATGTTCGCCAGTCGGCAGATAGGTGTGACGTCAGCGCTAGACTAACGGTGTTATTTGTACATCAGCGGTGCGGGTTTTGACGCGGGTTTTGACTGTGTTTTCTTTATTTTATGTAACCTGTTTTTAGTTTTCAATCTATTATTGAATATTTATACTAAATTAGTACCATCTTGCTTAGTATTAGAATCGTAAGAACTAATATATTCTGTATGGTTAGAAGTTAGATTTGAGATCTCCTCGTTTCAACCCTAATAACAGTCATATTTGTTCTCGTCATTTTACGGAAAATGACTATGAAAGAGATTTACAGAGTGAACTGCTAGGTAAAAGAGTTTAACCTTTCCATCTTCATCCAAAGCTTCTTTAACTACAGATTAAATCTGGCAAGAAGAGTAGTTGAAAATGCATTTGGCATTTTAGCCAAACGATTTAGAGTTTTTTGACTAAAATTAATTTGAATGTGGAAAAAGTGCAAACCATAACATTGACATGTTGCACATTACATAATTTTTGAGGCCCGAATGTCCTACTTCCATCCTAGAAGAGCTTGATAACGACTATATATTTCAATTTGGACTTTCTTACCAAACACGCTCACCAAGACATGCTTGCGTTGCTGCCCAAGAGGAGTTTTGTGATTATTTCGTGAATGAGGGAGCTGTGCCTTGGCAGCGGAATACATAAATAAAACATATTGTAACATTTCACACACTTTTTATCTAAGTATATTATCTTTAAAACTATGTACTCTCCTCTTTCTCGTCTAATGCCTCAAACAAAACTAGTATCAAAATAGAACCTTTCTTGTGTTCAAATTTTCAATGTTAGTACTCCTGAAGTTCTCGCAAAACTTGTCGGAAAATAGGACATGCTCTAATTCGTGAAGTAACTTCATGAAGAAATTCATGAATTAATTCAAGAAGAAATTGCCAATGTAATACACGACTTTTTATAATAATTTGCCCTTGAAGTGACTTCATGAATTAATTCATGAAGAAATTGTCAATGTAAAACAGGCATCACAGAGTGTGTACCAGTACAGGTGCAATAAAACCAAATGTCAAGTCCTATAAGTGCCTTTTATCGAACCTTTTGTGAAACATAATTTTCATAGTGTTTATTAAGAGTATTATACTCGTACTAAATTGAAACTAAAATTTGGCATACATTATTTTTAATATTAATTTATAAAATAATATCGCAAAAGATTAGTATCATACTTACCGTCTTTCAAACGTTCAAAATACTGTGTATAATAATAATATTTTATATTTGCCTCAGCCAGAGGCCTCGGCAACTAAATTCCACATGAGTCATAAAAAGTTGAACTTCAGTGCCTTGGTACATAAATAACTATTTTCGAAATTTTCTTCAGTATGGAATTATTCCATATATTGATATTATTAAAATAAAAGTTTTCTGTACTCTTAATAGTGTATAAAAATCAAAGGATTGGCAAAAGTAGCTCAAAAACACAGAACATCCACAGAAAACCCACCCTTTCTATATTTTAAACGGTAGCTCCCGGCGCGCTTAGCAGATAGCAGTCTAGCGGTGACGTCACGCCGGCGAGATTTGCCCGATCGAGCAATCCTGTGCGTCTACCGTTCTTGGCCGGACCCAAGAAAGGTAGATGCACAATGGCACAATGCACACCGTTCTTGCGCCGGACCCAGTTGCATATCCCGGTATAACCGTTGATTGACTTCCTCCATCCACGATATAACGCGAAAAGCGCTGGGAAGTTTGATTATCGACATACACTCTGTCACTGGATGACGGCATGCGCGAATCGGTTCAAAATTCGTTCCCCAAGTGATCCTATCTTATCATTGATTGCTCCTATTGCATGCTCACCTCCATATCTCCGGATATCGTCAACAAAATCAGGACAATATTTTTTCTTTTTACACTTTAAACATTTTAAAACACTTTTTACACAAAATGGTAAGAACGTTTTAAAATTTGTTACCTACCTAATAATAAAACACACATTTGACTAGTTGACAGGCTTTCTTTTAAACTTTTCCATACCATTTCAAGGTTTTCAAAAACCAAAAATCAAGTTTATTGCCTTCATAGAAATCTCCATGTAAAGTGGTCCTTTGGCAGCTTTCATCATTTAAACATAATACCTAAATTTAAAGTATTTTATAATATTTGAACTTTATTATGGTAATTTAAAACTCAAGTTCTTTTGACTTTTAAGAGTTGGTATGGTAGAATGACATCCACAATCCGCAAACTCACGTTTATCCGCGCATTGCGCACTCGCACCAGAAAATCGGCTTTGTTCATCATTTATTAAGTTCTTCGTTCTTGTACTTTTTTTACTTGGATTGATGAATATATTCGAGAAGTAACAACCAAATTAGCGAAATACATTTAACATTGTGTTCTTTTGTGTCCGATGTCTAGTGCTGAAATCGTAGAAAGCTCCGTCAGTCCCCCAGCCAAGAAACGGAAGCTTGACTCCAACAAGATCATCCCAGAAATGGCGAACAATGAAGGAGCTTCTGGATCATCACAAGCCGGCGATATCGATGAGGGGCTTTACTCAAGACAACTCTACGTTTTGGGGCACGATGCAATGCGCCGAATGGCAACCAGTGATGTCCTCATATCTGGACTGGGAGGTCTTGGTGTCGAAATTGCAAAAAATGTTATTCTTGGTGGTGTAAAGTCCGTGACTTTACACGATGAAAAAACAGTTTCAGTTGGGGATTTATCATCTCAATTTTACTTAACAGAAGCAGATGTTGGCAAAAATAGGGCAGAGGCATGCTATAAACAATTATCTGACTTGAATAGGTATGTCCCAACTAGAGCTCATACATGCTCTCTCAATGAGGAATTTATAAAAAAATTCCGTGTTGTTGTTCTCACGGAGTGCTCTCAATCTCAACAGTTATATATTAGTGAAATTACCCACAATAACAACATAGCGCTAATAGTAGCGGATACAAGGGGACTCTTTGGACAAATATTTTGTGATTTTGGTGATTCATTTACTGTTGTTGATACAAATGGGGAGCCAACTGTATCAGCCATGATTGCCGATATTTCAAAGGATAAAGAAGCCGTTGTAACATGTATCGATGACACAAGACACGGTATGGAAGATGGTGATTATGTTACATTTGCCGAAGTGCAGGGTATGACTGAATTAAATGGATGTAAACCAATTAAAATCAAAGTGTTAGGACCTTACACTTTTAGTATCTGTGATACTACAACATTCTCAAAATATGAACGTGGTGGTATTGCACATCAAGTGAAAATGCCAAAAGAGTTGCATTTCAAGTCACTGAAGGAATCTTCAACCAACCCAGAATTTCTCATAACTGATTTTGCTAAATTCGATCATTCACAGCAACTTCATATTGCTTTTGATACATTACACAGATTTGTGGAGAAGCATGGTCGTTTGCCAAAACCCTGGAATAATGAAGATGCTTCTGAATTTTTGTCATTGGCTAAAACAAGTGCCGGTAATGGGGACATTGAAATAAATACGGATTTATTAGAAACATTCTCAAAGATTGCTGCTGGTGATTTAAATCCTTTGAATGCAGTAATTGGGGGTATAGTAGCCCAAGAAGTCATGAAAGCTTCTTCTGGAAAATTTCATCCAATTTATCAATGGCTTTCTTTTGATGCCATTGAATGTTTACCAGCAGATAAATCTGAGATAACGGAAGAGCTTGCGGCCCCTACAGGCAGCCGATATGATAGGCAAATTGCAGTATTTGGCAGGGACTTCCAGAAAAAAATAGGTGGGTTCCATAATCAATTTTGTTTCTTGCTGTGATGCTGTTAGTTTGAATTAATTAACACAGTGGCCACTTAGGTATAGTGTAGGCAAGTTAAACTTTTTAGAAGAAAAAAGTTTTGAAATTTTGGTTGTGAACTCCCAGTAGGAACCCGAATACAGATCCGAAGAGTTCCCACCCCCCCGGGGGGAGCTTCATCCCCTTTTGCCCAGAAAACCACCCCCAAACGTGACCTTGACGGTGTTTTTTGCGTTTTGCGCGTAAACCGTAACTGACGAGAAAAAGTTATAGGACTTTTTAGATTCTCCATTAAATTCTCCACAAAAATGGTCATATAATTTTTTTGCCTATCTCCCACCCAACGCGAATAAATGACTTTGGAAAATATGCATAGTTTTCAGCGCGAACAAAAAATAAGTCTTGTGCTGTCTTTTGTGTCCATAAGGTATTAGTGGACATATGATGATTTTTTATACCTGTGTATTCTGCACTTTGAGTGTGTTTCCACACCACCCATCAGGTAACGCTCTCGGTGCGTTTTTTTAAAGTGGTTTCCCCTATAGGCCTATTCCACTAATGAAATATAAATATTTAATCAATTGCCTCTGCCAAATGGTCCTGCTCGATGGAATTTAAACAACTCTGCCCATGACAATGAGAACACGTTGTAGAGCAGTGCAGGCCAATCTTTGCACATGTACAATGCTTTCCACAGCCCTTTTTACAGCCGCAAGATATGAGCTGCAGAATTGAGGCTGGAGCTGGTGCTTAAGTAGTGAGCACTGGCATTAGAATGTTGTTAGTTTTTCTACAGCCCCATTCCGTTGCTCTCAAATTTCTTCCTTTCCACAAATGAATTTGATGAAAAACACGATAGGAATGTTGTCTTACTGCATCAGATGTAGGTGGTAGTCTAGACAAAATGACTGCATTACTCGACTGGCCAACGTATTCTCATTGTCATGGGCAGAGATGTTTAAATTCCATCGAGCAGGATCATTTTGCAGAGGCAATTGATTAAATATTTATATTTCATTAGTGGAATAGGCCTATAATATAGGAAACTACTTTAAAAAATCCTATAAATTTTTTTTGCTCACGCTACTACTCTTCTAGATAATCGACGCAAAAGACGGCACAAGGCTTATTTTTTGTTCGCGTTGAAAACTATGCTTATTTTCCAAAGTCATTTATTCGCGTTGGGTGGGAGATACGTAAAAAAATATATATGACCATTTTTGTGGATAATTTAATGGAGAATCTAAAAAGTCCTATAACTTTTTCTAGTCAGAGTTACGGTTTACGTGCAAAACAAAAAAAACTCCGTCAAGGTCACGTTTGGGGGTGGTTTTTTTGTGCAATAGGGGATGAAGCTCCCCCCGGGGGGGTGGGAACTCTTCGGATCTGTATTCGGGTTCCTACTGGGAGTTCACAACCAAAATTTCAAAACTTTATAATTGTTTTCTTCTAAACGTCGTTTTTTTATCTAACTTGCCTACACTATTATATGTCTGACATATATAGATAGATAGATTTATTCACTCAATCATATACATGGTTTTGAGCAGGTCGGCATGTACTTATTAATGAAAGTTAACAAAGCGGCTATTTATATGTCCGACGTATAGGTATAAAAGTTGGTATACGTCTGGTGCTCTCATTGGCGGGTTAAGTCACGTGACTTCTTTGGACTTACATTTAACTCAATACGCGTCCCAAATAAACATTGCAATAAGGTGCGTAACACAAATTAAAAATATATAATGTATGGTGAGCATAATGCAATTCGCCGAAATTTTAAAAGATTTATGCCTTGTGTACATATGCTAAATAGCGTAAGGTAGTGCCCATCGCTGCCGACTGCCACAATATGGGGAAATGCCTGCTTTTTTCCTACGGCAGCGGCCATCGCCAAAAAAGGAGGTCATACACGCCTCATTGCATCGTTTCCTTCTGACTTTTGGACGTGTATGAAGTTAAATATACATCCAAAGAAGTCACGTGATTCAACTCCCCAATGAGAGCACAAGACGTTTACCGACTATTACTTGGACTATTATATACGTGTGACGTACAAATAGCCACTGCCTAAAGTTAAACACATTACCTAAATACTAGCACACATCATAAAACAGTTAAAGTACAGTTATAATACAACACAAACACATTAAAACATGTTTAAAATTAGATTTCAATATAAAAGTCGGTATACGTCTTGTGCCCTCATTGGCGAGTTAGTCATGTGACTTCTTTGGATGTACATGTAACTCCATACACGTCCGAAGTAAACTTATTTGGAGATACGTTACAAGTGCATTTTTCTAAAGCATCTGTGCAATAAGGAGCGTATGCCCTCCTTTTTTTGCGATAGGCACTGCCGTAATATCGAAGTACAGCAATTATTATAAATCCATTTCCGACGTATCTTCAAATAAATTTACTTCGGATGTATATGGGGTAAATGTATGTGCGAAGAAGTCACCTGACTCAACTGGCCAATGGGAGGGCAAAATGTTTATCGATTTTCATATACGTCGGACGTATAAATAGCCACTTTGATTGATCAAAGTTTATGCAAGAGAATTAAACTTGAGGCATTGGCTATTTATACGTCCGACATATTATATAATAGTCGGTAAACGTCTTGTGCCCTCATTGGCCAGTTGAGTCACGTTATTCTTTGGACGTATATTTAACTTCATACACGTCTGAAGTAAACATTGCAATAAAGCACGTATGCCCTCCTTTTTTGGCAATGGGCACCGCCGTATGAAAAAAGAAGGGGCATTCGCCCCATATTGTGGCAGTCGGTAATGATGGGCGTGGATGTACGAAAAAAGAATATCGAAATACCGGAATTATTACAAATAATACACTTTCCCAGAAATTTGAAAAGATTTATGCCTTGTTTACGTACACCATTTTCACCTGAGATTCGGCGCATTCCTTAGTGCAATGTTTACTTTGGACGTATATGGAGTTAAATGTACGTTCAAAGAAGTGACTTAACTCGCCAATAAGAGCACAAGACGTATACCAACTTTTATATACGTCGGATGTATAAATAGCCACTTTGTAAACTTAAATCAATATATAATGTAATAAAAAAGTAATATCCTGTAACTCAGATCAATGGATCTTGGATTGGACTGATTTAATGGCAAGTGAAGCAGGTAGAAATATCTCAGTAAATAAAAATGCACATACGTGACACATGTCCCATGTATTCTACATTAAATAAACGCAGTGGCTATTTATATGTCTGACGTATATAAAAGTCGCTATATGTCTTGTGCGAGTGGAGTCACTTGACTTTTTTGGATGTTCATTTATCCCCATCTCGGAAATGCATTTTTTCTCAAGCATACTTGCACTAAGGAGACGATGTGCGCTGCTGTATGGAAAAAAGGGCATTGCACCATATTGTGGAAGTCGACAACAATGGGCGCTGCCGTATGAAAAAATAACGGAACATTCACCCCATATTGTGGCAATCGGTAGGGATGGGCGCTGCCAAACGAAAAAAGAATATCGAAATACAGGAAATATAAATGCACTTCTGATGTAGGTATCTTCAAATAAGCTTACTTCGGAATTTGGGACCTGTATGGGGTTAAATAACGTACGTACAAAGAAGACACGTGACTCAACTCATATAAATATGTCGGATGTACAGGGTGTTCCCGTATATTTTGACTCACCCCTAGAGTCTATATTTTTCGAGTTAGAAAAAAATTACTTAAATGAAAGTTGTAGGGTTTTCTTTGAACCGCTAGGATCTGTTACTAGATAAAACAAATGAGCCTCGCAATTTTATGAAAAAATATAAACTTACTTTTTTTAATGGAACACCCTGTATATTTGTGGAGTTTTGAATTGCACGCATTTTTCCGATTCCAACAATATAAATATGTTCTTTGTTTGCTCTAAGCATTCGCATGATATTCCAAATTGCAGATAAATAAGATCTTTATATTTAATCAAGGTTGCCATGGAAAAACATTTAAACTTAGGCAAGGGCATTCCTGTCAATCTATTATTTTTGGGATAAACACCTTGATACCCTACAACTTTCGTTTAAGTATTTTTTTTCTAACTCGAAAAATAGAGGCTCTAGGTTTGGGTCAAAATATACGGGAACACCCTGTACAGTGTCACCATTAAAGTCCACATCATATGGGATTTTTTTTATTAAATAGCTTTGTTTAAAATTTGATATACAGAACAGTTTTTGCTTCAAATTATAGAAAAAATTACAATAACATTTGTGGCCAAGCGATCTGTTAGCTATCAAATTTGACATTTATTGCAGAATGTGTAGCAAAGTGGCATTTCTAAATTAAATTAGAAAAAAATATATTTAAAAAAAGATGTTTCTACTGCGATTTTAAAGTTATAAGTTTAAAGTTAAAGTTTTTTAAAGTTATGAATACTAAAGTCCAATTAAAACAATAAGTAGGTACCTTATTTTGACAGTTTCTCTATATCTTACATCCATTTAATATTTTATAAGGTTAAATACTCGTGTCTTTTCAAAAGAATGATAACATTATTGGAACTTTGCACTGGTCGTGTCAACATTTTTTTTTAGTTTTTAGAAATATGGAAAGTAAACAAAATATTTATCATGGAACTGACATGACGGTAAGTATTACACAAATAAATTAATTTTTACAAGTTAAGTAAACTTTGGATTTGTAAAAAATAGTTTACCTACCTACTTGATAAAAATATCAAAAATCGCGACTTTGTCCTAGGCTTTTGAAACATACATAAAATCGCGGTAGAAGCATCTTTTACAATTTTTTTTTTCAAATTCGATTTAGAAATGCTACTTTCTGCCACTTTCAGCAACAAATGTCAAATTTGTCTGCTAACAATGGTCGCTTGGCCATAACTGTTAATGTCATTTTTGCTCTAATGTGAAGCAAAAACTGTTCCCGACATTAAATGTTAACCAAAGCTATTTTTTTAAATCCCATATGGTGCGGTCTTTAATGGTGGCACTGTATAAATCAAGGTATAAATAGCCACTTTGATAAATAAGAATACATATATGCATGTCTCCTGAATTCATCAAAGATCAAAGGTCCATTGGTTTAACTGAAAGCACCTTTTTACACACACTGATATTACTGGTATCCGTATCAGGTTAGAGAAAACTCTGAAATACATAGGTACTCCTAAATAGGAATGTTTCACACTTTTGGCGACCCAATAAAAAAGTCGTTAGTAACTGCCGGCATCGGCCTGATTATCGGCTGGCTCTCTAGAAATGTCTGATAATGTGTCGCCCGATTTTAAAAGCAAAAGAAAATAAATGAGTACATTCAGACACGCACAGACCTATCATCGTTGTTTGTTAGACAGCCAGCACCCAATGTCCCTGTGATTCTGACAACCGTATTTTAATCGGTCTGTGAAAAAGCGCTGCCTGGCACCAGTAATATACCCCGATTACTGTAAGAAGTCCCGATTTTGTCAGATGACATTCTCCATAAAATCCCTAGGAATTTTTTGTTAACCTTGGGTATAACATTGGTATATGTATCTCAACCAGTTAATGACGTCACTCATTGATTTATGATGTGAAAAGATACCCAAGTGATTCGAAAAAAAGAACATAATAAAATAAAAAACCTATAGCAATCGCGATTATACGGCTACAAATAAAAATAACTATGACTACAACTCATTTTAATAATAATTTCAAACGTCATAAAAACGCTTTCATTTTGGTATTTTGGTATAATCGCCTACTTGCGACAGCGCCTATGGTGCGTACTCAGGCAAATTTTATTTCGGTGTTGTGAAAGTGACAGTGAAGGTTTTCCGGATCGTTCAAAAGGGTTCAAACATTGGGCAGTGAAAATATTCGCGGGTTTTATACATTTCGTGAGTTTTACCGTTATCTGTGTTGTTCTTGTTCGTGTTATTAGTAGTAATTCATTGTGCAAATGGGCTCGTTACTGACCTGAACTTATGTTCCGGTTGCATTTTTTGCTGCAGTGATGCCAACTTAGGATGGCGAAATTACCAATTGACAGTCCCAGTAAGGACTTCTTAAAATAATTTTACTATATCGGTGTGTGTGTGAAACAGCGCTATGTAGTTAAAATTATTAATAGTGGAATACCGGTTGGCGAAAAAAATGGTCGAAATCCAGAAGGTCGAAAACAAAAGGTTGTAAAACAAAAGGCCAAAAAAAGTATACAGAGTGTCCCAGTATTTGTAGACAAACTGATATTTGGTAGAAAATGTCATTTTGAGACAAAAAGTTCTTACAAACATGCTTATACTTAGTTATTTAGTTTTCGTTATTATTTTCTTATATTTTTTATATCTGGAACGAAAATATACATCGACTTAAAAGGGAGAAACTTTATATGCAATAATAGGTATAATAGAGCTTTAGTTGATCCTTTGAGGTAAGTATCTACATTTTCAGCCCAAAAAAGGCAAAATGCACCTATATGCAGATGCCGAAGGCTACTTTTATATAAACAAACATTATTGTCCGTAATTATACCCATTTCTGACTTCAGGTTAGACTAGAAGTGAGCATAACTTGATTTTGAGGCACTGTATATTTTGTGACAAAATATAATAATAATAATAATAATAATAATTCATATTTATTTTCAACTTGACGAAGTTCAGCAATTTGGTGTTTGCTTAACCGACCACATTTATGTAAATATACACATAGAAATATAACACCAAAAAGAAAATAATAATAACTAACAACGTAAAATTACAAGAAAAACGGACACCAAAAAAAGAGAAAAAAGTACCTAAGTATAATATAAAATAACCTAAACAAAAGTTATCCAGGCAAAGCATTTAGCAAATAATATAAAGCAACAAAATGAAAAAATTTTAATTCCCTAAATAATTTAAAAATTGAAACATATTAATATTGCTCAAACAGATACTTTTTATAATTTAGCTTAAATGAAGCCACAGACACATTGTGAAGTGTTTGCATAATGTGAGTGTTATATATTTTAGGCCCAATATATGAGAATGAACGTTGAAATGCTGTTGTTTGATGTTTGGGTACGTCTAGCAGCTTTTTATGACGGACATCGAGGTTTTTGTTGATCTTCCATATTTAGCCATTCTAAATCCTTAAATTTATGAGACACGTGATCTTGTCTTCCAAGTCCAAAAATAAACCTAATGCATGTGCCAAATACTACATCACCATAGTTATAATTTAACAGTACTAGCGATTCTCACAGTTTTTTTTTTAGTTAGTTCTACTTTTGTATAAGTTGCGCAGCGTTCTAAAACTTCTCTGACAAAACAAGTTTGTTAAAACTTAAGTATATTTGCGTGTCATCGGCATACTGATGTTTGGTTCTGAACCAAATAAACTAAATAACTTTTAGAATTCAACGAGTCTTTATTTCTTTATACAAGGATCAGAGATTAATGTCTGGCAGAAAAAGATGACATTATTATTATGATTTCTAACGCCGTGGCAACGACCCCTCACGACGCCTGTGATCGGTCGCCACAGATGTACCCCGCACCACGTAATAGATTGTCCTAGGTCTGTTGTAAATATGACAGAAATTAGTGGACCAAGAATAGATTCCGGAGGAATGCCTTTCTGCAAATTTCTACCTTCAGATATATTTCTCTTGTTTATCACTCTTTGAGAACGGCCCAATAAATAATTGTCAAAAAATTTAACAACATCTTCACCAAAACCATAATAGCGCAGTTTAGCGCAGAGCAAGCAATGGTCGAAAGTATCAGACGCCTTACTAAAATCACACAGAACCAAAGCAGAGGCGTTACCTTTGTCCGTAGCATGCAAAATATTGTCAATACCTTTAGCAGGGCAGATGACGTGCTAAAACTTTCTCGGAGACCAGACTGACAATTTGTACAGGATGTCTCAAAAAAATTTATGCTCACTTCTGGTCTACCTTTCTTTTTGAGACACCCTGTATATTTTGCCACAAAATATACCATAAATTCCTTTCTCACTTCTATTCTAAGCTTTATCGAGAAACCCTGTGTAAATTGGACGTGTTCTAAAGAGAGAATCTTTGCCACACACTACACAACCAGTAGTATTAAATAGTCTGTATACCTTGGCTACAGTAGAATTAGGAACAGGGGTCTGAAGAAGATGGCCTGTGTCCTGTATTAAACATTGACCAGGCATAAATGGTAAATTAGTAGAAAAAATTAAAATTTCATTTTTACTTTAGGCTTTTTTTGTATTTAGGTACCTATATCTATTTATAATAAAGCACCTTACAGTTTCAATTGTTTTAAATTCCCATGCAACTTGATTTAAATGAGTAGGCAGGTAAAGTAGGTAGTTAAATTGCGATTATTATCATTGGTTTCTAGAATTTTTATTAGATAGTTTTTTAACAAAATTTGGTACAAACCCGTTTTAAGGGATGCCCAATCCAGTGGCTTAGTCAGAATTTTTATATAGAAATCGCTAATATGATTTCTCTAATTTTGGCGCCAGAAATATGTCATAGTAGGCCTTGGTCTTTTGGTGCTACTCCACAAATTAACTTTGTAACTTACATTATTTGAAATTTGGGCTTACTGTACCTATCCTCTTTATAAGTAATTTTCAAACCAACAGTAAATATTTCCTCTAATTCCAATGTTATACAATTTTCTTAACAAAATTATATGATCAAGTGTATTACTTAAAGGATTTAGTTAAGTCTAAAGATAACAGACAAAATTTTAGATTTTGATCAACTTTTTAATTGGATATCTAATAATATCTACTGCTGTGACTTCTGTATCTCTAAACTGTCGAAAAACAAATTGACTATTAAAGAGTGAATCTTTACTTTCTAAATAATTTGATAATTTATTGTGCAGTACTTTCTCTTCAATTTTTGAAAAAATTGGCAATACTGATATACTGGCCTATAATGAACTAGTATACTTAAAAACTGAAAAAAAAAACGGTCGCAAAATTGGGGAATGTGACACCACGATCCCTAATTTCAATAAGTACTTGCTAGTTTATTAGTAGTTATTTCATCTTTTTTTTATGTAACCAAGCATTCCCAGATAAATTATTGGATCCAGCTTTTTACGAATGGTGAGATATAATCAAATTTCAAAACATTTCAATGAAATATTTGGATTTTACTGATCCCATTCTGAACTTATTAAACGCCTCCCATAAAATATGATAGATGACATACGAGTCGATTGTTTGAGGACAATCTGCGGCAACACCGCTCTATGCTGTGAAAACGTGTTTGTGCTTTTATAACCTCACTTTCGTACACGGAAAATAAATAATTTCTGTTCTCAGTTTGTGATAAGAATTTTGTTGTTAATATTTTATTTTTTCGGATTATAATGAATACAAGATTTGTTAAAGATTGTTCTGATAACTTGCCTTGCATAGATTTTGATATGGTGTGTCAAGTTATTAACGGGGGGTTGCCGACAGCGAAAGTGACGTTAGATTTCGTATTTTTTTAAGTTGTATAGCATAAAATCTAATAACATTTTACCTGGCAAAAATTTAGTACAAACATCTCTCTCTTCAGTTTAATCATAAGATCTTAAAAGCATATGCACTGGAATTATTATTTTTCCCAAGGTTTTCATAACCTATAAAACAAAACACTGCTTGTAATATCTTATGATTAAAATGAAGACAGAGATGTTTGTACTAAATTTTTGCCAGGTAAAATGTTATTAGTTTTTAAGCTATACAACTTAAAAAAATACGAAATCTAACGTCACTTTCGCTGTCGGCAACCCCCTCTGCGAGCAATACCTGGAAAAATTAAGAGGTAGGTATGTTTGTTGTTTATTTGATTATTGTTTGAATATTTATTTAATTATGATTATATATGTAGCTGTAAATTCTTCGTTTAGGTCAACTAGAGAATAAACTATTTGATAGTACAGAAGAAAGGACAAAATAATAATGAATGCAGGGTTAAGGCAAAAATAACCCCACGCCCGTTAACAAGAAAAATAATTATAGTGTTAATGTGGTTACCAATGAATAAAGACATTCGGTTGTGGAATGTACAAAATGTTGTGATTGCCCAACATAAGCAGGGTAGTCCCAAATTATGCACGTGCAGCTTTTTGTCCCTGAAGACAGCAACGAAATCAGAATCAAGACTCACCTTTTTACAGCGGGCCAGCTAATTACTGTTGCTACACGTGGTGCACTAATGTCTACCGCAAATTGGGAAATTACTTAAGTAGTAAATTCAAATAAAATGAATGATGAAGTGAAGTCACTACAACATCAGAAAACAAAAATTGAATAATTTTAAAGGGATGTTTATTTGTATAGCACAGTAATAATTATTGAGAATGAAATAAATTGTTTCAAATTCTTATTTCCAGAGATGTTTTCATATCTTGCAATTTACCAAGAAATGATGCCAACAGCACAATTGATATAATATAATGGGGGAAACCCCCAAACGAAGAAAGCAAAAAATATGTATGTGAAATTTTGTATGTGGCGATCGGGGAGATAAAAAAACAAGTGAAATTCTTACTTCTTACTTTACCAAAATTGCATTAGAGGGCATGCTACACACTGGGGTAGCACAGAAACGAAAAACTCATTTGCGTACGTGGCAATCGGGGGAATAAAAAAAACAAGAAACATTCTAATTTGCAATAGTTTTTATAACAAAGATTACCAAACTGTAAATAAAACAATTAATGGTGTTTCCAATGGATAATATACAGGTGATCTATTCATAACTACATTAATTTTAACAGCGGGTAGGGAAAATACCCTGAACACGAAATTACAATGAAAAAAATTCCCACTTTTTTTAAGCCGGAATTATTTTTTCCTAAACCGCATTTTTACCTATTTGGCCCCCTATTTACGGTTGCCACTGACTTGCTTTCAGGGCACATGAGGCATCGGACGACGCTTGCCGAGATGGCACCACATAGAATAAAAACCGGCAGCAGATCCTTGACAAGTTTGATGTAATACATAATAGTTGTGGAATGCAGATGGGACGCGCATGTTGTTTTTAATAAAACTTTTGTCTTAAATCTCCAAAATCTGTCGAATTTTGGAAACAGTTTCGGTATTTTCCAGCCTCTCTTTGTTGACACTGAGTGTGTGTCGTGTGTATGATTATGAAGGAAAAAATGGCGTCTTGTATTGTTATAGCGCGTGCTGTGAAAAGTGTAGTGATAAGGGTATCTCAACGAGTCGGTTAGATGCTGAACACGCTAAGTCCAAGGTGTGCTAATGCCCTGTTATTGTCCTATCAACTAGGTAAATTCATAACTCAATATTTTTTCGTATTTAAATAACTGCAACGTTGCGACCGGTGCCACATGCTTCAACAAACATCGTAGTCACATGCGTTCATGAGCGCCTCGTTACGTGGGATTTGGGATAAATTGCCCCATTATTTAAACATGTAAAAATTATTTTGGGTTTTCGGCATATATGTACCTTCCTGATGATGTAGTTAAAATTAATGTATTTATGAATAAATCACCCTCTATATTAGAAATATTTGTTGATGCAAAAACATACTTTAGGTTAAACAAATAATAATTTTTGTTTGTGAATAAAATTTGAAAAAGTAATAGGTATAAGTATTTTATTACTATGTATTTTATGCAAAAACTCCGACCCTCCCCCCTATTATTTCTCTAATTTTTGTTGATAAGATATAAAAGTTACAAGGTAGCTACATTAGAAAGGTCACCTTGTGGATTATACAGAGTGCGTCGTAAAAGTGGGCCACAATATATATTTTTTGCTTTTAATAATAAACATCTTGTATATTTGTAGACATTTTGGAAGAGCTATTTTTTCTCATTACAATTGTAGTGTGGTATATACAGTGTCCGGCAGAAAATACGCACTATATGGGATTTTTTAAAATTTTAATTTATCAGAAACATTTATTCTTGATAAAATGCAGTTTTCCAAATTTCAATATCTCATTTCGTATAGGGGGGAGGTTCGAAAATATGAAAAAGGCTTGAGAGTAAAGTACCCTTAGGTAGTTTCAATTTTAGAGAAAACATGTATTATGAAAAGTTGTTTGGAATTAAAAGGTTAGCCCATGAAGTTTCAAGTTTCTATTCCATAAAACAGCTTTTTGGCATTTTTATTATGTACCACGTAGAAAATAAAATCACTTAATTTAATATGCCAGTTCCATTTCAGAGATTTATCATTACCTACTTATTTATAAACATGAGTGCCATAAAAATTAATTTGTTTGCACAGTAGTTATGTCTCCTGCAAAATGGAAACTAAAAAGTAAAAATTTTTCTGGTGCAAACTTTCTGCCGGTCACTGTATACTAGATGTTGATATTTGCATTTTCCTCTATCAAGATTATGTGGACTTAAAATCACCAAAAATTTATTTGGAAGATCTCAGTCGTGAATACTGTACAGTTATTCATTTATAATTCCCGATTCTAGGCGCGATTAAAAAATATATAGAAAAATATATTTCGAAATTTAAATATTCGGTTCTATGCAAAATGATCTCAAGTTTTTTTTATGGTACTGTTCAAATTTGCATATTCGGCATAATATACAGGGTGTGAAACAAACTTGTATTTTTTTAATGGAACACCCGGTATGTTTTTACATATTTAGAAAATGTATATTTGTTGGTACTTCTGTACTGCTGTATACATCAATCAGTTTGCCAGCAAAATGAGATATACGGTGGAAGAAATAAATAATATTTATGCAGCTTGCATAATAAATCATCATTCCGCAATTAAAGATAAAAGATATTATCATTATTATATTTGTCCTGTAAATGGTTGTTACTGTTGGGCAAATAAAGGCTATTGTTATTATTATTATTATTATATCGACTTAGCCAAAAGGCATTCGCACTCCCTCTTTGGGGAACATTCACTCAGATCCCGGGTATCCCGGATACCATAAGGATCTGGCTCGGACGAGACCCTTGCCATGTTATCGGGCCTTAGGTGACATTGATGTTGTTGGACGTTCCTGCACTCCCCATGAATTTCCTGACGGTTCGGGCTGTCGCAAGTAGTACCGCTTTCTGCATGGACCTGTAAAGATTATCAGTTAGACCCAGCTCTTTGATGTTTCTCAGCAAACTTTTTGGTATGACACCAGGTGTTGACACGATGATTGGAATCGTCTGAGCGTTGTCCATTTCCCATTGCCTTCTAATTCGTTCTTCTAAGTCCCTGTACTTCGCGATCTTCTCGACTTGCTTCACACGCAGGTTGTTGTTGTTCGGGATGGCCACATCAATCAGAGTTGTCTTCCTAGAAATTTTATCAACTATTATAAGGTCCAGTCTGTTATGGGCAACTCGTTGATCTGTCAGAACTGTACGATCCCAGTACATCTTGTAGTTGCTGTTCTCAAGAACAGGCTCCGGTGTGTAGCTGTAATATGGGATCCTCTCTGCCTGCACAAGCAGAAGTTTTTCCGCCAGTTCCTGGTGCAAGATCTTGGCAACCGAATCGTGTTGTTCCTTATATTCCGTTGATGCGAACATCTGACATCCTCCTGTTATGTGCTGGATTGTTTCTGAAGTTGGGCACCCGTATCTGCATCTGTCATCCATTACCGATGCATCTCCTACAATGAATTTTAGGTAGTTGCGAGTTGGTATAACCTGATCTTGTATGGCCAGTAAGAAGCCTTCCGTCTCGGGGAACATCCTTCCCGAGGTCAGCCAGTAGTTCGACGCTAACTTGTCGACATGTTCCTGGTCAGGATGCCTCCCGTGCAGCGGCTTCCCCAACCACCTCTGTAGTTTATCGTGTTCGGTTCGGTGGTGATTTTGAGGCTCGTGTTCCGTCAGATGTAGCGGTGTTGAGACGTCTGCTCCGCATATAGCCCTATGTAGTGTGGAGCTGTTGGCCTGCCTGTAGAAATAATTACGCAGATTTAATATTTGTTGGTCCAATTGCTTGCTGAGATCTGCCAATCCTCTTCCTCCTAGTTGACGTGGCAGAGTTGTTCTTTCTACGGCGCTACGGGGATGATGTTTATGAGCTTTTGTCAGTAGTGTCCTAACTTTTCGTTGCAGGTTGTTGATGTCCGTGTTGGTCCAATTCACTATTCCGAACGAATAGCTGAGTACAGAGCACGCATACGTGTTCAGGGCCTTAAACAAATTCCTGCTGTTAAGATCAGTTCGCACTACTTGTCTTACTCTCTTGATGAATTCATTCGTTAAATCAGTCTTCATTGTTCGATGGTCTATCCTTTGAGCTTGTTTCATCCCGAGGTACTTGTATGTATCTCCCATGCTCATTGCTTCGATCTCCTGGCCGTCCTGCATCTCCTGTGCACTTTGTTCGAGCTTTCCCCTTATGATATTAAGGGTGCGGCACTTGTCCAGTCCAAACAGCATTCCGATGTCCCTGGAGAACTCCTCTACAATTTTAAGCATTTGCGTTAGTTGGTTTTTGGTTGCGGCGATCAGTTTTAAATCATCCATATATAATAGGTGATTCAACTTGATCGCTTCTGCGTTGTTGCTTTTGATAGCGAAGCCATATTTTGTAGAGTTCAACCGATGTGATAGAGGGTTCATCGCCATGCAGAACCACAGTGGACTGAGTGAATCTCCTTGGAAAATCCCTCTTCGGATGTTGATTGTGTCGGTCTCGATGTTACTGTTTGCGGTTCTGAGTTGTATCTTAGTGCGCCAGGTTGTCATAACGTGTTCTAAAAAGGAAACTGTATGATGATCTATTTTATACAGCTTTAAGATACCTGTGAGCCAGTCGTGAGGTACGGAATCAAATGCTTTTTTGTAGTCCACATAAGCCATGTGGAGGTTTCGTTGCTTGGAATGAGCCTGGTTGCAGATGACAGAGTCTATGATGAGTTGCTCTTTGCATCCCATTGCGCCCTTCGAGCAGCCCTTCTGCTGCATTGCAATGATGTTGTTCCGCTCGCAGTGAGCATATATTCGCTGCGTAAGGCAAGATGTGATTATCTTGTACAGCGTAGGCAAGCAGGTTATTGGGCGGTACTTGGCAGGGTTATCCGTATTCCGCTGGTCTTTTGGTAACAGGTAGGTTGCACCCTGTGTAAGAAACAATGGCATTTTCAGAGGATCGAGCAAGACTTCATTAATTAAGGTAGTTATTTGTTCATGCGTGCACCACAACTTCTTAATCCAATAATTTTGGAGATGATCTGGACCTGGTGCCTTCCAGTTGTGGGAATTCTTGATGACATCGGAGACCTCAGCGGTTGTGAATTGCTCGTGTTGCATCTGGCTATAGTTCCGGCCCATCTCGCGTTCTTCGCTGATCCAGCTTGCACTGACATTGTATGGATCTGGTGTGGCAAGTTGATTTCTCCAGAAACCGTCGACCTGTTCTCTGCTAGGGTAACTCGCATTTGTGGCATCGGCGCTAGAATTAAAAGCACGGTAGAAACCCTTTTCTGATCGTTCAAAGAGTTTGTTGTCTCGTTTCCTGTTGTTACTAGCTTTGTATCTTCTCAGACGCCCTGCGAAAACAGAAAGTTTTTGTTTATTATTATTATTATTATCAAAGAAAATTTCTTCAGATGTTAAATTAGCTAACGAAGTTCATCCAAAGAACATTAAAAGAATATAAATACACGCCATTTAAATTTAGAAAAGTCCAGAAAATTTACAATTCTGGTCCACAAACTTTTGCAACATCTTGTTAGAAAACTTAAACAATAACAGAAATTATTTAAAACAATTTTGTTACCGACGAAGCGAGTTTTAATACCTCTGGAGTTTACAATAGACAAAATACACGTTTTTGGTCTAGTGAAAATCCAAGAAAAATAAAATCAATAGAGCATCAAAGAAGAAAAACGATTGATTCGGCCCATTACTTTTTGAGGGTGGACTTACCTCCAGAAAATATAAACAACTGTTGGAAAACGAAATTAGCCATTTAATTTCCGAGTTACCTGGGCATGTTGCTCTTTTTATTATATGGCAACAGGATGGTACACCATGCCATTTGACAAATGAAATGAGAAATTACTCGAATGACAAAAATATCCTGTATGGATTGGGCGCAATGAGTTGCTTGCTTGCCCCCCCCCCCCCCCCCCGCAGCCGAGATTTGACACCCCTCTTTTTTATGGGGTACCCTAAAAAATGAAATTTACAAACACAGACCATTTACAGAAGACATATTGAAAGAAAGAATACAACAGGCAATCAACAACATTAATAACAAACCAACTTGTTTTGAAAAGATTTGGTTCAATTTACAATTAATAAATGTATCGAGACAGGCAGGGAGTTATTTGAACATCTAATTCCACATCTTCTTTAATTTTTTCATTTTTTCATAGATGGGACTTAACGTCACAACGCAACATAAATTACCGATCGTTCAAGCCGATCCTGCATCCTGCATTTAATTTAACCTTGCCTATAGACCAACTAATTATTATATAAACTCCTGGACAAAATTAACGCCCCACCCATTTGTTTCAATATTTTTTATATTTCTATATTTTTTTCTCGACAAGACATCTTTTCTTTAGCAGTTTCATAACAAGAACTTGCATACTTCTCATTGGCAGCCTGTTTAGAAACGTGGAAAAATTAATTATTAAAATACAAGATCACGTGGCAATAATAGCCCTTTGGACCCACCCTAACGGTATGCCTATGGTTTTCCGAGGAATTTTATATTTGAACTTCATTATAAAACACATGGCAGCCTGTATAAAATCATATCAAAACGCATATTTTTCGAATAATTGAAAACTCAGTTTTTCACATGAAGAACCCAGGATGACTCTCTGATTCATACCTTATTATTGTGAGAATATGTGCCACATAATGCCGTTTGCAAGGCATACTGAGTAAAATCACGTCCAAAAATCTATCACTATCTCCCGGTCTATAAGCTTATTTTCTTATCAAATCAGATATCGATCGCCGTACTCCGATGACGGCGGGCCGAGGGAGCGGGAGACGGCAGGGGGGAAACGTTTGTTTACACAAGGCCGAGTGCGCCGACTTATAGTATTCTCTAGACTTTGATAAAAGGTTTCAATAGGATTTAATTTTTGTTTTGTTAGGTTGTGCAACAGAATTCTCTTTCAAAATAAGTAGCCATTTTCACAGTGATAGATAAAAGTGATTAAGTATTGTATAGTGTTACATGTTGTGCATTTGATACATTAATAGATACTATTGTTTTTACTTTGATTTAATTTTGCTCTAACAAATATGTCTGTGATTTTTCAGTTGATATTACATTGCATTTTTTGTATGACGAAGTTGGTGACTTATTTAAAACAATGAAAACAATAATTATTGACAATAAGATTAGGGTATTTTAAAATTACCTAAAAAAAGAACTCGCTAACATAGATTAACCAACAATTTTCGACTTGGAGATGATGGAGAAGAATATGCTGGGAATCCCCCTGCTTCATCTGAAATTGAGACGCTGATGAAACTAGTCAATTCAAACCATATACAGGGTGCTTTTGGACTCAATAACCAAAACTCAACAGTAAATAAACTCCAAAGATGGAGAAAAGTTGTTTAGGTCGAAATACAAAATTTCTGCCATGCCCCTTTGAGAAACAAAGAATTTAGTCAATTTTGATGGTTTATCAGTGATTCATAATTAAACAGTGGATAACTATTAGTTAATTTAAATGATTGTTAGGTGTATATTTATTAATTTCTTTATCTAATGTTGGCTAGAGAAGGATAGTCAATTTCTCCAAAGTTATTACAACAGACATGCATGTGCCATAATTTAATGATATCTTGTTTATGTGGTCAGCAGTTTTTTGCGCTAATTCTACTACATTATTATATGTTGCTCCTCATCATGGTTTAGTAGCATATTGAACGAGATTGAAACATTTAATTATACACTGGTTTACTACTAATTTCATGAACACAATTTATTAAAAAAGGTGTCAACTTAGGGATTCGAAGAATGTTACTTTATTTTATTGCATTTTGTAACTTTAAATTGGATTGGCTGAGTAGCAGTTAAACTGTTTTCAAGTTATACGGCAAAAAACAGTAGCAAAATTCTGTGAGGTTAACACTGGTATATTCGCATGCAAGTCGTAGAAATTTACTAAAATTAGTAATTTCAGTTACAAAATTCACTTATTTGATTTTCAGCTGCACTCAAATATTTTGTGGTTGGAGCTGGTGCTATTGGTTGTGAGCTTCTAAAAAACTTTGCTATGATTGGCTTGGGCACTCAAGGTCAAATTATTGTTACTGACATGGACTTGATAGAAAAATCAAACTTGAACAGGCAATTCTTGTTCAGGCCACATGATGTCCAGAAAGCTAAATCAGTTACTGCTGCAAAGGTAAGAACTGACCATTTACCTTTTATGTTTAAGAATAGGTTTAAATTTTTAATTTATGCTATTCAATTAAATTTTTATCTTCAATCTCAAAAAAACATATTTTTATTACTTTGCACCTTTGTATTACTTTATGTAACCTATAGGCATAAACTTGGGAACTGGCAGCTTTTGGCAAGAAATGACAAATTATTAAACAAATGTAGTGGTTTTTTTTTAGTTCCCAAATTCAGGGATATTGAAAAATAAATTGAAAACGTAAATTTCTTAATATTAATCGAAAGTTATTTTCACCACTCTCAATACACAGTTGAGCTTGCCAAATTGTGAGCCCCCACACACACGGCCTTAACCAGGCTGTTGTCTGATCTCCTCAGCTGCAGCATGTATACGATTTTTGGTTTTAACAAAAAAAACTTTGGATTTGGGGTCCTGGATCGATTCTGAACAACTACTTTTAGTAAATTAAAAAAAAATGCCTAATATGACTTTCGGATTTTTAGCTTCGATTGTGGCATAGCAGGTGACTTTGACTTTGATGTAGACAACTAATTTTTTGGAAATAAGTATGCAACAATGACATCTACCTTTGGTAAAAATTTGTTCTGGTCGGTTAAAAATTAAAGAAGTTATAAGGATGTTTCAGTCTTAAGTGAGGCACTCTGTATATATCGTCGTATAGAGATTTCAATTGCCTTTCCAAATATGGAAAAAAGAGTTGGGCTTCAATTTAAAAAAAAGTGAGGTTTGTTGTTTGATGCTCAATTGTTTTTTTGACAGCAGATTCTGAAAATGTGGACAGAATTGGTAAAGAAATGCCTTTTCTCCGGTTAAAACACCCTAAAATTAAGAAAATAAAGGGGGGTGGTACTCTTTGGGAGGTCACCCTGCACCTGTTTCAAAAATAACAGGTCCAGTTCTGTTGGCTCATATCTTAATGTAAATCAAGGTCTTTATGTGACTCCAAAAATAAAAGTCAAGCGGATTGTAATGCATTCTAAAAGCTGCAATTTTCTAAGGTATGCGTATAGATTAAGGTATAATGAATCTGTTTTTTATATAGAAAAACTGCAATTAAACTTTTTATCATCTACAAAATGTTTATATATTTTATAGGCCATTACAAAAATGAACCCAGATATCAACATTGTTGCTCATGAAAATAGAGTTGGACAGGATACGGAAAATGTATATGATGACATTTTCTTTGAAAAATTAGATGGTGTTGCAAATGCTTTAGACAATGTTGATGCTAGGATTTATATGGATCGTAGATGTGTATATTATCGTAAACCCCTTCTTGAATCTGGTACTTTGGGCACCAAAGGAAATACTCAGGTAAGCAGCTTCTTTACTATACAGGTGCTTGAATAGGTGCAAATGACAAAAAAAGAGTTGGATCATGATATTCTGGGATTAACTTAGCTTGGTCTCAAATTGAGATGCTGGGAAAATAAATTTATTTTGTTAAAAAATTGGGCAAACAGGTTATCCATTAGCTTTGAAATATTCGAAAAATGGAGTTTAGGAATTCTTCATAATATAGCAATTCTGATTATAATTTTCAATTACTTACACAAATGCCTATGTCACTTTGGTGTATGACCTCAAAGGTGAATTAAAAAAACATTATAGATGTATAAAGCAGGTATGAAAGTGTAAACGTTATTTGAATACATTCTAATTTCTTTTAGGTTTTTATATCACTTGAAACATTACTGTTTTTTTTTTAATAGAAAACTCAATGAAGTCAAAAATATAAGAATTTTCAACTTTCAAAATGAATTATTTAAAAATGATTCATATGAGGAAATTTCAATCTTTAGATGCTCCGAAACCCCAGAGTTGGCGTCTCATATCTGTTGTAAGCAACAGAAAAACGAAAACAAACATTTAAAACATGGGTCTTAAGTGGGACTATGTGAAGTCCATTTTGAGAGAAAACATTTTTTCTGAGAATTTTGGAAGTAATAGTTAAGTAATTTCGAATAAATATTTGTTTTTGGATTTATTGATAGACAATGGCAAAAAACGAACCGGTGTCTTTCAGTTTTTTTATTTTTCCTTTACTTTCTCTGTAAATTTAAATTTACAACTTTCCCGCCACGTGTCACGACTTTACCACTGAGCAGATTTGATAGTAGTATGGAAATTTTATTAATTTTTTTGTACCTAAGAGTAATATATTAAATGATTTATAATATTCATTATTAAAGAGTTTAATATCCCAAACATTAATTTGATAAAATATAAATTATTTTCATGGAGATTATAACAGTTTGCGTCTAATTACAGAATAATTTAAATTCATTCCATTCGACCCAGTTAGTTAAATATGGGCCCCGGTAAACTGCGGCAACAGCATAAAAATGTGGCAAGGAAATGGTCAACTTTCATTTACGACGATTCATTTGACACTCAACGTTTGACGTGTGAGGACTTAGGTTATACATATGTATCTACTTCAAATTTGCACTGCAAGTTTGTGTTATTATTTGAATAGTCTTTTACATAGCAAATCAAACTTTTCAAAGTATAGAGCAAGGATTTGTGAAGGCGACATCGGACAATCTGCCATATATGTGGAATTTGAAATGGTGTGTTGTGTGTTCGTTTATTAAACTCACAGGGACCTCGGAGGTTCGGCCTTGCGGCGGCTTTGCCGCCACGATATTTGACTGCTTCGTGTCGCCTTTTCGCTGACCAAATCGAAGCCGTGGATTTAAGTTCCTTCCCGCCTCCCCGGTATCTCTGCTATGATTGTAGAACGTTTCTTCTTTTTAGGTTCTGAATATTTGTCATTTAAGAGTAATTAACAAAAAGAAAATGAAAATGCTCTATAAAAAGGTAACCTATTAGGGAAAGAATGAACACACACAACAAAATTTACAGTTTTTTTGAGCAATAATTTACAATACAACTTGACTATTTAACTTAAATTATAATACTCTTTCTAATGTTTCAGAAATAAAAGATTTAGGGATTGTTATGGACTATAAACTTACCTTCATCCCTCATATCCAGCGAACTTTATCAAAATCTTTACAGCTCCTTGGATTTATAAAACGTGCTACCCGCGATTTTACTAATGTCAGTGCAATTAAACTCTTGTATTGCTCATTGGTGAGAACCCATCTTGAATACGCTTCTTGTGTTTCGAATCCTTATTATGGCATACCCATCCAGGATATAGAGAAGGTTCAGCATAAATTCTTAAAATACATAGCTTTCAAACTTAATTCCCCTCAACTAACGTATCCCCAATTAGAACATAACCTTCAAATTAGAACCCTCTAGCAATGATATAAGAGATCTAAAAATGCTTTATAATATACTACATAACAAATATATTATTTGTCCCCAACTGTTAAGTAGGATAGGACTACACACACCTTCGAGGGAGACTCGTCAGACAAAGTCAGGTAGACTTGCCAACGAGCTTCCCAGACTTGACTTCTTCACTAATAACTCAGCCTTTGTAAGGCAATTGCACATTGTCATCTAAAAAACTCATAAGTATGCAAAAGACATATCATCCTGCCCTGCTTGCTTCTTGCATTATTGTGTCATGTAAGGGCCATGGTGGTTGTACGTCTGAGTGTATTAGATATAAGTTTACCATTTGCTTGTATTAGATATAAGTTTACTATTTGCTTGTTATATTTGCATTTTGTACCACTGTATTGTGAAATGGGGCAGTTAGGCCCGTACATAAATAAATAATAAATAAAAATATATTTCATAAAATTAGAGGGCCGCTCACAATAACCATTATGCAGGCCAGGTTGGAGGCCCAGGTCATTTTATTTGACGGAAGACGAAGAGGGGAGAAGGCGACATTGCCGGTTCTTAAATTAATGGTAATTACGTCACAGCCATTAATTAATGTATTCAACTCAATTTTGCAACTAAACTAGTGAGAAAAAATGTTCTTTAGTGTTTCCGGGCGTTTAAAGGCAATGTCTATCCATTGCAAAAATAAAAAAAGTGGTATACGAGCCCATTAAATTTTTCCCATAGGAACATATCCGAGTTTTTTCATATTTGCAAAGCCTGTATTTTTCGGAAAAACTTTTGTTAAAGAAAATTTCTCTATCTGTTTTCGTTTAAAATCTACAAGCAAATAGTTTGTTCTAAAAAAATCAAATTGGCCGAATCTCGATCAAGTGCTCCATGGCAAACAGTGACGGTTGGAGTCAATTGGTAATTTCGACATCCTAAGTTGGCATCAATGCAGAAAAAATGCAACTGGGTCATAAGTTCAGGTCAGTATTGAGCCCATTTGCATGCACAAAAATATGTAACTATAATTTTCATGAAATTTACACTATAATTTGTTCAGGTAAACAACTCTCAAATATTTTCACTGCCGAAAGTTTGAACCAGTTTGAACGATACAGAAAACCTTTACTATCCTTTACACACCGAGGCGAAATTTGCCTGAGTCTGCACATAGACGCTGCCACAAGCAGCTGATTGTACCAAAATGAAAAATGTTTATATGACGTTTTAAACTATTATTAAAATGAGTTGTATTGTTATTGTTATTTGTAAAGGTATAATCATGTTTGCAATAGGGTTTTTATTTTATTACGCTCTTTTTCGTATCATTTAGGTAACTTTTGCCATCATAAATCAATGAGGGACGTCATTAACTGGTTGTGATGCATGTATGCCAATGGTATGTATACCCATGGATAAATGAAAATTCCTAGGGATTTTGTGAAGAATTGTCACCTGACAAAATCCGAACTTATAGTAATTGGGGTTTATATTACAGTTGTTACCAAGTGTGTTTAGTTATTTTAAGTTTAAGCGAACACAGTAATTTCTAATGACGTCACATGCAGGAAAAGTTGATATGCTAATGGTTTACCCACAAAAAAATCAAGAAGGGCTATGCAGTTGAATGGATAAAGGTATCCCGATAAAAGTGTTCCGGACAACAAAACTTTTTCAAGATTAGAAAGAATATTATGGCAGAATGAAGATGTTTTTTTGAACAGAAAATAAAAAATAATAAGAAGACAAGTCCGCAATGACAATATTGGCGTATTTCCGAAGATATCCCAGCTACTTTGATTTCATTTATAAAATTTAGTCTTTTCTCTATGTGAATTTCAGAAAATATTCCAAATTATGCAACTTAAAATCATGATAACCATTTGTTTTGAGATTTTTTTAAATTGAAGATCTTTTTAAATGTAACTCAAGGCAAGCTTGTCTTATTGAATTCTGGGATATGTTTGTAAATACTGCAATACTAATGCTACATTATTATCACTGCGGACTTCTCTTCTTGTTATTTTTCCTTTTCTAACAAAAAAATGATCTTCATTTGCTGTAATATTCTTTATAATCTTGCAAAAGTTTTGTTGTCATAATCTTGCAAAAGTTTTGTTGCCATGTCGATTTTTGATCGGAATACCTTTGTCCAACAGCAACCAACAGCATATCAACTTTTCAATACAATCGGGATTGCAGCAGGCTTGAGCCCTATGCCTTTTTATATACAATGGGAAATTTTCTACAGAAAATTATTAAATAGATAACAGGTGTTTTGGGACACGTTTTGTCAATTTCAACCCAAACGGTTAGTTAATTTTGTCGTTATGAAACAAGAGTACACTTTTGTTGCAAATGAAAAGATGTACTAAAATGATGACCTCAAAAAGTAGAGTAAAAGCACCACCCAAAAATTGCGCAAGTACCGCCCTCTGTGAGATACGTAGAAATTAACATTTTCATATCTTTAAAAACACAGCAGTGCCAAATTTCAGTTCAGTAGTTTGATTAGTTTGGGAGATATTGCCATAATTCAATTTCAAAAAGAAAACTAACGCCCTGTATCTCAGGAACGAAGAACTTTAGAACCTATGTTTATATGAAAAACCCACCTTAAAATGACTTTTTCTATCAAATCAAATCAAATCAAATATGCTTTATTGCCATAAGTAAGGACTTGTTGACAAAGCTGTGTTAATAGTAATAAAAATGTAAATATATATAAATATGCAAAATATGCAAAATGCAAAAAAAAAAATGCAAAAAAAAAGGAGAAAAAAAAAATATTAAAAGTAAAAACACATATTTAAAAAAAGGAAAACAAAAAAATAGAAAAAAAAAAAAAAAAAAAAAACACAAAAACAAAGAAACAAGCAACAAGCAAAACAAACAGCAAATAAGAGTTGTTAAAGTTTGTCCTAAACAAACCAGAACACCCTGTATATTTGTTTGTGATAGAAAATAAAGTTGTAGATAAAATACAGGGTGTTTCAGTTTCATTACAAAAGGAGTTTAAATTCTCAAAAATGTTTACACTTTATTTTTTATTTTCCAAGAATCGCCCTGCATATAGCAAATTTTACGGAATTTTCTGAGATGGTAATAAATTTTGTACAAAGAATTTCGCAAATACTTGACAAACAAAAGTTATATTTCTTAACGCCACCCCAAATATTCCTGAGTTCTACATATTTTTGTAATTTCAGTGTGGCTTATTATGTATGCAAAAAAACAGTTTTTTTTTATTATTTGCAATAAAAAAATAAATACTAATCTCCAAAAGTTGGTACATGTTCAATAACCAATTTGGGTGCATTTGTAAAGATACCAAGTAAAAAAATATACAGAGGTTAAAAAATATTCAATATGGCCAAAAGGTGCTCTTATTTCAAAAATGGAGCAAAATATCACTAAGAAACGTTATTTAGAATGAAAAGGGCAAATATAGCCATCTTCTTTTCTAAAAATAATTAAAATCTGATATAGTTTGACACTCGTTTAGGAAACATTCTATAGAATATATTATTATGAATTTGAAAAATGCCTAGGAAATGGGCTCTGTAACAATTAAGGTGGATTTATAAACTCCACGTTTGCGTTGGCGCTCCGAAGTTGACGGTGACCTTCGCAGTTTGCGTCCAGAAATGTGAACGACGGAACGTGAAAGATGAAATTCGTTTATCTTGGTCACCATCAGACGCAGACGGCAACGTTTCGACGGCGATTATAAAATGTTACACTTAAAATATGTGGATTGAATTTTCGACGCAAACGGCAACGGCGAGCGCCAACGCAAACGTCGAGTTTATAAATCCACCTTTATTATTATTACTTAAGACAAAACTAGCGATCAGCGACTGACCCGAAAAATGTCAAATATTTTGAATGCTCAAGTCGCTCACAAATTTTCTATTGCGCGCTACGCGCTGGGTCGCTTGTACAGGAGAAGCTCAATAAGAAACAGGTTTGATAAAATTGCTTCAATCGTGTAGCACACTTGTTCTATACCATTACCTAATTCACAACTTAGTGTGACAATAAAAACTGCTTAATATTTTTTTATAAAATTGGTATAACCTTGGAGGGTAGGTAATAATAATTAGGTATTGGGCGAGTACAGTGCCTTGCAGAATTCCAATTTTAATATTGAAAATGTCACCGGTGGTGTCATTTACTTTAACAATCTGAGTTCTATCTCTCAAATAACTCCCAAAAACGTCCAACACAATGTCTCTCACTTCATACTGCTGTTGTATCTCAAGAAGAGATTCATGAGGCACTGTGTCAAATGCCTTCGCAAGATCCAAGAAGACAGCCAAACATTTGTTGTTATTATTTAAATCCCTTGTAATGTAGTCAGTCAGTTTACATATTGTCGTTTTATGCATCTGAAACAAACTTTTTATATATTTGCCACTTTTTCTGTCTCCTCTTTATAATATTCATGTTTTCGTTTTTTTTATTCAGATTATTAGGATATTCAGTAATTTTTTGTTGTTGTGTTCATTGTAATGCAAAAGTAACTCTTTTTTTTTTCAGTGTGTCCTTTCTTTTTATGCTGTTAACAATACCACCATTAGTTATCCATGGTTTATTTTTTATTAGTTTTAATCGGGAATATTTTCTTTATTATAGATTTATTAAGAATAATAATAATAATAATAATTCTCACCCTCACAATACTCCAAACTAGGCGTACTTGTGCGGGGGAGGGGGCAATTACTATTATTTGGCTTCGTTGCCATTTGCAGCTAGCAGGGCCGACTTTTTCCCGATAGAACTGGGATAGCATTCGCTCAAGTACTACGGAAAACCCTAGAAAACCTTAGTAATCCCAGTGAGTGTAGGACAATTAGTAAATCACACTGATAAGCTATTAATGAGCAATACCATGAATCATAATTTGTCCAGCGCTCTTGGCCATCAGCGGAGTTTTTCTATAAAGACCTGTGCACATGCAGTCTGCCTCGAACTCTATTCGAACCAAGGCAGAAAAACATGCAGTCTAAATAGTTCAGCGACGCTACGAACGTCGCCAACGCGGCAGATTCATTAAGAATGTCACATGTAATTTCCAAGAATTTCTCAGCGGTGTCTTTGTCCCTCAGATCCAAGACACTGATCCATTATTCCATTGAGATTTGGTTATTAAAAGTTTCCTAGTCTACTTTAATTGTGGTTTGTGTTTCTGGAGTAGATTCTGGGGAGCCATAGTGACAGAATTCAATTTTCAACAATATTTTTAATTGCTCTAAAATTGTGCTCGGTTTACAGTAGATGCACCAACATAACACGTAATAAATGAAACAACGGCTTTTAACCCTTATTTATTTATGATAATTAAAGACGAAGTTTTCACGTGACACCTTTATTAAAATATCTGTATACGGAACATACTATAAATATTCAGGAAATATAATATGGAAAATTTCGCGTATGTAGCAACGGCACCCGCCCACCTAGGCATCTAACCATATACATATATGCACACGTCATCTAACACATGTATGGTTATCTGATTGGCAGTTGACATCCCGTCATGCCAACTGTCATTCCGTATGTCGCTAAATCAAAACAATAGTAGATAATATCTGTGATTTATTAGAGCTTGTTATTGGTATTTATTATTATATATTGTTTGCGTAGTTATCGTGTTGTTAGTTGTGTAGTGAGGAGGTCCGTTAGTATAAGGTATCATGGACCCTAAAAGTGCAATCCGTAATTTTCCGAAATGGGATGCTTTCAGGGTAGCACAATTTTTTCTAATAATACGAATTTCGTGTCTGCCGAAATTCATGAGATAAAACTGCAAAGGTTTGTACCTATATGTTGTAGTATTAGTAAAGTATTATGAGTTATTAATAATGGGAGAACTTGGGGCTATGGACCATCTTGAAGGCCTGTTTATAAAGGTGCCAGTTTATTGCTTAGAAATACTGAGCCCAAATTCCGTAGGTACCTAGGCCCAAACTTGCCAAAAAATTGCAGAAAAACGCTACTGAATATTTACGAAAAAACACTTCTTGACTAAATGTGGTTTCACGGGGCATCCTAAATCTGGGGGTTTGAGGTTAGAATTTTGAAATTTCATCTCAGAACACTTCAGTGGTATCGCCATGTTGCCAAATTGCCTTTATAAAACACTTGTGACGTCATAAGTGCTTTCCCGCCAAATTTCGAAGAAAGTCTAATAACTTGCTAATTACGTAAATATATATTTTTTAAATAATCGTAGGGTCTTAGGCAAGTGTCCAGGAATTGTTTTATCAAGTTTGTAAAATTTCGTCAAGTACCCTATTGGATAGAGATCTGTGATAGAAGACGAATATTCTAAATTATTTCCCAATTTGCGTTTGATAAATATATGATCAAGGATTGAATTTGTTTTCGTCTGTAACTCTGGTAGGGCTATTAATTGTAGATAATAGGCAAAGTGATTAACAAAGAAACATAGTTTATGATGAAGGCTTCGAAGGTTATTCCGCGATGATTTGGACAGAAACACGCGGATAATCTAGTAACTCAATATATTGCTACGTTTTGACCCAATCTAGAGTCTTCTTCATAGCATCTACAAACATTATGCAATGGGGTCATTTCATAAAATTTTTTTTTGCGTTTACTTTATGTATTATGTCTTCAAAGTCCCAAAAAGTCCACCCGTTTGTTTTTATTATCTTTAACTAGGCCAAAAATTAGAATTGAAATTTGAAAATCGGGGTCCTGCTGACGTCAGCTGGACCCTTTACCAATCAGTTTCATAAGTTCGGGCTAAAAAATTTAATAGATTTACTTGTTTTTTAACACTTATTATTAATAAAAGGTATACAACTGGGGTGTATTAATTATATGGCACACCATTATAACCAGATTGTAGTTTAATTATAGTTTTATGATGTAATTTAAATAGGACATTTTAAAGTAATAAACCCTCCCAGGTATACGACAAAATAGCCGGCAACATCGCACCACTGTCATTTCGATTGTTTACGTCTTATGTCGTCGGAGTTAACCTCATCGATAGTTGGTGATTTGTTCTTTGTGTTGAGAGTTTTTTATTTTTCATTATGAAAACTAAACAATGCTTTAACAAAGCCGTCTTCCCTGCTGAACACTATTATATTAAGCAGTAACTCACAACAAAACGTAAACGATGGCTAGCCAAACGAATAACGAATAACCAACAAAAACAAACCAACGCAATAAATAGGTCGCAGCTGTGATTTGACAGAAAGGTGGCGGGCTGTTTAAATTTGAACCTGACCGTTTTGCGGCATTGCCGGACCTACAAAAAGTACCTATACTCACTCGGTGGACATTTTTATTTTTTTTCGGCCAAACGGGCCTTCAATTCAATTTTGAAAAAAAAATCCATATGTATATTTTAGTCAAAGCTATCATCTGAGCTTATCAGAAAAAAACGTGAAATGTGCCCATTGTTTAACACATTGTTTTTGTTTACTTTGAATGATATACATTATTGTTTGTATTTTATTATAATTTTGTAATTGTTAGATAATAAAAAGAAAAATAACAATGGACCCATTTCACGTTTTTTTCTGATAAGCTCAGATGATAGCTTTGACTAAAATATACTTATGGTTTGTTCTTTTTTTTTTTCAAATTTTTTTGAATTCCCATTTGGCCGAAAAAAAATAAAAATGTCCACGGAGTGAGTATAGGTACTTTTTGTAGGTCCGGCAACGCCGCAAAACGGTCAGGTTCAAATTTAAACAGCCCGCCCACCTTTCTGTCAAATCACAGCTGTGACCTATTTATTGCGTTGGATTGTTTTTGTCGGTTATTCGTTTGGCTAACCATCGTTTACGTTTTGTTGTGAGTTACTGCTTAATATAATAGTGTTCGGCATGGACGACGGCTTTGTTAAAGCATTGTTTAATTTTCATAATGAAAAATGAAAAAACTCTCAACCCATAGAACAAATCACCAACTATCGATGAGGTTAACTCTGACGACGTAAGACGTAAACAATCGAAATGACAGTGGTGCGATGTTGCCGGCTATTTTGTCGTATACCTGGGAGGGTTTATTACTTTAAACTGTCCTATTTAAATTACATCATAAAACTATAATTAAACTACAATCTGGTTATAATGGTGTGCCATATAATTAATACACCCCAGTTGTATACCTTTTATTAATAATAAGTGTTAAAAAACAAGTAAATCTATTGAATTTTTTGGCCCAAACTTATGAAACTGATTGGTAAAGGGTCCAGCTGACGTCAGCAGGACCTCGATTTTCAAATTTCAATTCTAATTTTTGGCCTAGTTAAAGATAATAAAAACAAACGAGTGGACTTTTTGGGACTTTGAAGACATAATACATAAAGTAAACGCAAAGAAACCATGAAATGACCCCATTAGAGTAAAGTTAGTCTAATATTTAGAAAATATAAAAAGCAACAAGGTATAATTGTTGTTTTTTCGCATAGGGAGAAAACTGATTCTATTCAAAATCTTTGGCGTATATCGATAATGGGCTAAATTTTTACTAGGAAATGTTGGAGTGTTTTTTGGTTACTGGCTATTTTCCAACTTTTTTATAGATATAATAGGTACAATAGTTATTGATCATTGTCATTTTCTGCCCCCAAATTGATATTTATGTCAGCAATTATCGTGTCGATTTAACTACTTGTGTTAACTGAGAAAAGTGATTCAACATCTCTAAGAAAGGTTGGAATACTAGATGAGGGTGGTCTATACATACAATGTAAAGAAAATGATAAGTTAATCTTGTTTAAAGTGATCCTACCTACTGTAACTTCCGAGAATTGTAGTTTAATGGTATTATCTTCAAAGTTTCAATCTTATCTTATATAAACAACCGTTTCATCATTTAGGGTACCATTCCTCTAAATGGAATTCAGGATAATGATAACAAACGGACTATAAATTATTCAAAAAATATTTGTGGCATTTCTCGATCCGACAGTAATCTTATACCTGGTGGACACACACATATTGATAATGAGTCCGGAACACACTTGTCAATGTTTTTTTTTTGTTGTAGTGTAATGGGCTTTGCCTGCAAATAAATAAATAAATACACTTTTTCCTGTTGTGTCATTTGACACAATTGATGGAGCACAGCTTACATGTTCACATTACTCATCTGTTTAGCACTTTTCATATGCATCAAATTCTTTGGAAGACAATCCTGAACAGGACTTATGAACATGAACACCATGAAAAAGCAATGCCTCCCGGTTTTATTGTGGGGATTACATATTGTGGGTTGAACTTTGTATTAACTTCCTTGAATTAAGATGCCTCATTCCATCAGTTTGAAATATTTTGTAACGAGTTACATTGCTAAATAATACCTTTTTCCAGTTTAAATGTCTTGTGTGAATTCAAGACTAGTGAGATTATTCCTCACCCAGTCTTCTTTTGACTGTCCTTCAACTAACTATTTTCGCATTATTCTAGGTCCTTATTTCTAAGGATCATCCTGAGAAGTTACTTTGATTCGCTTAATCATCAATATTGTGGTATTGGCATCTTTTCTGTGTGACCCCTTTCATTGTAACATGAAATTGATTTGAACACACTGTATAGGCAAAAGAAACTGTCTTGAAATATCAGCCTACTTTTTACTTTCCAAAAAGGGATTTATACTGTGGTATGATGGTCCAGATGACCATTATAAAATATTCTCACGATATTGTGATAAATGGTAAAATATCACATTCATAAGAATAATGGTAGAAATCAGATGTGCACTGTTTTGTTTTTCACTCTTTACACATCTAAAAAGTGCTATAACGTACAAAATTATGCACAGAGTTTAGACTTCTGGAAGTTTTTTCACTGCATTGTAGTAATATCTTACTACAAATACAGGCATATTCAAAAGTGAGTGATATGTAATATGTCACTAACAACACATTACCCGAATAAACTATAAAGGTATTCCTTAAACCCTCATTTAACATATTCCAGGTTGTAGTTCCGTTCCTCACGGAATCATACAGCTCGTCCCAAGATCCGCCAGAAAAGAGTATACCGATTTGCACATTGAAGAACTTCCCCAATGCTATTGAACATACCTTGCAGTGGGCACGTGACAACTTTGAAGGCCTGTTTAAACAGAGTGCGGAGAATGCCTCACAATATTTAACTGATCCCGATTTCATAGAACGCACGATGAAGCTGCCTGGTGTTCAACCACTAGAGGTATTGGAGTCAGTCAAGATAGCTTTGATAGATGAAAGGCCAAAGCATTTCGAAGACTGCATTTCATGGGCTAGGAAACACTGGCAGGAACAATACAGGCAAGTATTCATTTGAAAAAGTGTCTCTCAACTTGCTGGTAATAGCTCTATTATTTATGGAGCAATCTCGAACCAGTTCTGAACTAGTAACTGTCATATCATTGGTGAGTTTAAATTTTAGAATTTCTTTGAGCCAATCACATTGACAGTTACTAGTCTAGAACCAGTTTGGATCGCTCTGCGAACATAGCTAATATAACGCAAAATTGAATTGTCATTCAAACCCATAGCTTTAGTCTAATTTGTTTAATTTTTATAGAGAATTTTATTGTAGAACATGGAAAATGTACGTATTTTTTGGGAAGCGTTAACCCTTTCAGTACCACTGACCAATACAGGGTGTTTCAGACCTAAATACAATAATTTTAACCACATACTCAGAAAGGCGTATAAATACGAAAAATCGAAAAAAAAAAATTCCGGAAATATTTTAGAAATAATTAAATAATTTTAATATTTCCCCTAACGAGCCGCTCAGTTTTATTATCGGGTAGACGCGTACCCAAGGCGCGAGGGAGACGCAAACTGGTTTCAGGTCTTCCTTCGACGTTGCCAGATCGCGGCGCCAGGCAACGAACATTTTTATCTAAATGTGCCCACCTTTTTCTATCCTTTTGTTATCCTTTAGGATAATAATCGCTGATAGCAAATGAAAGGTGGTTTAAAAACTATCCTCCTCGCCACTCACATTCGCACTTGCCATATTATCACAAAATTGCTCCAGAGGTCGGTACGCGAGCTTCCTGGTCGCGTTCACAACGTTACCTACAAGTCCAAAAGATAATCGAGTTGAGTAAGCCTTTTTCGAGCCGTCCGGTCCGGCAATTCGCGACGCGACATCTGTCACCCAACCACGCTTGACCCACTGACCCACACTTCCGTCTCGCCGGCCGGCCGGCCGGCCGGCTGTCTCCCCCTCCCTGCACCGCCTCGAGCCTTCGCCACTGCATGTTCTGTTGCTATGCAGGCCCTTATTTTAGTTTTTTGCTGCGTTTCCGAGCCGAGGATTTGTCGTCCCACAACACACGGCTCTTAGTTCAGGGAATGCCGGCTAAAATCGGCAACATTGCACGTTGCCCAATAATGTAGCTTCTGGCCCGTCTACTTCCCGGTCGTTTCCTCGCCAGTGGCATCGTTATTGTCTTTTAAAAATAGCTTCCTTAAAAAAAAATTCTGGCTTTATTATTGACTTTTAATTTTTTTTAATTGCGGATTCGTATTAAGCTCAATTTTCTCCACATGTGGTTAAAATTATTGTATTTAGGTCTGAAACACCATGTATATACAGACACAAATTTGCTGCTGACTGGTATATCTGCCACGATGTTAAACATACCCTATAGACCACTGTCATATGTAGCGTGATTCAGTTTTTATTTTCAACATGGCTATCTCGGACACCTTAATAGATATTCTGTCAAATGGAGGCAAAGTTACACCTTTAGGTGCCTAACAATATGCTATTGAGATAGTTAAAATATTTTCATAGGTTGCCGAGATATTAAAAAAAAAATCGAATTTTGAATATTGAAAAACAAATTAAACTTTCCCATTGCAGACTACTTCATGTTATTTTTAATTTTTGGGTGGACATTTGAGATAGATGGCCAATCTACATTTTTTTTTAAATACCAACCTAGATTTTTTATTGCATATTTTAAAATGAATCGACGTCGTCCTGAGTAGACACAAGGATGTATCACAAACATATTTTTTTTATTTTGGCCACCAAAATGCATATTTACCATAAAAATATTAAATTCGGTCCTGGACTGTGTATTTTTTGTGAATGCTTATAACACTCATTAGCTAACCATTCAATAATAATAACGTTGATGAAATCGAAAAATCCTAATAAATACAACATACTTGAAAAGTAATACTGAAAGTATTACGTAATAACTGTGTTCCCCTATACAGGATGATTCAGTTTTAATCTGCAACACTTCAACACGTGATAGAAAACCAAAAAATAACCGCACTTTCTTCTATAAACTAGATCATTTTAAGGCCTTATAAAAAAGTTACAGGGTGTTAAAGTTGCAAGAAGTATGTGGAATTTATTGAATATTTTACAAACTAGTTGAGATATTTAAGTCATATTTGGTACACGTTATAACGGCATGGGTTAGCATAAAACCTGTTAATATCAAACATCTTGAACAACCAGTGGCGTTATAACGTGTACCAAATATGACTTAAATATCTCAACTAGTTTGGAAAATATTCAATAAATTCCACATATTTCTTACAACTATAACACCCTGTAACTTGTTTATAAGGCCTTAAAATGATATAGTTTATAGAAGAAAGTGAGGTTATTTTTTGGTTTTCTATCACCTGTTGAAGTGTTGCAGATTAAAACTGAATCACCCTGTACAGTCTGTCTGGTAAGTATAGGGCAATCTCGTGGAGATAGGTCAAAATATCATGATTAATTGAGCTGAAAAACTACGGGTCAAATCTCAATAGTTACTGAAATTCAGGGCGTTCAAAGTTATTGTTTTTTTAAATTGAATTGCATTATGGCAATATCTCGCAAAATAATTAAACCATTGAACTGTAAATAACATTGGTATGTTTTTGGGGCGGAGAATAAGCTGATAATGTCAGTTTCCATGTATCTCGTAGAGGGTGTCACTTGCGCTATTTTTGTATAGGGCTTTTACTCGTAACTTGTTGAGGTTATATTTTTGGTCTTGCAGGTCCATAATTTTAGTGCAACTTTTCAATTTGGCAGCAAAAGTGTACTCTTGTTTCATAGCGATAAAATCAACCATTTGCATTGAAAAGAAGCACTAAAATGATGGACCTGAAAGGCCAAAGAGATGACCTCAAAAAAGTTACGAGTAAAAGCACTATCCAAAAATAGCACACACTGTGAAACACCTAGAAATTTACATTTTCAGCTTATTCTCCATCCCCAAAATGCAGCAGTATCAAATTACAGTTCAGAACCTTGATTATATTGGGAGATAATGCCATAGTTCAATTTTAAAAAAAGAAATACAACACCCTGTATCTCGTAACTATTGAGATTTGACCCGTAGTTGTTAAGCTCTATCGAAATATTTTCACGTTCCCTACCTGCTCCCAAGATATTGCCCTATACTTACCGGACACCCTGTATTTAAGAATGATACACATACCACGATTCTGCAATTTCTGAAAAGGGGAAACGCTGTTGACATCAATTATTGAGTAGTGGGGAACAACAATAATTGAAATGAGGCTCAATAATGGCAATACACTGGCAATAGCTGTTTAAAATAAAATGTTGCTATGGTGGGCATGGTGGCCAACTTTTTTTCCAAAGGGGGACCTCCCCACGAAAGCGCAACTTTGTCTCCATTTGACTGACTTGGACACTGTTAAGATTTCCAAGATCCCCATGTTGAGAACCGAAACTGAA
This sequence comes from Pseudeuparius sepicola, assembly GCA_963920635.1. Taxonomy (NCBI): domain Eukaryota; kingdom Metazoa; phylum Arthropoda; class Insecta; order Coleoptera; family Anthribidae; genus Pseudeuparius; species Pseudeuparius sepicola. The sequence continues at coordinate 25,665,146 of OY987302.1, read as the reverse complement.
TCTCCCTGTACATCAGTCAAACATTTAAAACATGGACTTGCCGTATTGGCAGCTGGCAGATATATCGTGGCTAGTAAATATGCCTTACATTCTAGTGATTTGTGTGATAATGATTTGAAAAATGTGTATTGGTGGAATCTGAAAAATAGTACAGATTTCTGGATTTCTAGTACCTAATAACTTTTTTCCAACCTCAAAAATAAAAAAGTTAAAGCCTGACATTTATAATCAGTCACCCTGTACAGTTGCGGACAGATAACTTTGGGCAGATTCCATATGATTTGTTCAGTAATTTTAAGAAATAGGGAAAGAAGGAAACTGCCGGATACCTCCTGTTTTTGGAATAAATTTTATAAATTTCACGAATATTTCACGAATTCCAGTGTGATTCTGATTCATGCAACATTTCCATTGCCTTGTGATATGATGTTTAGTTTGACATTATAATATGCCAGAAATCGAATCTAAAAATTCAAAAGTCCAAGGATTCAAAATTTTTAATATTATAAATTTACTTACGTTGAAAAGAAAAATGAGCATAAACGAAGGGAGATGGAAATATTATGCTAAGTCTGCTTACTAAAAATTTAGCACCAACAAGAAGCGCTCTCTTTGCCTTGGGGGTGCTTTCAAGCTCTATCTGTCAATGCCAATGGACTAATACACCACTTTTTTTTATTTGTTCATCGGATAGTATTGGGTGAGATATACTTGCTGTATTTTTTTTAAATTTTTTTTTCGCCCCCGTTTTGCCGCAATTAATTTTTAAAGTTCAATATACGTAACTACCTGTTGGATTTTATTTTTCCCTAAATTTACCGCCGTGGCACCAGGTTTGGCAGCCCCGCACCTCAATGCCAAGCTGTCAGCCTGCGAGAACATAAACATAACCTATTTTGTGGCGTCACAAATCGGAACATCGGATCCCGCGGCCCGCGTGTTTTACAAGCTTTTATTTTTTATGATTTGAACTATTTTCACCATTCATTCTAATAATCCATGACGGAAATGAACCATTCTATTTTGCTGAGGAAAATGCTGGGAGCACTAGGTATTGGTATTGATGATTCGGACGTTATGCTGGTTGGTTTACAAAACTTTTTTTTTTATTGGAAACAAGTCGATTTTATCTATAAAACGACACAATTCGTAAGTACCTAACTGAACTTGCACAAATTAGATATCTAGACTTGCTGATATATTAAAGACAATAAAGAACCAACCAGGGGTAACATTTTAGCTGACGATTTTAGATTAGTGGCTCTGCCAAACGATTTTTTACTTGTTATCAAGTATATTCCAGCGACTGCTAGTTGTTTGAAGAAACTGATGATATTTTAGCCTCAATACCTAGTGTCACAGAATAAATAGCTTCACAACAGAAGCGTCCATAAGGACATGTGTCAAAAGGATGCTCGCTTTGACGCGAAATATCTTCTAAAGGGATAAACATTGTGCATTTTGTTTGATTTGACATTAATCCACATTGCAAAGAGATTGTATTAGGACCAAATTTATGTACAAGTTTTTCCTGTAAATTGAAATGGAGGCTCGCTTATTTTTGACACGTCTTTATGGACGCTTCTGTTGTGAAGCTATTTATTCTGTGCTAGTGTTAATCAACAGCATTGATTGGATATAAACTAAACTGAGAAAAGTCAATCCTCTAGACGTCACGCACATACCTGGTCCGAATATAAAAAATTTATTACTTTAATTTCATGAGCCCTTACTTACAGAATTAAGTTAGTAGTTAGACCTGCATCGGTTCAAAAATGTAACGCTAGAATATTGGAGAGCCAGTTCTTGGTGATGTTAGAAACATAACATGTAAAACGCAATAAAGCCAAGTTTTCAGTCGAAAAACTTTATTGTCATAGCTTGAACTATTTTAGACCCATTTAGGTAAATTATATTGTGATTGCCGAAGCATCCTCATAAAAAATGACATAATTCTTTAGGACTTTTTCACTATACATATTATATACCTATTTTTTCTGGAAAATAAATTTTCATAAGCATATTTTGTGATTGTGGTTAATGGAAGTTAAAAATAAAAAAATATAATGCAGCAGCCGGCCAAAAATTAAGATTTCTTTAATTTGCAAGAAAAAAAAAACATTATTTTGCATTCTATGGCAAAACCCCAAATAAGTTATCTATTAAATTTAGTGAAAATATTCCAAAATCAAATAATAGTTTTCATGTCGCATGCACAGAGTGCAACAAACTGGATGTTTTTTTGGGGGGTTTCTTCTATTCTGCGAAGAGATAGACAAAGAGTAGGTAGGTGTACTGTGCTCGATTTTTGAGGGCAGTGGAAAGCAGTTGAATCCCAAAATCTTGATTCGTTTTGGAGATACAGGGCATTTTTCGTTTTTTAACATGTCAGACAGTCCCTCCTTGTAATATGTTTTGATTTTTGCCAAAAATCTTCTGTCATACTACTCCAATGTATAATAATTATTGAGGTATGTCGGTATGTCTTTGTCAACTAAATCCTGTAAGGTAGACCTTCATATTTTTTTATTGCACTTGTGTTGACTTTTTCCAATATAACAATCTACTGATGTTGTCCATGATTCTTCGCTATTTCCAGGAAGTCAGCTTACATTCATCTAAAATAAGTTTCCCATTAATATGTGCAAAAATTTTACAAGCGGGCTTAGTTCTATTAGTTGACAAAGTTAATGTCACTAGTGCAGAAAAGTACCACTTTCCGCATCAAAATGGATGCGACAAAGTGTACTACTACGGACTTAATTAATTAAATACTTCATTAGATCATACAAGAAAAAAATACCCGCAAAAAGTCATTGACGGTCAAGCACTTGATATCGAATGAAACTCTGCTGTCGAACTTGCATTGACTTTAGATTATTTAAATTAGTTCTGAATCATGGTTTTCACATGTAGATATCAACGATCGTTTTTACAAACGCATGATTTCTTGTTTTGATAATCGATTTCAACATTGGGCTGTGCGACACCCCCACGCCCCCTCCCCCATATCTTAACTATAGGTATATACACAATAAGTATTTCTTTACTGTACTAGCAACTAAACTAGAAGCACAAAAAGCTGTATCTACGTATGTGCCACGATGTATGATCCTCGTACATCGTGGTATGTGCATAATTTAGGACTAATCTGCTTATGTTGGGTAATTACAACATAATATACCTACTTCCACAACTATTCAGTTGAATTTCTTCATTTTTAACCACAGTATCATTAACATTTTTCTTATTAATTTTGTGCTCGGGGGTAATTTTTGCCTTAACCGGGCATTATGCATTCATTGCTATGTTCTTTCCTCTGCGTGTCTCCAAGAACATTGTTACCATAATATTTATTCTCTAGTCTACCTAAAACCAGAATTTAAGCTATATCATCATCATTAAGCAATATTAAAACAATGTACAAATCAAATAACAAACATACCTCTTCATTTCTCCATGTTTTGCTCCCCGTTTTTATTGATAAAATTGACACACCATATCAAAATCTATGCAAGGCAAGTTATCAGGACAAGCTTTAACAAATCTTGTCTTCATTATAAACCGAAAAAATAAAGTATTCACAGCAAGATTCTTTTAAAACTGAGAATAGAATTTATTTAGTTTTCACTAAGGTTATTAACCTTGGTTTCGGCGTTCCGCGGGCGAAAGTGAGGTTATATGCAAAGTGCGGCGTTGCCGACGATTTTCTTTAAAGCAATGAGTAATATGTCATCTGTCATATTTTATAGGGGGCATCTAATAAGTTCAGAATGGGATCAGTAAAATCCAAATATTTCATTGAAATGCTACGAAATTTGATTATTTCTCATCAGGCGCATACAAACTGAATCTAATAATTTGCCTGGGAATGCTTGGTTATATAAAAAAAGATGAAATAAGTACTAAGAAAATAGCAGGTACTTATTGAAATTAGGGATCGTGACATCACATTCCCTACTTTTGCGACCGTTTTTTTCAATTTTTGAGCAAACTAATGGGAAAAAAAATCTGTTGGTTGGGTTTCGTGATTATCTAGACATGTTTTACAAATTCCAAGGCAAAAAATTATTTTTCATTCCTAAGTATACTTGTCCATTTTTCATTGTTACTATTTACAAAATGGTAAAAACGCTTGCATGGCTACATTGAACACTGCCGATATCTACAAAATAATTGCCACATTTTTATCTCAAACTAAATGTCAAATCACAAGGCAAGCTTTTATTTTCAATGGTCACTGATGAGCTTTTTTCAATTTTGATTCTTTTGGGGCAAAATTAATATAACAAAGATATTCAAATTCACAAATTTAATAACTGTATATTTTCCTTTAATTAGATCAGAAGATCAAATTGTGGTTGTGGTTTAAAACTGAGTAGATACAATAAAAAATCTAAATAACAATCCAGTTCCAACATGCAAAATGTTCAAATATACAAATCTACCTTGGTAAATACAATAAATTACATCTACCGATGTACATATATTTCCCCGCAGGACGATACTTTCTTGCTATGAAGTTACAAATAGATCCCAATCTGCACCTCGCCAATGTAGTGTACAACGATGCCACCATACTTAGGCCTGGACCGACACTCTATTAAAGACCCGAGCATGACGACATATTTCATTGTTGTTTGCAGACTGGGGTGGCGCTACTCGATGAAAAAAATGGCGACTTATTATAGGTTATAGAGTGGTATTCTGTTTTTATAGGTTTGCCAGTTTCTGACGTTTAGAATGTCGCATATTTTAAATATCCTGCTTTAGTATTGTATTTCTAAAGTCACTAGGAACAGCATAAAAATCTGTGAATTTTACACGGGTGATTTCTGCTGATAAGTCTTGTATTTTTACCAGTAGCAGAGCGTGATAAATGCTATGAAATAGATCGCGCCTTGTATATCACTATGTTCCAAGTGAGTTCATTTATATTTTACCAGGGTAGCTCGAGAACAGGCGATTCCGGCAATAAAATACGAGACAAAATACTTTTTAACCATATTAAACCGCACCTGGTATTATAAGTAAAAGGAGATGAAGGAGACAGAGACGATAGATATTGTAGTAAAAACAACTGACTGCATGCTCGCCTAATATAATATATCACCAATACTTGCATGGGCTTCACTGTTCGACGGCTGGCCACTTTTACAGCGAAATGCGGTGGATAGACGTGCGATAATTTCACAGATATTAGGATATACTTGCATAAATAGTTGTGATCGATATGGCTTTTTAGAGACCTTTTGACAATATTGTATGGTGCATTAACCTTTACGTTATGTGTGATGACAACCTTAAAAAACCTGAAAGGTGAAATATTATGTTGCTTGTAGAATATGTATATCTTTAAAAAACTACGTGACGCTTATGTCCGATATTAGAGTTTTTTTTTATGCAATTAGGGTTTTTTATACTGTTTCAAGTGACTTTAGAAATACTATACCATTTGAGTTCTTTTTACGGTAACGAATTTCCTTTGCGGTCAATATTTCACAGTTTTGTCTTGTTAACAGAGCTTTTATAACATGAAATTTCCATGCTCATGAAGAAAATCGTATGCACAGAGCATTACATGAATTGCAGAAGAATAAACACTATTTTGGAATTACTTGATGATCTGTCCAACCAGATGAAGAAGCGAGAATTCTGAAAGAGTATTTTGTAATGTATGCAAAAAATATAGTAGAAAATTTTGTCTATAACCCCAAAGCAAACCAGTAGTCAGCTATATAAAGAAGAAACTGGAAAATCTAATGCGTTCTATACTTACTTACACTACAGCTAGCCATGGGCTTAACTTCAAACCAAAAGGTACCAAATTATTCTTGCTTGCTTCTTAGACTCTCTTTTCTTAAGAAATCTGAGGAAATATGTCATGTAAACTTATTTTTTTTTGGATATTAAATGCGTTATAACAGACATATTTGCATGTTTTTATTTTCTAAAAGGTTCTGCAACAATGAACCACCCTACCGATTTTTTTCCTCGTGTGGTGCCAGATAAGCGCTATGCACAGGTCTTTAATATAGTGTTGGTCCAGCTCAGGCCACAGAGAAGACCAGAATACAGAGACTTCATCTTGTCAAATATGTCAAATGGAGCTCAACTTTAAACGGTAATTAGTCCATTGTAGGTCACTGTGGATCTTCTTTCGCAGTTTTAAATTAATCTATAATAAATGAAGAACGCAGTCTACTTCATAGTTTATCTGAACAATCTTATCGGGTGTGAAAAATTACGGAAAAGTTGGGCTACACTGTGCTCAGGCACATCAATTAGTCTCTCCAATTACTTTCCCTTTTGTTTGTTCATTTTACAAATCGTCAGTCGTCTTGATGTTGACAGTCACTTGTCCCAGGTGTCGCCCTTGTCCAGTGGCAGGAGTCTTGTTTCTCTTTTCTCTTACAATCCCAATACAAATATGTGCATGATATGACCCCCCCCCCCCCCTAATCATTCGAGTGATAGTTTAAGTTTATTTCACAAAAATGAGCACTAAATCTCTCCTAACCTCACAATGACTAAACTTAGAGTAAGCCTATCTAATAACTAAAATATAATCAGTGCTTCTTTAAATAATAATATCAGATAAGTTATTATAAGCCTTTCTTTGACAGTAAACTAGGATGCGCCAATTGCCATTGACTAGCTAACTGGTTGGAGGTTAAATTGATTAAATTATTTTCCGGAAAAGGTATTATGGAAACTTAGGGCATTTGTTTCTTGAGTACTAAAACCATGACCCATTTGGAATGATTGTTAAAACAAAAAACCTTAACAACCTTCCAATATCTTTATTACATATCTGTGTACGATTAACCTGGGGATAGTAAACTGACATATGACATATTTAATGTACTCTGAAAGTTGATCAACTCACAATTTCATGTGTATCTGCTTACCATTATCAGATAATACAGATAAAGGGACTTGGATATCCACAAAATATGTATTAGTCAATCTATTCATGATCGCCACCGTTGTACCCTTCTTTAACGCATATACAGTTTGTTCCGCGATGTTTGGCCCTACGTCACAACCTTGTCTGACTCGTGAATATACGACCGATATCCATCACGAACACTATCGCTAAAGCCTCATTTTCAGTAACAGTATATCTAATTTCTGCACCTTGAAGTGTCCTGCTTGCATACGCTAAAACATTTCGAACAACATTACCATCTTTTTAAAACAGGCAGCAACCAAGACCATAACACGAACTGTTTGAAAAATTTTGGGTGACACCATTATGGTTTCTAAATAGGCATTTTTTATTATTTGAAGTGCCTTTTCTTTTTGTTTGTACCAATGCCACTTTATTTATTTCTTTATTTTTCAATAAAGCTAACAGAGGTAATGTGAGGTCCACAAAATTCTGCACAAATGTCCGGTTGTAATTGACCATGCCTAAAAGACTTCTTAACTATCTAATATTATGTGGTCTCGAAAACTCCTTAATAGCTTTTATTTGCGACGGATCAATTTTAATCTCTTGGGGAGATATCATATGTCCTAAAAATAAGACTACATCTCTGGCGAAAACACATTTTTGAAAATATGTTCAATACATTACATGATGAAAATATCGCCAACATACACTAATGTATAATTTTTAAATTCAGACCCTGAAACTAAATGCCACCCTCTCATAAAACTGGCTACCGAGGTCGATATGTCTTATTATTGAAGAATAACCCCTTTTCACGTATAGGAACTTGCCAGTAAAAAGACGCCATGTCTAACATGTATAAAATTTGACCTTTATTAAATTTCGATGGTAACCACTCGGGACCAGTGGTCACTTTCCATTCTGTAGGATGGGCCGTTTTCATAAAAATAATACTCGATTTCGTTGTTCAAACGTTCAGCGTTTATTGCATCAAAATTCTCTTAAGTTCTAATCACCTAACCTCACTCTCTGACATTTCCGGTGCGCATAATAAGGCGCGAAATTTGAATTTTTGAATTCGTCTTACAGCTCGGCCATATCTGACACGTTGATTGGCCTCAATCAACCATGCTCATAATTGAAACAACATAAGTGACATAGATTCTAAAATTTGCTAAGTACACCTAAATAAGGTAAACATAAGGATACAATAATTTCCTAAGCAAATACATAAGTGGGATAAACATAAGGGTCCACATCAAGTTACAAAGTCATAAGTAAAGGGCGGAATATATGCAAATTGCATATATATGCATTTTTTGCATATTTTATTCAATTTCACAAAACATTGCATATTTCTGGAAAAACTATATTTTTGTGCATATTTGCATGTTTTTCCTATACTTATAGATATAAGATATAACCAAGATTATGAGAGCCCAGAGACAACTCGCAGTGTGTAGTGCAACGCCAAGAAATCCTGAAAAATGCGGATGCAGCTAACCAACTTGTTTTTATTAAAGTTAATTTTAGTTTTATACCAGATAAATAATTCTTTCATTAGAAAGTAGAAATTTAGGTTTAAGCGAATAGGTTGATTTTGTTCAAACATTTTCCGCTAAATGTAGAAAGGTTCCCAGTGATGTAGGTATTAAAGTTAGAAAAAAATTAGAAGCTCTACTGTTGAAGAATGAAGGGTTCAAATCTTTAATGGCAGTAAAGAGTATTTTTGATGGTAAATCATCCAACGAAGTTGCATCTTGGCCATATACCTTACTACCCAAATTAAAATATTGTCCTATTACATCGGTAGATGTTGAGAGAAGCTTTTCTATATATAAACATATTTTTACCGGCAGAAGGCAAAGGTTTTTATTGGAAAACTTTGAAAAGTATTTAATCATAAATTCCTACTGGGTATACAATTTCAAATTAAAATGTTTTTATAATTCTGCTTTAATATAGGTATTTTACAAGGTATTTTATGTATTTGTTTTCCTTTCATTTTTCTTAAAATAAACCCTTTCTCTAAAACCAGTTTTGGTGTTTTTTTAAGGTATTTGCACATATAATATAAATGCATATTATTGCATATTTGGCCAAATAAATGCATATTATTGCATATTTTAAATAAAAATGATGCATATATATGCGCATATTTTGATTGAAATTAAATGCATATATTCTGCCCTTTAGTCATAAGCATTTTCATAATAAGAACTTGCATACTTCTCATTGGCAGCCTGTTCAGAAACGTGGAAAAATTAATTATTAAAATACAAGATCACGTGGCAATAATAGCCCTTTGGACCCACCCTAACGGTATGCCTATGGTTTTCCGAGGAATTTTATATTTGAACTTCATTATAAAACACATGGCAGCCTGTATAAAATCATATCAAAACGCATATTTTTCGAATAATTGAAAACTCAGTTTTTCACATGAAGAACCCAGGATGACTCTCTGATTCATACCTTATTATTGTGAGAATATGTGCCACGTAATGCCCTTTGAAAGGCATACTGAGTAAAATCACGTCCAAAAATCTGTCACTATCTCCCGGTCTAAAACATTATTTTCTTTCATGAAATCGGTGAAAAGTTTAGAACTAAAAGCTGTTCCTCTATCTGAAATAACTCGGAAGGGTCTGCTATACGTTTCAAAGTAATTTTTAGGGTGTTTTAAAACTTCCTCCGTTCCTGTTGATTTGCAAGGATAAAGTCTTATAAATTTAGTAAAAGTATCGATCACCGCAAATATGTGCTTGTTTTGTTTTGAAGACTTCTCAAGTGGGCCACAATGGTCAACGTGTATTGTATGAAATGGTGAAGTAGTTTTTTAGTATTATTTTCCATGTTTTTTTTTTGGAACATAAAACAAAAGTTTATCCTGATTTTTCCTATACACAATACCATTTCGTAACTCAAAGTTTTTACTCTCACTTTTTTCTAATTCCTCTTTTATTTTCAAAATATCTTGGTCTTGTGTTTGCTTTATACTTAAGTTCATCTCGAAGCTAGTCTCCTCAAGTACTAACACATGTGAAAAATGTCTACTAAGGGCATCTGCATGCTTCATTTTAGTATTATCGCGATGTTCTATTGTGTAATCATAATTTTGCAATATTAAAGACCAACGCATAATTTTAGGATTAATTTCTTTCTTTTTAAGTGCTAAGTTCAAGCTGTTACAATCTGTCACGATTTTAAAGGAAAGGCCCTGTAAATAAACTCTAAATCTGTTTAAACTATTGATTATTGCAAACATTTCTAACTCAAAACTATGCAGCTTAGATTCACTCTCCGTGGTGCGCCTGCTATAATAAAATACAGGGTGAAACAATTTGTCTTTCTGCTTCTTCAATAAAATACCACTATACCCGTGTGAGCTTGCATCGCAATGAAGTTGAGTATCTGCCAAAGGCGAGTAAAGAGCTAAAACTGGTTGGGAAATAAGAACATTCTTAATTTTGTTCAGGTCCAAAGATAAACACTGCATTTTTTCGTAAAAGGCTATATAAGGGACGTGCTAATTCGGCAAAGTTTGCGACAAATTTTTTAAAATAAGAAGCTAGACCAATAAAACTATGCAGTTCTTTTGTGTTCCTGGGTGTTGGGAAATTTTTGATAGCCTTAATGTGATCGTCACTTGGCTTGATATTTTCACCATCAATCACATAACCCAAATAAGTTATTTGTGTATTAAGAAACGAACATTTATCCAATCTTAAACCGAGTTTGTTTTCAACAAATCTGTCAAACACAACTTTCAAAATTTCTAGAGTTTCATCAATTGTTTCTGTCGCTATCATTATGTCGTCAATATAAATTAAAAGTTTTCCTTCAGTAATAAGATCTCTAAAAATTAAGTTAATATAATGGGTGAACACAGAAGGACTGTTCTTAAATCCAAAAGGAGCTTTCAAAAATTCGTATTGCCCCGTTGAAGTTACAAATGAAGTACGTTTTATGGAATTTGGTTCAATGTCTACGTGATGAAAAGCACTCTTAAGGTCTAATACGCTAAAATATTTCTTATCCTTCAATCTGTCGATTAAGTCATCAATAAACGGAAGGGGTTAATTATCTCTTGAACATATCTTATTCAAGTACCTAAAGTCTACACATAAGCGATATTCACCTGTTTTCTTTTTTGTAAGAACTATAGGGGAACTATATTCAGATTCACTTCTACGAATAACATGATTTTCTTCCATCTCATTAATAAGTTTCTCTACCGCTTTGTTCTCAGAGTAAGATAGTCGACGAGGTCTAAAGAAAAACGGTGTTTGTCCTGGTTGTACTAAAATTTTCATTTCATACTTAGTTTTAGGATATGGTGGTCGAACAGGTTTCACGTAAGAATCATTAAAAATTTCAATAAGTTTTTGTTTATGTTCGGGTGCTATGTTGGGATTAATTTCAAGGTTGGTTTCATCTTTGCTAACATAATCGATGCTTAAAATAGACGAAATTTCATTTGAAAGGGTTTCGCTACTTTTCACAGGTTCTATATTTAAGTTCTCTCCCTGAAGTATAAATTTCATTTTATCATTGCATAATAAATAACGACCTAATAAACAATCACAAGGTATTGCTATATCTTTTACAACATAAAGGTTTGAATTCAACGTAATATTAGCAATAGTAATTAAAATATTAATAAAACCCAAAATTTCCAAATCTTACTGATTAACTCCCTCATATTTACCATTATCAACACAATTTTGCATAACCAAGTTCTGCACAACAGACTTCCTAACCAAAGTTATAGCGCTACCTGGATCATAGACTGCTTCCGTCAAAACTCTGTGTCCTTGAGCTTCCCAGTACACTGGTATCAGGATTGGATTAACTGATTTTCGTTGCACTATTAGCGTTTGTTCTGGATGAGGTTCCCGCTTCACATTAGAATTGGTAGATGTAGATGTTGCTGAAGTAGACGCCATCTTTTTCTGAGGACAGTCAACCATCAGGTGACTTGTTGATCCACAGCCATAACAAGATCCTCTCTGACGAACAATTTTCGGACCCTGACTCAGCACATGTCCCCGTTGATTACAATTGAAGCATCTTCCGCCTTTTCCCCCATCATGTCTCACGAAATATGCTGTAGTACTTCCTTCCCTCTTGCCTTCAGGTTTCCTAGACTCAACCGTTTTGCCTTCACCTTCTTTCCTCTCCTTAATCCGAAGACGTCTGGCACTATCAATCTTCTCAAATGTTATAATGTCCTGGTATAATTCATCTTCATCCAAATGATCTCTTGAAATTATAAAGTTACTGAGTTCTTTCGACCACAAACCAATAATGATTTGTTCCTTTGTTTCGGGAAAAGAGAAATCTAATTCTCTACATAAGTGAGCTTTCTCATAAAAGTAAGCTGTAACACTCTCTTTTGGTTGCTGAACTCTGGTTTGCATCTTTTGCCACAACTCTGTCTTGCTTGTTTCGTACATAAATGATCTAGTAAAAGCAGCTTTAAATTGTGACCAGTTTTTTATGATATTTAGCCGGCTGAGCAACCAGGGTTTTGCGGCACCAACAACATTTGATATCGCCACTTGGAAAGTAACTGTTTCGGGCCAGTTATGAATCACTGCCGACGTTTCTAACTGTTGTAACCATTGCCTTGCTACTATAGGCTCTTTTTCTCCATTAAACGCAGAGATTACCTTCGTCATATCTGGTATCATGTTTACTGCAGTTGCTTCGGAAGGTTGAGCGATGGTTTGCTGTTGATTAAGCTTCAACATCTCCAACATTTCCTTATTTTGCTGCAGAAGGGCGTTAACGGTGTTGAGCAACATAGTCGAATCCACATTTCCATTTATCGGTGTATGTTGGTTTGGTGTTTGGTTCGGGGTTGGAACCATGTTTACAACTGGATTTACCTCTTGTTCTCGTCGCTCATTCTGATAAAATTCTTCAAAAGCACTGTTGTTCGCGCTAAAGACTGGATTAGCGTTGCTTCCATCCATATTACCATCGTGGTTGTGGTCCTAAACTTAAAGTCTACATAATCGGCGATTCTGGAGCACGTAAACACATAATATCACGGTGTCCATAATACACACGTAAATTTGTGTTGAATCCCGCTTCTGAGGTTGTAGGATGGGCCGTTTTCATAAAAATAATACTCGATTTCGTTGTTCAAACGTTCAGTGTTTATTGCATCAAAATTCTCTTAAGTTCTAATCACCTAACCTCACTATCTCTGACATTTCCGGTGTGCATAATAAGGCGCGAAATTTGAATTTTTGAATTCGTCTTACAATACGTTTATTTAACTGTCTTGCATCTAAACATAAACGGATTGTTCTATCTTTCTTTAGCATAGTCGTCATTGGTGTTATACAGGGTGATTCACCTAAGACCTCCGGGCTTAATATCTCAGCGAGGAAAAGATATATTTCCAATCTGAAAAAAGCTGCAGATAGAGCTTACGGAAGGCTTCGATTAAGGCATAAAATTAATTTTTCTGAAAGCAAATTGTAGATGGTGCTGCCATCGGAAGAAATTATTTGATGGCAAGAATTTTGGAATGCAACTTCTCTGAATCCTTGTTTATTTTTGAAGCTTTTTTGTCCTATAAATAAATTTCAAGAAATTATTAGTTTTTGAGATATCAAATAGTAAAGGTATGGTGATATCCAAAAGGAGCAAATTTTTAAAAGTTTAAAAATGAATTACTGTAATGAAACAGTGATTCACCATGTAACAATGCCTTTTTTATTACTCACAATAAGAAAAAACAATTAACTTGAAGATATTTATAACAGATTTTCGAAAATATTGCCATTTTCTGCAATGCACACCTCGAAATGACGTCTTAACTCCTGGTTGCACGATTGGCTAGTAGGCTGCATAAATCTTGTTGACTGAATCAGCCATATCTATGAGTTCTGCATAAACCGTTTCCTTCAAAAAACCCCACAGGGAGAAGCCTTTTTTATTATCCTTAGTTACAACCTATCCCCTAAGTAGGCTTTGTAAATAGAGGCAATACATTTAATAAACACTTAAACATTGCAGATGTCAAACCAGATTTATTTTCCACGAATCCAGAAGTGCATTATATATATTTTTTAAATGGTTCAATACACTAACTGAGAAAAATATGACATGTTAGTTGTTTATGGGGAATGTAGAGAGGATGCCACAGCAGCGGTAAGATTGTATAGGGAACGTTATCCAAACAGAAGCCAAAATAGGAATTTTAAAGGCATCTGGCAAGTCAAGTGTGCCATGGAATCCCTTTAAAACAGTTGAATTGTCAACAGGATCACTGAAACTGTTAGTGTGGAAAGATCTAATACAAAAATATACAGGGTGTCTTTCTCTGTGCCATCTCAAAATAATGAATTTTTTGTGGTCAAAAATCGAGTATTTCAAAACCCCCCACACACTATAAACAAACTAAGCCCAAAAATACAGAAGCCTGAGAGTCAGTGAGTCCATATGAGTTAAGGTGGCTGGTGTGCCACAATAGGAAACACACAGAAAATGTATTATCTTAGATAGTGACTTTATTGATAATGGTCCAACAATTTAAATTGTTTTTTATTTTGTTGGTTGGCATTTCGTAAAGAAATAAATTACATATGTGTTCATTAATATTTTTTCAATGATTCCAGAGCACTCTCGACCAGTATAAAGTTTAATAAAAATTCAGCATTTTGAGATTGCCCATAGAAAAAGACCCTGTACATTCTTTTATTGAATCTTTTGCACACCAACATTTTGAGTAGTTCTATTGATCATTCATCTGTTTTGATGGGGTTCCATGGCACACTTGACTCTCCAGATGCCTTTAAAATTCTTATTTTGCTCAACTTTGACACCCTGCAGAATAGAACTCCCTGTATATTTTTTGTTCAAATTTAATATGCAGGGGTTCTAGGGTGTCCCGATTAACGCTGTGGTGTCAGATTTTAAATAAAAAAAATCGATAATTTTGCACCAAAGTAAAAAGAGTTTTTTGTGACCTATCTTTATAAAAAAACGGCTAAAATCTGATGAAAAATAAAAATTTTACAAACGGGCCACACTGTATAACACCATAACACCTCTTGACTTCTCCCTTTGGGGTTTTTGAGGAAACTGGTTTAAGACGTTATTTCGAGGTGTGCATTGCAGAAAATGGCAATATTTGCGAAAATCTGTTATGAATATCTCCAAGTTAACTGTTTTTTTGTTATTTTGATTAATAAAATTTTTTCAAAAATATTATTGTCATTTCCGCATATAACTCTTCTAAATGAAACACAAAATTTAATCGTTTTTCCTTTAAATTTACAAGTTTTCTTATCCGGTTGGCTTCTGTTTGGATAACGTTCCCTATACAATCTTACCGCTGCTCTGGCATCCTCTCTACATTCCCTATAAACAACTAACATGTCGTATTTTTCTCAGTTAGTGTATTGAACCATTTTTAAAAAATATGTAATGCACTTCTGGATTCATGGAAAATAATTCTGGTTTGACATCTGCAATGCAAAGTGTTTATTAAATGTATTGCCTCTGTTTACAAAGCCTACTTAGGGGATAGGTCGTAACTAAGGATAATAAAAAAGGCTTCTTCCTGTGGGGTTTTTTGAAGGAAACGGTTTATGCAGAACTCATAGAGAATATATATAGAGAACAAGAATATATATAGAGAACAAGACTTATGCTAGATGTGCATCAATCAACCATCGCAGCCTACTAGCCAATCGTGCAACCAGGAGTTAAGACGTCATTTTGAGGTGTGCATTGCAGAAAATGGCAATATTGTTGAAAATCTGTTATGAATATCTTCAAGTTACCTGTTTTTTGTTATTGTGATTAATAAAAAAGGCTGTGTCACATGGTGAATCAGAAAAGGTGGTACATCATAGATTAGTAAAAGAAGCTGATAATCTGTCTATTATACAGGGTGAGCAATTTGGATTTAGGTCGATGCACAGCACAGAGCTTCAAGCCTGTAGATTGGTTGAAAACGTAACGAAATGTCTGCAAAAACAAAAAAGCGCACTAATTGTCTTACTGGATATAGCCAAAGCCTTTGATAAAGTGTGGCACTGGGGGCTGCTATATAAAATGCTCAGGGGGGGCTTCTCGGCTCCCATTGTCCGCTTTATCAAGGGCTTTCTTTTTGAAAGAAAATTCTGCGTTAGGGTCGAGAATAAAAATTCTAATTTTTATAATATACAGGCTGGCGTACTGCAAGGGTCGGTATTGGGTCCGGTCCTGTACTCAATTTACATCAGCGACTTAACGACATACCCGCAAACAAAAGTTTTCCTATACGCGGACGATGCAGCAATTCTGGCAACCAGTAAATCTCTCAGGTTAATTAAATCCTTCTAGCAGCATGCGGTGAACCTTGTTGCAGCCTACTTTTTAAGATGGAAAAATTAAAATTAACGAAAATAAAACCAAGGCCATTATTATCAGTAAGAAAAGACTATTACCGGTACTACAACCAATTAATCTCAATAACATCCCCGTAGAATGGAGCGATAAGGTTGTCTATTTAGGGTTAACTCTAGATAAGAGATTGACGTGCCATTCTCATATAGATAGTCGGATAAGAATGGCTAAGGAAGCTATCTCAAAATTATTTTCAATGTTGACAAGAGACTCGAAGCTAGATGTCCAAAACAAAATTTTAATTTACACTCAGGTGTTAAGACCCTCCTTGTTGTATGCGTGCGCCGCCTGGTGTTTCGCAGCAAAATCGCAAATAAACAGAGTTCAGGTTATACAAAATAGGTGTCTCCGTATGGCCGTAGGCGCGGAATGGTATGTATCAAATAGGACTATACACAACGACTTAAACATACCGACAGTGACTCAATACATAAGGACGCACGCGAGGAAAATATACGAGACTATTATACCCAATCACCCAAACAGACTACTCACGGACGCATGTACATATGAAATTGACCATAGACTACCTCACAAAAGACCTAGACATTTTATAGAAGCTAACGACGAAGATGAATGACACTGATGTAAACCCACAACAACAAATTTAACAGTAGTTTAGGTTATTTTAATATTTTAAATGTTTTAATTAATTAATCCCTAATTAATTAATTAATTAATACCCCTTATTACTATTTTAAATATTGTTAAAAAGCACACGCAAAAATTTCTGATAGGAGAATAACTCTCCAAGCACTGACCACCTACTTACATATATACTGTATATTATTACTTGGGGAACAGGGCGTTTTACACGCCGACCTTAATAGAACAAAAGTAAAAAACGGAAAACATGGTGAATCAGTGTTTCATTCAATGACGTCAGAACCTATAGATAGGTTTGTTTTGATAAACGCTTGACCCCCAGAACTAATCACAATCTAAGCGCTCCATTAAATTATTCTGAAAATGTCGCGAGATTGTCAGAAATTGTCCCTTTTTGTCGAGCCGTAGCGAACTTATTTCGACTCTGGGCTCGGAGGCTGGCATCGTTAGACCATCCCCCGAGTCTTCAGGTGAGGTTCCGATGCTTCCGGCGGCCCCAAACAAGAAAAAACATGCGATATCTAAGTATGATTCTGGAGGAACTATAACCGGGAATCACCGGGTGTATAGTTGGTTGATGGTTGACTTTCTGTCTTTGTTTGTAGCATGGATTTAGAGTAGTATGGATGTATTTAATGTTGCAGTCAAAATAAAGGGCATTTTAACAATGGGGCACCACGTCTATAGGTTTTGACGTCATTACTCTAATACATTTTTAAACTTTGCTCATTTTGGATATCACCTCAGAAAAATAATAAAAATAGACTAATAATTCAATACAATACAGACCCTGCCAAGATAAAACATGTTTAGTAACATTATTTGTCTGAGTTATTAATAGAAATCTAAAACAAAACAATGCAATTATTGCACCACTGCATAAATTTATCTTGTACCTACTTACGAAATAAATGTGCATGTAGTAAAAATTTGAACAGTTATCATTTAACAATAAATTTTACTGATTTTGTGAATTTACTGATCCTACTTGGTCTATAAATAATATCCTTAAAAAATTGTTTCTTCTGGCTAACGTGGCGACGTTGCACGAGCTCTTTGTGAACGATGCACATTTGCTTTATTATGCCCCAACAGCTGATTCAGAGTTCTTGTTTTTAAGCAGGAAAAATTGAAGACCTCGGTGCAAAAACCGGACAAGTCCACTTTTGGGTAAAATTGACTTTTTCCACTACATTTATGTATTAAAATATCGCCGATCGATTGGTGCAAGAATCAGCCAAGTCCAAAGCAGAATAACGTTGATATATAGCTTTAGGACTTGACCGCTCGCATTCTTGGGTGCAAGGACCAGACAAGTCCGGGAGTTTCTTTTTCATTTTCCCAAAACTTGTAAACTATGGACTTGTCCGGTTTTTGCACCGAGGTCTTCAATTATATTTACTCAAGCATGTCGTTGTGTAAAAAAATGTGTTTTTTATGTCCACTACCCACTTTTTTCAACTGTACCTACTACCTGTCTAAACTCTGTGTTCGCATACCTATATTTTGCTTCTTCTAGTAAATTCATTATGTGCATGGCCACACATAAGGTGGATGGCGGATCGGAGAGCAGGGCGGAAAGCGGAGAGTCAGCGGATTGTAACAGCTTTGAAAGGCGTATTGCGCAGAGAGGTTGGCAGTAAGGTGGAAATATTGAAAAGTCAAACTTCATAGAAACACTGTTACCCTCGTTCCCCTATATAAGAATGCAACGCTCTCTTTTCGAGGTTAAATACGTGCCAATACGCCGGAGAATATCAAACTTAATTGAACGCTCCGCTACCAGCGAGCAAACAAGCCTACTCTCCGCTCCCCTCTCCGCGGTATGTGTGGACACGATAGTAGGCTTCCTATTGTTTTGAAAGCTCCGCTACCATCTCCGGTCCGCCGTCCGCCTTATGTGTGGCCATGCACTAACAGAGTAATTGTGACTTCTTCTTTTTTGAAATCTACTTCGTACACAGATATTTTCATATTATTTCTATATGGAAAAGTTTAAAACAATTGTCATGTCTCTAGCTAATTATCGGCAAATGCACCCTATATAAATAACATCCCAACAATAACCTTCACCTTTACATTGCCACCCCTTGGACGTCAAATTGATGAGCTCTTTTTTAACTTTGATTTATTTGGGGCAAAATTAATACAAAAAAAAATACAAATTTACAAATTTAATAAGTACGGGTGTTTTTTCCTTTAATTAGATCAGTAGATCAAATTGGGGTATTGGTTTCAAATGTAAAAGGGATGATTGTTGGGATCTTAATCTGAAAAAAAAATTGTGCAACTGAATAGGTACAATGAAAAATCAAAATAACAGTTTCGCCCCAACATGCAAAATGTTCAAATATACGAATCTACCTTGGTCAATACAAAAGCTCTCCGCATTTACATCTATCTGTAGATACATATATCTGCAGGACAATGCTTTCTTGTTATGTAGCTAGAAATAGTGCCCAATCTGCACCTCGCCAATGTAATAAGTAATCCTCTCTACGACGATGCCACCTCACTCAGGCATGTCGATTAGTTTCTTCAATCACTTTCCCTTTTGTTTGATCATTTTACAAATCGTCAGTCATCTTCTTGACGTTGACACCCACTTGGCCAGGTCTCTCCCTTCCACTGTCAGCAGTCTTGTTTCTCTTTTCTTTTATAACCCCAATACAAATATGCACACCACATAACTTTTAGAGATGCGAAGGAAAGAACCTTCTCATTCTTGCTAAATAAATTCGCACAAATGTTTCCTACTCACATGAGCACACGCTTTCTCATGAGTACAAATGAGCACGAAAAGGAACATTCCCTTGAAAACTCTAAATATGCTCAAGCAGAAAACTAACATGTGAGCATAAAATGAATGTGTGAGCATGAAAGGAAGATGTGTCAACATTTTATGAATTTGGCAATGTCGTCTACATCTCTATGGCACTCCTGCTATTCTGGTATGTGTCTTCACCTCCATATTTGCCAAAAACGGAAACGGAGTTCACAAATATCATCACCTTACAAGTAAGATTTTGTACTGTTATTTTTCATGTATTTTTTATGTAAGAAATATTTGTTATTCTAAATCGGCCTACTTTGACGTTTTCTGATGTTCAGCATATTAGTTACTTTCTGGTAAAGGAATAGTAGTTTGTACAACAAGAGTCGTGCAACCATTATGATTTTACAAAGTGGCATCTTGAATTGCTACTTATTTTAACCCATTAACGCCTGAATTATGTATATTTTCAAATTTCGATATTTTTTCTTAAATAACTGTAAAAAATGACTCCCTGAAACAAAAATATTTTATTCCAAAAATATCTGAGTAGTACTTTTTGAAATATAGGCTGTTGCCATATGGTAACGCTAGGAACTTGTGAAGTCAAAGTGTCTAATTTTATAAGAAATCAAAAAGGTTTTGGCAGTTATTTGGAAAGCAATGAAACAGTGTAATATCGTCAAGTATATATTATTTTCAATAATATGCAATAGCAGATTATGCTATCGACAATGGAATGGCTGGAAATAGTCAATACACAAGGCTACATTACACTTCCAGCACATTGTTCTAATTATGGACTTGCATGTACTGCGCGCGCACCTTCTTTTTTTATGGCCTTCTGTATGCTGAACAAAGTGGTCAATTCTATCAAATCTAATATTATCTGAAATACGGCTATTATTTGAGGACTCTATTGATCATGCATGTCTTCCAGCACCTTTAGGACGAACTTGATACGCAAGTTGTTAGTTAGGGTGCACTGTGTTGGACTTCTATTTTCTCGAATTGTCCCAATGGCGGAATAGCCGCGAAATTGCAAAAAAGAAAATAGTGCTGGATTAGAAAAAAAATTATCCATATAGAAAGTATACCCCAACTGTCTTTTTCCTAGCGGAAGTTCATCTAACATTATCAGAAGTGGGCTAGCGGCTTTACCAAATAGAACATCATAGTCCGAATTCATTTTAGGACTCTTTCCCTGATAAAAATCAAAGTTTATTAGGTAGCCATCTTTAGTGTTTATAAACACTAAATCTGGAGCCTATAGGCTCCAGATTTTGTAGCCAAACCTGATTGGCTTGCCCCGAATAAACTGTTTGCAACTGTGCTTCCCATAATACTTTACCATACTTTCATCGTATGATAGGTTCAATTCTGGAACAAAATTGTGGATACATCGATCTTTTAGCATTTCAATCATTGGTCTAAGTTTCATCATTGTAAATTATATCTAGTGCTTGAGAAACTGAGAATCCTCTCCTGGAATTGAAAAATAAATATTTACTGAATGTAAGCGCCTAGCGTTGCCATATGGCAACAGTCATGTTTACGAATATGTAAGTCAGCTAGTTTTTAGTAAAATGTCTTTATATTTTGTCAATGAATACTCTAACGCATTCTATACATAAATATAAATCCAAAGTAACAAAAATATGTGACACATAAAAATAAACATACTTATCAAACCGAGGCTCCATTTTTTTCGATGATTTATTTGAATGGTATATTCTAGCACTGCTCACACTCTAACAATCAAATGTAAACTGAATTTGCCAGTACGAATGTATTCCAAACAGTAATGCGTCAGTAATAAGATTCCTACCATAAACGAAATAAAATCGCTGACAAGTTAGGACGCGTCGAAAAGATCACCTGTTGGACGTTGCCATATGGTAACGCAAGGCGCTAATGGGTTAAGATGGACACCAATTGACAGTTTGGGGGAGTCAGATAACTTCTCAGGGATGTAGGTACATTTTGTCAAATGGGGGGCGCACGGTCACAAATTTTCTAGGTCGAACAGTTTAAATTGATATGAATCGAAAATTTAAGTAACCTAATATGAGGAAAAATATTACTCAATACTAGAGGTTTAAAATTTACGGAAAAATTGATCTTCGGGAAAAAACCGTTTTTTTTTCCCGGAAAATTTGGAAAAAAACGGAAAAAACAATTTTTTTAATAATACATAATAAAAAAGAAATAAAATAAATATTTTTAAATAAAATAATTTATATAATATATAATAAAAAGTTAAAAAGAATTTATGTTTTTAGTTTTTTATTGTTGATCAATAAGTGTTTTGTTTATTTAATTTGTTTTAAATAAAGCATTACTATCAAAATATGTTATTTTTATACTCCTTGAGGTTTTTCGAGCAAAATACGTAGGTATATAAAAAATATAATTTGAGTGTTTTTTCAACTTTCTTTTTTTATTTTGTTTATTCGAATTTTATCTGAAATTTTCCAATTTTTCCTGTTTTTTTTTTCCGTGACGTTAAACCTCTACTCAAGACAAGTGGTGATATTTTATTTATTTGTTAACTATGGGCCGCTAATCGTTTGTGCAGTAACCAAGAAGCAGGCTCTTGTCTTTTATAGAAAAGTTATTAAGAAAATTATTGGTTTTTTTTTTACCAAAAAGGTTGTGGGGGAACTCAAAGTGGTCCATGTTAATAGGTAGTAACATAAAATTCAAAGTTTTGAACCACAATAAATCCAGTATAATAAGTATAAAGTAGAATACAATGACTAGTTTCTTTTTTGGATTTATTGTGGTTCAAGACTGAATTTTACCTTACTACCTATTGTTTTTTTTTTTGTTTCATGACAACAATTCATTTATTATCTTGTAACAACACCTATTACCCTTTACGTGTGATGGCGCAGCACTAGCCTTTGACCCTCATTCTCACTCTGTATTTATTTACTAGTATATTATTGTCATCGACACTACATCGATAAGACTCAGACAGAAGCTCGCTGCCAACTGATAGTGAATGTGCAAGCCAGTCGAAACAGCCATCATATTCTTGAGATATCCTTCGCACCTCTAGTAATTTTGATTTGCTTTAATGTTGAATCTTTGGCCCTTGCAAGATTGGTAGTTTTTTAAGTTATCTTGAAAACGGTACCTTTTATGAGAAAATTTCAAGAATACTTCTTTGTAGAGAAATAAACTCTGCATTGAGACAGGCTACCTACTTTACAGAAATAGTACACAAAAAAAGTTCTAGAAAAATTGTAACTGCAAGGTATGTGTAAATAGAGCCTTCTAATGGTCACAAATGTGACTATAACAAATCGTGCAAAATGTAGTTATAAGCTTGAGATTAAGATTCACTCATTTGAGATATGAAAAACAGGAAATTAGCTTTTCAACAAATTGCCAAAGGTACTTTGGAGTTCTGGCGTACTGCCGCTGCTGCGGTGGTTGGCTTGCTTCTTGTTGTGGTTGTGGTGGTCTCACAGTAACACTTGCCGTACTTACGGATATTTTAGGAGAATAGAAATAATTCCACATCTTTGGTAGCAATGTAATATAAATATATTTGCGATGAAAGCACTGGTGAAATATTACAAAACAAGTTGCCTGAGAGTGGTAGTTACAAAAACTAAAGTACAAATGGTTCGGACAACAGTTAAAGTTACAAAATGGTACTAATCTAATGTACTTATACTTGCTAGTACTTAAGAATTAATCTGAAATGATCTATTTAATTTTCTAAACATTATAAATCTTAATTCATAAACTCTGAATGTATACAAAAAATAGTAATAGATTATTCATAACGAAATATAAAATATCATCAACACAGGTAATCTTCAGATTCTGAACAGTCGTCTCTTCCGATATTACTTTTGTAATTCCGAGATAATTCGGTACCTGAGGCGTTTGTGACATCTATACTATATCCAAGTTACAGAGGCAGTGAATCAAAACATTGGCCACCACGTGGTCGCGATGTGACCTATTCTCTTATTGGTCTGGCCATTGTAAAATCTCAAGTGTTTAGGCGGTGAGTGAAATGCAGGGCCAACTCTTCCCTCAGTCAAGTTTCCTGCATAGGTAGGATCGTGTGCAGACTTGTTGCAGAATCTCATATATTAGTCCGACCCTGGTAATCGATAGCAATGCGGTCATGTGATTTTGTTTATATCTACTGCCTCTGTAACTTGGATAGACTATAGAAGGATATTAGAAAATGGAAATAGTTAATTGCTCTCAATATTTAAATATGAGGAAAATCAATCAATCAGTTCAGAAGTTATGGTCGAAAAACTGAAATTAGGGGTTATTTTAAAGGCCTATCTCTGCCTTAATCCGGACCTTTGTGTAAAAAGAAAAGACACAAGTTACTTTAATTTTGCTGTAGATTATGCTATGGTACATGCGGTATTTGTTTTTGAATAAACCTATATATGCAAAATATACAGGTTAATGAGAAAATGTTCGATAAGTTCTTCAGTACATTGTAACCAATCCCACAAAACAGTTAAAATCCATCTTGACCATTCTTCAAGATACGAAAAAGAAAATTTTATAATTAAACTCCTTTATCATTTTCTAATAAAATAAATTCTAAATATAGCTCATTAACGTTGTGTGTTGTCGATTTTTCATTTAAGTTTTGTACTAGTATCTTAGAATGGTCAAGGATTCGCTTGTAGGAAAGGAAGATACTAATTTCATTTATTATTAGCAGAGTATTTCTGCTTATGCCATCATCAGTACCAACCTGGAAAATGTGTAATGAGGATGTATTGTTATAAAATAATGTTGAGAAAATTTGAGGCAGATTATACAAGTAGAATAGTATTACTTATTTGTCAAGTATGCACAAGAAATCATAGAATACATACTCATTCTTAATAGAGGAAATCATATTTATATACATACATTTTAAATGTTAAAACAATAAAATCATCTAAGATCTAATAAAAACCTGGTTCTTCCATGCCCGGTGCCCAACAAAGATTTTTATTAGAATGGGTCTCATAATAGTTGAATACTTCGTTGTCTCCCCCACCACTTCCATACATGCGCGAATCGACTCGTAATGGAGTAATAAGTTTTCAATTTTAAAATAACATAATGTAGCAAAGTATTCAGCTGTTCAAAAACAAGCTCTACAATTACGATAATTTTATTGTTTTAACAATATGTGGAACTCCTAGCAATATTAAAACTTTGATCTAGAAAGTCATCTAAAACTACTCCCTATAACCCTACCACAGTTTAGAGGTTCATTCAGTGACTGGCTGACCTTTTCTGATGTTTTTACTTCGTATGAAAATTCACGTTTAAGTCATGTGCAAAGAAGTATTTACCTTCGTTCATGTAGTCACCTAATTCAATCATTAGAAACAACGAATATGGCAATTATTCTATAGCATGATGCATGTTAAAAGTCCATTATGAAAAGAAAAAACTAATTGTACATCAACACAAGAGATATTTTTGAATTACCTATTATCAAAGAGGAATCCCATTTTCGTCTTCGAAATTTGTTGAGACAATTTTAATGAAAATCTAGGAGCTCTTAAAGTGTTAGGGCAAAATACCCATGAATGGGATGCACTTTTAATTTATTTACTAAATACAAAATTAGCTCTTCTAACAAAGAATGGGAAAAGTCGGTAAGTGTAAAAGACTTTTCATTATAACTCTACGAAAACACCCTGTTTCAAGTTGATTTTTGGATAACGAAAGTGCTCTTTTCCTGCTCATCTTCATTTTCGGTGCACTTACACAAGAAAATAGTTTTCCCGTGCGCTAACCTCTCATTAAAATAACACTAAATTTAATTAGTAAACAAGAATGATATTCAGTGCAATGGAATAATATCATTTAATATAACTTAGTATTACATTCCTGGTTAAGTTTTAGCCTTAAACTTTTTAAAGCCTTTCGTTTTTTACTTTGAGAACTAACTATCTGACATGAAGGCAAAATTTTTTAAAAATTTAACCTCGCACAACCGTTTGGATATGAGATTAAATAATTCGTTTTCAGAAGTGAGTAAACAACGCTAGTTACCACACGCTAGTTTATAAACATCGACAACGCTGTAACGCTTTTATTAAAAATGTTTTCTCCAAACAAATCCCAAGAAATTCCTGAGCATCAAGCAACAAAAATAAGTGCCGAGTTATTACCAAAAAAGTCAGGAGTTAGATATGAGAGCAAGTACCAACAATTTTATGAATAGTGCAAACAAAAAAAGGTAAACAGCGTGAGTCACGACATTCTTGACCATGAAGTTGTCCACTTTATGTCAGCGATTTTTCGAAAACAAGCAATTTTTGAAGGATATGTCCTAAAAAATTCAAGGTGTTAACTGCAGACCAAGTTACTCAATTTATTCTTGCAGCCCCAGACGAAAAATGGTTACTATCAAAAGTAATTTTAATATTTGACATTTTTGGCCCAAACATACAAGATAACGGGCGTTTTTTGGTAGTGTTTCTAAAAGATGGCAAAAATCACAGTTTTACAGTTATAGACGAAGGATCCTTGTTTCAACCATGCAAATTGTATCGTAAAACTATGACCTGCAAACATGAAAAAGCAATAGATTATTTATTGCCTATAGCAATGGTAAATGTAACCAAAAACATTGCGGAATACCTGAATCTAAAAGATCCTACGGAATACACTGAGCATGGCCTAAGGCAATACCATCAGCATCTATGTTGGTTGAAGTTGGAGGAGATTTACTTACTCTAAAAAGACACGGAGGTTGGCGTTCTTAACCGGTTACATCGAAGAATTAATAAGCAGAAAAGTTGAAGTTTCTCGAAAATTGTTCAATAACTCAATCATAGCCAACACAGCACCAGAGGGCACGACTTCCCTTGTTCGTCTACGCCTCACACGGGAAACTGTCATGTGTGCACGGGAATAGCCTGTTTTCGAGATTTGTAATGAAATATACTATTCCCTCACTTACGGAACTGGCCAAATCGGATTCAGTTTTGTCTTTGAACGATGTTTTAATGACAGATCTGGTTATACAAAAAGTCTTGTTTTCAATCACAGAATAAGACATTCTGACTTGTCAGCACACAAAAACACCCTCTAATTGTACCCCTAACCACACTTTAACTAAACTAATCATACATTTTGAACATACACAAAATTTACAGGGCGGTATTCAAATGACACTAAACTCTATCAGATCCAAATATAGGATTATACATGGCAAAATGCAGTTAAGGCCATTATACATAAGTGTAATGTTTGCTTTAAGGCCAAGCCGAATTTTAACACCCCACTCATGGGAGACATTCCAAAATTGTTACTTACACCTGTACGCCCAGGAATAGACTTTGCAGGACCCATACTTATAAAGGATGGTACATTGCGTTCTAGAAAACTGGTAAAAACTTACATATGTATTTTGTTTGCTTCAAGACACGTGCTATACATACTGAGTTAGCGGGGGATTTAAGCACCTTAAAAACGATTCATTGTACGGAGAGGACTATGTCAAAATATTGACTCTGACCAATTTTATAGGGACAAATTCTGAATTAAAAAAGAAAATTGAACGACTTTGAGGGTCAGTGCAGTCACCTGATTTTGAAGATTATTTGTCTAAAAACAGAATACAAGGCATTATTCTGCCTCGAACTCCACACTGTGGTGGATTATGGGAGGCAGCCGACAAGTCCACTAAATTTCATTTAGTACAAATTTTAACTCGCATGTCTAACTTGTAAAGGTCTCCATACGGTGTTATGTCAAATAGAGGCAATACTGAAAGCTCGTCCCCCAAAAGCTGCATCCCTTATCATCTGGAAATTTTCGTTGTATCATTATTGGGACATGCTATTGTCTCCTTATCGCCCGGAGTCTTGCAGGTGAAAGGTAACATGCCAAACTTGAGAAGAAAAAACATAAAAAAATATGATTTTGAAAAATTAGGACCGAAAGATTATGATTTATTATTATTGTCCATACTAGATGAAAGCAGTGATGTGTAAATTGATTAACAAGAAGAGAAAATGAAGGCATTTTGGTGAAAATGCCTAAAATATACCTACAACGAAGACAAAATAATAGTATTTGCCCCCCTCCCCCGCACAAGCATGTGGTTGCTTCTGGGGTACTCCCAGTTTGGAGTATTGTGAGGGTGAGAATTATTATTATTATTATTATTATAATTGGAATCGCACTATGCATGTGAAGTGCACACCAGATAGACCAGGGCTTTACACCTCATCTAATGACCCAAATGACTTATTACCCCTCATGCCCAGTCACTTCTTAATCGGTGATGCTGTGATTGCATTACCAGAAAGAGACATTAGTCATCTGCCATTAAACAGAGTCACTAATAATGAAATACTCAAAAAACTTGTCCAGCACTTCTGGAGGCGCTGGTCATCTGAGTATTTAAGTTCTTTGCAACTCAGAACTAAATCGAATACAGGGAATGAAAGCTATCTACCAAATCCAACATTCGTCCTTGAAAAGTACAAACCCAACCAGTGGTTCTTCAAGTTAGATGAGAGGTTACAGTACCTCCCAACATCGCTCCTCCGAACTGAATGAGGTAGTACAGCACTTGTTGGAACTAGAAAATACAAGACTACAAGCCTTGAAAAAGCAACACAACACAGTTTTCAAACAAGAAAAGTTGCACCACGACTACGAACTACTAATTAACATTGTAGGGCTTTGATTTTTATTGTTAATTGTGTACTGTGTTCAACAAATAAATCTTAAAGTTATAAATTACTGTTGTAAGATCATGAGTTTATTATTATACGAGTAATATTAATGACAAACAAAACATAACAATTATCACAAAGAACTGACGGTAGATCTAGTAGATCTATTGTTTTTAGCAACCTTTTTCAAAATTAATTGTACTTTTCTCCTGAATGTTTTTTTTTATTTTTCGCCATAAATTTATCCTTATATTAATCGATTTAACTAATTTTCACAGCATCTTAGTTTGAGACCAAGCAAGGACGATCCCCAGAATATCAACTTTTAACTCGAAATTTCTTTGTAATTTGCTGTTTTATATCGCTAGCTTTATCATTCTATTAATTTTTTATTACCAAATGTCGATAATACTGTCTTTAAAATTTTGTTGTGTTTGATGCAATGTTGATGTACCGCCAAGCATTTAGGATATATGTAAATTTATTTACACTAAATGTTCCTGTACTAAATTGATGCCAACATAATACTAAATTAAAATATCATCCAACTATTTGATGTATCTAACCAAAATTCACCACTTTTTATTAATAAAATCAATTAATTAAAATGAAAGGTACATTGTTCTGCAAAAGTCTTGAATTTTAGTTAGATACATGAAATAGTTTGACGATATTTTATCATTATTTTGGTAACAATTTGGTACCAGAAAATTTAATGTAAATACATTTCTATCCTAAATATTTGAAGGTACATCAACGTTGCATCAAACATGACAATATATTCTTATTGATATTTAGTAATAAAAAGTTTGTAGCATTTGCAAATTCCTACCTCTTGCAGAAATGTAAGTTGATCAGGTGATGCCACCTAGCGGTAATGGTAAGAAGTGGTCTTCCGCCCATCTTCGCAAAACGCTATTAGCAGGCCGTTCGCGAGCGTTTTCTTTAGCACCTTCCCGTTCTTGCTTGGCGTTTTCCGCTAGACACGTACAGATGGCGCTCAGTTTTCGCGTTACCACCAAAACAGAACGGTTGTTGTTTTGTTTTTGTTGATTTTTTATTTATTCCGGCGATGAAGACAAGGGCAAAGAATTTCGGCACGAATTTGATATTTTAAAGTAACTTTTCAACGAAGTTCAATGTTGATCTTAGTGGAGATCATGTCGAAAGTAAATGGCCAGTGATTTGTAAAATGCCTGTGGATGGATATACTCCCTTTAACCATGTTTTCTGACCCCTGTCATCCTACAGCTAATTTCGTAAGTTATGCCGTCATTCTGTTAGTTTTCATTGATATTTTTCAATGTATATCTTTATTAGGTTAAAAAATAACTACTTCCATAAATTTTTGCTGTGTCCTGTGAAGCCTATTTGACTCCTTTTCTTTGGGTTATTTATTTAAAAAGGATTCCCACTCAATAGTGGTGAGTATACTCTTTGATTTTTGAAGAAAAGAGGAAAAACGGGTAATTTTGTATAGAGAATTCCTGGGAGCCTCTGAATTTCTCAGAGCTTGTGAAATTTCCTGGAGCTTGTGAAATTTCCGGGAGCTTGTGAATTTCTCGAAGTTTGCTGTCATGATGTTAGATTTTGGACAACAAGGAAAATACATGCAGAAATAACCACGCGTGTTCGTTAGTCAACTAGAGAATACTGGGAACGTCTGCCTCAAGTATGGTCATGGAATTTATTTGATCGTATGTAGTGATTTGCAACATCTTAGTGGGATCATCTACGTTTATTTTGTTTTTATTTATTTAATTTACTTTCATCATGTTAAATGGTACTATTATTGTTGCTAAATAAACGTTATTATTATTATTATTATTATCTGGGCGTTGTCTACGTGGCTGAGGTAGGATCAACCCTTATCTATATTCAGTTTATTTGACTTGTGATTCTCCTAATTTTATATCAGTGATTTTACGATTTGACGTATATGAACTTTGTGATGATTTTTGCAGTTTAAATTTAACCTTAAAATTATAATTGCCCATAGTCGTGAAATGGTAATTGTAAACGAAGAGTTTCGAAACCGTTTCGTATATACAAACATGTAACCTAAAATTTGGTTTTAAATCTAATTAAATTTTGGAAATAAGTCGGTCGTTTTGACAGTTACATTATAAGCAAATAGTTGCTTCACAGTAAATGTTATCTTTTGGAAAACTAATAAATGTTTCTATGCATTTGTGATTTTTATTTGTGAGAAACAAGGCAAGGTTTGAATAAAGGACTAATCTAGACCTTTCTCTTTCATTCATTTTTAGTACAGGGTATACGGAGATTCAGGTTTTTTTATTAACAATCTTTACTTCCATTTCCTACTTTAAGAAGTAATCTTTATATAAGAAAAATTTCAAAAGTAGGTGGCGCCCTATTTCCAACTAAAAATAAATAAATAAATATATGTATATAAATTTTAACGAACCTGCAAATAACTCAGCTCTCCTCTAACCCTGAGTAGCACACCTCAATTTTATTGGAGTGACTTTATCGCCAGAAGTTAATAAAATGATAAAAGATAAAGGTCAGACAAATAAATACCTGCCAAGATAAAAAAAAAAGTTTAGTAACATTATTTGTCTGAGTTAGTAACAGAAATCTAAAACAAAACAATGCAATGATTGCACCATTGCCAAACTTCTTCTTAAATTTATCTTGGACTTACGAAATAAATGTATAAGCAACATTAAAAAACATCAATTTGGAACAATTAGTTGATATCTACACTCTACATATAGTAAAAATTTTGACAGTTATCATTTAACAATAAATGTTACTGGTTTTTGTGAATTTACTGAACCTACTTGGTCTATAAATAATATCCTTAATAAATTGCTTATTCTGGCTAACTAGCACGAGCTCTTTATGATTGATGCGCATTTGCTTTATTATGCCCCAATAGCTGATCCAGAGTTCGTTGAGATTTGCCGGCTTGCGTTGATGTGTTTCTTGTTTTTTTTTTTAAGGATATTATGGGGATAAAAGACATATAGTTAAATTAGTAATTAGTGAATTAGTGTAGTTTTAAAAACGACAGGAAGAGTAAAGCGTTAGATTTGTGGCATAGGAAACGTAACCTCTGGTTATCATATGATGCAGGAAAAACACTCTTCCAAGAGAATGCTTAAATTTGGCACACTTGTGTACAATTAGAAGAAACAACTTTTTCAAGTAAAACTTTTTGAAATTAAAATAAGTCCATTTTTAGCGTTTTTATTTTTAAACTACATTTTTGACAGACCATATTTTTTAAAGCAAAAGGTAATCCCAAAGTTAAATTTTAAAATAAATAATTAATAAAGATGATGCAAACTTTTTGGAGGACACTGTATATTATTTCCTTTAAATTACAATCTCTTCTATAATTTCTTGTGCAGAGCTGACACTAAGTAGTGGTGGTTATATTTATACAGGGTGTCCCACGTTTTTTGATCAGGAATTTGACATGTAGAAAAACTCATTGTAAGGTGGGTTGCTCGTATAAACATAGGTCCTAAACTTCTTCATTTCTGAGATACAGGGCGTTGTAGTTCTCATTTTGAAATTGAATTATAACAGTATCTCCCAAAATAATCGAGCTGGTGAACTTCAATTTGGCACTGCTGAGTTTTTGGGCATGGAGAATTAGCTGAAAATGTCAATTTCTACATATCTCAAAGAGGATGCCACTTGCACCATTTTCGGATCATTGTTTTACTCGTAACTTTTTTGGTGTTATCTTTTTGGTCTTGCAGGTCCACCATTTTAGTGCATCTTTTCATTCTGCAACAAAAAGATACTCTTGTTTCATAAGAATAAAATAAACCGTTTGGGCTGAAATTGCCAAACATGTCCCAAAACACGTGTTAACTTCAACATTCGAAACATAAAATCTTCACCTACCCCTTTTAAATGTTACAGATCAACTGTACATTCAAAATGAAGAAAAAAATGCCAAATGGACATTGGTCAAAACACTAATGGTTTTCTTGAAATAGGGTGTCCAAATTTTGACAAATTTAATCCTTTCCGTTTTGAAAGCAAATAATTTTTGGTTCATTGTTCATAGGGATTTTTTTCTCACTTTAAATGGTACAGTTGATCTGTAGCATTTCAAAGTGGTAGGTGAAAATTTTATGTTTATATTTTGATTCAACAGGTGTTTTGGGGCACGTTTTGGCAAATTTTTACTCGAACAGTTTATTTTATTGTTATGAAACAAAATTACACTTTTGTTGCAAATGAAAAGATGCACTAAAATGATGGACCTGCAAGACCAAAAAGATATCCTCAAAAAAGTTAAGAGTAAAAGCACCACCCAAAAATAGCACAACTGGCGCCCTTTCTTAGATATATAGGAATTGTTATTTCCAGCTTATTCTCCATCCCCAAAAACACAGCAGTACCAAATTTCAGTTCAGCAGATTGATTATTTTGGGAGATATTGCCATAATTCAATTTTCAAAAGAGAACTACAGCACCCTGTATCTCAGAAATAAAGAACTTTAGGACTTATGTTTATATGAGCAACCCGCCTTACAATGAGTTTTTCAACAACATGTCAAAGTCCTGATCAAAAAACCTGGGACACCCCTGTATATAATCTTCCTCAAATTGTCTCAACATTACTTCGAACATACAACAATACATTCTCAATATGTATTTTCCAGGTTGGCACTGATGATGGTGTAAGCCAAAAGTACTATTCTAATTCTAATGAATAATACATGAACCCTTTCGGGACTGCGGCCGCTTCAGGATCACATCGGAAAGCGCATGCGTGTATGTATGGTTCCGGTCTTTAATTGCAAAACAGCTATTACATAATTACAGATATTTTCACAATATAAATCATTTTTTGCATGCGTCCGCCTCCAAATGAGCTTGTGTTCGAATTTACTGATGTAATTAGGTGTGCCAGCGAGTTTTTTTTTACGAGAAGGACTATCCAACTACAATAACATTAATTATGGGCATGACCAATGCAAAGAGTTCCAAAGTATCCCTAGTCAACGCGTGTCCAATCAGTTCCAGTCCTTTCTCATGCCTCCCTACTAGCGCTTTTAGTCTGTTTCGGTCCCACTGACCCAACATTTATCTGCGTGTTCATTGTGGTCCGGTCCCGAAAGGGTTAAAGTAACTTTGCACATAATTATAATAATAATTATCACCCTCACAATTCTCCAAACTAGGAGTACCCCAGAAGCAACCACATGCTTGTGCGGGGGAGGGGGGCAATTACTATTATTTTGTCTTCATTGCCATTTGTGCCTAGGGCCGACTTTTTTCCCGATATAACTAGGATAGCATTCGCTCAAGTTCTACGGAAAACCCTAGAAAACCGTAGTAATCCCATCGAGTGTAGGACAATTAGTAAATTACACGGATAAAGCTATTTAGGAGCAACACCGTGAACCAGCGCTCTTGGCCATAGCGGTGTTTTTCTTTAAAGACATGTGCATGCGCCTGCCTCGACATCGGTTTGAACCAAGGTCAATCGAAGGCAGAAAAACATGCAGTCTAAAAAGTCAGCGCCGGTACGAGCGACGCCCCCGCGGATATATAATATCTTCCTTTCCTACATTATTCATAATATATGCATACAGAGGTAGTAATTTATTTAAGGATTTGTTCAACTGTTTTTCTAAGGCTTCCCTCTAGGGTCCCTGCAGAGCTTAGATCATTTTCCAGTTATTCTGTATGTTAAAAACATCAAACAATCTTTGCAGGATGTTAAGTATGTATTTACTATTACAGCAACCAGATCCGACAACTTCTATTCAATTTCCCACCAGATCAACTCACCAGCACAGGTCAGCTATTCTGGTCTGGACCAAAACGCTGTCCTGAAGCACTAACATTTAATGTTAACGAACCCCTCCACTTAGATTATGTCGCTGCAGCTGCCAATTTGAAAGCACAGGTGTATGGTTTGCCTACCAACAGGGATCGAGCCTACATTGCAGATGTTGTGTCTAAAGTTGAAGTACGTATTACAAGAATGTTACTATTCTCCAATTGAAATTAATATGAAGACACCAAGAATTTATTTTATTTATTATATAACAGGTACCCCAGTTCACTCCTAGATCAGGAGTAAGAATCGCTGTCACAGATTCTCAGATGCAGATGAATGGTAATAATGTGGACTTAGATCGTCTCACGCAATTAAAGAACGAACTTCCATCTATGGAGGAATTAAATGGGCTCATACTCACGCCCTTGGAGTTCGAAAAAGACGATGACAGTAATTTTCATATGGACTTTATTGTTGCCGCATCCAACCTTCGTGCGGCTAACTACAAAATCCCACCAGCTGACAGGCATAAATCAAAATTGATTGCAGGTAAGATCATGTCCACTGATTATTTTGGTAATAAAAATAATTAACCATTACTGTTCGTGGTTAACTACCTAATATGATTCAATGGTGACTTAGTGCTGTATTTTTCATTTTAGGCAAAATTATCCCTGCTATTGCCACTACAACTTCTGTAGTTGCGGGACTTGTCACCCTGGAACTATTCAAATTGGCTCGGTCGATGAAAAATCTTGAACCCTTCAAGAATGGTTTTGTCAACTTGGCTTTACCATTCTTTGGTTTCTCCGAACCCATTGCTGCCCCCAAGTTGGAGTACTGCGGAAAAGA
Source organism: Pseudeuparius sepicola (assembly GCA_963920635.1). NCBI lineage: Eukaryota > Metazoa > Arthropoda > Insecta > Coleoptera > Anthribidae > Pseudeuparius > Pseudeuparius sepicola. The sequence goes on along the minus strand of OY987302.1, from coordinate 25,630,134 downwards.
GTGGACCCTTTGGGATCGTTTCGAGGTGCAAGGTGAGATGACACTGTCTGAATTCCTTGCATACTTCAAAGAAAAACATGGCCTAGAAATCACGATGCTATCACAGGGAGTGTGCATGTTGTATTCGTTCTTCATGCCAAAGGCTAAGGCACAAGAGAGGTTAGGTCTGACCATGTCTGAGGTTGTTAAGAGGGTGTCCAAAAAGAAAATTGAGTCCCACATTAAAGCTCTTGTATTCGAACTATGCTGCAATGATGATGATGGCAATGATGTTGAAGTCCCTTATGTAAAATACAATTTGTGTTGAGGATTCTTAGAATGCACTCTATACCTAGAGAAACAAACAGTGACTGCACTATTTCTTTTTTCTATTGAGATTCAGGTCAGTGATAAATCCTCATTGTGGCATAAAAATTGGCAATTAGTCACGGTCACATATTTAAATTATAATTTGTTCCTATAGATTTGAAATATCATTTTTGTACTATGGCGGATGAGCATCTAAATAAGCTAATGCAATATAATAATAGCATGTCGTGTATCGCTGGTATTTTTAATAAGACTAGGGTAGATATTGCAGTATAATAGTTATTATTTTTCTTAAATGTGTGAAACTTAATAAAAATGTTTTGAACATGCAATAATTCTCGACTTTTATTTTTTTTTTTATTTGACTTGGGAACCGTGGGTGAAAAGCAATTTGGCGGCCATTTTGAACCCCAAATAAATCAAATATTTTTAAATGGTCTATATGGGATTGTTCTCATGATACTAATGTAAGAGTTACTGTGATTTCATTTCCCTCCGATAGACTTCACATGGTCACTGATGTCTCAGGACAAAAATGTGTGCTTTTACACTTTTTTTACTAGAGCCACTCAAAAATTTTCAAAATAAGCATAATAACGTTACACAGTATGTACAGAAGACATTAACCCAACTAGTAAATTTATTTGCTATACTATATCCAATACAGACTCGTCCTGTCCAGGGAGCTTCTGCGTCTGCCTAGGACAGAATTAAAGGGAGTGGTGAGGGTCCTCACTGGGCACTGCTGCCTGGCTCGCCATCTGCACCTTATAGGGGTGGGAGGGGAGTCGGAGTGCAGATGGTGTCTGGAGGATGAGGAGACACCACACCACTTGGTTACTGAATGCCCTGCACTTGACAGGGTGAGATTCGAGTCCTTCGGCTCAGCCAAGCTGAGCGCAGAGGATGTGTATGGTGTCAGGGTGGGTGAGCTGCGGGCCTTCATTAAGAGGGCCGGCTTGCTGGCCGCCGTGTGACGCTGGCCGTGGGGGCACAACGGGCCCACTGTGGCCTACGTGCCGGGCCGATTTAAGGCGGCCGCCCCCTGCACTGGATAGGATAGGATCCAATACAGAGGCGGTGAATCAAAACATTGGCCACCACGTGGTCGCGATGTGACCTATTCTCTTATTGGTCTGGCCGTTAAAATCTCAAGTGTTTAGGCAGCGAGTGGAATGCAGGGCCGACTCTTCTCTCGGTCGAGTTTCCTGCATAGGTAGGATCGCGCGCAGACTTGTTGCAGAATCTCATATATATTAGTCCGACCCTGGTAATCGATCGCAATGCGGTCATGTGACTTTGTTTATATCTACTGCTTCTGTAACTTGGATAGACTATAATGAGTCCATGTTTTTTTACCACCTTAAATCTCGTGATATTCACGCTGGGAAATTGCACTACCTACAGCGTCCAAATTTTGCAAATTCACTCAATAGTCATTTGAGAAATATAGGAAATACCGTCCACCGACTTTATTATTGTCACTTTCAAATGGGAAGCTACATATCTTGGAAACATCTCTCTTCATAGTCATACCATTCACTAAGACGCTAACAACACATATGATGCCATCGTTTCCAGGGCGAAGGACCTTTCCAATTTACCATTTGAGAGGAGGAGCATTTTCCTCTTTGATCAAGGCTAGTACTATTGACTGACGCATTAATAAAAACTGCTTGTTATCACATCTGACACTTTTTTGGCTCACGATAAGCTTTCCGGAGACAAAATACGTTTTAAAATACATTGTTAGCCTTCAGCTTAGCGAATAAATGATATACATAAGTTTCCCAAGACAAAGTAGTGTCCAGGTAAACTACTAGAAATTTAACTTCACTGTAGGAAATCATATTTGATGTACACTTACAAAGGCTGAAAGTAATGTTCTGAGTTTTGGAAGAATTTAAAGGAAGCCTATTTGCAACAAACCAATCTTGAAGTTAATAATAATAATAATAATTCTCACCCTCACAATACTCCAAACTAGGAGTACCCCAGAAGCAACCACATGCTTGTGCGGGGGAGGGGGCAATTACTATTATTTCGTCTTCGTTGCCATTTGCGGCTAGGGCCGACTTTTTTCCCCGATAAAACTAGGATACCATTCGCTCAAGTACTACGGAAAACCCTAGAAAACCGTAGTAATCCCAGTGAGTGTAGGACAATTAGTAAATCACACGGATAAAGCTATTTAGGAGCAATACCGTGAACCCACATTTGTCCAGCGCTCTTGGCCATAGCGGTGTTTTTCTTTAAAGACATTATGTGCTTATGCCTGCCTCGACATCGGTTCGAACCAAGGTCGATCGAAGGCCAAAAAACATGCAGTCTAAAAAGTCAGTGCCGGTATGAGCGACGCCACCGCGGCCCCAATATAATATAACTATTAAACTCATTGCTGCTTAAGTCACTAGGCAAGAAACTTTTAAAATTATGTGGTATCATCAGCAAAGAGTATGATTTCTCCATCAGTTTCCAGGGATCGCCAGTAAATCAAATCAATGATATATATTTAAAAAATTATAGGCCCAAGAACTGAGCCTTGTGGTATGCCATAGGTGAGTTAAGTTGTGGAAGTTGGGCCATTTCTTAGACCAACAAATTGGGAGTGATCCGAAAGGTGTGAGTTAAATAACTTTATAGCACTATCTTGAAAATGATAGTATAACTTTTCCAGAAATATATCATGAGAAATACAGTAAAAAGCCTTGGTTTAGTCTAAGAAGGCAGCCCAGGGTGGTACCTTTGCGATTTTGAAAACCGAATTGATTTGTACCAAATAATTTGTTTTCCTCAAAATATGTTTTTAATTGTATTTTCAGGAAGTGCTTGAAAACTTTGGATGTGATTGGTAAAACAGAATTGGGTCGATAGTTGGCGCAATCACCAAGGGAAATTGCAAATTGCAAATTGGAATTAATTTTGCTTTCATTAGAACCAGTGGAAATGTATTTTCGGATATACGAGTAGCCTGATTAATTCAGTGAATGGAATAATTATAAGATTTCTATTATTTTCGTATTAATTTCATAACTGTCTTTACTTTTTTATTTTTCAAACTAGAGAATGAATTTCGCACTTCATTAAAAGACACGTTCACGAATTCAAATGTGCTGTTCACTGGAAGATTCTTTAAGAATTCTGTGAAGTCTACATTGCTCAAGGGAATGCTCTCAACAGTATTCTTTGCAACAGATGCAAAAAAATATTCAAATCCTTTGTAGAGACTGATGTAGGTAGATCAACCATGTTTGTGGGCTTGTTTTTAATTAAGTGCCACATTACGTTACCGAGAATTGAGAAATTTTGCCTTAGCTTCTGTACGTCGTGAAAAGAGTGCATACTTAGAACATATGCGTAAGCAAAACAACACTTTGTCACTTTATAAAAGCCTAAAAAATATGAATATATGTCATACTGCCTCTCAAGACATTCCAAGCAGAATTCTGCGGAAATTAGTAAATATTTTATATCTGTTTTTGAAGATAATACTCAAAATTGTATGGATTCAATTAATTTCTTTTGTTATCATAAATTCAATCTGTCCATCAGTTTTAGCTTTGGCATGTCAAATGAGGTTGACATTAGGACCTTTCTCAAACAAATTAAATCAATGGTATACGCGACTGAATTTAAGATGCTAACGCCCCGACGGGACTATGCGAACTAATATATGGGCCATCGTCACCATGTGAACGGTGTTAACCTTAGCTCTACACTGCGTTGTTCTTTGTTCATAGACTAGTTTAGCATTGAGCTTATATTCAACGGCGTATTACTCTAGAAATGCTTTGTTTGTGTTTTCCTGTCATAGGTAAGTACATCACCCATCTTATAAATAGCTGTCTTAAGGTTAGATATTTTCCCAGGAGTTGGAAAGAAGCATTGGTTGTACCGCTCCCTAAGACCAAGGTTAGTGGAGAGTAGGTTGTACGGTAACTCGGGTGAGGCGAGCGGGGAGGGGAAGGCTGTGACGTCACATGTGGATAAAATGGATACATTGCTATGAGTTTACATGCATTCAGAGGGTTTAGCGTTCTCTGGTTTTAGCTCACTTAAATAACCTCGATTTTAGCTTGTTTGTGTGTGTGGCGATTTTTAAACTATCTTTGGACAGTTTTATAGATATTATATTTTTATCGTGTATTACCTTAATTAAAACATAAAAATCGTGCAGGTGTATTGTAAAACATATAATTATATATTATTATCCTGATATTTAGCTCTTTACTAACCTTGCTGGCGTACAAGCCACGTACAAGCTAATATATGCGCACGATATCCATATGTGACGTCATCGCATGAACCGAAAAGTTACCGTTCAACCTACTCTCCATAAACCTTGCCCTAAGACCGCCAATCCAACATCTTTAACGGGCTTGCGTCCAGTAAGTTTGTTGCCATTGATATCCAAAGCCTTGGAAAAAGTGTTCTACCAAACAACTACTTGGTTAAAAATAGTATATTACAAACCAGAGCATATATATGCTCTGTTACAAACATCCCAGTCGGGTTTTAGGGAGGGGCAAAGCACTGCTACTGCTTTGGGTTTGCTAGACTTTTCCAAGGCGTTCAACTCTATCAACACAAATTATTGCTGGCCAAATGTACATATATTATGGATTATGTAAGAAGTCGATCATGTTCCTGCAAAGCTACATTACTCATCGTATGCAAAGAGTGCGAAGGCCCCGAGTGACTAAATTGCTGGAAAGGGCAGAGGCCAGAAAAAGATAGGAAGAAGAAGAAGAATAGCCTTTCTGTCTATATACCTGAAGTTTTGTTTACTTCTTTTTCTTGGTGTATGATTTTTTTGCAAGCTTTTATTTTTTTGTTGTGATTTAGATTTTGCGGGAGATTTTGTATCATTTTCATGTGCGTGAAGCTAGCTCCTAACTACGACCTGGCTCCCCCTCATATACCAACTCATATGCATCCTAAAATTTTACAGAGGACCAGTAAAGTAGTGCTTTTTAGAAGCTGTCTTCACTTTTTTCATGTGCATGAAGCTAGCTGCTAACTACGATCTGGCCATAGAGATCATATATATATAGGTAGAGAGCTGAACAAGTCCTTTTTATGGCAAATTGTGGATCTGCGCATGGGCCTATGGAACATACGCATTAGATCTTCAGACCGCGCAATTCAAAGCAGTGGTTGTTTTTCTGAATTACTATCTCCTTACAAACTTGTATATTGATAATAAATTAAGCTCACCTCAACGTCGATTGGTCAAGACTTCTATAACTACAACTATTTCATTTATACTTGTAAAACTAGTTTCGTCCAACTACTAGAGTTTGTTTCACTGATGCTAGAACTTGACTTGTTTTCATCTACCTTATTTATTACTTTAACATTAAAACAAATAAGCTACTACTAGTTTCTTACACCACAATCATGTTAATATACTTACTTAAATGATGGTTTAGGTGATTTTAATAGAAGAGTTGGTACCGCATTTTCAATTAGCTGCGTTTTGACTCGTTTCGTTTTTAAACACTGGTGTAAAATGAGCAGAACATATTCGAGATGATCACTTAATCAGATAAAACACTCAAACAACTAAAACGCGAAGAAACTATTAATAATTAGCTGAAAATCGAAAAAATTATACCACAAAGCGTCTATGATGCAAACAACGGTAGGTTATACTTAGTTTGTCGCTGTCAAATGGCTGTCAAAGAGTGTCAAGTTTCACAAAACACTACCTCAAATTGCAAATGCGCGTGTCCACTGGGCCTATTTATTACCATTTTTACTATTTTATGATTTTAAATTCGTCGAAGATTTTCCGCGCATCCTATGTATAAAAAACATCGTCCAGCACTCTAAAAATATACAGGGTGTTTCATCTTAAATGCGAACACCCCCGTAAAATTTCCGATTTTACCTGGTTTTTTTTGTAAAAATAGGCCACAAAAACTTTACGTTGGTGCAAAATTTCAGTTCGTAATGTCAATTTTCAAGACCTACTGTGAATTTTTTTCTAGTAAAAAATTAAGAAAATCATCATTATTTAAAATCTGACAACACAGAGTTAATCGGGACACCCCAAATCCCCCATATTCCAAATTTGAACAAAAAGTATACAGGGAGTTATATTCTACAGAGTGCCAAAGTTGAGCAAAATGGGAATTTTAAAGGCATCTGGCAAGTCAAGTGTGCCATGGAATCCGTTCAAAACAGTTGAATGATCAACAGGACCACTCAAAGTGTTGGTGTGCAAAGATTCAATACAAAAATGTACAGGATATTTTTCTCTGGGTCATCTTAAAATGCTGAATTTTTATGAAACTTTATATGGGTCAAAAATGCTCTGGAATTTTTGAAAAATATTAATAAACAAAAGAGTAGGTAATTTATTTTTTACAAATGCTAACCAACAAATAAAAAAGAATATAAATTACTGGACCCTTCTCAACAAAAACACCATCTAGGTTGATACATTTTCTGTGCGTTTCCTTTTGTGGCACACCAGCCGCCTTGACTCATATGGACTTAATGACTGGCAGGCTTCTGCATTTTTTAGAGTTAGTTCGTTTATAATGTCTGGGGTGGTTTTGATATACTCGATTTTTGACCTGTATGAAGTTAAAAAAACTCAGCATTTTGAGTTCCTACAGAGAAGAACACCTTGTATATTTTTTATTGTATCTTTACACATCGACACTGTGAGTGGTCCTGTTCATCATCCAACTGTTTCGAAGTAATTTCATGCCACACTGGACTCGCCAGATGCCTTTAAAATTCCTATTTTGCTCAACTTTGATACTCTGTAGAATGGATCTCCCTGTATATTTTTTGTTTAAATTTGGTATGTGGGGATTCTGGTGTGTCCTAATTAACGCTTTGGTGTCAGATTTTAAATTAAAAAAAAACGCTAAATGATTTTCTTAATTTTTACTTGAAAAGAAAATCGTAGTAGGCCTTGAAAATTGAGATTAAGACCTGAAATTTTGCACTAACGTAAAGAGTTTTTTGTGGCCTATTTTTAGAAAAATAAATTGATTTTGTGTTTATTAATATTTTTTCAATGATTTCAGAGCTCTCCTGACCAGTAGTTTAATAAAAATTCAGCATTTTGAGATCGCCCAGAGAAAAAGACCCCTACATACATTTTTGTATTAAATCTTTGCTCACCGACACTTTGAGTAGTCCTGTTGATCATTCATCTGTTTTGACGGGATTCCATGGCATACTTGACTCTCCAGATGCGTTTAAAATTCCTATTTTGCTCAACTTTGACAACCTGCAGAATGGAACTCCCGGTATATTTTTTGTTCAAATTCGGTATGCGGGGGTTTTAGGTTGTTCTGATTAACGCTGTGGTGTCATATTTTAAATAAAAAAAACGCTAAATTTTAAACCAGCCTCAACGGTTTTGGGCTGACAGTTAAACGGCGCTGCACTCAAATATTTTGACACATTCCCAAAAATTGTTGGGACAGCACCTTCCTTTAGCTTAGGTGATATTCTCTAGAGGTATTTTCCTTCCACAACACATTTGTCCACTTTAATTGTTTCACTTTCTTGAAAATGTGTTAGCCACACACATTTTTATGGGTTGTAATATTGAAAACTCTTTAAAATTCCACAAAAGGAAGAGTACCTAGACAACTATAAACCAAAATAAAACTTTAATTCTTATAAGAACTGATCAGTTTGTTTTGTACCTATATTAAAAAAAAAATTAAAACTGTCCCAAACCTCCCTAACCGCAGTTTTAGTTATTCTGTGCCCTAACATAGGGATGTTTGGACCAAACTAGTGGGAGGTTTGGTACATGATTAAAATTATCGCAAATTTTCGTAAATTGTCAAATTTTCTTTAAAATGTAAATATTTACTGGTTCTTTTACTCGGTCCCTTGATTTTTGGCTCTTGCAGTTTTCCTATAATTTTATTTACAGAAACCTCTTCTATGTCTTCTTCGTTGGAGAAATAGAATTCATTGTTTTTTACACTTTTACGAAGGTATTTCACTTTAAAGGAGGACATTTCAAAGTGCAGGACCTCCAACACCTTTCCAATGTAATGTACAAAGTTTTCTCTTTTGCCTTTTACTTTTAGTTTCACTAAAATGTAATCACCTTCAATGTACGTTTTATCACTGATGTCTAGTTCAGTAGAATTATTGTCTTCTTCATCGCTACTAAATTCTAAACCAGAGCTACTATCTTTGCGAATAGTTTTTCCGTCAATGTCTTTGTTTTCAGAGGAAGAACACTCTGTATTGTCACTATCGGCTTTCTTATTGTAGCTTTTCTTTTCTCTGCCTCCTTTTTCTGCAAAGTTGTTGTTCCTCTATTTCATTTTTTCGGGTGTCCTCGTTATTACCCTTGACTTTCCAGGTCTTCGGCCACCACTTTTTTAAATACGTGGAGCTGCCTTTGGAAATGGACAAATTCTTTTGAGGTAAAATTTCTCTATTTCCTTTATTCTTATATTTACGAGGCATGATAATTGTTTTGAAATCCTGAAATATCCAGTAACTTTAGATAATCATTGGCAGAGGGAGAGGGAGGTTTGGGACAGTGTCCCAAACCTCCCTATATTGAGTGGTCCAAACCTTCCTACTGTCTACACATATCATAAATCAGGATTACACAAAGTTGATGTTAGTTTTCAGGGACACCGTAACTGGCGATAAATGTCCACCAAATTACGCAATACTGCAAGCCTATTCAACTTTCCACAATCTTGTTAGATTATGTTATATTAAAAAGCATGCGCCAAAGCAAAAATTTAAAAAAACGTAGCAATAAATATATTTACCTCCTACCTAGATTTGTATTGCATTATAACTCTAAGTCTGGGCGCCATCTAGTAACAAAGTGTAGTTACTCACAGACATATTTAAAGAGGGAAATTTGAAAGTGTCCCAAACCAAAACCGTCCCAATCCTCCCACCTTTCCCCTACTTAAGGGTTTTGGGTTTTTTAGAAATTAAATCTCAGTTGGAATTTGACGAATTCATTTTGGCGCAAATTTTCGTCTCGAGGCAAAGCAAATGTTGTTATGGTGACACTTTCTTCCTGGCTTTCGTAATATGTATAAATATAATATAAACAGACCCAATATTTGGTATTTAGGTTATTTTTTACGAAATAAAAATGAAAACTAACCTCAGTAGGTATACTATAAATATTGACGAGTTCTCAGTTGATCGGCAGCGTGAAAGACCGAATAGAAACCGTTATATCAGGGCGTGGGTCGACAACGAAAATCCTCGAGTACGTTACAACACTGATTTATTTCGCACAAGGTGAATGGTGAATACAATAAATACACAAAGCCGAACGTGGTCAACGGGAACGGCTTCCAGCCACCCGGACCGTCTGAACTCGCGGATCTCCCGTAAGCAGTTCACCCCTCTGTGTCTCAGGCTCCACTGTCCAATACTGTCCCATGTCCACAATAGCAGATCCTTGTTCTCTAACAATAGTCCATTCCGGGTTCCCTATTCTGTGGTTCGGGAGAAAATTCCCCTTACAACGCTCACGCGTCGCGTCGCGTCGGTGCGAGCGGCACCAATACTCTTACTCTTGGACGGCACGACTCCCACCCAGAGGCCATAATAACACCTGGGCGGTTCCCCTCCGCCAGGACACACGCGCACTAGACACAAACTTGTTTCTAAAATATAAACTAAGACGTTTAGAAACACTTTAAACATTGAAAACTTCTCAAAACTCAAGCTGCCGCTTTCAGTTATGTGACAAGTAACGTCGGACTAAGATAGTCACGTGATTTTTCTGCGCCAGGGCCTGTCTATACAGGGTGTAACTGAACTGATGGTCAAAAATGAAACCACGTATCCTTGGAGTCAAAATAAGGGCACTTCTTCATATATTTTTTCTTCTACGGGCCATAGTTTTTTTATACAGAGCATAGAAGTTTGGAGAAAAATACACATATTTCTTAGTATCTCTAGAAGTATACGAGATATTTTCTTCAAACTTGGCGTGTCACATGAGCAGATGAGCCGTCAAACTTAAGATTGACATGAAGCTTCTGAGGCTCCCACTTGCGGAGATACAGGGTGTTATTAAAATTAATTAGTTCAGAAAAATATGAATACCCTGTATAATCGCATATTTTTAATTTGTTTTGAATGGAAACTTCAATGGTTAACAAAAAGTATCTCTTAGTATTTTTTCATATTCGCAGCCGTTTCTTCATTATTTTCAAAGAAAGGCAACGCTGCAATGAACAATAGTCACTTTAAGAATAAATATCTAGCAATCTGTGGATGTCAGTTAAACTTTATTTAACAAAATACAAAAGTAACATCGATAACAAAAGAAACGTAATGCTACTAGAAACTAGAAAATTAAATTATTAAATGTTTATTATTGCCATTGGCAAGTCCATAACATAAGTGCATATCAGTTAATTCTTCGAATGAAAATATCAATTTTCAAAATATTAATACTAGTTGTTGGCAGCCAAATGATTCAAATAATGCCAAGTTTAATTGACTTCCACCTCAGAGAAATAACCAAGGATAGAGGGAGTAAGGACAAAAAGTAAACAAAGCCAACATCTTTTTGAGTGATGCCACGTACTCCATTGTTTAGAGCATTTCATTTCAAAATAGAAGGGTTTAATAATGGGATTCAATGAAGGCGCACCTCCCATAACGCTAAATTAACAAATGTAGTTATTAATTTCTTGTATGTAACAGTTTTAAACTAAAACTAAATTGCGCTGTAATTATAGTATCTAATTATCACTTTAATAAAATCGTCACAGATACCTCAAACCGCCCGACATGGCAACGCTGCTGTTGATGCCCCGCCTCCCGCTGGCGCCGCGTCCGTTAACTCAGCGGTATTTGTTTTGTGTATGCCCAGCATGTCAAGTTTTCCGATTGTTTACGTATGCATTTTTCCCGTTTTTAATTCTTTTTCTAATAATTTATAGGTTATTTATTAGTATTTAGGATATAGTGACTGATTTTGTATACAATGGGACGCAGAAAGTGTGTGTTATGTGGCTAAATTGATATTTCTCAGGATATAACCTATCTCAGGTAAACGTTGTACACACGGGCCTAATGTTTGTTTACTTCGGTAAATTTGCATAAGATGTTGGTTGACTACAAACGTGTGTATTTTGAAACTGTTGCTCCCTCTATCCTCTGAGACTTCCACAGATTGTTAGATTTATTCTGAAAATGACTTGTTTATTGCAGCATTGCAGTTCATTGAAAATAATTAAGAAACCGCTGAGAATATGAAAAAATAATAAGAGATACTTTTTGTTAACCAATACAAACTTAAAAAATGCGATTATACAGGGTATTCATATTTTTCTGAACTAATTAATTTTTATAACACCCTGTATCTCCGCAACTGGGGACCTCAGAACATGACCTCCTACGATTTACGGCTCACTTCGCGTCCTTTCTGGCCTGCTCATTGAAGTAGGGGGCGCCACCAACCGTACCAATTTCAAGATGGCCACCGAAGTCATTTTTGGTCATTTGTCAATTGACAGCGTTTGACTTGGAATTTTTCATAACCTAAAAATTGCGCGCCGTGTTCAATTTATGGATAAAGACGTTGATTGATTCCTTCCTCCATCGACGAAGATAAAATAATAATTACTATTATGAATTAAAAACCTCTAAACTGCTGAGATAAACAAGCCGATTACTAGGATCTTGTGATAAAAGGGATAGCGGCAAATCGCGGCTGTGTTTACGAACGCGTGCGTGCGTGACGCCGTGTTCTTCCTGCTTTTCCAAAAAGAAATACAATTTTTATATTAGATTTTCATCAGTGCTGACCAGTGCTTCGAAATTTATGAAACAGTTACCTGTAAACTAAATAGATAGTTGCAAACAAATACATATACAATATGATTGTATAGGCACCTATGTAGCTTGCAATTTGGTTCTGTTCAAAGAACTGCTTCTGTGTGGGGACACAACCGGAATAGAATAATAGATGATGGAATATGGAATTCATTGCTGATAGGATGAAGTATTTTATGAGTATCATCCTTGTTTAAACAAGGATATTATTACCGAATTCTGATATATTCTGAAGGTGGGTTTATAAGACAATTTAACGTAATTTAATATCAACGTAACGTAACATAAGAATTTAGTATACCGTTTATGCAAGGATTATTTACTAATTTTAAGTCTGTGCAAAAACGGGAAATGACAAAATCAAATTTTTGCACGAAATCTATTAGTCCTCGATTTCAACACTGGAGGCCTCTTGGGCCAAGTAGAACTTCGGCCCCTGGGCACAAAAATACAAAACCTAACCCATAACCATCCTAAATAATAAACAACCAGTGCTAGTGAGTTTTTGTTTTCACTAGTTCTGAGTTTTTTCTTAATGTTGGCAATGAAATTACACATGTAGATTTTTTTAAATTTTAACGTAAAAAAAGTTGTTAACTTTTACGTTACATTAAATTATGCCGTATAAACGCTCCCATTGAATAGCATATATATTAACTTCTCTCCTACGTTACGTTAATGTTAAATTATGTTACATTGGCTTGCATAAACCCACCGTAAGGTGCCAAACTTTTATAGATAATATTAAATCAACAATCTACAGAAATCTGGCCAGGAAAATCGTCAGATTATTGATGTATGGATGGACTAAAAGATTAATAACACACTTATAGGATTTTCTGTTCTTATGCACAAACCTAAATTGCCAGTGGTATAGCCTACACATCGAAAATTGCTGCGTATTCCTTCTTGAAAAATGCCCGGACTATGAACAGCAAACTACACATATATTTTGTTATTATCAATATATTTACTTTTATTTTGTACGTATTGTAACAAAATGTAGAATTTTCAGCAGTTTTTTCCTGTACCTGTAGGTATTTTGTTTGGATCAGGAACACATCAAATTAAGCCAAAGACATCGAAGCATTTACCCCAATATTTTTAAATATGTTGTCAATTACAATGAATCGAAAGTTGATTTTATTAGACGTAGGTGCGTATAGTAGCACAAAAAAATTAAATAGCAATAGGATTAGAAAGATTTTTTAAGTGGCCACACAACATGCGTCATTACAATGAAAAGTTTGATTTTAAAGTGGGTGATGTATAGAGCGTTCTATAATTATTGGAAAAGTTGGTTAAAAAGCTTTTCACTCAAAACGATGTAAAAAGAGGTCACAGTCCGAACAGTTGAAGAAAAACATCAGGACTGTGTGTTTGTAAGGTTATTTCTCTACAGGAAATATTGGGATGTTGGACAGTGATAGGCTACAAACACAACATAACATGCTTTTAATATCAATAAATGTATTCCACTAAAAATACATATCAGATATGGTGACAGCTTAAGATTTTGTCCTACCCGTGAGACAGAAAATTGGGCCTCTTCCACGTAGAAAAAATTAAAAAGTACCTATAACTTCTACCGAGGTAAAGTGTCGATGGTATTTTTTCAAAAGGGCGAATACGGATTGGGGATTATACAGTAACGCTCATAAAGTATTCCGGCCCCCCCCTGCGGTGATGCGTCTTGGTGCCCCCCCAAACTTTCCTTTCTCTTCCTTTTCTATAACAACTACTATCATGGTTTTTTAAAGCAAAATTAAAAATAATAACTTATAAATAAAAAAATATATAGATTGCAACTGTAATATAATTTTTTTGGGTCGAAACAATCTATTTAATGCCCCTTTTGGTGCGATTAAAAAAGGACTCCACAATCCAGTCAGTATCCACCTGAAAATAATTTCAATACTTAAAAGAACCAGACCCGACTCATAGTTGTACCACAGACCTATATAGCTTCGCTAATATAGGTCTGTGGTTGTACGTTAGTAAGATTTAATTTAAGTTTCGAAAAAGTCCTCTCGGCACTAGCTGTTGTTACCAGAATTGTAAAATACAATTGAATAACTATACACAAATCTGAACATACATATTTGTTTTTAAAGAATAAAAATTCTGTTAAATCTCTAATAGTTTTCAGCTCTCTTAGTTCTTCCTTGTACAATGAAAGAAACTGACAATTTTCTGGAATAAAATTTGTTGAAATTTCTTCATTATATTTTTCAATTAATTGCTGGCAATGGTTACATTCAGCAAAATTGCAGGTTGCAGTATTTGAAATATTTCACATATTTTAAGTAGGCTCTTAAATCTGTTAGATACTTGATTAATTACAATGTCCAAAGATACATTAAAAACTGCCAATTCAAACTTTTTACTATTATTCTCCATCATCTCATCTGAAGCTAATTAACTCTAGTATTTTTGAAGGTTGTGCTTATTCCCCATTGGTTTTTTACATTTGTAGTTTGGGCACAACGCTAGAAATTCTTTCCTTATTTGCTTCAATATGTCAGCAATCTCCCCGCATTTATTTACAGTCCAATAAGTGGACTATTTAATTTTTAAGAATTGTGGAAGAGGCCAGGGCCCCTTCGAGGCCCCTTTGGCCCCTTCAAGGGTAGCTTCGCTACCCCTGCTACCCCGTTATGACCATGGGCGCCCAAACGGGGGGGGGGGCAAGGGCGGCACGTGCCCCCCCCCTGGAGATTCTCAAAATCCCTTCGCGTTATATTTTATATTATTATAGTTGAGGAAAAGATTATTTTCATATCCTTCCAGGTATACAGGGTGTCCCGAAATTAGCCTGCCATAATTTACCAGCGTGTTCTACGACCTAAAAAAATGAAAAAGTTCGAAAATGCCCGAAAAGGGGCAGTTTCACAAACGGTTTTTTCCAAATTTTTCCAGAACGAACAAAGATAACATTCTGAAATTTGGTATGTGATGTTGTGAGATTTGACATTTGCCGGGGTAGCGATAGTTAGACATTCTTAATCATAGGCATCCTTAATAGGGGGTTAAGGGGTTAAAAATACCCTAAATATTTTGTGTGTGCTTTTTCCCCAAATTTATTGCGAAATTATAAAATTTCAGGGTATTCTACGAAAAAATTGTGCTCTTGTTGAACTTTGATAGCAAGTAAAATCGTATTGAAATTTTTTTGCAGAGGGCCATGAAAATGCGTATTAGAAATTAGCCTGCCATATCAAAGTCTAGAGAATACCTCTAGACTTTGGCCATATTTTACCACCGTGTTCTGTGACCCAAAAAAATGAAAAAGTTCCTAAACAAGGCCTCAAAAGTGCCTCCTAAGAGGGCTATAGCTCCCGAAATGGACACTTTGGCATACGGTTTTTCTAAATATTTCCAGAACGAGCAAAGATAAAATTCTGAAATTTGGTATGTGACATACCTGGGAGAATAAACCATGAAAAAAGCGCAGAAAAAATTTTGGGATATTTTTAACCCCTTGACCCACCTCATTTGGGACGCCTATGATGAAGAATGTCAAACTCTCTCTACCTCGGTAAACGTCAAATCTCACAGATATATCACACACCAAATTTCATAATTTTATCTTTGTTCGTTCTGGAAATATTTAGAAAAACCGTTTGCCAAAGTGTCCATTTCAGGGGCTATAGCCCTCTTAGGGGACTTTTTTGAGGCCATGTTTATAGGAACTTTTTTCATTTTTTTGTATCAAAAAACGTGGTGGTAGATTATGGCAGGCTAATGTCTAATAGGCATTTTCATGGCACTCTGCAAAAAAATTTCAAAACGAGTTTGCATGCTATCGAAGTTCAACAAGAGCACCTTTTCTTGATAGAATACCTTCAACTTTCATAATTTTGCAAGAAATCTGGAAAAAAGTATACAAAAAATATTTGGGGTAATTTTAACTCCTGAACTCCCCCATTTGGGACGCCTATGATTAAGAATATCTAACTATCGCTACCTCGGTAAATGTCAAATCTCCCAGGAACGTCACATACCAAATTTCAGAATTTTATCTTTGTTCGTTCTGGAAATATTTATAGAAACCCGTTTGTGAAACTGCCCCTTTCGGGGGCTATAGCCACATTAAGGGGCATTTTTGAGGCCATGTTTATAGGAACTTTTTTAATTTTTTTAGGTCGTAGAACACGCTGGTAAATTATGGCAGGCTAATTTCGGGACACCCTATATAAAACAAACCCCTGACATATTTTATACAAAATTTAACTGGGCCACAATCACATAAACCAATTATCGATTCAGAGCTAGGTAGTTCTAAAAATAAAAAGGTTAGATGAGATAATTTTGCCCCCCCCCTAAAATATTTTCTATGGGCGCCCTTGGTTATGACCGCCACTGGGATTATACAGGAGGAGCTAAAAACTGCTTTCAGTATTCCAAAAAGTTGCTTCCTTTTTTGCATAAATAAAATAAAGTCTTATTTTTAAAAATGGTTATTTTTTTGGAAAAAAAAAACAAAATGTGGATATTTGTCCTTTTGACACATATTAATAATAATAATAGTTTTATTGCCCAACAGTTCATTAACCATTTACAGGACAATTATTACATGAAATATTATAATATTTTATACTGTACTTAATGCCTACACACACAGATTTAAACATGTAGTCAGGAAAGTCCACATCCAAATACAGAATTACTATATCAATTATAGATTTCAAGAAATCAACGTAAATATCACATAGATGAGATATCGCATTAAAATGTTCACATATAATATACAGAGGGCTTTTCAATGACAAGTTTGTTCTTGCCGTACTACAATAAAAAGTATATTGATTTCTAGAATTAGCCCGAGGTACTAGAATTTATGTTCTAATAAGCCAGGACAGTCAATTCCATTATTCACGATATTATATAGTAAAGATACAGAGGCACACATTCTCCTGACTGCAAGACGTTAAATCTATTAAGCATAAGTCTATATGATACACCTCTTTCAGGATACGACCCATCTACTTTAAAACAGATATTTCAAAAATTTCCTTTGAATCTTTTCCAGCAAAAACTTGTAAATATAGTAATAAGGGCACCATATAACCGATGCATACTCAAGCTTAGATCTTACATAGCAGAAATACAACATTTTGAGAGCATCAATACTGGTAGAGGATCCGCAGTTTCGCACAATGAAGCCATAAGCTTTGGATGCCTCATTTTCCTTGAGGAAAATATGGCTTGCAAAGCTAAGCTGGTGGTCGAATGTGATGCCCAGATCCTTCACAGCATCGCAACGAGACGCCATTCAGGGAGTATGTATATAAGTGAGGTACTTTCTTACCGTCCCTTAGTAAATTCGCCCATATATTCGCCCTTTTGCCTAGACTTAAGAGGGGGTTGCCGACAGCGAAAGTGACGTTAGATTTCGTATTTTTTTAAGTTGTATAGCATAAAATCTAATAACATTTTACCTGGCAAAAATTTAGTACAAACATCTCTGTCTTCATTTTAATCATAAGATCTCAAAAGCATATGCATTGGAATTATTATTTTTCCCAAGGTCTTCATAACCTATAAAACAAAACACTGCCTGTAAGATCTTATGATTAAAATGAAGACAGAGATGTTTGTACTAAATTTTTGCCAGGTAAAATGTTATTAGATTTTATGCTATACAACTTAAAAAAATACGAAATCTAACGTCACTTTCGCTGTCGGCAACCCCCTCTTAAGATACTAATTCGACATTTTGAGTTTCTGTTTTGTAAGGCTATAAAGTAGCAGATGGGTATCTGGCCTACTCATAATTATTATTATTAGGAATAATAAACATCACTTTCAAAATAGGTAACAAAAAATATGTTTTATAAAATATAAAATAATTATCTGTGTTAGACCCAAAACAATTATGTATGGCAAATGTTGCTAACTGTTTTTCCACAGAAGACCCACCACCACCGTCCACATCAGCAGATTCCGTACAAGTAACATTATTTGGCAAAATTTCATCAAAGGCTGCCGCTACAGAGATCAGTTGAGGATCAGTACTTTCATTTTGACAACCTGCTGACTCTATTTCCAGGGAAAAAACCATTCCATTTTCATCTAATAAGTCAATATCTAAATCATTTATATCTTCCTGGGAAAGTAAGGGATCTAAATCGTCTATGTCGTCTTCTCCACATTTCAGTGCCAATTCCATAATTTTTTTTGTCCGATTGTACATAATGTTGTATCTAGAATAACAATAATTGGATGGATATTATCTACTAGCTCTAAAAAATGTAATATTTTTGAATGGGACAAAAAATCTTAAATTATTTCCCCGAGAATAGTTGACGCAGTGCTAATTTTTGTTGTTGTCATTTTGATATTTTTACATTTTTTATTGGCAAAAAATTGTTAATAATAATTATTTAGTGCTTGGTCCGACGGTCTTTTTCCATTATGTATCATAATGACTATTTTTTTGTAGGACAAACATTTCTCCGCATTCTTTATAAAATGTCCTCTCGATTTAACTAAACAACTAATTGTTATGATACAAAATTTTAAAATCACCCGATCGACATGTTTCACGCCTGCGTGCTGCATTAGCGACTATTAACGATACTTCTCGAAGAGAGAAAAGTTGTAGGACTTGTCAAAACGAAGCTTTTCACAAAAATTTAGCCCGTTATGATATATAATGGAAAAAGTTCCTTGGCCCAAGCACTAATTGTAATGCTCGGTTCTGACGATGCAATTTGTTGCATGCAACTTGGTTGCACTGTCAAAAATTTCATTAATTTGGCATTTTCAACAATGTAAAGTGTGTTAAGTTAAATTTGTAAAAAGCAAAAGGGCGAACGTTTTAATCAAAACACAGTAAAAGGGCAAATGTGTATCTATTTTAATGGAAGGAAGGACGAAAATGCCAACATTTTCCCGTGCTTATTCGCTAGTAGAACTACAGCTAAAAACAAGTAAACTATACATATATTTGCTACTTACTTGCACGTTTAAATCAAAATATTAACCTAACACCGTCTTGCTCAAACCATATCAAAACAAACACAGCCTGCTCCCATAATATACCAATCTGCCCTTTAGACGCTCTGAAAAATGAATATTCGCCATAATATTTTCACGTTTTTTTAAAAATAGATTTAATGTTTTTGTAACTACAAATTGGCCCTTTTCCTATACAATGTGGCAGACGTCCCTCTATCAGATTGCGCAAAACGCATATTCGCCCTTTTGCCAAACTACCATCGGTATATTAATATATTATAATAAAATAAATCTGAATGCCTTCTCCTCTGGCACCTCAATCCATCTCTGAAATTGATGTGTACAACTATCGTAAAAAGATAAGGTAAAACTTTCCCGTGGTATATGTCTGCCCCGATTTTTTTGAAATTTTGGCTACCCCCTTATTATCGGGGTCCCTGAACACGAATCTGACCTTAGTTTTCGGCGCTCGTAGTTTCCGAGAAAATGAATTTTCAAATTTCCTTTTGACATCAATCGGCGCGCGCCTATTGTCGGGCGAAAACAGCGGCCAGGCCGGACGTAAACACGGCATAAATCTTTCAAAATTTCGGATTTTCCGCTGGTTTTCGCGAAGTTTCGATGTTGCAAAAGGTGCAAAATAGTGTGGTGATCAGTTTGAGCTAAATTCATCTCAATTATAGCCACAAATATCGCCATGAAAAGTGAGGTGTCAAAGGAAATTTGAAAATTCATTTTCTCGGAAAGTACGTCCGAGCGCCGAAAACTAAGGTCAGATTCGTGGTCACGGACCCCGAAAATAGGGGGGTAGCCAAAATTTCAAAAAAATCGGGGCAGACACCACGGGAAAGTTTTACCAAAAATAAATAGTTGCATAATATTGAAATATAAAGAGAAAATAATTACTTCATGGAGTAAAAAAAGTTACAAGTACCTACACTGAGAGTACATACAGAGGATGTACATATCGCATCTACATATTTCATATTTCTTCGCAAAATGTACTCTAGTCCTTCTTCCGAGCAGATCAATTCTCGTCGTAGAACCTCAAGTAGAACTTTACACTATGGTATGTTATATATCGAAAACTCTGTGTAGATATGTTTATGTGGGACTTGTTGCTATTTCGATCTAAGTATCGACTTATTATCTACTGATTTTTATACTAGGTAAGTACTAAATTGATGGATCTAAACCAGCTCTGTATTCTCGTTGCCCATTGACACCCACACTAAAAATTAAATGAGAGTATTATAAAAAATATACCTACTCACCTCTGTAAAAATGGTGGGAATTGAATTCACCTTCAATTTCCTTCTGTTGTCTTTGCATATTCTGAAGCTTTCTTTTTTAAAATGTCCAGAACAGATAAACAAACCATCCGCTTGTTCTATAGGATGGATAAATGTTCCTACACACAAAAACTGATTTTAAACACAAGTCAATACTCAATTTTAAAAGTATACCTGTTCCAGCACTAATAGCTTCGATCCAAGTTTTAAGTTGAATGCTATTACTCGGGAATTCAAATAAAGGCAATTGCTTAAAGCGACAATTCGCCATGGAACACAACCGCGGCATTATTTACAATATGAAATGAAGCAGGAGAACGACCCCTCCTGTAAAAAGAACCCAGCTTTTAATAAATTCAAAACACCACTCCTATTCGCTCACTACAGTCCAAAAAAACGGCACGGCTCCGGTATTCTGTGAAATTCACACTTAATAATTACAAAAAAGTTATACAACAGAAAATATAACCTAAATGCGCGAAAAACACGCCAGCAGGGAATGTGAAACTCGACCTTTGACAACAGCCGGTTTATTTCTGGACATAACCTTTAATATTTTGTGTTTGACAGGAGTACGGTTGGTGGCTCCGTCTTGCGGTCAACTCTAGAAGTACGCGAACGGGATTTTTGGTTCGAATGAGCAGGCCAGAAAGGACGCGAAGTGAGCCGTAAATCGTAGGAGGCCATGCCTCAGAAGCTTCATATTAAGCTTAAATTTGACAGGTCATCCGCTCATGTGACACGCCAAGTTTGAAGAAAATATCTCGTATACTTCTAGAAATACTAAGAAATATGTGCATTTTTCTCTAAATTTTTAGGCTCTGTATAAAAAAAACTATGGCCCGTAGGAGAAAAAATATATGAAGAGTGCCCTTATTTTGACTCCAAGAATACGTGGTTTCATTTTTGACCATCAGTTCAGTTACACCCTGTATAGGCCTTGCTGCAAAACTAAGTTTTTGACCCATTTTTATGAAATAACACGCGACGAAATGGAATCTTAACTGGACTGCATCCGACCTTGTACTATTGTCAAGCACACTTAAAAAGATAATCTATGGTAGGTAACGTTGAGAACAGCTATCAAAACTTGATTATTGTCTATGGAAACTGAGACCGAGTATTATAGAAAACTTAGTACAATTGTCTACATTTTAGTACAATTCTCCAACAGATAAAGTTAAAAGTACATTTTCTCTTTGCCTAGGAGCAGCACTGGTCCTAATCCATATATTTTATTTTGTGGTGTTCACGTTCACAAATTCCAAAAGTTCTCTGATCTAGGGTTCCTTTAACCTCAGACTAATGTTTATTCATTAGTCTGAGTCTGAGCCTTTAACCCTACTCTGATCCATTATTATTCCATTATGGCCCAAGGCAAGTTAAAAGTTAAAACTAAATTACCCAAAAACGTTAAATCTAATAAAAATAAAAAACCGAAAGTATTAAGTGCAACAAAAAGAGCAAGTAAGTAAAATTCAAAACCAAACTTTTTTTTACATATTTATAGAGGGTAATTCCCCAAATTTTAGATTGTCCTGTACAACCGAAAAAGACTAAATTCGAAGAATCCCACAGACTTAAGCGAGCTATTACGAAGACACTTAATAAAGCATTCGAAGACGAAGTTAGAGCCAGGAGTGGAGAAACCCAAAAAACATTATCAAAAGCACAGGAGGCAGTTGCAAATTATAATAAGAAAACAGAAAAATGAGGATACCTAATCAATAAAATGATGTACAGTTAAAGTTGTAATTAATTTAGGTACCCTTTTAATTGAGGAAGTGGCTATTTATACGTGCGACGTATATAAAAGTCGCTATACGTCTTGCGCTCTTATTGGTGGATTGAGTCACGTGACACATAACCTTCTTTCTACCGTCCGATGGATGATGAATCGGCTTGTTTACTAATAAGTTGATTGGATAATGTCCGAGATTATTCAGACCTATCTTGTCTCATATTTTATATTGCGTATGCCCTCCTTTTTCGGCGATGGGCGCTGCGGTATGAAAAATGAAGTGGTAATTATTTCCAATGTTGTAACCCACCCCTGATTTCCCCCCCCCCCCGACATTCGGCGCCGCGCCGAATTTCGGGGGGTAGGTAGCCAAAATTTCAAGAAAATCGGGGGTGAGTCACAATGCCGAACGTCGGGCGAAAATAGGGGGTACCTAGCCAAAATTTCAAGAAAATCGGGAGTGGGTTACAACATTGGAAATGTTCTACCACTTTTTTTTTCGTAAGGCAGCGTGCATCACTGCCGACTGCCACGATATGGTGCAAATGCCATCTTCTTTTTTCATACGGCAGCGCCTATCATTCAAAAAGGAGGGCATACACTCCTTATTGCAAAGATGCTTGAGAAAAATGAACTTCCGACTGGTCCCGACGTATCTAATCTAAATAAGTTTACTTCGGACGTGTACGGAGTTAAATGTACGTCCACAGAAGTCACGTGACTCAACTGGCCAATGAGAGCGCAAAACGTATACCCACTTTTATATACGTCGGACGTATAAATAGCCACTGCCTTTAATTGACACCCAGTAACAGATTTCTATTGAATTGTACTTTGTACTGTTGTTAAAATATCTATCAGTTCAAAGCAAATCCTTATCTAAGTTCAAAGTCAAGTATAGTCAAGGGCATTTTTTAAACGCAGTGGTTGTTTATATGTCCGACATATATAAAAGCCGGTAGGTATACGTATGTGCTCTTGTTGCCGAGTTGAGCCACGTGACTTCTTTGGACGTGCATGTGCCTAACTCCACATCCGAAGTATAACACTTATACTTCAGTCTGGATAAAATAGAAAGTAGGTCAGTCATGCGCAGTATAGAATTCGCCGATTATGTCTATGAAAGCCACCATGGGCGTTCCCATATTGTTTAAAATTCCCTAAATGGCCTAAATGAAGGTGTTTCCTGCATTTTTAACGTATAATTATTACAATAAACACTCCAAAATAAGGTGGCACAATCTACAGTACTCGCACGGGAGAAGGTATCCGCGACGTGATGCGCCCATGGATTGCGGACCCTCTAAAAATATATATTTGGCGCGCTCGGCCTTTAAGCATATACATAAAGATACCTTTAAGCCAATCAGGGGCGCTAGAGCTGACAGAAGGAGAACCTGGAATTCGAGGTTGCCATATCAACGAGGCAAGTGATCAGAAATCGCGGGTTATGGATTATATTTCGACGTGGAAAGAAAGCTTTATATGCCACGTTTGGCAACTCTGTTTTTGATCATCGATCCAAATGCCGCATTGCGCAAGACTGACCTACTTTCTATTTTATTCAGACTGGAGTATAGTTGGTGAAAAAGAAATCGGCATCCATGGTCAACTTGTCGCGCGATATAAAAAACTTCAAATTGAGCAAAACTATTAGCCGTGGAATGTTTATTTTAAGACACATAGGAAAACTTTTATATTGAAAATTGATGGCTCTGAGAAGCTTTATCTATCCACGTACTCAGATAGTTTCAACAAATTACAGAGGGTCTTTGGCTCTCTTAAGGGCATGCAAATTTTTGTCAATTTAAAGTTTTTTTAGCACAGCGGGAAAAATTGGGCATGGAGGCCCATCTCTTCTTTTAACGTCACCTGGCTGGCCAAAATTGCCATATTTTATTTTCTGTGCAGCACAACCCAACCGAGAAAATCGCTTAATAAGAAATAAACAAAAAAAATCATAGCCTCAAGAGAGCCGAAGACCCTGTGTAATTTTCTGAAACTGTCTGTGTACCTACCCAGTTGCATAAAAGCTTTTTAGTGCCCTCAATTTTCAATATGAAAGTTTTCCTCTATATCTTAAAATAAACATGCTATGGCTATTAATTGTTTTGCTCAATTTGAGGTGTTTTTGATATTGCACATCAAGTTGGCCATGGATGCCAATTTCTTTTGCAGCACCACTTAGCTGTGCAAAATTGCCACATTTTTGTTTCTTTACTTTTTTTTGTAGGATGCGAAATAAGCGAGAAAATCGCGATGGTAGTTTTAAAAAATCTTCCTGTATATAAAGAATAAGTTGAACAGTCATATAAAAGTTTATTAAAGAAAAATAGATTCTAATACAAAAAAAAACAAAATAATATAGTATGAATTATAAATATTAAAAAAAACTATACGTTTTAAGTACAAGGTGGACCAATGTTTGCCGTCCTGCCCGAGATGCTGCCCGCGTGCTGCACACGCGTTGCACGCCCGCTTTGGGGGCCCATATTGTGGCACTCGGTAGCGATGGGCGCTGCCATATGAAAAAATAATATCAGAATACAGGAATTATAAATACAATTCCGACTTATCTTCAAATAAGTTTACTAATAAGAGTGCAAGATGTATACCGACTTTCAGATACGTCGGCCACTTCATTTTTTTAAATATTAGACTATCTTGCACACTTATGGTCTCGCTTATTATACAAGGATATACCTTGGGATATACGTTGAAGACGGTAAAGGGGGTGTGCTAGGGTTCGCCTGTCTAAGAAAAAGTCTCCTCTCGATGGATTACTACCTTTATTTGGTTTGGGACAAGCAACTTGTGGAACTCGTAGGAATAAAGAGGATGTGCCTGTCTTCAAGAAGGGGAATATAAATGAAGTAAACAACTATCGTCCAATTTCAATTTTGCCAGTTCTTGGGAAAGTCTTCGAGTACCGTCAAAGTGGGTGACTTGATAACAATTTTGACTTATCTGTCATTGTCCAGGCAAGTCAGTTCAAATTTGGTTACTAAAAAAATATGCAAAACTTACATATGAGCTGAAGGAAGAATATTGCTAGGTCTAGAGTTCAATTAGTCCCGTTTTTTTTTTAAATAAAAAATATATAAATATAACATTTTCAAGTCACCCGCCATCCGGGTGACTTGAAAAACTACAGTAAAACTGGTTTAATGAGCTAGTCACCCACTCTAAAGGGTGACTTGACAATAAATTTAGCTTTTTAAAAATAATGGGAGTAGGTGGAATTTTTTTTGATGTTTATTATTAATTTTTCTCCATAGCGTTGATAGTGAAATATTGAATGTTTCGCTAGCTATTGCAAAACTCATACCCCTTTTAATATGCTTTAGTGCATCTCCTAGTGTTTCTTTTGATTATCGGACATAGTTGCGACCTCTTATTTTACGTTTATATTTTTGTGGCATTTTTTCAAGTCACCCTAGAAATGTAACAAAAATCAAAATCAGCTTCAAAAGTATCACTAAAATTAAAATTATGCTAAAGTGAGGTTAGAATCTTCAAGAGGACATTTTTCTCATTCCGTACACGAAAATACATTCCTTATTGACAGTCCTGAATAGGTATACCAGGTACTTAAAAGTTTGCGGAGTTTCAAAAAACAACTATTTTTATCAAATTTTCATCAATTTTTCGCGGAACAACTGGTCACATCAACGTCAGACCAACCAAGGAAACTAGCAGACCGAGGCCTTTAGTAGCCATATGCAAAATGACAAACTTGTGTCCCCCACCGATAGATGGCAATCAATACAATTCTGCGGCTGCGCAGAATATTATCAAGTCACCCTGCGATTTCAAGTCACCCACTTTGAGGGTACCTATTGAACACACAACTGGTGATTTTTTTTGAGAATGGGCAACTGCTGGCTTCTGTCCAGTTTGGATTCCGAACGGGGAGATCGACCACTAAAGCAATACTAAGCCTGGTACAACAAATTCAGCAAGCGTATAATGATAATAAATATATACAGACTCGCTTTTATGACCTCACTAAGGCTTTCGACTGCATCGACCATCAGCTACTGCTTGAGAAACTAGCCAGGTATGGTCTTGACAGTGAGTATTGGACTGATTGGGTCTTACCTTGAGGGTAGAAGTCAGTACGTCTCAGTGAATGGAAGTAGATCCGAGTCGCTGAATTTAAAGTATGGGGTGCCCCAAGGCTCCATTCTTGGGCCTACCCTATTCCTAATTTATATAAATGACCTTGCATGTATAGACAATCTTAATCTCGTTTTGTATGCAGATGATACAACATCTATAAATATTTCAGATTCCCCTGAGCTCCTTGACCAGCACATTGTTGATTCTGGCATGAAAATTGAGCAATGGTTTGTATCAAATCACCTTTGTGTGAACACAGGAAAAACACAAATCTTAAATTTCTCCTTAAGGTCAGTAAACACCTTTAATAATCCAGTCAACTTTCTTGGACTTCACCTAGATAGCAAGTTGACATGGGAGCATACCAATAAACTCATTAAAAAGCTGAACAAAAACATTTACCTGATTCGTAACCTCTTAAACGTTGTCTCCAGTAAAGTGCTGATGCAAGCTTACTATGGTCATTTTCATTCTCATATAACATATGGTATATTACTGTGGGGTCATACCCCACATGCAACAAGAGTGTTTGGTGTTCAGCGAAGATGCATTAGACTGATGGCAGGCATTGCGTTTCGCGAACCATGTAGAGACAAGTTTATTTTGCTTGGTATCCTCACCCTACCTAGTGTGTTTATTCTTGAATGCCTTCTCTATCTAAAGATAAATATTGGCGCTTATAGTAAAAACTCAGATTTTCATGGCACTAGAGCAAAATAACATTTGTGTATTGAATATCATCGGGTCAACAGGGCTAGAGATGGGCCTAATTATTGTGCTATTAAGTTTTATATTGTGCTACCGGAAACAATTAGGGAGTTACCTCCAACTCAATTTAAAAATAAAATGAAAAGATACCTAAAGGCAAAGGCTTTCTTCAGAATGGACGAATTCCTTAATAACAATTTCAATGACTTGTCCTTGTCAATCATGGCAGCCTGAGATGTATGAGCAGTATGTGCATGTATGTGTCATTTTTATTGTGATGATTTTTTAATGCTTACCATTGTATTACATTTTTTGTCCCAACTCACTTACTTGCTGCTTCTGATAGTCCCTAATAATTTCCAATAATATTTAACTGCAGTACTTGCTTCTATTTTAATCACACTATTTTAAGAATTTGACTTGTGAAATTGCTTTTATGTATGTATATCATCAATAAATATTATTATTATTATTATAACTACAGTTTGCTATGCTCCATTACACCCTAACGCTGGTGGCAAACAGCCAGTCTCAGCAGGGTTGCTTTGAACTATATTATGTTGTGCCAGTAGCCCAACTACCAAGAACAAAATATTTCAGTATTTTAATTTAGTACTAGCTACTAGCCTTCTTTATGGAATCCCTAGTTAGCCACTGTGAGACAGAGTCGTAAGGATACGAGAGCAATATTGAATACAAGCAACAGAAAACAAAAAACAGCTGGACAACTTTTTTTGCAAAATCTGTCCTCTGTATCTACTGTATTTCTGTCATGTCCTTCCTTATGTCAGTGTCAGACATTGGCTAACTAGAGTATCCATAAACACGGGTACTAGCCTTGTTTATGGATACTCTAGTTAGCCAGTAGGTATCTGACCCTGACATAAGGATATAACAGAAATGCAGTAGATACAAGCTGACTTCGACAGTTCATGAGCCAGCCAACAGGCCGGTATAATTTGGGGGTACTAATTTTCCTTTTCACCGCAGTTAGACACATTGGTTAGAATGTCAAACAACACGCTTGCTATCTCAAAATGGTAGCTAATAGAAATGGTGGCCAATGCAAGATGGCTGATGTTGAGTTTTAAAAACTAACTAGATATATCTCTGGAACTATTCATAAGATTTCATTAGTTTTTTTTTTATACCAAATCCGAGACCAAAGCTCTATGTATGTACTACAAATTTTGTCATATACAGTGTTTCGATAAATTAACGGTAATTAGTAATTAAGGAATTATTGAAAATTTTTCTGATTTTTCCCGATTTTATTATCAAGAGTTTACGAAATAACTATACCTATGTATATTAAGAAAAAGTTTTGGATAAAAGATGCAGTGTAATAAAGTATCTTTAACTTGATATATTACAAATACAGGGTGTCTCAAAAAAAGAGTGTCAAGAAGTTTAGAAGAACTAAGAAATAAAATTAATGAAGTAGGACGAATTAGATAGAACAGAATTGCTTCAGATGGTTAAAAGATAATTTTTTTCGCCGATGTCGCATTTGTATTTTGAAAACTTTATGTAAGAATTTAAAATAAATGCCATTAAAGGCATGTAGGTACATACAAATAATAAGTCAAACGGAGTAACGCCGTGTGTTTTATTTATAGAATTATTATGGGCTATGCAAGCATATAAACCTATGTTACAGAAAAACATGCAGTCTAAATGGTTAGCAATGCTCCGAACGTCGCCACCGCAGCCCATGGGTCATACCAACAAAATTAGATGCTTCAGGCAAACAAAAATGGAGAACTGTAATTGAATATCGAAAATTAAACGAGTTAAATGTCAATGACAGATGTCCAATGCCTAATATTTCTGATATATTGGATCAGTTGGGCAATTGCCATTATTTTACTACTTTGATTTGGCTTCTGGGTTTCAACAAATTGAAATAAATCCGGAAGACATTTCAAAACCTGCATTTTCTGTTCACAATGGTCATTTTGATAGATATTTTAATGGGTATTCAGAATGAAAAATGTTTAGTGGACGACATTATTATTTATTCTTCTACAATTCATGAACAATTCATTACTGAAGTTTTTCGAAGATTAAGAAACTCTAATTTTAAAATTTAGCCAAATAAATGTGAATTCTTATGAAGAGAAGTAATTTAATTAGGACATGTCATTACGCCTGAAGGAGTCAAACCTAATCCACCAAAAGTACAGGCTGTAATTGATTTTCCTCAACCCACTAATACCAAAGTCTAGAGAATACTATAAGTCCGCTCACTTCTTTGAAGTTGTCGAAAAGCCACCGATTTTTTGCGACCGGTCGTAAATCAATGTCAGCTCGCCACTCCGTTGTTTACGAGGGTGTACTATACAAATCACCGTATAAGGCTGGTTGCACCAAGTTATAGGGGGGCACCTCTATATTAACTTTCCATTATGCACCGAGAAGGATTAGTATATATCGTTAGTTTTTGGTGCAATCAGAGCTGGGCAAAGCACTTTGTAAATGTGCTTGAAGCCCTAAGCCCTAAGTCCTTGCTTAATGTGCTTCAATCTTCAAGCACAAATCACAATTAACTTTTTGAAAGAACTTGAAATTACCAATTACACGTATAAAGTAATTGAACTCCAAGTACAAAGCCCTGCTAAAAAGGACTTGAGTATAATAAGAGTGCTTAAAGCACAGTGAAAGGGGCTTAAAGCTCAATGAGAGATCTTAAAGCACATTGAAAGGGCTTAAAGCACAATCAAAATGAAAGGACTTTAAAGCACTTCAAAGAACCAAAGAACTGAAGTAACTTGTTTTCTTATTTATAATGAAAGCGGGATATGATGTGATATGGTTATGGGATGGGTATATCGTTATATAGTTACGTTATATTCTGTATACTTTAAAATTAAAAGTAAGATAGAAAAAGCAGAGGGCAAGTTTGATTAAATTAACCTCAGTTACACAGTTCCTCAACTTGGTCTTAACGTTAAAATAGAAGTAGACCCATATACAGTGTGTTTCACTTTGAGTCGAGACAATTCCGTTTTTTCGAAAGATTGGCCGATCTTCAATTTTTTTTTCTTCAACCTATAGTACTCGAAGAGCTCCACATTTCAGGGTATAATTTTTTAAATGGGCCCATTTCATGGCCTACTATTATTAAAAGAAAACCCCCAAAAATCACAAAACCATATTAGGCATTTTATATAGTAAAATAGATGGTGCCGTCGATTTTGCCATAGCTCAGTACCCTTTGTACAAAATTTCAATACTCTAAGTTATGGCGCCAAAATTAGAAAAAATTGGATTTTCCGGTGCACCCTCTATCAACCACAGGCTATATTTTGGTGGTATTTTTTAAGAATTCGATTAAGCTTTTCCGTTTGCATAGTATAGCCGGTCTAACTTATACAAGGTGTTCGTGAAAAAAATTCAAATTTTACGAAAAAATCATTTATTGAAAAAAATCCAGGATTTTGCTGCGTTCTAAAAATTAGACCTCCTTGGAAAAATATACTTAATTTTAAAATTTCTTTACAATTGGAGGCATCATCTTCCATCCTTCATTGAATCTACTTTATTCAGCATGTTCATACATGCTGGTGGCGCTGGTTACTGGACACTGGACACGTTTTTTCAATAATGCTATAATTTTTTAAAAGGACTCGTAAATATTTGGGAGGGCTTGAAACACTTAAAAAAGTGCTCGAAGCTCTTTTTTGTGCTTGCAAACCCTTGTAGAAATTAAAAAGTAATTGAAGCACATTGAAAGGGCTTACATTCCTTTTTTTTTCAATTACAAATTACCAAGCACTTTTATGAAGTAATTCGATTACCAAGTCCCGATTACAGAAATAAGAAAGAGCTTCGAGCACATGGCTTTCAAGTCCTCAAAGAGCTTGAAGCACTTTTGCAAGCACAAAGCACTCAAGCCCTGCCCAGCTCTGGGTACAATGTTAAAAATTAAAATAGGAGTAATAGGTAAGTATAGCAGAAAAATAAGGAGCATAATATGTATAATAAAAATGCAGATATTTTATTTTTTATGTTTAAATAAAGCAAGATATACCTAACTAAACATAGGGTAAGTAAAAATATACATAAGTGTGTAATTAGGAGCAAACAAAATTATTTACATAGTTTACAAGTTTTGCAAAATTGTAAGTTTTGAATTTGATTTATTTTGCCTTTGGGTTGTTAATTCCCTATTCGTAAATTTAAGTGTGTAGTAAATAAGAACTAGCATATAATATAATGAAACCAAATAGTCATGGGGAAAATTTGCACACGGATGTAGGTATGTATTTTACTGATCGGAATTCCTTCAGTAGGCTAGAACCTAAGCCATCCTAATGCGATAAGTATATTTTCTAAATTGATTATATATTCACAAAATTCTTGTGGAGGTACTGTCAAACTGCCAAATGGTCGTGAACTGCCTTCATAGGCTTTTAGTTCACAAAATACTTATTGTTGACTTTTCTCTGCCTGCCAGATTACTATAGATAACCATAAGCTGCGGGTACCTAATAATCTTAATGGAACAGCAGCAACTTTTTCCAGACGAAGTGAATGATTGGTAATCAAAATGTGCCTTACAATTTTTTATGCATTTATGTGCTTCTTCGGGTGCAATATTCGCAGATTTATGGTCTTTGACGAACCCTAAGGCCTTCTTCCATCGGCAATTATCAATATTTTTATTTACAACACACAAGAAAAAACACGCCTGTGACATGTTACTTTTATAATGTAGTATTCATGGTAGATTTTTTTTATTGATAAAGTATTCCTGGGTTACTACCAAAACAAAATTTGGAACAAAAGAATATAATTTTTTTATTTTAAAATTGTAAAAAAATTTAAAAATTATTTAAATCTAATTTATTTTGCTTGAGTAATTTTTTTTATATATATTAACAGAAAGGGTTAATTCCAGATTCCAGGTTTGTTATGTAAAATTTTTCGAGATTACTTAACAAAATCAATTAGTAACATTCAACTGCTGCATGTCACCATTTTGAAAAACAATATATCAATGTTCTTTTCTTTGTACATATAACGTTATGAGAGTGATATTTTTTTTAAATTCTTAAATTTATCGACATTATTTGGGGGTGTTTCCATATTTTGTTACACAAAAAAGAAGGTTGGCAATTTTTTTATCAGTACCTATATAAGGAGAAACAAAAGTTTTCATGGGAAAGTTAAATCGTTATACATATAATGCCGAACAAAATTAAGTGGAAGAAAGAACTTGGTTTAAAGTTCTAAGAATCATAAACATTTAATACAATTTTATATAATATGTCAATTTTTATTCGGTAATAAGATTCAAGTAGATATGTGAGAGTCCATCAGTGTCATTTCTAAAGTTTATAGTATTTTTATGTTTTTTAATTTTTATCATTTCTAAAATATTACGTTTATGAAAATCTGTTTCCTTGCATAATATTTCGGTATTTTTAAAGTCAAAGTTGTGGCTGTTATCAATTGCATGTTTACAAAGAGCAGTAGCTTGTTCATGGCCCGTACTTGCGTTTAGCAAGAAAAAAATAAGTAATAAATAAAAATGGGCATACATGGATATCGGCATGACAATATCGCGACCTCGAAGATGAATTAAGTTTTGAAAGTCTTTTCCAAAAGCACTGCGATTTTTTCCAGCAGTATCGAAAGGCATAACAAATTTTAACATGCCTCCGACCACATGTACAATAGAGCGTTCCTTTAGTACCCTTAGACGTATTAAAACTTGGCTGAGGAGTAGGTATTATGACAGAAGACTCTCTGGGTTGTGAATGTTAAGTGTGCATAGGAAAAAGTTAATAAAAATAAGCAGCACATTATAGAATAAGCAATAGATATTTACAGGTCAGATAGACGAAAACTGAAACTTATTTTTGACTAGTTTTTTTGCTTCAGCAGAATTTTTATTTTGTTTATTTTATTTTGTACAAAAGACTTTTTACTTCTATGTAGGTACAGTGTCTTCAGGCGAAAACTCGGACCCCCTATTATTTCCCTAATTTTTGCAGATAGAAAAAAAGTTTTATATAAACATTGCAAGGTAAGTATCGGGCTTTAGAAAGGTAGACTTGTGGTTTATACAGGGTGAATCGTAAAAGTAGAACAAAATATACTTTTTGTTTTCAATAATAAACATCCTGTATATTTTCGGATATTTTAAAAGAGCTGATTTTTCTAATCGCAACGATATATAAAATGTTAATATTTGCGTTTCCCTTTAGCAAGTTATGTGAACCTAAATTTACAAAAAAATCATTTGATAGTTATGCTAGATTATCTCTTATTTACTTTAGTAAATCAATAATAATAATTTGTCAAAAATTAAAATATTGCTTAAAAATTTGGGCCGGTTGGCCCGTACTTATTTGTTTTTTCAAATGACGCCCAAGAATATTACGTTTATGAAAATCTTTTTCCTTGCATAATACCTATTCCAGTATTTTTAAAGTCAAAGTTGTGGCTATTATCAATTGCATGTTTACAAAGGGCAGTAGCATGTTCATTTTTATTTTTAATATCATATTGGTTTTTGTATAGTCTTTTGTGTAAATAGTGTCTTGTCTGGCTGATATAAGTTGAATGGCAATTCAGACAATTCACTTTATATATAAGATTTGTTTGGAAATCATTTGTAATATTTGGTTTTAAGTTAGAAAAGAATTTATTTGTGTTGTTTTGATTTTTATAGGCAACATGGATATTAAAATCCTTAAAAATCTTTGTAATTGGTTCAGATATATTTTTAATATATAATTATATAATAATAATAATAATAACACGAGCAATTCACAACCGCTGAGGTCTCCGATGTCATCAAGAATTCCCACAACTGGAAGGCACCAGGTCCAGATCATCTCCAAAATTATTGGATTAAGAAGTTGTGGTGCACGCATGAACAAATAACTACCTTAATTAATGAAGTCTTGCTCGATCCTCTGAAAATGCCATTGTTTCTTACACAGGGTGCAACTTACCTGTTACCAAAAGACCAGCGGAATACGGATAACCCTGCCAAGTACCGCCCAATAACCTGCTTGCCTACGCTTTACAAGATAATCACATCTTGCCTTACGCAGCGAATATATGCTCACTGCGAGCGGAACAACATCATTGCAATGCAGCAGAAGGGCTGCTCGAAGGGCGCAATGGGATGCAAAGAGCAACTCATCATAGACTCTGTCATCTGCAACCAGGCTCATTCCAAGCAACGAAACCTCCACATGGCTTATGTGGACTACAAAAAAGCATTTGATTCCGTACCTCACGACTGGCTCACAGGTATCTTAAAGCTGTATAAAATAGATCATCATACAGTTTCCTTTTTAGAACACGTTATGACAACCTGGCGCACTAAGATACAACTCAGAACCGCAGACAGTAACATCGAGACCGACACAATCAACATCCGAAGAGGGATTTTCCAAGGAGATTCACTCAGTCCACTGTGGTTCTGCATGGCGATGAACCCTCTATCACATCGGTTGAACTCTACAAAATATGGCTTCGCTATCAAAAGCAACAACGCAGAAGCGATCAAGTTGAATCACCTATTATATATGGATGATTTAAAACTGATCGCCGCAACCAAAAACCAACTAACGCAAATGCTTAAAATTGTAGAGGAGTTCTCCAGGGACATCGGAATGCTGTTTGGACTGGACAAGTGCCGCACCCTTAATATCATCCGGGGAAAGCTCGAACAAAGCGCACACGAGATGCAGGACGGCCAGGAGATCGAAGCAATGAGCAAGGGAGATACATACAAGTATCTCGGGATGAAACAAGCTCAAAGGATAGACCATCGAACAATGAAGACTGATTTAACGAATGAATTCATCAAGAGAGTAAGACAAGTAGTGCGAACTGATCTTAACAGCAGGAATTTGTTTAAGGCCCTGAACACGTATGCGTGCTCTGTACTCAGCTATTCGTTCGGAATAGTGAATTGGACCAACACGGACATCAACAACCTGCAACGAAAAGTTAGGACACTACTGACAAAAGCTCATAAACATCATCCCCGTAGCGCCGTAGAAAGAACAACTCTGCCACGTCAACTAGGAGGAAGAGGATTGGCAGATCTCAGCAAGCAATTGGACCAACAAATATTAAATCTGCGTAATTATTTCTACAGGCAGGCCAACAGCTCCACACTACATAGGGCTATATGCGGAGCAGACGTCTCAACACCGCTACGTCTGACGGAACACGAGCGTCAAAATCACCACCGAACCGACAACGATAAACTACAGAGGTGGTTGGGGAAGCCGCTGCACGGGAGACATCCTAATGAGGTTAACCAGGAACATGTCGACAAGTTAGCGTCGAACTATTGGCTGACCTCGGGACGAATGTTCCCCGAGACGGAAGGCTTCCTACTGGCCATACAAGATCAGGTTATACCAACTCGCAACTACCTAAAATTCATTGTAGGAGATGCATCGGTAGTGGATGACAGATGCAGATACGGGTGCCCAACTTCAGAAACAATCCAGCACATAACAGGAGGATGTCAGATGTTCGCATCAACGGAATATAAGGAACGACACGATTCGGTTGCCAAGATCTTGCACCAGGAACTGGCGGAAAAGCTGCTGCTTGTGCAGGCAGAGAGGGTCCCATATTACAACTACACACCTGAGCCTGTTCTTGAGAACAGCAACTACAAGATGTACTGGGATCGTACAGTTCTGACAGATCAACGAGTTGCTCATAACAGACCGGACCTTATAATAGTTGATAAAATTTCTAGGCAGACAACTCTGATTGATGTGGCCATCCCGAACAACAACAACCTGCGTGTGAAGCAAGTCGAGAAGATCGCGAAGTACAGAGATTTAGAAGAACGAATTAGAAGGCAATGGGAAATGGAGAACGTCCAGACGATTCCAATCATCATGTCAACAACTGGTGTTATACCAAAAAGTTTGCTGAGAAACATCAAGGAGCTGGGTCTAACTGATAGTCTTTACAGGTCCATGCAGAAAGCGGTACTACTTGCGACAGCCCGAACCGTCAGGAAATTCATGGGGAATGCAGGATCATCCAACAACATCAATGTCACCTAAGGCCCGATAACATGGCAAGGGTCTCGTCCGAGCCAGATCCTTATGGTATCCGGGATACCCGGGATCTGAGTGAATGTTCCCCGTAGAGGGAGTGCGAATGCCTTTTGGCTAAGTCGAGATAATAATATTTTTTAATTTAGAACACGTTATGACAACCTGGCGCACTAAGATACAACTCAGAACCGCAGACAGTAACATCGAGACCGACACAATCAACATCCGAAGAGGGATTTTCCAAGGAGATTCACTCAGTCCACTGTGGTTCTGCATGGCGATGAACCCTCTATCACATCGGTTGAACTCTACAAAATATGGCTTCGCTGTCAAAAGCAACAACGCAGAAGCGACCAAGTTGAATCACCTATTATATATGGATGATTTAAAACTGATCGCCGCAACCAAAAACCAACTAACGCAAATGCTTAAAATTGTAGAGGAGTTCTCCAGGGACATCGGAATGCTGTTTGGACTGGACAAGTGCCGCACCCTTAATATCATCCGGGGAAAGCTCGAACAAAGCGCACACGAGATGCAGGACGGCCAGGAGATCGAAGCAATGAGCAAGGGAGATACATACAAGTATCTTGGGATGAAACAAGCTCAAAGGATAGACCATCGAACAATGAAGATCGATTTAAGGAATGAATTCATCAAGAGAGCAAGACAAGTAGTGCGAACTAATCTTAACATTAGGAATTTGTTTAAGGCCCTGAACACGTATGCGTGCTCTGTACTCAGCTATTCGTTCGGAATAGGGAATTGGACCAACACGGACATCAACAACCTGCAACGAAAAGTTAGGACACTACTGACAAAAGCTCATAAACATCATCCCCGTAGCGCCGTAGAAAGAACAACTCTGCCACGTCAACTAGGAGGAAGAGGATTGGCAGATCTCAGCAAGCAATTGGACCAACAAATATTAAATCTGCGTAATTATTTCTACAGGCAGGCCAACAGCTCCACACTACATAGGGCTATATGCGGAGCAGACGTCTCAACACCGCTATGTCTGACGGAACACGAGCGTCAAAATCACCACCGAACCTACAATACAGAGCTACTACAGAGGTGGTTGGGGAAGCCGCTGCACGGGAGGCATCCTAATGAGGTTAACCAGGAACATGTCGACAAGTTAGCGTCGAACTATTGGCTGACCTCGGGACGAATGTTCCCCAAGACGGAAGGCTTCCTACTGGCCATACAAGATCAGGTTATACCAACTCGCAACTACCTAAAATTCATTGTAGGAGATGCATCGGTAGTGGATGACAGATGCAGATACGGGTGCCCAATTTCAGAAACAATCCAGCACATAACAGGAGTTTGTCAGATGTTCGCATCAACGGAATATAAGGAACGACACGATTCGGTTGCCAAGATCTTGCACCAGGAACTGGCGGAAAAGCTGCTGCTTGTGCAGGCAGAGAGGGTCCCATATTACAACTACACACCTGAGCCTGTTCTTGAGAACAGCAACTACAAGATGTACTGGGATCGTACAGTTCTGACAGATCAACGAGTTGCCCATAACAGACCGGACCTTATAATAGTTGATAAAATTTCTAGGCAGACAACTCTGATTGATGTGGCCATCCCGAACAACAACAACCTGCGTGTGAAGCAAGTCGAGAAGATCGCGAAGTACAGAGATTTAGAAGAACGAATTAGAAGGCAATGGGAAATGGACAACGTTCAGACGATTCCAATCATCGTGTCAACAACTGGTGTCATACCAAAAAGTTTGCTGAGAAACATCAAAGAGCTGGGTCTAACTGATAATCTTTACAGGTCCATGCAGAAAGCGGTACTACTTGCGACAGCCCGAACCGTCAGGAAATTCATGGGGAGTGCAGGAACGTCCAACAACATCAATGTCACCTAAGGTCCGATAACATGGCAAGGGTCTCGTCCGAGCCAGATCCTTTTGGTATCCAGGATACCCGGGATCTGAGTGAATGTTCCCCGTAGAGGGAGTGCGAATGCCTTTTGGCTAAGTCGAGATAAATAATAATAATAATAATAATAATAATAATGTATACGCAGGGGGGGGTCTGACCTGTGAGAGAGGCAGATCCACGGGTGTGACAATCCCGCGCTCCCCAGTTACGCAGGGATGGGTCTGGCCTGTGAGAGGGGCAGATTCACGGGTGTAACGATCCCGCGATTCCCAGTTACGCATGGAGAGGCCTGGCCTGTGACAGGAGCAGACCTACGGGTGTGACAATCCCGCGATATCCAGTTGCGCAGGGAGGGGTCTAGCCGGTGACGGGGGCTGATCCTCGGGTGTGACAATCCCGCGACTCCCAGTTACACAGGGATGGGTCTAGCCTGTGAGAGGGGCAGATCCTCGGGTGTAACGATCCCGTGTTTCCCAGTTAACGCAAGGAGGGGTTTGGCCGGTGACAGGGGCAGATCCTCGGGAGTAACGATCCCACGTTATCCTAGTTGACCTGTATGGGTAGCGGGTTAGAATACTCCTATCGTGGCTCCGCGAGTCGTAAAAGGCGACCGAGGGCCGTCACTCCCACGTTACGGGAGAAAACTATGGAATGGAGAATGATAGGATAATTGTCATAGGGCCGCTGCCTGGGGATCGCCAGGGCATGTCTGGAGCCGGCGCTGGGCATGACAGTGAGCGGGACGTCGGTGACAGGGCGCTGATGAGGCGGGCCCCTGTTGCACAAACAGCTACAGCCCAGCAACACGAACATCTACAACATGGGAGCCAAATGAGAACTAGGGTTCCACCCACCAAAGGTGCTGCGCGGGAACTTCAGCCAGCGTTCACTCAGGCGGGATTACAACGACGACGCATGAAATGGACTGTGTCCATGAATGAATCGATTATGCGTATTTTCTACAGGGTGACAAACTTAGGACAAGAGATTATCGGCTACCGACAACAACTGCATGCCGAGTTCTGCAGGGAGTTTCCACACATGCAAGTGTCTGAACAAAGAGTGTCAGATCAGTATCGAACTATTCTAAGAAATAACCGAATTCCAGAAACGCGACTTAACGCTATAAAACGGGAAGTTGAGCTAGAGATCCATGGCGAACACATAGACATAGACAACAACAACGGGGAAATTCAAGTGCCTGGACCACAACAAGAAGCCGGAACGGCAGAGCGAACAACTGAGGATCGGGAAATTCAAGTGCCTGGACCACGACAAGAAGCCGAGACGGCGGGACGAACAACTGAGAATTGGGAATCAGTTAACGGAGAACACTTTGAAAGCCTGGACACACAGCTGAGAAGGGCGGTATTGCGATACGAAGGCACAGACCCACTGAGCAGACCACCGCTACCAAGATTGAATTCTTCCAGGAAGCTTGCAATCATGCTCGATATTATGAACACCAGAATTTTACCCAACTATGTTTCAGTAACACCAACATTAGAACATATGCACATGTTAATCTACTGTGCCGCAACGGCCATCATCACTGCAATGGGAGCCAAGATCCGGACGGCTCAAGAGTTAAATCGTGCAAGACCAGAACCACGAATGGCTCAATGGGAGACGCGACTAAATCGGAAGATCGAGAGTCTCCGTAAAGACATAGGACAAGTAACGGAATATATCAGAGGAGTTAGAACTAGAAAGATCCAGAGGGCGGTGCAGGCAATAATGAGCCGCACCCAAATGCATTCTCGGCGTGACCCCGCGAACATCACTGCTCAACAATGTCTTGATACATTAAAACAAAAACTTTCTGTTTTCGCAGGGCGTCTGAGGAGATACAAGGCTAGTAATAACAGGAAACGTGACAACAAACTTTTTGAACGATCAGAAAAAGTTTTCTACCGTACTTTGAATTCTAGCGCCGATGCCACAAATACGAGTTACCCTAGCAGAGAACAGGTCGACGGTTTCTGGAGAAATCAGCTTGCCACACCAGGTCCATGCAATGTCAGTGCAAGCTGGATCAGTGAAGAACGCGAGATGGGCCGGAACTATAGCCAGATGCAACACGAGCAATTCACAACCGATGAGGTCTCCAATGTCATCAAGAATTCCCACAACTGGAAGGCACCAGGTCCAGATCATCTTCAAAATTATTGGATTAAGAAGTTGTGGTGCACGCATGAACAAATAACTACCTTAATTAATGAAGTCTTGCTCGATCCTCTGAAAATGCCATTGTTTCTTACACAGGGTGCCACCTACTTGTTACCAAAAGACCAGCGGAATACGGATAACCCTGCCAAGTACCGCCCAATAACCTGCTTGCCTACGCTGTACAAGATAATCACTTCTTGCCTTACGCAGCGAATATATGCTCACTGCGAGCGGAACAACATCATGGCAATGCAGCAGAAGGGCTGCGCGAAGGGCACAATGGGATGCAAAGAGCAACTCATCATAGACTCTGTCATCTGCAACCAGGCTCATTCCAAGCAACGAAACCTCTACATGGCTTATGTGGACTACAAAAAAGCATTTGATTCCGTACCTCACGACTGGCTAACAGGTATCTTAAAGCTGTATAAACTAGATCATCATACAGTTTCCTTTTTAGAACACGCTATGACAACCTGGCGCACTAAGATACAACTCAGAACCGCAAGCAGCAACATCGAGACCGACACAATCAACATCCGAAGAGGGATTTTCCAAGGAGATTCACTCAGTCCACTGTGGTTCTGCATGGCGATGAACCCTCTATCACATAGGTTGAACTCTACAAAATACGACTTCGCTATCAAAAGCAACAACGCAGAAGCGATCAAGTTGAATCACCTATTATATATGGATGATTTAAAACTGATGGCCGCAACCAAAAACCAACTAACGCAAATGCTTAAAATTGTAGAGGAGTTCTCCAGGGACATCGGAATGCAGTTTCGACTGGACAAGTGCCGCACCCTTAATATCATCCGGGGAAAGCTCGAACAAAGCGCACACGAGATGCAGGACGGCCAGGAGATCGAAGCAATGAGCAAGGGAGATACATACAAGTATCTCG
Source organism: Pseudeuparius sepicola (assembly GCA_963920635.1). Lineage (NCBI taxonomy): Eukaryota > Metazoa > Arthropoda > Insecta > Coleoptera > Anthribidae > Pseudeuparius > Pseudeuparius sepicola. The sequence continues at coordinate 25,589,137 of OY987302.1, read as the reverse complement.
GGATGAAACAAGCTCAAAGGATAGACCATCGAACAATGAAGATCGATTTAAGGAATGAATTCATCAAGAGAGCAAGACAAGTAGTGCGAACTAATCTTAACATTAGGAATTTGTTTAAGGCCCTGAACACGTATGCGTGCTCTGTACTCAGCTATTCGTTCGGAATAGGGAATTGGACCAACACGGACATCAACAACCTGCAACGAAAAGTTAGGACACTACTGACAAAAGCTCATAAACATCATCCCCGTAGCGCCGTAGAAAGAACAACTCTGCCACGTCAACTAGGAGGAAGAGGATTGGCAGATCTCAGCAAGCAATTGGACCAACAAATATTAAATCTGCGTAATTATTTCTACAGGCAGGCCAACAGCTCCACACTACATAGGGCTATATGTGGAGCAGACGTCTCAACACCGCTATGTCTGACGGAACACGAGCGTCAAAATCACCACCGAACCTACAACGATAAACTACAGAGGTGGTTGGGGAAGCCGCTGCACGGGAGGCATCCTAATGAGGTTAACCAGGAACATGTCGACAAGTTAGCATCGAACTATTGGCTGACCTCGGGACGAATGTTCCCCGAGACGGAAGGCTTCCTACTGGCCATACAAGATCAGGTTATACCAACTCGCAACTACCTAAAATTCATTGTAGGAGATGCATCGGTAGTGGATGACAGATGCAGATACGGGTGCCCAACTTCAGAAACAATCCAGCACATAACAGGAGGATGTCAGATGTTCGCATCAACGGAATATAAGGAACGACACGATTCGGTTGCCAAGATCTTGCACCAGGAACTGGCGGAAAAACTTCTGCTTGTGCAGGCAGAGAGGATCCCATATTACAGCTACACACCGGAGCCTGTTCTTGAGAACAGCAACTACAAGATGTACTGGGATCGTACAGTTCTGACAGATCAACGAGTTGCCCATTACAGACCGGACCTTATAATAGTTGATAAAATTTCTAGGAAGACAACTCTGATTGATGTGGCCATCCCGAACAACAACAACCTGCGTGTGAAGCAAGTCGAGAAGATCGCGAAGTACAGAGACTTAGAAGAACGAATTAGAAGGCAATGGGAAATGGACAACGTTCAGACGATTCCAATCATCGTGTCAACAACTGGTGTCATACCAAAAAGTTTGCTGAGGAACATCAAAGAGCTGGGTCTAACTGATAATCTTTACAGGTCCATGCAGAAAGCGGTACTACTTGCGACAGCCCGAACCGTCAGGAAATTCATGGGGAGTGCAGGAACGTCCAACAACATCAATGTCACCTAAGGCCCGATAACATGGCAAGGGTCTCGTCCGAGCCAGATCCTTATGGTATCCGGGATACCCGGGATCTGAGTGAATGTTCCCCAGAGAGGGAGTGCGAATGCCTTTTGGCTAAGTCGATATAATAATGTAACTTTATTGAATACTATTCCTTAAAAGCGGCGACGTTCATAAACAGGGTGGACCCAGATGGACTATACGATAGGTGTAAAAGACAAAAAATGTTCGAGTTGAAACTTGAGCTTTGGGGGATCAGCCTTGCTTGATTAGAAAGTGATTTGCACCGAATTTTTATATTTTAAAAATCAAGCAGGCCTTGACAGGGGCAATTTATTCATTTTCAGTTCAGGTATACTACTTTTTCCTCAAGAGATATCGAAAAATTTTATTAAAAAAAGTTGTTCAGATTGCAATTCCAAATCGCCGTACCAAATTATAAAACAATCGGCACATTTTGATTTTTTTTTATATTTTCAATTTTTGCTGTTTTAGCGCAAATCAAGTACATTTATCGAAAAATTTTATCAGAAAAAATTTTCAGAATGCAAATTTCAAAACAATCGGCATACTTTGATTTTTCCCAAAAAATAAAGTTGAAATTTAAAAAAAAATCAAAGTCTGCCGATTGGTTTAAAATTTGGTACAGGGACTTAGATTTTCATTCTCGACAACTTTTTCCAATAAAATGTTTCGATATCTCTTAAGGAAAATGTAGTTTACCTGAACTGGAGATGAATAAATTGCCCATGTCAAGGCCTGCTTGATTTTTAAAATATAATAATATGAAAATAAGGATGTAAGATTAGCGAGTGTAAATGTAATAATTACAAGAAAAGGTGATAATGGGCAAACACTCAAAGTTAACAAAAAGAAAAAACTAGTAACCGCATACACGTGTTTCATGCTATTTGGCAATCATCAGTACGGTGCAATATTAACCAAATCAAAAGATAGGCATGATTTGGGAAGCAACAAATGAAGTCCAGGCAGGAGCCAACAGCACATTTGCAGCTTCAGTCAGCACATCCCCTATTTTGGGGCTTGTACTAACATGGCCACGGAGGCTGCTAAAGCGACCTGCGTGGAAATCTTCATAACCCAAGATACAATGAAAATAAGGATGTAAGATTAGCGAGTGTAAATGTAATAATTACAAGAAAAGGTGATAATGGGCAAACACTCAAAGTTAACAAAAAGAAAAAACTAGTAACCGCATACACGTGTTTCATGCTATTTGGCAATCATCAGTACGGTGCAACATTAACCAAATCAAAAGATAGGCATGATTTGGGAAGCAACAAATGAAGTCCATGCAGGAGCCAACAGCACATTTGCAGCTTCAGTCAGCACATCCCCTATTTTGGGGCTTGTACTAACATGGCCACGGAGGCTGCTAAAGCGACCTGCGTGGAAATCTTCATAACCCAAGATACAATGAAAATAAGGATGTAAGATTAGCGAGTGTAAATGTAACAATTACAAGAAAAGGTGATAATGGGCAAACACTCAAAGTTAACAAAAATAAAAAACTAGTAACCGCATACACGTGTTTCATGCTATTTGGCAATCATCAGTACGGTGCAACATTAACCAAATCAAAAGATAGGCATGATTTGGGAAGCAACAAATGAAGTCCAGGCAGGAGCCAACAGCACATTTGCAGCTTCAGTCAGCACATCCCCTATTTTGGGGCTTGTACTAACATGGCCACGGAGGCTGCTAAAGCGACCTGCGTGGAAATCTTCATAACCCAAGATACAATGAAAATAAGGATGTAAGATTAGCGAGTGTAAATGTAATAATTACAAGAAAATGTGATAATGGGCAAACACTCAAAGTTAACAAAAAGAAAAAACTAGTAACCGCATACACGTGTTTCATGCTATTTGGCAATCATCAGTACGGTGCAACATTAACCAAATCAAAAGATAGGCATGATTTGGGAAGCAACAAATGAAGTCCAGGCAGGAGCCAACAGCACATTTGCAGCTTCAGTCAGCACATCCCCTATTTTGGGGCTTGTACTAACATGGCCACGGAGGCTGCTAAAGCGACCTGCGTGGAAATCTTCATAACCCAAGATACAATGAAAATAAGGATGTAAGATTAGCGAGTGTAAATGTAATAATTACAAGTAAAGGTGATAATGGGCAAACACTCAAAGTTAACAAAAAGAAAAAACTAGTAACCGCATACACGTGTTTCATGCTATTTGGCAATCATCAGTACGGTGCAACATTAACCAAATCAAAAGATAGGCATGATTTGGGAAGCAACAAATGAAGTCCAGGCAGGAGCCAACAGCACATTTGCAGCTTCAGTCAGCACATCCCCTATTTTGGGGCTTGTACTAACATGGCCACGGAGGCTGCTAAAGCGACCTGCGTGGAAATCTTCATAACCCAAGATACAATGAAAATAAGGATGTAAGATTAGCGAGTGTAAATGTAATAATTACAAGAAAAGGTGATAATGGGCAAACACTCAAAGTTAACAAAAAGAAAAAACTAGTAACCGCATACACGTGTTTCATGCTATTTGGCAATCATCAGTACGGTGCAACATTAACCAAATCAAAAGATAGGCATGATTTGGGAAGCAACAAATGAAGTCCAGGCAGGAGCCAACAGCACATTTGCAGCTTCAGTCAGCACATCCCCTATTTTGGGGCTTGTACTAACATGGCCACGGAGGCTGCTAAAGCGACCTGCGTGGAAATCTTCATAACCCAAGATACAATGAAAATAAGGATGTAAGATTAGCGAGTGTAAATGTAATAATTACAAGAAAAGGTGATAATGGGCAAACACTCAAAGTTAACAAAAAGAAAAAACTAGTAACCGCATACACGTGTTTCATGCTATTTGGAAATCATCAGTACGGTGCAACATTAACCAAATCAAAAGATAGGCATGATTTGGGAAGCAACAAATGAAGTCCAGGCAGGAGCCAACAACACATTTGCAGCTTCAGTCAGCACATCCCCTATTTTGGGGCTTGTACTAACATGGCCACGGAGGCTGCTAAAGCGACCTGCGTGGAAATCTTCATAACCCAAGATACAATGAAAATAAGGATGTAAGATTAGCGAGTGTAAATGTAATAATTACAAGAAAAGGTGATAATGGGCAAACACTCAAAGTTAACAAAAAGAAAAAACTAGTAACCGCATACACGTGTTTCATGCCAAAATAGGGGATGTGCTGTTGGCTCCTGCCTGGACTTCATTTGTTGCTTCCCAAATCATGCCTATCTTTTGATTTGGTTAATGCTGCACCGTACTGATGATTGCCAAATAGCATGAAACACGTGTATGCGGTTACTAGTTTTTTCTTTTTGTTAACTTTGAGTGTTTGCCCATTATCACCTTTTCTTGTAATTATTACATTTACACTCGCTAATCTTACATCCTTATTTTCATTGTATCTTGGGTTATGAAGATTTCCACGCAGGTCGCTTTAGCAGCCTCCGTGGCCATGTTAGTACAAGCCCCAAAATGGGGGATGTGCTGACTGAAGCTGCAAATGTGCTGTTGGCTCCTGCCTGGACTTCATTTGTTGCTTCCCAAATCATGCCTATCTTTTGATTTGGTTAATGTTGCACCTTACTCATGATTGCCAAATAGCATGAAACACGTGTATGCGGTTACTAGTTTTTTCTTTTTGTTAACTTTGAGTGTTTGCCCATTATCACCTTTTCTTGTAATTATTACATTTACACTCGCTAATCTTACATCCTTATTTTCATTGTATCTTGGGTTATGAAGATTTCCACGCAGGTCGCTTTAGCAGCCTCCGTGGCCATGTTAGTACAAGCCCCAAAATAGGGGATGTGCTGACTGAAGCTGCAAATGTGCTGTTGGCTCCTGCCTGGACTTCATTTGTTGCTTCCCAAATCATGCCTATCTTTTGATTTGGTTAATGTTGCACCGTACTGATGATTGCCAAATAGCATGAAACACGTGTATGCGGTTACTAGTTTTTTCTTTTTGTTAACTTTGAGTGTTTGCCCATTATCACCTTTTCTTGTAATTATTACATTTACACTCGCTAATCTTACATCCTTATTTTCATTGTATCTTGGGTTATGAAGATTTCCACGCAGGTCGCTTTAGCAGCCTCCGTGGCCATGTTAGTACAAGCCCCAAAATAGGGGATGTGCTGACTGAAGCTGCAAATGTGCTGTTGGCTCCTGCCTAGACTTCATTTGTTGCTTCCCAAATCATGCCTATCTTTTGATTTGGTTAATGTTGCACCGTACTGATGATTGCCAAATAGCATGAAACACGTGTATGCGGTTACTAGTTTTTTCTTTTTGTTAACTTTGAGTGTTTGCCCATTATCACCTTTTCTTGTAATTATTACATTTACACTCGCTAATCTTACATCCTTATTTTCATTGTATCTTGGGTTATGAAGATTTCCACGCAGGTCGCTTTAGCAGCCTCCGTGGCCATGTTAGTACAAGCCCCAAAATAGGGGATGTGCTGACTGAAGCTGCAAATGTGCTGTTGGCTCCTGCCTGGACTTCATTTGTTGCTTCCCAAATCATGCCTATCTTTTGATTTGGTTAATGTTGCACCGTACTGATGATTGCCAAATAGCATGAAACACGTGTATGCGGTTACTAGTTTTTTCTTTTTGTTAACTTTGAGTGTTTGCCCATTATCACCTTTTCTTGTAATTATTACATTTACACTCGCTAATCTTACATCCTTATTTTCATTGTATCTTGGGTTATGAAGATTTCCACGCAGGTCGCTTTAGCAGCCTCCGTGGCCATGTTAGTACAAGCCCCAAAATAGGGGATGTGCTGACTGAAGCTGCAAATGTGCTGTTGGCTCCTGACTGGACTTCATTTGTTGCTTCCCAAATCATGCCTATCTTTTGATTTGGTTAATGTTGCACCGTACTGATGATTGCCAAATAGCATGAAACACGTGTATGCGGTTACTAGTTTTTTCTTTTTGTTAACTTTGAGTGTTTGCCCATTATCACCTTTTCTTGTAATTATTACATTTACACTCGCTAATCTTACATCCTTATTTTCATTGTATCTTGGGTTATGAAGATTTCCACGCAGGTCGCTTTAGCAGCCTCCGTGGCCATGTTAGTACAAGCCCCAAAATAGGGGATGTGCTGACTGAAGCTGCAAATGTGCTGTTGGCTCCTGCCTGGACTTCATTTGTTGCTTCCCAAATCATGCCTATCTTTTGATTTGGTTAATGTTGCACTGTACTGATGATTGCCAAATAGCATGAAACACGTGTATGCGGTTACTAGTTTTTTCTTTTTGTTAACTTTGAGTGTTTGCCCATTATCACCTTTTCTTGTAATTATTACATTTACACTCGCTAATCTTACATCCTTATTTTCATTGTATCTTGGGTTATGAAGATTTCCACGCAGGTCGCTTTAGCAGCCTCCGTGGCCATGTTAGTACAAGCCCCAAAATAGGGGATGTGCTGACTGAAGCTGCAAATGTGCTGTTGGCTCCTGCCTGGACATCATTTGTTGCTTCCCAAATCATGCCTATCTTTTGATTTGGTTAATGTTGCACCGTACTGATGATTGCCAAATAGCATGAAACACGTGTATGCGGTTACTAGTTTTTTCTTTTTGTTAACTTTGAGTGTTTGCCCATTATCACCTTTTCTTGTAATTATTACATTTACACTCGCTAATCTTACATCCTTATTTTCATTGTATCTTGGGTTATGAAGATTTCCACGCAGGTCGCTTTAGCAGCCTCCGTGGCCATGTTAGTACAAGCCCCAAAATAGGGGATGTGCTGACTGAAGCTGCAAATGTGCTGTTGGCTCCTGCCTGGACTTCATTTGTTGCTTCCCAAATCATGCCTATCTTTTGATTTGGTTAATGTTGCACCGTACTGATGATTGCCAAATAGCATGAAACACGTGTATGCGGTTACTAGTTTTTTCTTTTTGTTAACTTTGAGTGTTTGCCCATTATCACCTTTTCTTGTAATTATAATAATATGGTGCAAATTAGTTTCTAATCAAGCAAGGCTGATCCCCCAAAGGTCAAGTTTCAACTCAAATTTTTTTTGTCTTTTACACCTATCGTATAGTCGATCTGAGTCCACCCTGTATACAGCGTGTCCCGCTCTAATGTCCAGGAGAGGGAAAAGTTTTTTATTCGTGGCTTTACGACAAAAAGTCACTCTTTATACAACTCGTGCTTGTTCCAAAATGCCCAAAACTTAAATATTTTTGATTTTTTATATAGGGTGTTAGTCACCAAGAGTAAAGAACCATTGTTTTTGGCAAAATCGAAAAAAATTGTCAAGAATGTCATTTAGAATCCACAGGGGGTTACAAATTTGAGGTTTTAGCAACTTGGTTGAATTTTTTTTTAACAAGGCAATTTGTTTGTGCCGCTTTATTTGATATTTGCAGAATTTATGCAACAATACGGAAAATTTACTTAAACAAGGAATAATGTTATTAAAATTTACAAAAATAAATTTCACTTAAATTTAGCCTCCAACTTCTGCACAAATTTCAACTCTTCTAATAAATTTTCTATACACATTTTGTATTTCGTGTAGAGGAATATTTGCAATTGTATTCCTTATTCTGTTTTTTAAAGTGTCCACATTATTATCAAGCGGTTCAGCATAAACTTTTTGTTTTAGATTGCCCCAAAAATAAAAGTCCATTACCTGCCAGATTTGTTAAAAAAATTCAACATAAATTAGTTAGATAAATTCTTGATGTTGTCGGGTACGCTATTAAATAATTTTGGGGCACAGTCAGGGGCGGATGGGATCACCGGGACACCGGGCAAATGCCCGGTGGGCCGGTCATTCGAAGGGCCGGAGGACCGCAGGCCCGGAGGCACAACGACCATCGCCCTGTCACATAGTATACCGGACAAAACAACATAGGGCACGCTACTTACTGTAGTTATTTAACTCTCACAAAATACAATATGTTTCAGAACGCCTATATCCATGCCTTTCTACCATTTATAAATTTATTTTAGAGACTCAAGTATCATCTAAAGTATAGGTACCTATATAAAAAAACAGGCTCCGAAATTCTTTAACGGATGAGCATTTAGAATCTTTCGTGATCATGAGTATCGAAAAAGATATTTTAGGGGCAATCGAAAATGAAATCATAATAATTAATCAACTCTCTGAAACTAGCAATTTATTGAAAACATCGTTAATGTATTGATTTAGTACTAATGGCCAGTTGCACCTTAGTACTGGCCATGAGTATTTTTGTTTTGTTATTTTTTGTTTTATTATTTCTTTACGTGTTTTGATCTTTTTATATACCTACAGTTCCTCGGATGGAGTTAACTATACTTGTAAACAAATTTATTTTCAATTTTTCGAAAAACAGTAATTCAACATAAAATAGTCTGCTTGTTCTTAAAATAAGATAGGCATGGAAAAAGTTTACATTACTTGCACTGGGTGACCCAAATTTCGATGCGGGAGCGAAGTATTAAATTTTTAAAAAATTCGACCGACAACTTTATTAGGCAAGATACAGAATAAAAACCTTGTAAAAACAAAGAACAACTTGTATTTATAATTTCGAAGATGCTGATGCAGCGGCGCTGAGGTGGCGCTGAACATTCTAGTTGGGCGCTGACTAAGATGCTGATTCTGTTTGGTGTACGGACGTAACTCCCGAAAAGATAGTGAAAAAAGTTATGAAGAAAAATTGTTCATTGTGATAAGTTACTTTAGGTGTACAAAATTTGGAAGCATTAGGCCTACATTGATTTTTTGATTTTTTCTTGTTTTCCTCCGATTAAATAATTTTCTGTAGGTAGTACGACAAAACAAAAAAAAATAAAAGTTACTCAGAGTAGGAAACTGTGTATGATGGAAAACATTTTGACAATCCTAGACCTACTTTGAATTTTCTCCAATATTTTCCAAAATACAAAGTAGGCCTAGAATTGTTAAATGTTGTCACCATGCACAGTTTTCCATTCTGAGGAAGCTTTATTAATACGGTTTTGTTGTACTATTTACCACTGATTTAAAAAAAGGGAATAAAATAAAAAAAATGAAAGTAGGCCTATACAGGGTGTTCCTTAAAGACATGCTAATACTTAAGGGGGTTATTCTTGGGCCCATTTTAAGAAAAAAACTTCATATGAACGTATGTCGTAAACGTCCTAACTTTTTAGATACAGGGCGTTAAAGTTCATTTTTTTAAATTGAATTTTGGCTACATCTCCCGAAATAATCAAGCTCCTGAACTGAAATTTGGCACTGCTATGATTTTGGGGATGGAGAATAAGCTGAAAATGACAATTTCGCCGTATCTCACAGAGGGCGCCACTTGCGCTGTTTTTTGATCACGCTTTTACGCGTAACTATTTTGAGGTTATATTTTTGGTCCTGCAGGTCCAACATTTTAGTGCATCTTTTCATTCCGCAAGAAAAAGGTACTATTGTTCATGATCGTATGTCGTAAACGTCCTAACTTTTGAGATACAGGGCGTTAAAGTTCATTTTTTTAAATTTTGGCTACATCTCCCGAAATAATCAAGCTGCTGAACTGAAAGGAAGCTTTATTATACAGTTTTGTTGTACTATTTACCACTGATTTAAAAAAAGGTAATAAAATCAAAAAAATGAAAGTAGGCCTATACAGGGTGTTCCTTAAAGACATGCTAATACTTAAGGGGGTTATTCTTGGGCCCATTTTAAGAAAAAAAATTCATATGATCATATATCGTAAACGTCCTAACTTTTGAGATACAGGGCGTTAAAGTTAATTTTTTTAATATTTTGGCTACATCTCCCGAAATAATCAAGCTGCTGAACTGAAATTTGGCACTGCTATGTTTTTGGGAATGGAGAATAAGCTGAAAATGTAAATTTTACCGTATCTCACAGAGGGCGCCACTTGCGCTGTTTTTTGATCACGCTTTTACGCGTAACTTTTTGAGGTTATCTTTCTGGTCCTGCAGGTCCATCATTTTAGTGCATCTTTTCATTCTGCAAGAAAAAGGTACTCTTGTTTCATAACGATAAAATCAACCGTTTGCTTTGAAATTGTCAAAAGGTTCTCCAAAACACCTGTTGACTTCAATATTCGAAACATAAAATTTTCACCTACCACCTTCAAGTGTTACAGATCAACTGTACCATTTAAACTGAGAAAAAAATCCCTATGAACAATGTTCCAAAAATTATTCGCTTTCAAAATGGAAAGGATTGAATTTGACAAAATTTGGACACTCTATTTCAAGAAAACCAATGGTGTTTTGACCAATGCCCATTTGGCATTTTTTTCATCATTTTGAATGTACAGTTAATCTGTAACATTTGAAAGCAGTAGTTGAAAATTTTATGTTTCGAATATTGGAATCAACAGGTGTTTTGGGGTACGTTTTGGTAATTTCAACGCAAACGGTTGATTTAATCGTTATGAACAATAGTACCTTTTTCTTGCGGAATGAAAAGATGCACTAAAATGTTGGACCTGCAGGACCAAAAATATAACCTCAAAATAGTTACGCGTAAAAGCGTGATCAAAAAACAGCGCAAGTGGCGCCCTCTGTGAGATACGGCGAAATTGTCATTTTCAGCTTATTCTCCATCCCCAAAATCATAGCAGTGCCAAATTTCAGTTCAGGAGCTTGATTATTTCGGGAGATGTAGCCAAAATTCAATTTAAAAAAATGAACTTTAACGCCCTGTATCTAAAAAGTTAGGACGTTTACGACATACGTTCATATGAAGTTTTTTTCTTAAAATGGGCCCAAGAATAACCCCCTTAAGTATTAGCATGTCATTAAGGAACACCCTGTATAAAGCTTTCAAATTTTGTACACCTAAGTAACTTATCACGAAAAACAAATTTTCTTCATAAATTTTTTCAATATCTCTATAAATAGAAGCAGTTTACTCTTATGCTGATTAATGTTTCAGTTTTCTGGTCACCCAGTGGGTATAAGTAATGTTAATTTTTTCCATGCCAATCCTATTTTATGAATAAGCAGACTTTTTTTTATCAAGAATGACTTTTTTTGAAAAATTGAAAATATTTTTTTACAAGTAGGTACTTATAGTTAAGTCCACCCATGGACACACTGTACTTATATGTACAGCAAAAAGTTTTATTTCTTTTATGCGAGTTATGATTTTATTTATATTTTTATAGAAAATGTATATTTTGTTTTATTAAAAAAATTACGTTTTCTACATTTTTTTTTAAATATTATTATAATAATTAACGAAAGAAAAAATCTAAAGCCAAATGAGATATTTAGGGGCTGCTTGGGAGACAAATGCCCGGGCTGGTTAGATATAGCCCATCCGCCCCTGGGCACAGTAGAAAAAGTATCGCTGATAGAGGGATGTTTGGTAGGACAGTTGTTTTCAGGAATAGGGAGCAAGTTAGAACGCTTACAGGCTTTAGGAAAGATGCCAGAATTGAGGCAGCAATTGAGCACATACGTAAGATATACTGTTAAGTAAGGAAACAAGAGAGCAAGCATCTTAGCTGATATATTATCCGGACCCATGGCACATATTTTCAATGAAGACATGATTCTATTAACTTTGTCACAAGTGACCATTATAAAACGAAATGGTTCTATAGAATTGTTGGATTTATCTTTGTATCTGTCTAAGAATATAGAATGAACTGAACTAGATACGTTAGGGATGCTGCCAATGAAAAAATCATTAAAATCTTCAGCATTAAAATCCGAGCAACCATGTGAATCATTTTTCTCAGAACACTTTTTTCCTAAATTCAAGTAGCGGATAATCCTCCAAAATTCTTTGGGGTCCGACTTAAATTTATAATTAAGGTAAGCTCTTTTCTCCTGTTTCACAGTAAAGTTGACCAAATTAAGAAGCTGTTTATAGTAATTTCTAGAACCTTCTGTTTTTAGACGTCTATAATATAGACGTCTATAATATAGACTATAGTCTATAATATAGACGTCTAAAAACAGAAGGTTCTCTGATTATATTATAATCAGAGCTTTATCACGTAGTCTCATCATTATTTTGAGGTTTTCTGTTAACCAGGGTGCTGGTAGCTTAGAAATACGCACTGTTTTGTGAGTCGCATGTATATCAAAAATCCTGCTTATATTAGAGTTCAAAAAATCTATCATTTCATCGGGATTATTGTAGGATTAAAGCATATCCCAATTTGTAGCACGTAAATCGTGTTGGAAGGCTTGACAGTCGAATGATGAAAAGTCACGATAAGTACGAAAGAACAGTTTCAGTTTTTTACTTTTTAATTTGAGAGAGCAATAAACTAAAGAATGGCCAGAAATGCTTTCCATATCAAGTACCTCCACACTGTCGACAATGTCTTTGGTGGATGTTAGCAGCAAATCTATGAGAGTGCTAGTAGTCTGGGTGACACGAGTGGGTTCAGTAACTAGTTGTGTTATGCCATATTTACTAAAAAGGTTGATACCTATGTCATAGAAAAAACTTTACAGGGTCTTGTGGACCTGGGTTATTAGTACTGTTGTAAATTTTATGAATTCATTTTTTGATAATCGGTTTGTAAAAGGTTTCAGGATAATCATTTCTTTTTAGAGTATTTTGATTTTTTTTATATTTTCGGGGCTGAATCATTTATGAGAGAATGACAGCACGATCGGTAAGACTGTAAACCACACTTTTTTTGTGAGTGATTGGAACATTTGAGTTAAAATTTAAATATCTTTCAGACCAATTTTTTTTGTTAAACCAATTTGTGAAAATTTCACCATTTTGGTTATAAGAATTAGTGATATCTAAGAAATTTAATTAATTTTTATTTTCTTTCTCCGATGTGAAATTTAAGCGAGGACGAAAATTATTAAATGCGTTGAATGTATTCTCGAGCTCATTTTTGTCAACACAAAGTATACAATCATCGACAAACTTTTTGTAAAAATGTGGTTTTATTTGTAGATTATTAATAACTTCTGTCTCAAGTTTTTCCATAACCAAATTAGCAATTGCAGTGCCATAAATTTGGGGAAAAAATTCATTGTTATATTGAAAAAAGGTAGAATTAAGACAAATATTGGTGCCGTTTATAAACTCATCACAAGGAAGTGTGATGATCTTTAATTATTTTCTTTCTTGTGTGTGGTAGTGTCATTAAGTAAGTTCATCATTTTATTATGATAATCACCCTTGTATATAATTACCGTCTTTTTACATTTATCAGCAGACAGAATAAGAATATTTTGATGTAGTTTAAGAAATTTTTTTTTCATTTATGTAATATTTAAATTGGCTAATATTAGTTTTTACTTTCTTTTTAGTTTTGTTTTTATGGTTGGTCAAGATGTTACATATTTTTCCATAAAACCATCAAAATCAAACATAGAATTAATAAAAGAAAATTTTGGTCCAAGACTGAGGAAATATTTAATATTGTAAGGTATGTCAAGATTTGTAAGATTTTCAATCCAATTAGTATGGAGAGAATATTTATGGTCAGATAAACCCTTATTTTGGAGGAGTTTATTTAATTTGGTAATATTTTTGTTTTTAATGTTGGTAAAAATTGTCTCATATATTATATTATGTTGTTGGAAAAACCTGTAAGCAAAAAGGTGAGGGAAATTGGGTATCATTTTATTTTTTAGAAAGTCTATTTGTTTGTTTATATTATTAATATTTGTGTTAGAATCACAAATACAAATATTTAATATTTGTAGAAGGACAGTTGTATGTATAACTTTATGTTTATTGATGTAAGATATATTTTTAAAACCATAGTGATGTTCAGATTCTTACACTTTACCAAAAAAATGCATCTATTTTGATCCTTAGCCAAATTCGTAAGCACATTTCTAAATTTATTTAGGTCTCTTCTTGGTTGATCCCTTTTGAAGTCCGGTTATTGCTTCCCAAAACCCTCTATTTTAATGTAGTATTCCTGGTAGATTTTTGTTTATTCATAAAGTATTCCTGGGTTACTACCAAAACAAAATTTGGAACCAATTAATAATTCATATTACAGTAGCTACGTATGTTTCGGCCAACATTTGGTTTGTCGATGATTGTATATTTGTGTTGACAAAAATGAACTCGAGAATACATTCAACGCATTTAATAATTTTCATCCTCGCTTAAATTTCACATTGGAGAAAGAAAATAAAAATTTCTTAGATATCACTATTTCTTACAACCAAAATGGTGAATTTTTCAAAAACTGGTTTAACAAAAAAATTGGTCTGAAAGATATTTAAATTTTAACTGAAATGTTCCAATCACTCACAAAAGAGTGTGGTAAACAGTATTACTGATCGTGCTATCATTCTCTCACATAAATGATTCAGACCCGATAATATAAAAAAAAATTCAAAATACTCTAAAAAAAAAGATTATCCTGAAACCTTTTACAAACCGATTATCAAAAAACGAATTCATAAAATTTACAACAGTACTAATTAATAACCCAGGTCCACGAGACCCTGTAAAGTTTTTTTCTATGCCATATATTAAAAATATATCTGAACCAATTACAAATATTTTTAAGGATTTTAATATCCAGGTTGCCTATAAGAATCAAAACAACACAAATAAATTATTTTCTAACTTAAAACCAAATATTACAAATGATTTCCAAACAAATCTTATATATAAAGTGAATTGTCTGAATTGCCATTCAACCTATATCAGCCAGACAAGACAATATTTACACAAAAGACTATACAAACACCAATATGATATTAAAAATAAAAATGAACATGCTACTGCCCTTTGTAAACATGCAATTGATAACAGCCACAACTTTGACTTTAAAAATACCGAAATATTATGCAAGGAAAAAGATTTTCATAAACGTAATATTTTAGAAATGATAAAAATTAAAAAACATAAAAATACTATAAACTTTAGAAATGACACCGATGGACTCTCACATATCTACTTTAGTCTTATTACCGAATAAAAATTAACATAATATATAAAATTGTATTAAATGTTTATGATTCTTACAACTTTAAACCATGTTCTGTCGTCCCCTTAATTTTGTTCCACATTATATAACGATTTAACTTTCCCATGAAAACTATTATTTCTCCTTATATAGGTACCTACTTACCTACTGATAAAAAAATCGCCAACCTTCTTTTATGTGTAACAAATGGGGAAAGACCGCCGCATGCCTTGACTAAATAATGTCGATAAATTTAAGAATTTTAAAGAAATATCACTCCCATATACAGGGTGAGTTTTTTTCGATGCCCACTATGGGGATCTCGGAAACTAACAGAGCTAGAACAAACGTTAAATGGGGAAAGAATTGCAGTTTTGAATGCTCAATCTAATTCCCCTTTTGGATTTTTAAAAAAGTTCGTGGCTCACTAGATATTTTGAAAAGAGTGATTTTTTGCTATTTCATCAGATCTCTGTAGCTCCGTTATTTCTGATTATACAGAAAAACTGTAGAGACAAAAATTGTAGATAATTTTGGGCTTAATAAGATAATCTAATCCAATTTTTTATGTTGTTTGTGATTTTTGAGATATGACATAAACTTGTGTTTTTTAAATGTAAATCATAGTTGGCTGTGGCCTTATCAAATCGGCCATTTGTTGAGCTTTCCAAAAATATAATACTCGACATAGTTATTATAAAAAACAAAATAGCTATGGCTAATTTTCTAATTTTTTTTTAAATTTTCACATAGTCAGCCCTGGAATATTTTCATAATTACGTTCTATTTTATAATAAGACATACCTACTTCAAACTTTCAAATATTTTATTTTAAGCTGGTAACAAAATGTAACAAAATAAAACAAAAATTATCATGATGGAGCTCCACCACATAATTGTTTGCCCGTAAGAAATTACCTAGATCAGCTCTATCCAAATAGTTGGATAGGGAGAAATAGACCTATTTCCTGGCAGCTCCGATCCCCCGATTTGTCTGTTTTGGATTTCTTTTTGTGGGAAACAGTACAAAATAAAGTATGAGACAATTGTTGAATTAAGAGCAGCTGTTTTAGAAGCAATTGCCAGTATTGTCAGGCGCTCTCTAAGAAAGGCGACAAATTCAGTTTAAAAAACATGCAATATTTGCATAAATAATAATGGTGGATTGTTTGAACACCTTTTTTATTTTAAAAGGTGACCTTTTAAAATAATAATAATTTGAATTTGAGTCGAAAAATTTTATCAAATTTAAACATATAACATAAAAAAATTTACATTATATAACAAACCTGGAATTTGCCCTCTCTGTTGCTCTGATTATTAATATATAAAAAAACTACGGAAGCAAAAGAAATTAGACTTAAATAATTTTTAAAATTTTTTACAATTTTAAAATAAAATAATTGTATATGTGACCTGAAGATGGCTAAATGTTGGCCGAAACATACGTAGATACTGTAATATAAATTATTAAATGGTTCCAAATTTTGTTTTGGTAGTAACCCAGGAATACTTTATCAATCATTTACTTTTATATTATTCAACATATATATAATATTATGCATAATACGAGTATTGTGTAATAATGTAATAATATTTCAATGACTATAGAAATAATTGATTAAGACATTTTTCCTAATTATACGTCAGTCTAAATCTTACCTTTCAGGGTCTTTAGGAATTCGAAAAAAGGACACACAGTCTTTTCAATTGCTTTCACAGCCATCCGCACTGCAATAAGCCATCAATGCTCAAAATTGGCAACGGTATTGAATATAATTTACGCGCACCCGATACAATACGAAGCACACTGTTCCGAGAGACAGTGTGGTTGTGATGTCACGACACTCTTTAGGCGAAATAGTGTACCCAAAACATGCACCAATATACAGGGTGTTCCTAAATATCATGTACATACGGAAGGGGGTAATTCTTTGGCCCATTTTAAGAAAAAACTTCATATGAACGTATGTCGTAAACGTCCTAACTTTTGAGATACAGGGCGTTGAATTTCATTTTTTTAAATTGAATTTTGGCTACATCTTCCGAAATAATCAAGCTGCTGAACTAAAATTTGGCACTGCTATGTTTTTGGGGATGAAGAATAAGCTGAAAATGTCAATTTCAGCGTATCTCACAGAGGGCACCACTTGCGCTGTTTTTTGATCACGCTTTTACGCGTAACTTTTTTGAGGTTATCTTTTTGGTCCTGCAGGTCCATCATTTTAGTGCATCTTTTCATTCTGCAAGAAAAAGGTACTCTTGTTTTATAACGATTAAATCAACCGTTTGCTTTGAAATTGCCAAAATGTTCTCCAAAACACCTGTTGATTTCAATATTCGAAACATAAAATTTTCTCCTACTGCTTTCAAATGTTACAGATCAACTGTACATTCAAAATGATGAAAAAAAATCCCTATGAATAATGTACCAAAAAGTATTCGCTTTCAAAATGGAAAGGATTGAATTTGACAAAATTTTGACACTATTTCAAGAAAACCAATGGTGTTTTGACCAATGCCCATTTGGCATTTTTTTCATCATTTTGAATGTACAGTTGATCTGTAACATTTGAAAGCAGTAGGTGAAAATTTTATGTTTCGAATATTGGAATCAATAGGTGTTTTGGAGAACGTTTTGGCAATTTCAAAGCAAACGGTTGATTAATCATTATGAAACAAGAGTACCTTTTTCTTGCAGAATGAAAAGATGCACTAAAATGATGGACCTGCAGGACCAAAAAGATAACCTCAAAAAAGTTACGCGTAAAAGCTTGATCAAAAAACAGCGCAAGTGGCGCCCTCTGTGATATACGGTGAAATTGACATTTTCAGCTTATTCTCCATCCCCAAAAACACAGCAGTGCCAAATTTCAGTTCAGCAGCTTGATTATTTCGGGAGATGTAGCCAAAATTCAATTTAAAAAATGAAGTTCTTTCTTAAAATGGGCCAAAGAATTACCCCCTTCCGTATGTACATGATATTTAGGAACACCCTGTATAGCAAAATAGCAAAAACGACTGTGTCTCAGGCATACCCACAGAGTAATACTCTTCGGTGCACTCTTGGTATTGGTTCATCCACTAGCATTTTTATTTAACTTATCTATTCGATCGGGCACTTTTCCAGAAGCACTTAAATAAGCTCTAATTATACCTCTATTTAAAGGTGGGGACACTGAATACTCCGGAAATTATAGACCAATTGCCCTCCTATCCTGCTTCTCAAAATTATTGGAAAAAATAATTCACAACAGACTGACTTCATTTTTGAACAGCCACAAATTACTATCACTCAATCAGCACGGTTTTACTTCTAACAAATCAACTGTAACTGCAACTTATGACTTGACAAATTTTATCTTCCAATCGATCGACCGTTCCGATTACTGTCTGGTACTATTTTTCGGATATAACTGGGGCTTTCGGAATGAACTCATGACAGAAAAACTATGAACACTAGGCATTTGCTGCTTTAACTCATTTTTATCTAGGAGACACCACCTCTGAATATTTGTCGCCAAGTCTCGGGGTCCCTCAGGGTGCTGTTTTGTCGCCGCTACTCTTCATAGTCTTTATTAATGATCTTAAATTCTACAACTCACAAAAATAAGTTGAAACTAATTATGTTTGCAGATGATACAACTATCGCAATTTCCACGCCAAATCCTGAGGAACTGCAAGACACGGCGAACACCATCCTGGACCAATTCTACAATTGGTGCCATCAGAACGGTTTGGTTGTCAATGCCGCCAAAACTAAATATGTCACTTTTTATAAACGGAGGGTTGTACCAAACCTCACCTTAACAATAAACAACTGTCTACTTGAAAAAGCGAGCCACACTAAGTTCTTAGGTATCATCATGGATGAACAACTGACCTGAAAATTTCACAATTGATCATATAGCACACAAAATTAACAATGCATACTATGCAATAAGAAATATGAAAAATATAGTAGACCGAGATTACCTCATAAGAATTTACAATGCTCTAGCCTACAGTCACCTCAAATACCTGCTTTTATTCTGGGGTTTCTCCACAGACATCCAAAGAATCTTTATTCTTCAAAAAGGTATCGTAAGACTGATTTCCTCTGCAGCACCCCCGGATCCCTACCGACCACTCTTTAAGGAAAAAAATACTTACAGTTCCTTGCATACTAATTTTCGAAGCTGCTATCTTTGTTAAACAGCACTTATATCCATTAGGCAACAGTATACACAAGTACAGCACGAGATTGGCTAACTCCATCAATATAAAAAAATTTAACCTAACAGCTTACACCAAAGGGCCGTACTACACTTGTAGTACCATTTATAACAATCTCCCAAATGATATAAAAAATATTGAAAATTTCAATAAATTCAGGAAAGGCCTCTCATTTCTGCGTTCCAAATGCTATTATAGCGTGACAGAATTTTTGAGCAATTGAAAATAAACAGACTCTATATATATGTATATCTACTATACCTACTTTTTACTGTGTTAGTCCATATATGCATATAAAATTTATATTGTACACCATTGACGTTTCAGAATATGTTGTAAAGCTTTAAATGAATAAATTGTCTATCTATCTATTCTGAAATCTGATTTTAAAAAAAATCTAATAACTATTTTCTCCATTTGGCCCAAACTTTATGTATAGCACTGTACAGACTGAGCCATTTTCGATGATTTTGTGGGGTATCTGCGTTATTTGTATAGATAGAAAAAAAGACAAGGTAGGTGTTCATGAGTTAATTTTTTGAGATATTTACGATGCTCGAAACAGATCTCTGATATCTCCAATACTTTAGGAGATACAGGGCGTTTTTGAAATTTTTGCTATTTTTTACAATTATCATAGCTCATTTGTTTTTAAACCTATATATTTCGTTGAAAACGCTTTATACGCACTTTTTTATAAAATAACTATTTTACCTACCAAGGCACTGAAGTTCAACTTAATAATTCAACTTCAGTGCCTTGGTACATAAATAACTATTTTATAGAAAAACTGTTTACTACAATGGATTCTACGTAAAAAAGTGTGTATAAAGCGTTTTCAACGAAATATATAGGTTTAAAAACAAATGAGCTATGATAATTGCAAAAATTTCAAAAACGCCCTGTATCTCCTAAAGTATTGGAGATATCAGAGATCTGTTTTGAGGATCGTAAATAACTCAAAAAATTAACTCATGAACACCTCCTTGTTTTTTTCTATCTATACAAATAACGGAGATACCCCATAAAACCATCGAAAATGACTCAGTCTGTACCTATACTGTATACATTGTATGGGTATTTTCAAAAAAAGAATTTTTTTACCGGCAGGCTTGAATGCCTCAAACACTTTTTTCATTGTGGCTGTTCAAAAATGAAGTCAGTCTGTTGTGAATTCTTTTTTCCAATAATTTTGAGAAGCAGGACACTAGGGCAATTGGTCTATAATTTCCGGAGTATTCAGTGTCCCAACCTTTAAATAGAGGTATAATTAGAGCTTATTTAAGTGCTTCTGGAAAAGTGCCCGATCGAATAGATAAGTTAAATAAAAATGCTAGTGGATGAACCAAGTATTTGGCCATAGCTTTGATTGCTTTTATTGGAGTATTGTCTGGACCGCAAGATGATTTGTTGTTCTCTAATTTCTGCAGCACCCTGTAGATTTCGGCTGTCGTTATCTCGGAGACAAAAATAGTGGATTCACTGTGATTACCAAGAGTGCACAGAAGAGTATTACTCTGTGGGTATGCCTGAGACACAGTCGTTTCTGCTATTTTGCTATATATTGGTGCATGTTTTGGGTACACTATTTCGCCTAAAGAGGGTTGTGACGTCACAACCCATGAATGTCAAATTCGACATTTAAAATTAAATATTGGTAAAAATAGGGTTTGCCTTGGAAATATCGGAAGTTATTAAGAAAATTTGTTCATCTTGTATTATTGTGCCCACTTTTCAGAAGGATATCAGAATATTACTATTAATATTAATATTATATAACCTAAAAGAAACTACTTTATAGAACTGTCAAAAAAATTCCGCTGTATTCACCTCCTGCTGCCTAATGTAAATGAGAATACTTCCGGAATTTTTTTGAGTTGCCATGACAACGAAACAGAAAACGAGCCTCTAGTAGGCTAAAAAAGGGAAGATTAAATTTGTTGTATTATCATTAAATTTGAAAAGCAAAAAGAGGTTTGCATGGATTTAAATGGGAAGAAAGAAACAAGTAAATGAATATTCAAACGTTTTCGCTCGCTCTAGTAGCGGAAATAAGAACTAATGGGGGAGGGCAGTAACATAAGTCTATAGGAAATTTTCTGCGCTACAATTTTTCACTAGAATGCGTAGTTTTCGAGTAAAACACAAAAAAACAGCGAAAAAACACGAAAATTCGTGCATTTTCTTTCCCCCTCTTGAACCCCAAGCCCTGGGCGACTTTGCGTGTGAACATTCTTTTTTGCAAAGTCAAAACCTACCTTTTCCATCAGGTTAGGTTGATGTAGTTTTTGTTGTCGCTAAAATGTGTTTTTGACGTCTAATTCCGGTGGACTACAAAGTAATTTTATTAATTACTTCTGGATCACAAAGATGCCTAAGTCCTTCATTCCAAACACTTTTAACATTTTTTTCGGCTGACAATTTATTCAGGTAGATATGCTTAGCCTTCCTAGTCTTTGCAACGGTGAAGTTCCTAAGAGTCTTATACAGTGACCGGCAGAAAGTTGGACACAAAAATTTAACATTTAAACTCTGATTTCGATTAATTTAAATTTCTAACAGCTAATCGAACAAAAGTAAAGTTTAGTAGCAAATTCATGTGTTATCCGATGATAAGTTGCGCTTGTCGTATTTTGTTTTTTTTGTAATACACAGGGTGGTCGAAAAAATACAAAAAAAAGTTAAATTTTTGTTTTACTAGGTGGCTGCGACTTTAAATCTGACATCCACCTTTGATTCCAAACAACTTTTGTAAGTAACTTTTTACCATATTTTAAAAAAAGAAGGGTACTTTACTCTTGAGTTATTTTGACATTTTTTAATCTACCTGGTATCCAAAAAGAGATATTTAAATTTTGATATGTGCGTTTTGAGTTTGAAATGATGCACCAACTTTTATCAAGAATAAAATTTTCTGAGAAATTAATAATAAAAAAGTTTTCCATTTGTGTCCAACTTTCTGCCGGTCACTGTATGTTTCCCAATTGTCATTACACCTATTTGATATAAATTGTTGCAACACACACTAGGTTTTAAATTTGGAATTATCCAAGGCACCTTCTTTTTTGTAACTCTAACCTCTTTTAAAGGCACATGTCTATCAACCAATACCTTCATTAAAGGAGAAAATAAATGAATTTTATTGCCAATATAATTCACATAGAAAATGTCGTTCCATAGTAAACTGTAAAGATCCGTCAGAAACTTATTTGAATTGAAATTGAATTGACCTATATTTGATTATCTTGGGCCTCCTGTGAACTGTGTCAATATTTAAATTGTAAAAAAACACTATCACTATGACACTATGACTATCGTATCGCGATTTGTGACAAAAATCGGATCCAACAGTGTGGAGGAATTACGAGCTAGGTGCGTGGGTTCATTTTATTTCGACAAAATCATTTAATGGATTATTTAAATTTAAAAAAATCCACATTAGTCTCCCAAAAAAAAAAGATCTCATCATACAAAGGCCTCATGATTAGTTTTCGACGGTTACCAACAGCTCTAAGACCAGGCCGTTAGCCTGAATTTCATCTTTAAAGTAAACAGCTATTCCTCCCCCTCTGCCCAGCAGCCTGTCTATTCTGATGAAATTGTAGCCATTAATATGGAATCTACCATCCACGACATTACCGGACAACCACGTCACGTCTCAGTGAGTAACACAATATCGAAATTCTGCTCCTCTATAATTGTCCTTAACTCAACCAAACCAGTGAACAAAGAACAAACATTCAAGTGTGCCACCTTCATAATATTATCTTTTATGCAGGGTGTTTCAGACCTACATACAATAATTTTAACCACATACTCAGAAAGCTGTATAAATACGAAAAATCGAAAAAAAAAAATTTTTTTCGGAAATATTTTAGAAATAATTAAATAATTTTAATATTTCCCCTAACGAGCCGCTCAGTTTTATTATCAGGTAGACGCGTACCCAAGGCGCGAGGGAGACGCAAACTGGTTTCAGGTCTTCCTTCGACGTTGCCAGATCGCGGGGCCAGGCAACGAACATTTTTATCTAAATGTGCCCACCTTTTTCTATCCTTTTGTTATCCTGTAGGATAATAATCGCTGATAGCAAATGAAAGGTGGTTTAAAAACTATCCTCCTCGCCACTCACATTCGCACTTATTATCACAAAATTGCTCCAGAGGTCGGTACACGAGCTTCCTGGTCGCGTTCACAATGTTACCTACAGTCCAAAAGATAATCGAGTTGAGTAAGCCTTTTTCGAGCCGTCCGGTCCGGCAATTCGCGACGCGACGTCTGTCACCCAACCACGCTTGACCCACCGACCCACACTTCCGTCTCGCCGGCCGGCTGTCTCCCCCTCCCTGCACCGCCTCGAGCTTTCGCCACTGCATGTTCTGTTGCTATGCAGGCCCTTTTTTATTTATAGCAATTTCAAAAATAAAAAGATGGTTTGATTGCAGTTTGCTTTCCCTAAATGTAGATAAAACTACTTTTGTAACTTTTGCTTTAACTCAGGGAACACTCCCTGATGTTCAAAATATTACAATACATAGCTTGAACTGTAGTTTGGAAATGAAGAACTGTAATTGTCAAACTAAAATCAAAAGAAAACAAAGTGTTGAGCATCTAGGAATTCTCATGGATGAAAATTTAACTTGGAAAAATCATGTAGTTTATGTCACGAACAAAGTTAGAAAGCTAATCTATAAATTTTACGAATTAAGAAATATTCTGAATATTCATACATTGAAAACGGTTTACTTCTCGTTGATAGAGTCAATTATGGGTTATGGTTTAGTTGTGTGGGGCAATGCTCGTAAGTGTTGTGAGTGCTCTGAGTGTGGCACAGAAATATATTTTAAAAATTATGTTCTTTAAAAACAGAAGGTATCCAACGGAATTATTGTTTGAGGAAAGTGGAGTGTTATCTGTACAGCAATTATATGTAAAAGCAGTGGTAAGATTTATGTTCAAAACAACATATTACAAGCATGACCTAAGTCATAATCTCAATACCAGAAATAATGAGCAACAATATGTGTTGATACCTTCTGTAGCCCGCTCAGCCACCCAGAGGCACATCTGTTCTGTAGGCCCTAGAATATTTAATGCTTTGCCTGTAGATGTCAAATCAAAACCATACCATAACATAAAGAGAGCCATTATCAACTGGATTAAGAAAAATAATTACATTGTTAATATTTGATGTAAAGGTCGGGTTATTAATAAATACTTGTATACTATATGTATATGTATATATACTATAATATAATATATTGGTTGGGAAAGTGAATTACATTGTTAATTTTAAAAAAAGGGATAGGGTTTTGGAAGTATTCATAGATTTTAATCTAGTAGTAGTTGTAGAAACGGGTTTCCATTAGACAGTAGGACCACACACAGGCATTCATGTCCATTGTGTTTCTGACTGTTGGTGGAAAAGAAAATGTAAAATTGTAAAAAATGTAGTAAATAAATAAATAAATAAATAAATAAATATTTTAGTTTTTTGCTGCGTTTCCGAGCCGAGGATCTGTCGTCCCACAACACACGGCTCTTAGTTCGGGGAATGCCGGCTAAAATCGGCAACATTGCACGTCACCCTATAATGTAGCTTCTGGCCCGTCTACTTCCCGGTCGTTTCCTCGCCAGTGGCGTCGTTATTGTCTTTAAAAAATAGCTTCCTTAAAAAAAAAATTCTGGCTTTATTATCGACTTTTAATTTTTTTTAATTGCGGATTTGTATTAAGCTCAATTTTCTCCACATGTGGTTAAAATTATTGTATTTAGGTCTGAAACACCCTGTATAATTAAATAATAAATAGTTCAAAACAACGCTCGCCCTACAAAATTGAAAAAGGTAAGGAAGGCAAATACACATAAATAAACTATAATTTGCTTATTACGTAAATTACTGAAAACAAAGGAAATCATGTGGTATATTAGATTGTAGATTTCTTAGGGGTCGTTTTTTTTGCCCTTATGGCCTTTCTTCACTGCGACCTAATTAGATCTTTTGTGAATGACCCTGCTCTAATAAATTCCAAGGTCACCTAGGCTTTTGACGAAGCTTAGTATTTTCCTTGGGGCTAAGTTGCCAATTTCATTTGGATTTATATTGATCCTTTCGAAGTATTTAAGTCTGTTTCGAATTAAGAGGGGACACTCACACAGTATGTGCTCGCTAGTCTCATCCCGTTCGTTGCAAAATCTGCATAGTCCATTGTCTGTTTTGCCCATTTTTTAAGATGATATCTTAAAGGGCAGTGTCCAGTCAGGAGACCTGTGATGAGTCTTAATTCATTCTTGTTTAGAGTGAGAAGCTTTTTGGCGTTCTGAGGCGAATAGGTCAAAAATCTTTTCGCTTGTCTTTGTCCCGGAGTGTTACTCCAGTAGTCTTCCTTTTGTTCCTTTTCCCATGTTTTGATCTCTGTCAATAGGTGGCTTTTATTTATGCCACAGAATGGTTCAGGACCGTAAAATGAAGCCTTAGCCCCTTCTCTAGCGAGGCTATCAGCAATTTCATTCCCATGAACACCTTCATGCCCTGGCACCCACATTAAGGTCAATCTGTTGCCTATAGTCAGTTGCTTTAGATGTGTTTTACATTCCCAGGCAACCTTAGACTCATAAGTATAAGACTTTAGAGCTTTCAATGCTGCCTGACTGTCTGATAAGATGTATATTCTTGCCCCCTTGATGCGTCTGTTGATACACTCATGAGCACATACATTTATGGCTTGAAGTTCTGCCTGGAAGATGGATGGTGTCTTGCCTAGGGACTGTGAGGTCCTATGATTAGGACCATAT
This sequence comes from Pseudeuparius sepicola, assembly GCA_963920635.1. Taxonomy (NCBI): domain Eukaryota; kingdom Metazoa; phylum Arthropoda; class Insecta; order Coleoptera; family Anthribidae; genus Pseudeuparius; species Pseudeuparius sepicola. The sequence continues at coordinate 25,562,923 of OY987302.1, read as the reverse complement.
ATCCCAATTCCAACCCCATCATCCATTTTAGATCCGTCTGTGTACCAGATGCTTGTTCCTGAAGATGTCTCTGGTATTGCGATTTGACTAGTTTGGCGATCTTGGATGACCACTTCAAACGATAGTTCAAAGTCGTATTTCTTCTGCATGTAGTCCTTTGGCATTGTCAAGGATTGTAGTTGGACAGTGTCCAGTATTTTTAGGTGACCAATAAGGTCCCCTGCTTTCAATTTGTTGTCTTGGTAAAATTGCAAGGCACTTTTTGTTGCCTCTTCTTGCACAAAAATGTATAGCGGAGTGAGGTCAAGCATTACCTCCATTGCAACTGTGGGGCATGTACTTAAGGCCCCTGTGATACCCAGACAAGCCAGCCGTTGCATTTTCTGCAACTTGCCTTGCGCCCCTTTTTCCTTTGTTTTTGGCCACCATATAAGGGAGGCATATGGTATATTAATAATTACTACTACAGAATCAACAATACAAAATAAAACTAATTTTTACTGGCGATACTACTCGTTGTTTTTTACTATAAGAAATGTGGAATGATTATCTTTTATTCTTGGGCTCAGCCTTCTCTTCCGACATTTAGGTTTCAATTTCCGTAGTTAAATAGTCGATTCTTCTCAGACTTAACAGATTGGGCCCTGCTTACCCCTGAATATATGGCGCCTTGAGGTTGAGGAGACCCCGGATCATCTAACTACAGTGTGCCCCATGCTCACAGCCCTCGTAAAATAAGCTGGACTGCTTTTCAAATACAATCATTTGTCCCACCTATGCACACAATATGGCGGCTATCCACGGGCGCCAGCGCCCTCTGCCGGATGGCTAAAAATTGGTGAAGGGTCTAAGCGTTGACTGACGTATTTATAGGACTCCTCACGGCTATAGCTTCATGTCCTGGAAAACAGATTGCTCTGATGGCTAACAATGTGTTTTGCATTGTATTTTGTCTCCGGAAAGCACATGGTGAGTTGAAAAAATGTCAGGCATGACAGCCGTGAACAATCTTTATTAATACGTCAATCAATGGTCTAAGGCTCAATGGCAGTCCAATTTATTTTACGAGGGACGTTCCCGTGCTTGATACAGTTAGATTTCATCCCCCAGAAAGGAGAATGTATATAGGGTGTCCCAAAATTAGCCTACCATAATTTACCAGGGCATTCTGCGACCCCAAAAAATGAAAAAGTTCCTATTAACATGGCCTCAAAATGCCCCTAAAGGGAGATATAGCCCCCAAAATGGCCACTTTGGCAAGCGTTTTTTCTAAATATTTCCAAAACGAACAAAGATAAAATTCTGAAATTTGGTATGTGATATACCTGTGCGATTTGACATTTACCACGGTAGAAATAGTTTGACACTCTTCATCACAGGGGTCAAGGGGTTAAAAATACCCCAGTTTTTTGTAAATGCTTTTTTCCAGATTTCTTGCAAAATTATGATATTTTAGGGTATTCTACAAAAAAATGGTGCTATTGTTGAACTTGAAAACATGCACCGTTTTCGAGTAAAATAGTTTTGAAATTTTTTTACAGTGTCATGAAAATGCGTATTAGTAATGAGCCTGCCATAATTTGCCGGCACGTTCTGCGATCCAAAAATGAAAAAGTTCCTATAAACAGGGCCTCAAAAATGCCCCCTAAGGGGGCTATAGCCCCCGAATGGACAGTTTCGCAATAGTAGATTTCATTAAGAGTCTGGAAATAAGGATCAAGTGGGCCGGCGTCCTGGCTGCTGTGTGATTCTGACTATGGAGACTCAGCGGGCCAATTAAGGTGCCCACCCCCTGACATAGACAGATAGAGGAGATCCTGTACCACCTCCAATTTTTTGAATTTGGCGGAAACAATATTTTCACTTATAAAGTGATGTTCCATTTCCATAAACACTTCAAATTTCTTAAGAGGGGGTTGCCGACAGCGAAAGTGACGTTAGATTTCTTATTTTTATAAGTTGTATAGCATAAAATCTAATAACATTTTACCTGGCAAAAATGTAGTACAAACATCTCTGTCTTCATTTTAATCATAAGATCTTACAAGCAATGTTTTGTTTTATAGGTTATGAAAACCTTGGGAAAAATAATAATTCCAGTGCATATGCTTGTGAGATCTTATGATTAAAACGAAGACAAATATGTTTGTACTAAATTTTTGCCAGGTAAAATGTTAATAGATTTTATGCTATACAACTTAAAAAAATACGAAATTCAACGTCACTTTCGCTGTCGGCAACCCCCTCTTAAATTAGGTCGAATTTTTGCAAGCTAATAAGTTAAAGGGGCTACTTATGTGGACCCTAAGAAGGCAATTGCAAGTAAAACAAGCGCCTATAGGTCCGGCAGGGCCAGACTAAGTGTTTGTTAACAAGTGCTGGAACCAACTCTGTCCTGGGCCTCCCATGTAGATTGTGTTGCAAATAAGGTGACTAAAAATATATTTCTAATTAGAAACCTAAAAAATATCACCAATAGATCTATTATCATGCAAGCATACCACTCACTTATTGTACCACACATGACATACGCAATCACTTGCTGGGGGCATTGTCCGCATAGTGACCGTGTATTTAAGTTACAACGTAAAATTATCAGAATTATATTCGACAAGGGGTTCAGAGAAGATGTCCGAGATATATCTATATAGACGAAACGGAATATTAACTTGCCCGTGTCTGTATATTCTACATACCTTAGTACTTGCTTTTAAGAATACACAGAGCTATAGCCAGTACAACCAATTCCACGATTATAATACTAGAAATCAAAGAGATCTGCGTATTGACCATCTGCGGCTCACCGCCAGCCGCTACAGCAAAAATTATTTTGGTCCTAAATTCCTAAACAAATTAGATTTTGACTACAGGGCAGGGTTGCCATGCTAATTTTTCTTTAAAAAGGTGACTTTAGTGACCATTTCTGAGAAAAAATGTTATTTTTAAGTGGCCCCTTTACGGGAAAAAAGTTACTTTTAGTGATTTTCGGCCATGTCTTCCTAAAGGAATAAATTAAATATTTGAAAATGTTTTGGAATGTAGATAGGTATCGGTGTGACAGTAGCAAATGACATATATCAGATTTTGTAATTTTTATTTAAATATCAGGAAATATAAATAAAAAATCCCGGGTAATTCCAGGTATAACAAACACCGTAAGGACCAGCCTTTTCATCTGTAGTTAAACTTTGAACCCAAACTTATCTGCGAATGAGTTAAAAGTTTAACTAGAAATGAAAGAAATATAATAATTGTTTGCAATAGACAGTTGATCGTTTATTATACCTCGAATCTTGCAAAATAATTTTTATGTTAAAAAACACAAACTTTTTACTTTCAAAAAATAATTTAGATATGATTAGACAGTAGTTGAGCAAGCGATGATACCTAGTTTGTTTTGTACTCGAAAGTCCGTTCATTATTAAAGACTAGAGAGTTAAAAAGTCAATATACCAGATGTTAATTAAGCATACAGACAAACTTTAAGGTTGTTCAGATTGTTTTTTCGATCTTTTTTGTAAGTTACGGAATTTTTAAAATAAGAGAATTTTTACTTATAAAAATCAGACAAGAAATTAAAAAAAAAGGGCTACGAGTCGACCTAGATATAAGTGTTTTGTTAGAGAGTGTACCAAATATTAATCAAAACAAAAATATTTAGGTCCAAATTCTATGTCCGCAAAAAAGTAATGTTTTTTTTTGTCATAATTTCCAAACTGGAGCAAAAATTTCAAAATAAAAGTTGATTTATCATTCGACAAACTACTATTCTTACATGCCATACGAGAAACAAAAATATTCTAACGTACAAAAAAGTTCGAAAAAACAATCTGAACCACTTTAAGGAAAGCTTACTTTATTTTAAAACAAAAACTTCCTTAAATGGCTTCGTTTTGAAAATAGTGTTGAAAAGTGTTGAGGTAATAGTCGAATTAAAAATAATTTAATGCTTTCAAAATATTTAAACAGCTGTTAATGGCTGCCGTTTTAATTAAAAACAAATAAACAAAAAAAGCCGTGTAAATTAAACACTTTTTTTTTAAATTAGTCAAAAATCAGTATTCCAAAGTTTTTTCTTTTTTTTTTTGGACAGCTATTGGGCTAATTCAATTATGTTGAGAGGTGTCTTATGTTTAGAGTTAAGTGCTAAGTCGGAAAATCGTATTAGGTACCTACATTTGAAAAAAATCTGTGCCTTATTAATTTTTTCTTTAACTTTAAACCACGGAGCAGGTTATCCCTGCGCACGCCTCTTCTAAAATGATAAAAACAGTTTTTGGCTTAAAAGCACACTTTAATGCATTGAAATTGTGCACCAAATTTGAATTTGATATATGACTTGGCATTTTCAAATTATTAAAGGAAAACTTCTTTATAAAAAATCAACACCCTGTATTTTATAAACGACGCCTTTCAGGACCTATATTATTATATTAACTTTTTGTTTTAAAATTTTAAAGTCAAGTAAGCTATAATTAACGTCCTGTTTACCTTCTTTTCTAGTTTCACTGGTTCTTATTGTCATGTTTTTAAGTTTTAATAGAATAAACTCATGATACAATAAACATCATGGAATAAACTCAATTATAAATAATACAGAGCACGTGAACATTAACCCATAAATGTTGGCCGTGCTATCCAATGGGCTAGCGAAATAGCGCGAAAACGGAAATTTTAAAGGTATTGGGTGGCGTGGGGAGGTGCAAGCGGCAACCCTCCGTCGGCGACAAGGCCAATAAAGTTACAGACAAAATGCGACACAATCAAAATGTTAAAGAGTTTTGGGTTGGGGCAAAAACTGCACACACTGGCAAATTTAAATACATTTCGATTTATTTTCCGAAATAAGTGATTCATTTTGTTTTTGGTAAAAAAAAATTAAAAAAATATATTTTTCTCTCTTTCTTTGCGTATTAATGTGACTTTTAGTGACCTTTCTTAAAAAAAGTGACTTTTTAGTGACTACTGATTAAAAAAGTGACTTTTAGTGACCCAGTGGCAACCCTGCTACAGGGGGCTTGGCTTATCAAATTTTGAAAACAAAATATATAAAATTCTTATAGAAAGAGCTTGCTATTCTATAGATGAGTTCCTTAACGGCTAAGTCCAAGTCTTGTCTCTGTAATGTTTGCCTTTTACCATTTTTTTGTTGTTATTCTTATTTGTCTGTAGTATGTATTCGTAAATGTTTGATTATATTCCGAATTATATTTTTTATATAATGCAACTTTTGACAATTGTAAGCACTATATTGTGTAATAACATGAATTAAATTAAATAAATAAATAAAAAAAGTGCAAGCATTTTTTTACAATATTGGATATAGGAAAATAGTGAATCAAAAGGTCCTTTCGATCCTTTTCAACAGATGTAATAAATGAAACTACTTTGGGATCTTGTAAAATGCATTTATTTAAATTAGCATAGTCAAATCAACATGTAATTAAAAAAATGTATACCTATATAGACTGGTATCACTAATTTCCTAATTCTACAGAAATATAACAAAATGACAGGTAACTATAATTAGAGATCAACGTATTCTTGCATTTGAAATAGCTTCACAACCTTTGCTAAATTGTTTAGCATTGACTAAAATTAATATGGCTAAAAATTGACAGAAATTGAAATGTTTTATGTGTGCAATAAATATTAATACAAGCATTGAGCGAAGCATTTATTGAAAGGCATTTTGCCTAAAGACAATATCCAACAATAACATAAAAATGCTTCACTATGTTTTTAGTAAACGATTTGACACCCAAATCCTTCACTCAACCATATAACAGTGCTTTTTTGGGCCAAACTTATTAATTTTTAATTTATTCCATTTTTCACAATTTTTCTATATTTTCTTATAGAATTTTTTAGTGTTACAATGAACTACCTTGCACACATCTTTAAAGCAAAGTAAATAGGCATAAGATGGAAGAACTAGAGGTACTTAAAAAGGCAAAAAAAACGGGAAGCATTTATTTTAGTTTATCACTAAAAGCGATTTTTTCATTTCCACTTAAATAACTAATCTGTTTCAAAAAGTTTAGATACATTGGTGCACAAGAAATGAATTTAAGCAATCATGTTTTGTTGAGGTTATTGCCTAGTACAATAAGCATAATAAGCCTATTTTTAGAATTCCAAACTTTTTAAAACAGGAATTGTGTATAGCGTGATTATGTATATAATGTATCAAAATTATTTTAACACACCCATACATGTTATGGTTACATTACAAAGATATAAATTGGTTATGCATACCTATAATATTAAATAAATTTTTCAATATAAAATCATAGTATTACTGTATGTTATTTGATTAAACCTGATGTAATAGTACCATAAGTAATTTTTTACACAGGTTTCTTATGTAGGTATTTACATTTTACACAAGAAGCCGAACTAGTTAATTCTGATTCCAAATTCAAAGATAGATTTGCTATTAATCAAAAATTTTTGGACACTTACTCCAAACTTTTCTGGAAGCTCTCAAGTATATATTGTCTTTTTCTACTAGGTATTATCTTTCTGTTTAAGTCCAACTCTCGGCTCTCAATACTTTTGTCAAACCGCTACATTATTATTAATTCAAATTCCACAATTTTTGCTTTTCGACAAAACAGAACCTGATGTAGAGAATACAATCAGAAATATAAAAAAAAACATAGAAATGGCATATATAAGTTTTTGTGTGGCACCTGAAGAAATATCCAAAATATTTATATTTACAAAAATTTAGCGTGTGAAAACATGAAATATATTGAAAATAAATTATTGATGTTTTATACTTCCGCTCACCACAATAACAATCACTATGATAACTATATCATTTATGAATTCATAATTTTTCGTAGTGTAGTAAAACTAATAAATAACTAATGCTAAAATATATACAGAAAAATATTAATTTCTAAACCCAAAGTCCCTAATCTACGACTATGTACTTACACCTGAAATGTTAGATTGTAGATGTAGATTGCTTGATTTGCAAACTATGCACTTTTTCCTTATTGTCTATCACATAAAACGTTCACAAACGGATATATCCAGAAAAATAACACAAAAAAATAAAACAAATTCGAAAAAGCCACTATACACACAAAGTACTACCATAAACAACGCTACCAAAATAGAACACAAACCGTTGCATGCCATCTTCAAAGCATCGTTGTCGGATTGTGCAAAAATCCCAGAAAAATAAAGCAAAAATAATCAATAAGGGGAAATAGTTATGTGATATGATATTTATGTGCAACGATTGATCAAATGAATAATGCTATTGAATTTCTCTTGGGACAGCTTTGTTTTCCATAAAAAATTATTACACATAATGTTAACCTTTAACTGTTAAGTGAAGAATAATAAGAGGCGCTACCTTCATGTATTTTCCATTTCTATGTTTTAATTTTTCTGAAGAACCTAATACAAGTTTAATAGTCCGGGAGCTGGTGACACTAAATTTTGTAAGATGTTGTAACGATTAGTTTTTTTTTATTTGTGTCATATCGGAGCTTCAAAAACCTGCAATCGAGTCATACAGGGGTACCAGCGGGACAGTTGATACAAATACTAACAGTTGATCTTTTGTAATTTATTTGATAATTAAGGCATTTAAAAAACGTATCCTGCTAGCCATTTGATGGAACCTGGCTTCGGCAGCTCTAGATAATAAACAAGGACATATAGGGATCATTACCGATCTTAGTAAGGCCTTTGACTTGGTGGATCGTAAATTGCTCCTGGTTCAGTCTATCACAGTTATGTAATAGGGATGTACTTCTCTCTTACTATTATGCCGGCTTCTATTCGAGAGTCAAATATGGAATTATACTATGGGGTTATAGTGGTGAAGTTTCACGTGTCTTCTGTATGCAAAAAAATTGTTCGAATGATTACTAATGCTCAGTCTAGAGCCACATGTCGCCCTATCTTTAAAAAACTTAACATGCTAACAATTTTTAGCATTTATATCTTCGAAATACTAAAATACGTTAAATCAAATATTAGTTCTTTTGCACCCAGCAATTTTAACCATACATATTTGACAAGATTTGCAAGTGATCTTAGGGTCCTTGCTCACAGCCTTTCTCTAGCTGAGAATAATGTTAGATTTGCAGGAGTGAAGTTATTTAATAAGTTTCCTCCAGATATAAAAGGGATTGACAATTATTATAAGGAGTTCAAAAAATGTGTTTTTAATTTCCTAGTCTATCATTGTTTCTATTATACAGGGTGATTCACGTAAGTGGTTCATTAGAATTTTAAGGGGAAGGAGTGCGAACTTTGATTTGAAATTTTGGTTACTTATATAACAGGTTGTAAACTTTCTTTCTAAAATATTTTCAACATCCGATCACTTCCGGTTATACCGGAAGTCGATAGCAACTTTGTTATTTCAAATAGAATACCCTATATATTATTACACCATTTGGTTCCCTATTAAATTTCAAATCTTTTTTCTGAATATAATATGCACCCTATTCCTAACCCTTTTGGAGATATTTGCAAATTTTTGATTTTTTTTTAGTGTTGCAGTCATCGACCATAGTGATGATAACTTTGAAATTTATGAATTTGGAAAACTGAAATTTTGGACTGTCGTAGGCGAAAGTCAACTTTATTAAGTATGCCATTTCAAAATATTGTACAGGGTGTTCGGGAAAAAATTCCCAATATCAACATGGAAAAATTGAAAAATCTCATTTTTTTCAAATGGAACCCATATTTTTTTATTGCACTGTTGAAATTGTTGTGAAAAGACAGTTCAAGAAGATACAACACACTATATGTCTAAATGAAGCGGTTGCTTCGTTATTAAGCAAAATACGTATTTTTTCTGCTCTGTATCAACAAAGATGCCATTTCTCAAGGAGCGTCACATTATAGGGGGCCATGGAAAATGAAATAACGCAATTATATGACAAGGTTAAGGGCAATTTAATAATATTTTTTCCCTGAGAAGCAACACTACAAAATTAAATAATAATAATAACAATTACATAATAGGTACTAGAAGAAAAAACAAGAAACTACAAATAAGTAAAACACTTTATTCATATTATGCTATTTACTTGTTACGTATTTACATTTGCTTCTCTTTGTTTGGACCTTGCCATGGTCTATGAAATTTCGTTCGAACTTTCGGAATTTTCTTTTCGTCAAAGGTGGTAAATGTGCCTTTCATTAAAAACTCTAATTGTTCTTTCTAAAAAAATTTTACACTCTCCATGAGTGTAAAACATATTCAAAATATCTTCGTTAGAATAGTTAATTTGAGCCATCCTTGTCAACAGTTAATATTTTATTGTTTGGAACACAATAAATAACAATCACAAATAAAAAATCCATGGCCGCCTATTAGAAAAGGTCCGTTGTTTCTTGATATGGAGCAGCAAAAATACGTATTTTGCGTAATAACGAAGCAACCGCTTCATTTAGACATATAGTGTCTTATATATTTTTGAACTGTCTTTTCACAAGCATTTCAAAGGTGCAATAAAAAAATATGGGTTCCATTTGAAAAAATGACATTTTCCAATATTTCGATGTTAATATTGGGAATTTTTTTCCGAACACCCTGTACAATATTTTGAAATGGCATACAACCACTTAATAAAGTTGACTTTCGCCTGCGACAGTCCAAAATTTCAGTTTTCCAGATTCATAAATTTCAAAGTTATTATCACTATGGTAGACGGCTGCAACAAAAAAAAAATCAAAAATTTGAGAATATCTCAAAAAGGGTTAGGAATAGGGTACACGTTATATTCAGAAAAAAGATTTGGAATTTAATAGGGAACCAAATGGTGTAATAATATATAGGGTGTTCTATTTGAAATAACAAAGTTGCTATCGACTTCCGGCATAAACGGAAGTTATCGGAAGTTGAAAATATTTTAGAAAGAAATTTTACAACCTGTTATATAAGTAACCAAAATTTCAAATCAAAATTCGCACTCCTTCCCCGTAAACTTCTAATGAACCACTTACGTGAATCACCCTGTATACAGGAATATCTCTATATGTAATTATCATAAGCAGTAATCTAATAGAATAATCAGTGTGATGTTGACTTAACCTATACCTGTGGTATTCGTATACTTGTAAATGTTCGATTGGTTTAATAAAGTTACTTTACTTTACTATATTCGCAATTTCTAAGCTTTGAAAGGTTCTCAATGCATTTGATAAAACTTTTTAGGTCGTTTTCAGTTGAGCACCTTGATGTACAGGGTGATAATATTTAGACGCCCAGCCACTGAATCAAATTAGCCTTGGCTCCATGGAAAACAATTGATCGTTGATAATTTATTATTCTTACCTGTCATAATTGAAATACCTTCTCTTGACAATTAATAATTATATCCAGTCATTGAACGTATCATAAAACTTCAATAACGGTAACACCCAATGAAAAAGTTGATTTGTTATTAGTCTATGGAGAAGCTGAAAAAATGCTAGAAGAGCCGTTAGAATTTATAGGGAGAAATATCCTGAATGTTCCTGTTCACAAAATGTTTATTCGATTAGAAAAAAAAACTTAAGGGAGAACCAAAATGCATTTTCTATCCACAAAGGCAAATCAATTAGAAGAATAGTTAGGCAAATCAATTAGACAAGATAGTAGATAATTAAATTTGAAGTCGTCCATACAACGAATTATGAAAGAAAACAAATATTATGACTTTAAATTACATTACCTAGAATATTTGGGAGAGGAAAATAAAGAAAAAAGGCTAGATTATATTGCTGAAATCATCGTGGTGACCGAGATCGTTGACCAGCTTATTTTCAGACATATACTTTGGACAGACGGCATTAATGTATGGTGTGGCATAATTGGTCACCATTTAGTTGCACCACATTTTTATGAAGGAGTTTTAACTGGAATAACATATTAACATAAATAACATCTGCCAGTTCTTATGGAAAATGTGCCATTGCAGTTAAGAAGAAATAAATGGTTTCAACATGACGGGGCCCAGCACACAAGGCCAATATTGTAAAAGAATTTCTAAATAATCAGTTTGGAAACAAATGGATTGATTTAACACCATTAGATTTCCATTTATGGAGATTTCTGAAAAACATTGTTTACAAAACTCCATCTCGGAATATTGATCATTTAATAGGAAAAATAGAAGATGCCTGTCGCCAAATAACACCAGATGTATATTAAGAAAGGTCACTAAGACAGAAGTTAGATGCTGTCTAGACTTATGATTATTAAAAGAAGGTTGTCACATTGAAAATTATTTATAAGTAAGAACCTACCTAGCATTTATTTTTATATTGTTGGTGTTTGTTTTTCGCTAAAATTGTTAAAAAGGCGTTCATACATTTATATTTTTATAAATAATAATAAAATTTTAATACTTTTTCCATAATACACATGTCCGAGCACCTGTCAATTGTTTCTGTCAAAAATATACCTTCATACATCATGGCTAACTCGATTTTCGTTAAAAAAATACCATGGCATCTTTTTCATATTTTTACAAATAATACGCATTCACTTTTTAATGAAACAAGATATATAAAAAAATAATTTACGAAAGTTTATCAGAAAAAAACGTGCCTTTTCCAAATATAAAGAGAGCAGGTATGGTCCTGGGAAAAATATATTTGATGACGTCATACCCTATATTTCCTAAATTCCTAAAAACTATCTTTTTTGCCAAAAAGCAAGCTTGAGTGGTCCTACAAGAAACTTACAAGTCATATTTTTACTGTCTGTTTTTGTTTGCTTATAATAACCCTGGGGCGTCGAGTTTGGGACACCCTGTACATTATAATAATATAGTGTGGGCCAAAGAGCTGGCAACAAATGGGAAAGTTTCTAATTTTTCGAAAAAAGTATTCTAGGGAATCTTTATAAAAAAAACTGCTATTTTTTGCGGCACATACATTAGGAATAGCCCCTTGGTTGTATTTAATTGAAATAAAAATTTTCTGAACAAGGAAAAATATGTTTGAAAAAATTTAATTTTTAATTTTTATAGTAACTACCTCAAATTTTGCACAAAGGTCTAAAGTTACATTCTAAATAACTTCTTATACCTTGTTATTTAACCTCACTTTTCTTAACTTAATGGTAGGTTCTTTAAATTTGCGCCATATTAATCGTGATTGGACATTTAATAATAATAATAATAATGCCTTTGTTGAAGAAAATAGCAAAAGTGGTGCTCAAAATGGCGAAGTTTAGCACTAGCTACTCTTAACCATAATGGGCCAATGACCACACACAAGCATTCAGTTGCTTCTGGGGTATTCCTAGTTTGGAGTATTGTGAGGGTGAGAAGTATTATTATTATTATTATGTCAAAATCGATTCTCCCCATTTGTTGCAAACTTTTTGGCTTCTAAAGTCTACCCCAGGTAGGTACATCAAGGTGCTCAATTAAAGAGCACCTATATACTTTTATCTAACGTATTAAGAACCTTTGGAAGCTTATAAATTGCGAATATATTTGATGTTCACGCACAACAACTTTGATCCTGGCAAAGTCAAGTTCCATTATTGCCTTAATTATCACAGAAAAGACAAAAAAATCAGCTTTTACTATTTGTATCAATTCTACTGGAGAAGTGGGAGGAGGTTGTTTTATATCTTATTGAAATATTAAATATTAGAAAAAGTTTTCAGCTTTTAGAATTTTCAACATTCACCTTTTTTTAACAATTCGCAAACCGCTGTCAATCGTTGTCCAGCCAACGAAATGGCAGGAGTTCATTTTGTTGATAAGTTTCATTAATATTATAAAATAAAAGATAAACCAAGCTTTAGGAAATGTGGCAATGAAAAGTGTCACCAGCTCCCGGACTATATCTGTAATATTAGGTAGCAGGAATCATTGTTAATTGACATTTTTAATTTTTCATGCACTTTTAAAATTTATTTGCCTAAAGCAAACAAAACGCTAAGCTATACAGGATGTTTTTTATATGTATAAACTTGGGAAATTGTAGTTTTTGGCAAGTAATGACTAATAATGAAAAAAATGTCAACGTTTTTTTATAGTTTCCGAAATATACAGGGATATTGAATTTCACAGTATTACCATAAAATGCATTATAAACGATAGCCTGACCTAAATCTGCTTGACTTTCATTTTTGAGTTTACATAAAAACCATATGGTTAACTTAATAGGGAGGAAGAGTTCCAAAATCGCATACATGCTGCCACTGAGGCAATCCGACAATGGCTTGGTTTAGGCTGCGCCTGTGAGGACTCATAGATTCGGCGAACTCAACTGTGAATTTTTACGTTAAAAATGTAGGTAGTTCTTATTTAAAAATTTGGCAGAATACTGATTGTGAAATGGGGATACCTTGAAAATCATGTTTTCTAGGGGTTAAAGTGAATAAAAGGGTATAAACTTTATATAGTTTATTTTAGATTATTTACAATACCATGTCATTTGGTCAGTGGTATAAAGAGATGAATTTAGGCATTTTCTGGTATTAATGAGTCATAGTGCAAGTATTTTTTAGTGAACTTACCCTTGCTAGCCACAAGTTGATTGTGTTTTGTTTGCCGCAGCGCCATCTAGCAGTTGAGGTAAAATGAAAGCTTGGTCATTAATTCGAATTCTGGTATTCAATTTAATAGCATGGCAAAATTTTGGGAAAGTATTTTCTTGACGTCGGTGTAGTTGATTCCAAGTTTAGCTTGTCTTGTATAGCTCAAGGATTAGTTCAACCGCTAGACATGTATCTGGAGGCATGAGAGCATGAGTTGATGTGTTGTTTGATGGTTTTCGGACTTCTCTCTGCTTTTGTGATATTGAAATGTCATGCAACCCCATTCCATCCTGGGTGCAATAATAATTGCTAGTAAGCCAGATTTGTAACTTGTATTTAGTTCACATTCCTAATTATGATTTTCATTTTGGAACAGTTGTTCAGATTAATCCAAAATTAGTTCTGAAATGCTAATTTCCATTCCAAATTCCAATCCTAGTTTAAGGTTATTTTAGAAGAACCTAAAAAACCCTCATTTCGAGGTAGGTTTAAATTTATTTGGTGTTTTTTTGGGAACTAAATTTAGTCCAAAGTTATTTATCATATAAACTTGTTTACTTGCAGTAGTTGACTGGGAATTTATTTTTATTTTTAAGCTAAGTCTGGCATGTTTATCTTTTGTGCCCTAACTAGTATAACTAAAATTATTTCATGTACATTTGCGTACATTTTGTGAACTGCCCGTGTACACTTCCGGGATTTAAATGAATTTGTAAGACTCCTGACACTTTTGCTTTTGATTTACTACTGCACGTAGGTAGTATACATTTTCTTATTAATTATTTTTTTAGACTAATTCGCCTAAGCTGTAGAAGAGTAAAATAAATTATTATTGAATCTAGGAAGTCCTTGTTTCTTTAGCTTAATAAGTTTAAGTATTAGAGTAGGCCACCGTAAAATTATAACAATGCTTATCTATTGACAACTTGAAATGTTTAGTGCTTGTCCACACCAGCTGAAGTAAACTTTGTAAATATTTTGGAATTCTTTTTTTTTTAAATCAAATTTACAGTTTGAAAAGTAACTACCGAGAACTTTGAGGGGTGGTAACAAATTAAGTGCTTCTCCCGTCACCTTTATACACATGCCCTTCTCCACTGTTTAGCTGGTGGTGACCACACCTTCGCTGATTATTATTATTTGGAAGATATACTTGGAAATTTTAAGTCAATTTAAAGAAAGTTGCGGTGGAAACAAGTTCCGAACAGTTATTCCTGTACTTATATTTCAGAAACTAAAAAAACTTTTACAACATTTTTTCATTTATAAATATTCGTGAGTTCGATTATACTCATTTATTACTTATATTCTCTTGTCGATTGCTATTTAGCCATTCTGTTGTAACCAATTTAATTTTAGAATTATATAGTTTTCAATCTGTTTGTGAAAACTCCAAACAAGAGAGGCGGGGGTACAGGGGGTAATCTTCTCCCCCTTCCCAAAGACCACCCAACTTAACAATGTATTTGTTCTATTCTGTTGTATTCTGTATAACTGGTAAACCCATACATTTTGTGATTTTTTACATCCCATTTAAACATTTTAAATACACACTTAAAAATGCCCATATACGGCACTGATTCTGTAGCCCATATAACGAATTTTATATTAAAGATGACAAAAAATTTTTCAAAGAAATTAAAATCCCTTTGAAGGATTTAATTATATTTTTACATATTACGCGGTGGCGATGTTCAGAGGATTGCTAACTATTTAGACTGCATGTTTTTCTGCCTTTGATCGACTTTGGTTCCAATCGAGGTTGAGGCAGACTGCATACCCATCTCTTTATGGAAAAAGGCCGCTGATGGCCAAGAGCACTGGACAAAATGTGGATTCACGGTATTGCTCCTTAATTAATAGCTTTATCTGTATAATTTACTAATTGTCCTACATTCACTGGGATTACTAGGATTTTGCGTAGTATTTGAGCAAATGCTATTGGGAAAAGTCGGCCCTAGCCGCAAATGGCAACGAAGATGAAATAATAGTAATCTGAGGTACTCCTAGTTTGGAGTATTGTGAGGGTGAGATTTATTATTATTATTATATTTTAGTCACTTACTTATATCTATTTATCTTTTGCATTACTCCCCCCCACATCAAAGTGTAGTCCTGGATGCACTGTTGAATTTGGCTTTATACCTTGAATTTGATAACAGACATAAACATTATAACTAAATTGGACAACATCAAATGCAAAAGCTAACGTCAACATTTATAAACTGAGCTTAAAACAAGTTGTAAATAAGTTGTTTATAAAGGTACACATTCAACATACAATGAATCACTCCGTACAATTGAAGCAAAATACTACAAGATTTCTTTGCTCTTTTAATACAATATTTTACTTAAATAACATGATTTTCAAATAGTTTATTGTGTCCTTATTAGTCATATTTTAAGAATGCATAATAATTTCGAGATATTAAAAATTAAGTCAGTCTGTATTATCCTGCAAGTAATGTGAAAAAAACTGTTACATTTTTACAGAACTACTATAGGCACTGATAATTTTTCCACATTACTTGAATATATTTTTTTTTATAGATTTCATACATAAATTATACAAAAGCCAATAATATTTCAGCAAAATATAAATATATTGCCATTTATTAGCCACAAAATGTAATACTACAATCATTTTAAAATTGACCTGTTTACCACTGAACTAATGAAAACTTAGAAAAGAAAAGAATTAGAACTTTAGCAAAAGACAGGAATTTAAAGAAATGTAATTTTTATGTATTCCCGTAAAATTGTTACTAATATACATACAGACAGTACTCTTTCATAAAGTTTGCACCAAATGGGAAAAATTTGTATTATTAGATTTAAAAAAGATCTAATTTTTGTCTTTTACAATGAATTTTTTTATAGTTATGATTTAGTAAGAGAGGAACCAGTAAATAAATGTTTTAGATTATTTGGTAGGAAAAATATTGAGTATCGATTTGAAGAGAAATAATTAAGAAAAAATGAATATCCTCATATTATCTTTCCGAAAATTGCCAAAGAGGCATAATAATACAATACAAACCCGTTCTCTTTCCAATATTTCCAATGGAAACCCGATTTTTCCCAATTCTTTATTTTAAATGTCAAATTTGACAGGCTCATTAGGTGCAATAGTGTACACAAAATATGCACCTATATAGCCCAAAATCACATTTTAAATAAATCTAATAATATTTTTCCCATTTGGTGCAATCTTTATGAATAACACTGTTTAATAACCAGGTCCAATATAATAAAATACGATATACAGTATATAGACGTAGATGCTTTGTTCCGGAACTAGTTTCACAACTCTCAGTTAACACTTAGCCTATTGTGCTTTCACATTCCTCTAATACACTCGACTATTCTCAAGCAATTAATGTATCAAATATTACAATATATTTTTATGATATGTCATGCATTTTCTGTTATTGGAAAAAATTCAATAAATTTTGACATATCATGTTCTAAAATTTGCATTTAAAAACAAAATTGCCAAGTTTACAAATTTTGAATTTTTGTCCTTAGAAATGATATCGAAAATAAATGACATCTCAGCAAGTATACCAGTTGTTGTGTCTTATTCAGCTTGTAATTATTAATGAGAAATGTAGTGATAGAAATGTCAACTACATTTTTTAGTGAATCCTTCAAAAGTGGTTCAGTAGGGTAATTGTATCAACAAAATATTCTGGCTGCCGCTGCACATGTGAAAAATTTTTTTACTGTCAAAAAGTACATTCTAAAAGAAACCCACAGTTAACAAGAGGTTTCATTATAATTATTTAATTATGTGTACATTTTTTTTCTCAAAAAAATATCAATTATTTCCAAATATTTTTAGAGAAATTGCTTTCGCTTAGGTACTCTAGACAAATGCTATTGTATCTTGGGCTGCATTTACATGGGCCGAACTCAAAGCGCTATGGGAAGTACATAAGCTAGAGAAATGTGAGAACGGTCAACAATACAATTTTCAGGAAACACATTTCTCTAGAGCTTATTATTCTCCCAATGACCCTATAGGGATGTCTAGTGCACATAAATGCAGTTCCAAGATACCAACTTTCTCAACTGGTATGTCAGAGTATACTAAAATATTATGACATGTAAAAGAAACAATGCTACTTCAGTCTGTATTGTGACATACTATGTTGAAAAATACAACTTTGTACCATAACTACCGAGTTAATATCCATTTAGATATACATTTCAAAAATGTAATAATGCAAAAACGAGTTAGATAGTGACATTTTAAATTCCAGAAATATTAGTGATGATCTATCTGTTGTAAAATTTACAAATTGAGTTATTCCACCACACTTTTATTAGAGGCTCTCTAGATGTCAAAAGATGCTAACTAGATAAAATCATTGTGAATAGAGTGAGTGCGTACTTTTTATATCAGTATTTCACAGTGTAGTAAAATAGGTATATACATGTATTCATTTTATTATAATAAAATTTGGATTCTAATGTACTTTTCATTACACATATTTGTGTATTTTTTCCTAATATCATTGATATGTGATAAATTTATAACAATTATTAAGTAGTAGAATTAATATTGAAAATACTGATAAAATTCATACACACTACATTGCTTTAACTGGGTCTCGTAGATAATGAGATATTATTTTATTACTATGAAAATAAATTTACCATTACATCGTCGTCGAGCGTGTAATATCTCCAATGTGAAAAAAAAACAAATTTTTTAGGAAAGCCAAAATCTTGTCACTATTAAATTATATCATATCTAAAATACTTTAATGCATAGTATATTGTAAAAAAAATTAAACAAATTAATTAATTAAGGTGTGATAGCAGTAGAAGGTAAATAAAGACAAAAAAACTGATTTTTTAGTCACATTGGAGGAATTATATTCTTGTCCAATAGCACATTGTTGGTATTTTTCAGGCTTGTAAATAGCAATAATCTAAGAAGACATGTATTTTTTAATCAAAGTTTAATAATGAAAAAATACGTTTCACTTATACCTACAAATTATGGAGCTATTGAAAAACAAACAAGAATCTCAGAAAATAGTCATGAACCTACGAAGGCCTGGAAGTGACATTCGCGTTTTTTTTCTATTTCCGCTTCTAAAATTTCGACTTATAAGTCGAAACTTTAAAATTTCGAAATATTGACCCAAAATTTCGACTTTATAACTCGAAGCTTTAAAGTTTCGACTTATAAGTCGAAATATTGAACTAATATTTCGACTTATATAACTCGATACTTTAAAGCTTCAACTTATAAGTCGAACTATTGATGGTCAATATTTCGACTTATAAGTCAAAACTTTAAAGCTTCGAGTTATAAGTCGAAATAAGTTTCGACTTATAAGTCAAAATTTTAGGAGCGGATATAGAAAAAAAAGCAAGTGTCCCTTCCAGGCCTTCCTATGAACCCATTATCTAGTTCATCTTGTCAAATTGAGCCCGACTTTAAACGGTAATTAATCCATTGTAGGTCACTGTGGATCTTCTTTCTCAGTTTTAAATTAATCTACAATAAATGAAGAACGCAGTCTACTTCATAATTAATCTGAACGATCTTATCAGGTGTGTGAAAAATTACGTAAAAGTTGGGCTCTATTTGACATATTTGACAAGATGCTCTCTCTGTATTCTGGATTCTGGTCTTCTCAGTGATAGTATGTAACAGGAGGGAGTTCTGGGAATAATTTCCACGATCGATGGGAATAAATTCCAACAATATAAGAAATTATTAACGCAGTACATATTTACTACAAAACATTATCCTCGGCCTTTCCTTCCACCACTGAATAAAGGAATACGTTTACTCAATGCGTCCACCTAATATACATGTGATCCAAATGTAACACGGGAACATTCTTTT
Organism: Pseudeuparius sepicola; assembly: GCA_963920635.1. NCBI lineage: Eukaryota > Metazoa > Arthropoda > Insecta > Coleoptera > Anthribidae > Pseudeuparius > Pseudeuparius sepicola. The sequence goes on along the minus strand of OY987302.1, from coordinate 25,543,529 downwards.
TATAGATCAAAGTGAAAATTAGATTTTCAAAATTGTATTTTAGCGAAACATTACCTACGCCCATGCCTTGAATAAATATTAATATTACTGTTTGTGTTTTGGTAGGGAAATTATTAAAATGTGTTTATTAAAAATTATAAATGATTTTTTAAATTATGGTCAAATAGGTATAAAGCGTGGGCCAACTGGCAAATGAGACAGTACCTATATTCTGTAGGTCCATACAATCACATAATAAGGTAATACAATTTACAATGTGCAAGTAGGTACCTACTGAAAACTATTTAAAACATTCTACATTCTACAAATATTTGGTGCAGTTATTTAAACAATTTTTTAAAAAGCTTTAAAAACTCAAGCACTAAAATTAAATGTACCTAACTATCAAAACATTGAGATTATAAATTTTACACGAAGAATAGCTACGATGTACTGAATCGAAATATCAAAATATATCCAATGTGACAGCCAGACGTCACATCGGAGATATTTTTAGAACGGGTAATATCAACGATGTTACATAAATGCACATAAGAGATGTTTTTGTCTCATTCTGCAGTACCGCGGCACATTAGAGATGTTAATATCAGGTATAGGTAGGGGTAAATACTATTTTTCACATTGTGGGTATTCTACATAGACGTGCAATGTTAAAATGAAACTAAATGTGTCAAAACCCGAGTTTGGCCCTAATTGTCACATTGGAGGTATTACACGCTCGACGACGACATGCTTTATCTATTACTAGCAGATCTAATGATTTTGTTTAACCAGTGACTTGTGCTATTCAGGGTGCTCCCTTTTTAAATTGACACACTTTAAGCATCAACAAGGATGGATGGGACCGCCGGGAAATCAGGAAATTTCCTGAAGGGCCGGTGGAAGATATCCAAAATTACTTATAATAAAACGAATAGGGCTGTAGGCCGCCTGCTTCAGCACGAACATACAGGTCGACCTCTGCGCTAATGGCCACCATCAGGGCCGAAGGTAAATAGAAAAGGGGGCCTGCAGCGCATTTTAGACTATAAAGACCTCTACTTTTCTACTCACTTAAAAAAAATCTTTATAGGCCCACCCTAAAACATATTTCTACTTACCCATGATACTGGTCAGAAAAACGTGTTTTATGCAACAATTATAGATATAATGTGGCCCTTCAAAAGGGCATGATACCTACTTAACTTATTGGGTGTCGCAAATATTTTAGAAGCACTAACTTATATTTTTACTTTGTACATCACTAAAGAGTGTTAAGTGTTATTGATAGCAATTGAATAAATTTTGTGGGTTAAAAAATCGACAATAGAAAATAACTTTGTTACGGCTTTTGTGTTTCCTATAAAAGAAAAAGGCGCCTTGCCTACTGTACTAAATGTGCCCGTAGCCTATAGTTTGCAAAGAAAAATTATCACCAGTCATTTACGTAATATATATTCATGTAGGTTACTTCCAACTTTTTTCTTTCATTTAAAAGGTTTAACCTTGAAAATTCGAAAAATTTTCACACGCGGCACAGTTTGTCATCACGAGGATTAAATCACCCTTTTTTATTTGCAAACCCCTCAAAGCTTAGATTTTTCGCTATCGTCCCTCCCTCTTGATGGAGTTGGGCTGTAATGTACAAAGTTCCCGGGCCAGTTAATATTCATCAATACAAATAATTCTGAGAAACAAGTTTATGTGAATATTGAATATTATTACAAATTATTATTTTTGCACACACCACATCATCATTTTAGTTTAGTCTTCAAGTATTGAGAAAGTTAATAAAAAAAGTGAAGCACAAAGTGTTTTGCCTCTTAATTATATTTTATTTAGAAAAATATATTTGTCATGTTTTTTTAGGTGGCTGGTAGATACATTCAAACAATAAAATCTTTTTTCTCAAAACTTATCAAATTTGCAATGTTTTGACACTAACTTTTTTGTGCATAATCGACTAGAAAATCAAAAAATCCTAGACAAGCTAACACAAATTGGTTGCTACTAGCAACTACCCTTCTCAATACATTAATTAACAATCTGAAAAAAAAAAACTTTTGTCCAGTATCGTGTATACCTACTATTGATCTTAAAGTTTGGAGTTTTAAAAAAGGAACGCCCTGGTTATTTAGTATATTATAAAGTTTAAATAATCAAGTCAGGCAAAAAAGCATTTATTTAGACTTTACTTATTATATTATTATTGTGCCATCTAACCCTACTTTACTTTTTTCTTTGAGACCAAGTGAAGGAAAATGTCTATGCCACAAATAATTTAAGTACTCAAAGACAATATTCGAGTAAATATGCAAGAACGTGTTGCAAAATGTGGACCATTTGCAACAGCAGCTAAGGGCCAGATATATAATGTTCCTAAATAGGTGGTACAGTTTTAAAGCTCCAAAAATAGTATACAGCAAAATGCTAATACTAGCTACTATACCATAGGTAAAAATAGTATCTTATTAAAATTGTTGAATGGCAAATTACACATTTTGAAAAAGTTACTTAGTTCTTAAGCTACGTGACATTACATATAGTTGGTGGTGGCTTAAAGTTCAATAATTCATCACCAGAAGTGAAAAGCGGAAATCAAGAATCAGGACAAGTGCAATGGAAATGTATGATTAATTTTCGCAGTTGCAAATATTGGAATTATTATGGTTTTTGGTGATTTTATTATTATGTAATTGTTTATTCTGTTATAAAGAATGAAAATATGTAGCCACACTGTGTTACGTACAATAAGAGTTTTCCATTAAGATGTTTTATTTTCAAATATATGTGTGAATTTTTTAATATTGTCAAGAACATGATATGCGATTTAAGAAAATGAGGAGATATAATCTCCAATCTTGCAGGCAAGCAATGAAAATTATGATAAACAGATTAGTTCACAGAGAACATGTTGTATTTTCGGATGAAAAGAAAGGTCCCCTAGCATAACAATAATAAGTTAACAGTTTTTCAGATTTAATGGCTGTGTATTCCATTTCTCATCAATAATATTGACATTTTAAAAATTTACAGTTCTCACAATAGTTTTTCTTGTTTTGAGTGCTTGAGTGAACAAACACCTGCCTAGTTTTTTATTTATTTAAATTTTCCAGAAACACTTTTGATTTAAATATGCCTCTGAATGAAGGAAAAAGTATTCAGTTACCATGCTCGTAAACAGTGAAACAAGAAAGTGGCAAAAATTACACTCTCCGACTACGTTTTTATGTAATCTGAATAGCAATAACTGTTATTTAAATATGGGACAAAAATGTAATTTTATTTTTTTGCAGACAAACTATTAAGTTAATGAAAAATATCAAGAGTAAAAAAGTTTCTAAATTAATTGGGGTACAGAATGCAAATTTTTCTTTTTAACTAAAAACTAAAAAGTTCTATAAAAAGAGAAGAATGAGGGTTGCAGGTTTCTACCCTTAGGATGTACAGGATGGAAAAATTAATTCTACCATAAAGTGCCTTCCAACTTGTTGGTAATGTATCCCAAAACTTAAGTTTCTAGATTCAACTGTATTGAGAAAAAAATTAAAATAATTTTTCTATTCCTCTTAAGGCTGGAATAACTTTGCAGGGTAGGCTTAAATCGAAAAATTTTACATGAAAGACGAATCTGCCACCGGTGGTGTAATTTAGTAATACTGATTAGCATTTTATTTGGAAATTCCATAAAGTAAAGGAAACTTCCCTATTGTCAATTAAAGCACTAAAGGACACCACACAAATTGTAAATATTTTGGGTTCCGTGAAACTGCCCTTGATATATTAACATGTTGTGGGTGGTATAAACTACAAACCATGTTTTAATTGATCTATTTCTCGTTGATAGTTACTGTTAACTTATATTTTAGTGTTTTATATTCTAATAAAAACCCTTACTTACATATTAATTACTAAATAAGTTCTCTACGGGATAAATCTCATAAATCATAAATCTCAGTCTACAATATCTCACTTTACTGACAAAATAGATTATGATTATAAATACAGGGTGAGTTACATAGGCCGCGGTGGTCTATATCTTCTACGTTGTTAATGCTAGAAAAAAAAGTATAGACACAACTTGTAGAGAAACCATGAGTACTACATTCTGAAAATATTTTCCAATATACAGGGTGATTCAATAAGTAGTGGCGACTCAAAGTTATGTTTTTTTTAAATGGAACACCCCATATTTTGTTACATTTTTTGGAAAGCCCCTAAAGATTATGTTCTTTTTGGTACAGGGTATTAAGGGTCTAACTTTAAAGGTTAGGGAGTTATTTTAATTTTAAACTAAAAAAGGGGGCCACTTTTGAAAATGTATTACTCAAAAACCAAATAAGATTTTGGGCTATAACTTGGACTGGAGATTGCCTGTTATGCCTAGTTTACAATTTTGGACCGATATTGTAATAAAGTTCTGAATAACATACCGGGCGATTCACTTAAGCAAATCCTAAGTTTATTCGCTAATTTTAAATGGAACACCCTATATTTTATTACATGTTTGGAAAGCCCTTAAAGAGTAGATACTTTTTGGTATAGCTTATTATGGATCTAACTTTAAAGGTTAGCGAGTTATTTCCATTTATTTCTAAGAAAGCGCTTTAAAATTGCCGATTACATGATTAAGGTGTCAAAATGTCACTTTTAAAGCTGCAAACAATAAAAAGACATATTTTTGTTAATATTTGGTGTATTGGAAATAGTTCAAAACCTACCTGTACGAGAAAAAAACATCTCTTAAATACGGAGCACGCAATGAAAAAGAGAGTGAGCTACAAACCATCATGGATGCGAAACCAGGGAGGAAGATCTGGCTTTTTCTTTCAAAAATTAGAGAGGGAGCCACAGAAGATATAATCAGGAAGCACATTACGAGAGTAGCGCAAACGACTGATGATATAGCACGGATTTCTGGCCTAAAGGAATTGCATTGTTTGCATTCAAAAGATTCAATTTCTCAATGGGGAGAAACTTTTAAATATATACAACGTAAATTGAGTCCCATTCCATATTTCTAGATAAATTCAGTCCTACTGATAAAATCATACTACGTAAATTGAGTCCCGGGTTTCAATATAAGCTACGTAAATTGAGTCCCAGAATATTCTTAGAAATGAGTGTTAAGATTAGAGTGATTACAATATTTACATTGTACATATATCAACAAAATTTACATTTGTTCTTGTTCTTTTGTTAAGATTATTGCGGTCAAGTTTAGATGATATTCTTTGGGATATAATATAATAAAATATACCTGAATGCTTAAAAAATTGTATTTCATTTACATAAGAATATACACGAAAGCTTATGTTACAATGGGAATAACTTTATAAGACACTTTTTTACAAATTCAAATATGGAAATGTGTTCATTATACAAATCATTCATTGCTGCGGTGGTGTCGCTCGTGGCGGCGCTGACTTTTTAGACTGCACGTTTTTCTGCCTTCGATCAACCTTGGTCGACCAGGCGCATGCACATGTCTTTAAATGAAAACACCGCTATGGCCAAGAGCGCTAGACAAATGTGGGTTCATGGTATTGCTCCTAAATAGCTTTATCCGTGTGATTTACCTACACTCACTGGGATTACTACGGTTTCCTAGGGTTTTTTGTAGTACTTGAGCAAATGCTATCCTAGTTCTATCAAGAAAAAAGTTGGCCCTAGCCACAAATGGCAAAGAAGACAAAATAATATTAATTGCCCCCATCCCCTGCACAAGCATGTAGTTGCTTCTGGGGTACTCCTAGTTTGGAGTATTGTAAGGGTGAGAATTATTATTAATGCTTCTCTTAAAGTTTTCTTTCTCAATTATAATGGGGGATTTTTTCGTTGACTTACTTCTAAGCTCAATAATCTATTCAATCGAGCATGGAAAGATTCACATGAATTTGTAGTCCCATTACAGGAACTAGAAAACTCGGTGAAGGAAACGTTGCCATTTCGAACATATATTTCTAACACATAATCGCAAAAGTCAGTAACTTTTTGATCATCAGGAAGTGCTGGCATTATATAATCGGTAAGTACATCTTTAGGCTTTAGAAATGGCAGTCCAAAGAAAGATTTTACAAATTTCGACATTTCTGATTTTGATTTATATTCCTGGGATAATCTAAGAGACCGAATCTTGCGATACCAACTTTGGCCAAGGTGAAAATGGCATCCTTTAATTTTCGCTTTTGGTAATATTGACCGCACAGCTTATGGCCTTTTCAAAATCAATAAAAATATTTATTGGTGAAAACGTTAATCCCACATTTATGCAGCTATTAATAACATTTTGAAAACAGTTCATAAAACATTCTAGTTTTTGGAGGGAGAAGAAAGAATGCAAGAGGCACATATGAGTCGTTATTTAAGGCAGGAAAGGTAAACAATTGATAAAAATAATATTTAGGACTCTTTAAGCGTACCATCTACATAAACGTCATAGAAAATCCTAGTATTTTGCTTTGAGAATCACTGGCGATCACAAAATCTTCGTTGGCGTTCGTTTTGACTTAAATATTTGCCAATATAATGAGAGTCTCTTCAATGTATTTTGGTTTCGGGTGTTTTGATTGTTGTAAGTTTTGCATGCTTCTTTTCATTAATGCTAAATCCGTACATGCAAGTGAATGGATATCACCTTATCTACCTTTAGAACACGTCCAAAGTTCACTATTATTGGCTAATGTTTTATGGAAATGAAATTTAAAGCCGTGTATTACTAGAGGGCTTCTGCCTCTTTCACTCTTTATAACTTCCATATTAGACTCACAGATGCAGTTAATAGAAACAAATACTAAATAGCACTAAATAAGAAGATTGGTAGCCTGCAGTCAGTTTTATAATACAAAACAAAGGGGGTATATAAATTATTAATTTAATTTTAAGTATTGGTTGTTGTGCAAATACTTGGGTACAGAAGGGTGGTTGGCCTAGGCAACAGGTACTACATGCTAATTATCTGACCTGACAACCAGGTACATATTGAGACTCAGTTTACGTAGACGTCGTAGACCTTAAAAACACCCGGGACTGAATTTAGCTACATAGAAAGGCCATTAACAGATGTGGGACTCAATTTACGCCGACCAGTTTGAACCCACAATCCGTCCCCTTATCTGCGGCCCTGTAGCTACTATAAAGGCCCCCCGTGGCAATGCCACTAATCTGAAACTAAGCTAAGCGTTTCAACTTCATGTTTACACAAAGTTAGTATGTTTGAAAAATTATTGATTTATTTATTCTTGTTATGGATTATTGAGTATTTTAAAAAAAGACGTCTTTGAAATTCTTACTTTTTGTGAACATAACTAATGTTGAAATGCATGGCCTAGTTCCAAAGATATTTTTGCAGAACATGCAAAAGTTATTTATTGACATACTGTGTGGGCAAAATTGATTATTTTGAGGCTATTTTATCAGAATCAATGTGAAAAAATGAAGCAATTTAGTGAGAAATTCGGAGAAATTATTACTAATAATAAAGTGTGCTATTATAGATTTAGATTCTCTCTGTGTACAACTTATTTTATAACTAATATGTAAGTCAAGGGTTTTATTACAATATAAAACATTAAAATGCAAGCCAATAGCAATTATAAACGAGAAATATTTTCAATCTCTAATGAAAACAAAGATATTTTCAATTTTGACCCTTTATTTCTGACTCACCCTGTATTCTGCAAGCTAAGATACAACAGTAAAAAGGTATCCTTATGCTTCTGACAAGAACATATATTGAAATGTCAAGGGAAGTTTCCCAGAACCCAAAATATGTATAATTTGGGCGGTGTTTTTTGTGCAAGAGGGACATGATAATAACATACGAGTAGACACAGGTGTGTCGTAATAGCGCAAAGGCAGAGGAACATATTGCTACTGTAACTGAAAGCGACGCAGAAGTTCAGATTTTTGACAAGTGGCAATTTGAAAAACCAACGTATCAGTTGTGCCTTACATTAGGGAAGAGAGATCTGGGCACTGCTTACAAGCAAGATGGCCCTCTGGACACAGTAGCATGCAAGCAAGTGCATTAAGGTAAGAAATTTCATGGATGTGTACCTAAAGACAATATATATATATGAGTAATTTGCAGAACAGAACTGCAAATATGCGAAAATGTGAAGCAAAATGTGGGCCATTTGCAACAGCAGCTAAATGCCATTCGCCAGGTAGCATGTCCTCAATTTAATTGCAATGTTTATTTGTTTTGCCATAAATACAGGGTGAGTCATTAATAATGGCACATAGTACAACCGCATATATTTTGGGCCAAAATATTACGATTGAGGCTAATATGCCTTATAGAAATGTTGCTTGTTTAAGAGATAGAGGGCGTTGAAGTTTGTTTTTTGAAATTGCATTCTGGCTACATCTCCCAACATAATCAAGCTGCTGAACTGAAATTTGGAGAATAAGCTGAAAATGTCAATTTCTACGTATCTCACAGAGGGAGCCACTTGCACTGTTTTTGGATCATGCTTTTACTCGTAACTTTTTTCAGGTTATCTTTTTGGTTCTGCAGGGCCATCATTTTAGTGCATCTTTTCATTCTGCTACAAAGAGGTACTCTTGTTTCATAACGATCAAATCAACCGTTTGCGTTGAAATTGCCAAAACGTGCCCCCAAAACACCTGTTGACTTCAATATTCGAAAAATAAAATTTTCACTTACTGCTAACAAATATTGCACGACTGTACCATTTAAAGCGATAAAAAAAACCATATGAACAATGTCCCAAAAAATGTTCACTTTCAAAATGAAACGGATTGAAACTCAAGAAAATTTAGACAGCCTATTTCAAGAAAACGAATGAGTTTCGACAAACGTTCACTTGGTATTTCTTCTTCATTTTCAATGTACAGTTGATCTGTAACATTTGAAAGCAGTAGGTGAAAATTTTATTTTTCGAATATTGAAATTAACAGGGGCACGTTTTGGCAATTTCAATGCAAACGGTTGATTTGATCATTATGAAACAAGAGTACCCCTTTATTGCATAATGAAAATATACATTCAAATGATGGACCTGCAAAACTAAAAAGATAACCTGAAAAAACAGCGCAAGTGGCTTGAAATTGACATTTTCAGCTAATTCTCCAAATTTCAGTTCAGCAGCTAGATTATGTTGGGAGATGTAGCCAAAATGCAATTTTAAAAAACAAACTTCAACACCCTGTATCTCTTAAACAAACTACATTTCTATGAGGCGTATTAGCGTCAATCGTAATATTTTGGCTCAAAATATATGCGATTGCACTATGTGCCCTTATTAATTACTCACCCTGTATATTTAAGTTTGTCAAAAAAGAAAAGGTAATAAATGGGAACTCTTAATGGAAATCCCTATACAGTGTGCCCGCATTTGCTTGTGAACACTCTAGAAATGTATGAAGAGCCGAGCAAAATTCTGCATTATATATTTTCTAGAGTGACCTAAGGGAAGATATCTCACAGATACTACTATTTCGATTGGTTGATTATTGCTAGCTGACTTTTTTAGATGACCAATTTTCGTCAATTTTGGCCATAGCTCCAAACATTTTGAACAAAATATCAATACTCGTAAGTTATACACAAAGTGGGGCAAAACTTAAAAAAATCAGATTTTCCGAAGTATTCTGTATAAACCACAGGGCACAGTATGGTGTTTTTTTTTTGCAAATCGATTAAGGTTTGGCTAAGGTATAATTGTACATAGTATAGATTACACTGCATTCTGTCGGTCCCCCTTGAAAAAACATACTTAATTTAAACATTTCCTTACAATTTGAGGCATCATCCTTCACCCTTAATTAATTATGCTTTATTCCTCATGTTGAAACATATCAATCAAAACTGTTTTTTTAATAAATGATTTTTTCGTCAAATTTTATTTTTTAGGAACACCCTGTATGAGCTAGACTGACTATATTACGTACAATAATACTTTAGGCAAAGCTTAATCGATTTGCAAAAAGAGATCATCAACCTTTGCCCCTAGGTTTATACAGGGTAGGTACTCATTGTGACCCCACTTTGTGAACTGAGAGTATTGATATTTTGTACAAAACGTTTTGAGCTATGGCAATGATTATACTATTAGAAAGATACCCAACGTCTATGTAAACGGGCGCCTGTTCTGAAAAACCTGTCATCTACGGAATTTGCGCTGTCCAGCCAATATTTAGTTTCAGACACCTGGCGCCCTCCCTAGATACCTGGCGCCCTCCCTAGATACCTGGCGCCCTCCCTACTAAACGAACATTCCTCTCATTATACTTATAGTTAAACTATTGACCACTAGGAACGCTAGGCATCGTGTCAACCAGCAGGTGATTGGCGTATATGTTGGATGCTTCTCTCCTCCCCCTCGATTTCCAAGTGACCCTCTCCCATTATTATTTTTCGTAGTGGGGAATTCCGGCCTACTGCGACGCAATTACCAGCGTTTGAAAGTGAACTCTAGAAAGACAGCGTGGCGGTGGCATCCCTATGATTTGAACTTTCAATTGCCACGCCGGGCCGTAAATTTTTAATCTAGGGGAATATTTATTGGTTCCCATCTGGTTGAAACTGAAATTTACTGTAATAAAAACAAGGTTAAAATCATATCATATCATAAAAAGTTTGACAATGGCTCACACTGTTAGTGTTATACAGTCTGTTTTAGACTGTCTTAAATTGTTGAAAATTTACTTGCCTTTAGAAACGAATACCTATATCAACTTTCCAAAACAAAAACAGTGATTCTTGGTTAAAATCAACAAAACCCAAAAAAGTGGAATATTTCACTGTTTTTTGGGCTATTTTAGGTATTTCCGTCACTCGTAATAATATTTACTAGACAGTGTGTTTCAGTTTGATACTTAACAATTCTGTATTTTTCAACACATTGGCCAATTTTCAGGTACCTACTTGAAAGGATGGACAGTATTATTTTTGAAATTTATCTTATTCCGTGGCCTACTAAGACCAAAAAAAGCCTAAAAATGACGTAATTATATTAGGCATTTTTTTGAAAAACAAGGGAGTACAAGAAAACCCTTTTTACCAAGTTTCAGTGACATAGCCTGTACACTTGTACAGAGTGTCTACGCGAAGTATCCCATCACCTATATAAGTTTATTTTTTGTGACAGAAAAAAGTTTTAGACTAAAGTTGTAGCGAAATTGATTTAATTTTTTGCGATAGTAAAAAATTTTATACACGGTGTTTCTTAAATGTGTAGCAAATCAATGCTATGTTTTTCTAATAGTGATACCCTAAAATGTGTGCTTGTCTGAATTATATGTTTGTTTTTGTGATTTCAGTGATACCTATGGCATCTATCCATTTTATTCTTAAAAGAATGCCTAATATGCTATTCTGAATATTAGTCATTTAAAAAAATCATAGCTGGCCATGGAATAATCGCCCAATCGAAATAGTAGTGTTTGTGAGATATCTTCCCTAAGTTAAACAAACAAAAATTAATGCTGAATTTTTCTCGGCTCTTCGTTGATTTCTAGTGTTCACAAGCAAATGCGGACACACTGTATTGATAAATATTTACAAAAGTCCACTTCTAGACATGGGTTGGACAGTGCTATTGCAGCAACTGAGGTTGTTATTTGCAGCTAGTGCAGTGCAGGCAGATGGTTCCTATCCCTCATTTGATGATTGCATTCAGAATAGTCAATACCGAAAGATTAGGAATCCATTATTTTTGTCTTAACTCAATTTAATAATTATCATTTCTACTGTAAGGATAAATTTGTATCACTTTTTTGTAACAAGACCCTGTACTCACAACTACAGTAATTAATGAAGCATAAGAAACAATACAGGGTGTTTCAAAAATATGCGAAAACCTTCTGGGAGCGGTTTTTCCTCAATATTTCCGAAACCGTTAACAATAAAATTTCAAAAATACATACATGGTATAAACTTTTGACGTTGAACTTGATTCTGAATTCGGAATTTAAAAATCTTAGTCAGGGTCATATACCGGAAAGGTTGAGGGCTAAAAAAAGCATTGCAGGGCCCACGTTGATAGGAACTTTTTGTCTTCTTTTTATCTAAGGATTATGCCTCCAGAAAGTTTGTGTTTACTTTTGAAACACCTGTATATTGGAAGTATCTATAAGGCAAGTGCAACTATGAAATACTACAGGACATAATCCCAGCATCTTCAATAACCGCTAAATGCATCTAATAGAAATTATTACCTGCTTTCTTATAGAATAATAATATTATCACCACTGTTTAGTAACACTTTTATCTGAACGACATTTTTGGAAACCTTGATATTTATTTTATTTTCTTTCCCTTCATAGGAATGAAGTCACAAATGCAAAATTTAGTATGTTAGTACTAATATAAAAAATAAAATAAATTCTTTGCAGACTAGAACTTAATGAATTCTCTTGAAATCACCCTCAATAAGGTATAATACACATTTCTCTCAAGACTGTATATCTAACCAAACATTATGTTTGCATTGAATTTAAATTATGATCAATATTAAACCATTTCAACAAAGACTATTGGCTGCATATGAGCTATACATTTTGTGGCTGTACTACAGTGTTGTTGTTCAACCTCAGAGGTGTCTCACTATTTGAGTTTTCATCAGGTAATTGTTCACTTTGATTGTGATCATATCCAGGATTTAAAATTATGTTTGGTACCAATTCTATCACTTCTTGTTCTTCTTCCCCTAATAATATAAAGTAGGATTAAAGATAAAATTATATGCTATGATTTCAAAATAATGATATCAGATTCAGACTCCTCAGAAAATTCTGCCTAAAGATAGGTTTGGTTCATTTTTCTATTGCAAAGAATTTAGTGGGGGTTTGTATATATATCCTAGCTTTAACAAAAATAACTTACCTGTGTATTTAGCATTTGGAATTCGACATTCCTGATAAAGTAAGACACATGTGCCTATACCTAATAAAATGAGTGTTCCCATCACAACACCTACAGCAATCGCCCACATTCTAGTATCAAATTTTTCAGCACCGTCAAGCATGTGACGTGCTATTTCTGTAAACAAAATTATATTAAAAAATCAATGATACAACAATATAGAAATAAATACAATTTTAATAATGCATTACTAACCTTCCTCATTATAACTACTTTTGGTAGTTCCCAGTACAGTTACTATTTCTCCTTTTCCTAACTGATTTGTTCCCCAAATTCGGAATTCATATGTAGTATTTGGAAGTAAGTTAAATACTTCTATTTGCCTCTGTAACAACAATTACAATACTTGTTTTTAGAATATGTTTTTGAAAATGCCAATTAAAGTATTTTTTGTGATTCTAGTAAGCACTAGAACCAAACAGAAGTTCATAGGATTTTTATGAAAAGTATAGCAATGGTCAACAATTTTACAAGTTGGATCTTGTTCCAAGAGATTAAAACAAGCATTTTATAAACCAATCTGGTGTAGGTCATACTTAACAACACATTTTCAGAAAGTTCATGTTCGTAATAAGGGTTCTGAACAAATAGAAATTCAGCATGGGGTGCCTCAAGGGTCTGCCCTCGGTCCCTTGCTTCTTAGTATACATTAATGATCAATTTACATCCGTAAACTGTTCACAGATGATTCAACCATACTTTGGATAAGTAACAATATAATCGAGCTTGAGATCTAATAATGATTTTGCTAAGGAGAAAGAATGGACTGACGCAAATTACTTATCACTTAATGTCTCTAAAACAAATATGATGACCTTTAAGTGTTCTCTCAGTGGAAATAAATTTCTAGGCAGGGTATTCTGTAATGTAGTGCAAATATTTAGAGAAAATGTTCTACAGGTAGTTTTAAGGTGGGCGGATGGTAAATTTGTTTGATTTAAGCCTTGCCTGCAAAATATTTCAGTTCATTTTTTTCTTCTCGAAAAAGGTTTAATCTAGAAACTTGGTTTTTGGGACATGTTACCAGCAAATTAGAAGACACTTTACAGTAAAATTGCTTTTTGCACCCTTTGCATCCTAAGGGAAACCCGAAATACTTACTCATCTTTTTTTGCAGAACACCCAACGAAAAGACTGGCAACATTTGTTATGCGATTAAAATAATAGCATGTACTTTGAATTTCGAACTATTCAACTCTGCATACTATGGCGTCCAAATGGAATTATTTCATTCAACCATCTAGAAATCCCTCTTTTATTAACATCAGGAGTGTCATGAGCCCATCATAATTTAATAGATAATAATTACCCCCAAGCGTGACAAAGACTTTTAATTACTATTGTTTTAGGTATCTATTTTACTATATTCCAAGCTTACGAATATATTGAGGCACCTTTTAGTATTGCAGATTCTGTCTGTGGATCATAATTTTTTACAGCAACAGGCTTCCACGGCCTCCGTGTAATTATTGCAAGTATTTTCCTATTAATTTCATTAATTCAACTTTTAAAAATACCTTTTTCTCAAATCCACCACTTTGGATTTGAAGCAGCTGCTTGATATAGTATGATTATTCCTTTATATTTGTATTTATTGATGAGGTAGATAATTTATATAATATAGTTTATTATTTTTGACTTCCAATCAAATTTCTGGGAATCCTGCATAAATAAAAAAAATTATCTTACTTTTCATCATTATATTAAATATAGTAATTATATTACTTAATTTTTTATTAACCTCAATTTCTAAAAAAGAAGTTCAAGACTGGGAAAAATTAGTCCCTTTAAATGTGGGTTTGACCTTAAAAGATCCGCTCGGCTCCCTTTCTCTTTACAATGGGGAACTTGCACAAAAATTAAATTTGAAAAATATTACTCACAAACATAATTTATTGCCATTAAATGAACCACCGTTCACAAAAAAACTCATTCTTATTTTTATGTAATAAATGTAAGCAATTCAAAATTGCATAATTCAAATCATTCTTGTAACACGCCGTCCTTGGTTGTGATGTCAAGCAGTTCGTTGGTGGTGGTACCTCTGGTGGGCGGCAGCACCGTGTGTAAACTAATATTGGCAGCACATGTATAAAAACTACAGCACCACGCACGCTTTGTTTAGAAAGAGCAACGAGAACGTCCTATCCATCTTATGATAGTCTATCTCAGCCTTGATATTGTTGATAACGTTTGAAAAGTGTGTGCTGTATTAAATTTAAATAGTTATTTACATTGTGAGATGCGTAAGCGCACTTTTTAGGCCGAGGAGATTGATTAACGCACGCGTCTCCGAGGCCAAAAAGAGCTTATGCATCGAGCAATGTATTACATTTTTTCTGCTACCGACAACTGACAATTTCATATTAGGTAGGTAGGTACTTTGAATTTAAATACACTGCGGAGTAGATTGTGAGTAATAATCTAAAAGAGGTAGAATGCAGTGATAATAAAAAAATAAAAAATTGGCTTCGTGTGGGATTGAACCCGGGACCTACGAATTACTAGTCCCGTGGCCTCACCATTCAGTTAAAGAAGTGCTTGTTAAATTTAGACTTTTAGACAGTTCTTATTTTTGACCTACATCAGAGCCATCTGGAAATGGGTCGCCGAACTGTTTATTTCAATGTTCAATTTCCATTCTGTCTTCTATAATTCTGTGTAGCTGTCACTACTGTCACTGCCTTCTGATCGATCGAGCGGCGTGCCATCACGACCATTCCCGCGCTTTTCATGTCGCTTCAAATAAATAGCTTGCGGTCGCAACTTTAATTATTTATTGCAAATTAAATATTGCGATTTGAGGGCTAATATTTGGTATGTGCTCTTTCAATAGATGGGCAAATACAGGGTGTTATTCAAGTGCGTAGCCAAACTTCAAGAGGTGATTCTTTGAGTGATTTTAAGACAAAAAGTTTATATAAACATAGGTCTGGTATCGCTTCATTTTCAAGATACAGGGTGTAAACTTTAAATAAAAAATTTTTTTTCAACATCTTAATAATCCTTTAGCTGATTTTGTTTAAATCTGGCAGTGTTATTTACGGTAGAGAGGGGTTAATTTAGCCCTATGTAGATTCAAATTATTAAGTCCAGTGGCATTCCGGGGGGCACCATGACCGATATTTTTGAGAAAAAGAAAATGTGCGCTACTGACTTTATATATTTATTATTTATATGAGGGGTCTACATGCAAAATATGACAATTCACATTTTTATGAAAATATGTTAGGAGTGTGAATTTTTCCTTCATATGAAGGGGCATAAAACTGAATTTAAACTAGATGCAAATTGCACTCAAAACCATGTTAAAAACTCTGTTCAAAGAATGTTCCTACCTACGTCACAACATCCGTCCTTGTCTTACTCATGAATATACTATGAATATCGGTCGTATATTCACGAGTCAGACAAGGATGGGAGTTGTGACGTAGGTATGAACATTCGTTGAACAGAGAGTACTATGATCTTGTTTGGCTTAAGAACAAAATATTTGCGTCTTTATCCTGATATTTATATTGTTATATTTTGTTTTACATTGAATAAAATATAGTTCCTTTTTGCATTGGGTTGTAATTTTGCAATATATTTTAACTAATATTATAAAAGTTAGATCACTTCTTGTTCTTGGGGGGATTTGCTACGAAATTTACTAAATTTGGTTGAAAATCCCTTCCAGTTGTACGTCAAAACTACTATTCAGAAATATTTTCTGGTGCCTTCTGTTGGTAAAGGTCTACAGTAACAGTATGTTTCTTAAATCAAAAACTACATAACAAAATGGTGCAATCATCTGTAAAAATTTTTTCTCCTTACTGTCAAATTGTATAATTGTGATTTGGTGGATCCCTCATATACAGGGTGTTTCGTTAATAACGCTACATAAAGCAACTTCATATATTTTGTGCCAAAATATTATGATTGAGCTTAAAAACTACCAGTCAAATCTCGAATTATTCAGAAAGTTGAAGTTCATTTTTTGAAATTGAATTACCTACTACTTCTCCCAAAATAATCAAGCTGCTGAAATGAAATTTGGCACTGTTATGCTTTTGGGGATGGAGAATAAGCTGAAGATGTCAATTTCTACGTATCTCACAGAGGGCCAGTGGCGGCTCGTGAGTATTTAAACAGGTGGAGCCAAATATCAAAAGACATTTTAAAAATCAATGTGCCTAACTAAACCAGTGTGAAATTACTAGCCGATTTTCTGGCAGCAAAAAATTTTCCTTGCCCTTCCTTATTTCTATAGATTTATTTTGATAAAACCTTCTAAGCAGATTAAACTGGAAAATGAAGAAATATTAATAAAAAAATAAACCTTAAAATTTTTGGTTGCCAGAAAATTGGCTGCTAAGTTCACACTGCCTAACTAATACAGGAAAACTTACCAAAGTTTTCCAGTAGCATTTATTTCCATGGGCATCTGACGTCTCAGAAAAAATGAACATCAGACACCATCACAAAATGCAGACTATTAAAGTTAGATTTAAACGAGTTTTTGAATTAAACCAATTTGCTTTTGAATAATTAACCAGATAAATATATAACACAAACTGAGACACAATTTTAAAAGTTTACCTCGGTTGTCATAAATGTTTGAGTAAATGTTATTAAAAAAAGTACCTATATTTGCACTAAAGTTCACCCTTATTTTCGGAAGCCTCTGCCTTATTGTGTTCTCTTAGTGCCAATTCGAAATCCCCATAAAAACGAACACAGTTAATTATTTGATTTAAAACGTACCGATTTGTCCGCTCATTATGTTTAAGCAGTGTATTGGGATAATATGCTGAATTTAGGTGTGTTTTTATATTTATTTTACCCAGCATACTAAAATTAAAAATGTTATTCATGTGTACCTTTCGATTTTTCGTGTCTTCATTTTATCCCGAATGTGCACAACATTGTTGGTTCCCTTTTTGACCCAGTAGACACTTGTTGAATTTAGGTGATCTCGGTTTTTGTCATGCCGTTTGATTTTTCTCTATAGTTAAATCAGGTAACGGCTGAAGCCCCATATGTATAAATTGACATCTTCAGCTTATTCTCCATCCCCAAAAACATAAGTGCCAAATTTCAGTTCAGCAGCTTGATTATTTTGGGAGATGTAGCCACAATTCAATTTCAAAAAATGAACTTCAGTAACCATTGATATTTGACCGGTAATTGTTAGGCCCAATCGTAATATTTTGGCACAAAATATATGAAGTTGCTCTATGCACCATTATTAATGGGACACCCTGTATATGTTGGATGTTTGGACATTGTGAAATAGATAAAATTTATATTTTTGTGAAAATAAAGCTAATTTGATCGATTGATAATCGTTGAAAAAAAGCAGATTGACTTCTGAAAATTATTATTCTTTTGACTAATTTTCATAGCAATTCTGGTAACCTTCCCAAATTTCGCAACCATTTTTAGCCGTGTTACTCGGCATCAAATTGCGCAACTTTGCCGACCTCTTACTTCAAACTAATAGTTGTCAAAATCTTTCATTCACTGAATAAAGGTTTACAGCTTTCCTGCTGTTTTATTTCAACTATGTCAAATATTCTGCGGAGACACCTCTTCTGCAAAATAAGTATTCTTCGTATATCAGTTGAGTTCCCCCAGAATATCACACCATATTTTAATCGGAATTGGGCATATGCAAAGTATGACAAAAGAGCCGCCTCCATGCTTACATTCTCAGTTATCAGTCTCAGCACAAAACGTATTGATTTCTAGTTGCAAAGGGCAATATTTGAGTCCTTGAAATATTCAGAAGAAGATTGTGTGATTCAAAATAATTTCTTAGAGTGCTCATTATGTTAGTTACATTTCTGAGAAGCACGCCCTGGTCATGCTCACTAAATGCCAAGGTGGTATCTTCTGGGAACAGTACAATATGTTCCTCACTGACATCGGCAGTTTATTTGTGTGTAGAATGTGTAACAGGGGACCCAGGATTGACCCCTGGGGCAATCCTCTTTCCACACTCATGGTGTTAGACCTCAGTAAGTCGCCATACTCGTCCATCTCACAAACAGACTGACCTCGCCGAGACAGATATGACTCTATCAGCCTTAAGGCTAAGCCTCTTATACTACAGTTCCCTAATTTACCACAAAGAAACCCATGGTCAACCTTGTCAAATTCTTTTGACAGGTCTAGGCACAAAATAGCTGTCTCTTTGTTGTTATTTAATGACGAGTTTAAAATTTTTTACCATAGCTTGATATACAGCTAGGATCGTGGAGATACTTTCCTGAAACCATTTTGACAATAAGAAAGAGATTTTGTTTTTAGGTACTTTTCCACCCTGATGTATATGATTTTTTCAGTCTTACTAAAATTTGACAGCACAGATATGGATCTATAGTTTGATTCTTCATCCAATTTACCTTTTTTGTAAATTGCTTTTACTAATGCTGGTTTTAGTTCATTTGGAAAGTAAAGGGGTGTTGATATAATAGATGCAGTTTCCTTTAACAGTGCTATTGCCTTGGTATTTCGTCACGTCCTATTGATTTTTTATGTTTTAACTTCTTAATACAATTTTGGATTTCTTGTGGGATTGTTGGATGTAGATAGATAGTGGAAGATGACTTCTGCTTGTATTATTGAGCACAACAAGCTTATTATCTATTGGCAATTTACTACCAGAAAACTTTGTAAAATATTCATTGAATTTATTTAAAGTTTGGAATTTGTCTTCGTATTTTTGTGTGCTAAAGACTTAGTCCCAGCTGATCTGGGTCAGGTCATGCTTGAAAGATAATATTTTAGATTTAGAGAAAAATCTTTTTTGTATACTAACTACTGTGCTTTATATGGCCATAGTCGAAACAAATCAGTTGAGCCTTGTGGGTCTGACAGAGTATTATCTATTACACTTGCTTCGTAGTTTACCTGTGAGTTTGTAAATATATTATCAATTAAAGAAGAGGAATTTCTAGTAACCCGTGTTTCTTTAAAAACTGTCTGTTGATAATTATAGGATTTAATTTATTATATCCAGAAAGACAGTTGTTTGGTTGTTATATATGAGGAGGTTGAGATTAAAGTCTCCCGTAACAATTACATCATATTTTACAAATTTTTTTTCTTGCATTTCTTATAAGTCGCTATATTTTTTTAAATCAATGTGCCTTAATCCTAAATACTGTGACCATAATAAGTTTTCAATAATAGATCCTTTTTGTCTACTACCAAAAAAAATTAGTCAATGGTTTTCTGTAGTAATTTCTTTTGAGTGAGGTTTATGCTTTCAAAGGCACTCTTTTTACAAATATAATAGATTACTTGCTCTGAAGCTGTATGTTTTACTCTATTTATGTATAACCATACTCTTCTGTCTCCACCTTTGAAGTTTTGTTCCTTTTTCTCCTGTGCCAAGGTTTTTTCGTCTTTTGTTTCTTCTTTTTATTTGAGAATATCCATTTCCAGAACTCACGTCAGGCTCCATCATCATCATCATCATCAAAAAAGGGGTAGCCGCCTCTGATCGGCCCGGCACGTAGGCCTCCATGGGCCCATTGTGCCCCAATGGCCGGTATCAGAGGGCTTCCAGCATGCCGGCCTTCTTGATGAAGGCCCGCAGCTCCCCCAACCTGACACCATACACGTCCTCAGCGCACAGCCTAGCCATGCCGAAGGACTCGAATCTGTCGAGCGCAGGGCACTCTGTTACTAGATGGTGGGGGGTCTCCTCTTCTTCTAGGCACCATCTGCATTCCCGCTCCTCCTCCACCCCAATGAGGTGTAGGTGGCGGGCTAGGCGACAGTGCCCAGTGAGGACCCTCACCAAACCCATAACCTCTTTTCTTGGCAGACCCAGCAATTCCCAGGTCAAGGCAGGCGATGGCCCACGGATTATGAGCCTCGCCTGCCTCATCCCTGGAGCTCTGAGCCATTCCTCGACGAATCTGCTCTGCAGCCATTCGTCCAAGACTCCAATCGCTACCCGAGGGGCGATCCCCAAAAGGGGTTCCGGTCCCATCGGTCTGCTCATGGATCCCTCCCTGGCCAAGAGGTCAGCGGTCTCATTTCCCTCGATGCCCGAATGACCGGGCACCCAGGACAGAGTCACCTTATTCCCTGCGGCCACCAGTTTAAGCAAACTCGCTCGACATTCCTCCACCAGAGGAGATGTGGTGCGGTTTGCTCGCAGTGCTAGAAGGGCTGCTTTGCTATCGGAGTAGAAGGTCACCTCGTTCCTCTCGAACTGGAGTCTGAGTGATTCCTCTGCCCCCAGCATAATGGCAAACAGCTCCGCCTGGAACACCGTAGTGTGTTCTCCTAGGGAGACTGTAAGTTTACAGGCCAGCTCCTTACAATAGGCTCCGGCCCCCGTTCCTTTCCCCATCTTGGACCCGTCTGTGTACCAGACTAGTCCTTTCTATGTACTGGTGTTCTCCTCCATCCACTCCTTCCTTTCGGGAAAGGAGAAGGAGAGTCTATCATAAAAGCCAATAGAAGGCTCCCTCACATCCCTCCTCATGTCCAGGATGGGAAGCGCCTCCTTCAGCTCAGACCATAGCCTCTGATGCCCACCAGGTGAGCTCCCAGAAGCCCAGATGTTAAGGCCCTCTAATCTGAGGGCCGCCTTAGCCGCCT
This sequence comes from Pseudeuparius sepicola, assembly GCA_963920635.1. Lineage (NCBI taxonomy): Eukaryota > Metazoa > Arthropoda > Insecta > Coleoptera > Anthribidae > Pseudeuparius > Pseudeuparius sepicola. The sequence continues at coordinate 25,522,054 of OY987302.1, read as the reverse complement.
CATACTCCACGGCCGCACGCAATGGCGGGAGACCCACCAGGGTCTCGAGGGCCCGGGAGGGGGCGGTCCCGAGCGCCCCCGTGATGCAGAGGCAGGCTAGGCGTTGTATCTTATCAAGTGCCGCCCTTGGTCTGGTCCTGCCAACGCCTCACCACCAAACGACAGCCCCATGTGTGATCATGGGTACAATCATTGTCTTGTAAATCCAAAGCATGATCTTCGGACTCAATCCCCACGAAGTTCCCACGGCTCTGCGGCACGCCCACAGTGCGTTGCATGCCTTTTTGGTCCTTGTGAGTATGTGTTCCTCGTAGGTCAGTCTGGAGTCTAGCCAGACTCCTAGATACTTGACCTTCTTCTTTATTTCTAGTTGGGTCCCTTGAAGCTCTACAAGAGGGCAGGGGACCACTTTTCTCTTTCTGGTGAATAGCACCAGCTCAACCTTATTAGGGTTGACACTTAATCCATTGGCGGCGCACCACTGAGAGAACTTTGCGAGGGCCCCATTTAGGACCTCCTCCAAAAGCTCAATCTCTGTGCCCTGCACCAGGATCACAACGTCGTCCGCGTACGCCTGCACATAGACACCCTGCTCCTCCTCCAGGACTCGCAGCAGTTCATCCACCACCATGCACCACAGGAGTGGGGGGACAGAAGCCCCCCCCCCTTGGGAAAACCCCTCGATGCATTGATGGTAACTGTTTCACCGCACAGTCCGGCTTCGACCTGCCTGCCGGTGAGCATGGATCGGGTCCACCTGTCCAAGGTGTCCCCAGCTTCCACCCTCTTCACAGCCCTACAGATCGAGTCCACTGCCGTATTGTCAAAGGCACCCTCTATGTCCAAAAAAACCCCCACCGACACCAGTCCGCCCTCCTGCCCCCCATCCAGCCTTGCACGTCAGACTCATTTTCATTGATTCCATCTTTACTGGTTTTTCACGTGTTTGGTACTATTTTTATATCCATTTGTGCAAACTGGTCTCTCGCGGCAGTGTTGCCATGTTTTAGTACTTTGTTCACGATCGTGACTGGTCGATATAGAAATTGATTTTGCCACTACATATCTATACATAACAGATGATGGTTTTTCAATTTTGCCAGCATTGTCATGGTTATCATTTACCTTTTTTATGCTTTCCAGGCTTCCGACTTTCTCGCACAATACTGCATTATTTTGTTTTAAAATGTTATTTTTATCAGTCATTTCCTACCTCATTTTTTTGAGTTATTCAATTTCTAAGGACATTATTTTTTAACAGCGATGGTTGTGTTTACATTTCCATCGCCATAATCTGATGTAGGTATCAGCATGCTCTGTTCCCAGCACTCAATTTTTGTTTATGAATTATTCTTATATTACCCATACGTTTTATGCTGTTGTGATAGATTGAATAGCAGTTTATACACACATTCATATTGCAACTTTTTTTACTCAGCACCAAAGTCCGCAATTTCCGACTTCATAACTGTTAAGATAACTGAGGTCCCCATGGTTAGGCTCAAAATTCGGGCAACCTGAATCTGTATACAGTGTGTCTACTTTTAGGTGTATACAAATCGATAAAAAAATGATTTTGCGAGATAATTTCAAAAACCTTTTTTGTTTGAAAGGTCTTCAAAAAACGCTTCTTTTGACGTTATTACTTTTGTTAAAATGCGAATCTCGGGACGTCTACGTTTTTTTTTACCCCTGATTTTTACAAAAACCTTTTAGAATTTTTTTTATTTAAAATCTGACACCATAGCGTTAATCAGGACACCCCAAAATCCTCATATACCAAATTTGAACAAAAATATAGAGGGTGTTCGCCATTAGGTTCTACACTGTGTTAAAGTTTAGCAAAATAGGGACTTTAAAGGCACCTGGCAAGTCTAGCGTGCCATGTAATTATTTCAAAACAATTGAAGAATTGACAGGACCACCCAAAGTGTTCATAGACGAAATTGCGAGAAGATATATACTGTATGTTTTTCTCTACAGCGTCTGAAATTTCCGACTTATTTCGAATTTGATGCTGGTCAAGTTTGCCTGAGATTTTTGAAACAATGTTACTAAATGTAAATTAAATTCAATTAAAAAAATATATAAAGTAAAAGAGTCATTCAGTCATTCCCCTTGCGACTACGAACAATATTCAAGGTTTTTTTTTATAAAATGGTAAATGTCCTTATTTGATTTATTTTTGAGCAATTTCAGATTGTATACTTTTCGGAAGTATACTGCATTATTCAGAGAATTTTTAGATTGGGTAATAATTCTAAAAAAAATCTGTCTAGGCACTTTAAGTTCATCGCAAAAATCAGATTTGCCATGAAAATTAAAAAACAAATAAAAAATATTAAATAAACTTGACAGTTCTGCTAATCTTAATTGTTGGCTGACTTGTATACACAATGGAAGCATTAACTTTGAGTGAAAAAATTTAGATTATCAAATTAACGGGTGACAATGTGCCCTACCGAGAAGTTTCCAGGATATTTAATGTGCATCATGAACGGAATATCCACTATTCTACCATAGCAAAAATAAACAGAACATTTGATCTTATCAGGTAAGTGAAGTTGAAGAGTTTGAAAATTTATAAAATGAAATGCAATGGTATCTATTGTTTTGTAGGAAATAAGAGAGAAAAATAAGAGCAGGACAACAACAGAAGATCTGAACAAATTTTAGAATATTTGGGAACAATGCTAACAATTCTTTAAATGATGCAGTTAGGGATTTGCGACTGAAAAAATTAAAAAATTTCAAAATGTTAAAAAATAAATTAAAGGGACAAAGGCTCGAATATTGTTTGTGGGTGCAAGGGGAATACCTCGATGATGTTAACTTTCTAAAAAATATATTATTTACCAATGAAGCAACTTTGTTTAATTACATAATACACATCATTGGTCTGAAGAAAATCTTCATTTTGTTGTACACTGTAAAAGTCAGTTCTACCAAAAGGTAAATGTCTTTTGCGGGATAACTGGTCACAGGGTGACCTCATAATGTAGTTAGATGGAGCACCTATCCATGGAACTGGAGCTGTCATTGAGTGGCTAAATATTAATTTTGACAACAGGTATTACATGATTTTAGATTCCTGTACTAATAAATTTTACCACTTGCAGATTAATTGGATGAAGCAATCCTTTAATTAGATGGCCCCCCCCTCGATCGTCAGATTTGTCCTAGATGGATTTTTATTTTTGGGGTGCGATAAAGAATAGAGTTTTTGAAAATCACCCTAGACATAAAAGAGCTACAACAAGAAATAATAGAAGCTTGCCGACATTAAAAAGTGTATTGCCAAATGTATTATAATCTTATAACGCAGTTATATTGTGAGAAAACCGTTAATTTAAGATTTAAGTATTTTATTTGTAAATATTTTTTTAAATTGAATTTATTTTATATTCAGTAACATTGTTTCAAAAATCCAAGGTAAACTGATCAGCATCAAATTAGAAAAAAGTCGGAAATTTCACGCTGTAGAGAAAAACATACCCTGTATGCCCCAAGATTTTCCTATGACAGCAGTAATAAATTACAATGCATACCTGATATTGGAAAACCAATAATTTTTTGCGCAAACTTGAGCCAATTTACAATAAACTTCTATGTATTTCAGTGTTTCGTGTTTGTTAAAAAAACATTCCGCATTCCTTCACTTATTTTTAGCCAAATGTATACAGACCACCTGTTTCTATCAATTTTGAGGTTACACTATTTCCCCAACTGATATTTAACATAAAAATGACAAGTTATGTACCATGGATGCCAGCTCTTACAAAAGATCTGAAATACTATCTAGAATGGTTTTAGTTTGCGAAAAAAATTATTCTGCTCTCTGTGTTTTAAAACAACAAAATTGTAATTTTTATTTAAAGTTTCCCCAGGTTCAAAGTAACCTCGGTTTATGGTGCTTTTGTAGTTTCAAATAGCACAAAGGCATTCTGGATAAAAGCCTTTTTATTCCATATAATTTTTATTAAGAAAACGTTCCAGTGCCTTATGAAGAAATGGGCAACTTCTGATGCTGATAAATGGCAGATCTTAAAACCAGTATCATACCAAGTGTTACAGAGAAATGGAGAAATAATTTGTGATGTGTTTCACCTGCTCTCAACCAATAGGAAATATAATATTGAGTCTCAAGTGGCGGGCAGATTAATGTATGAAATTAATACAATGCTACAATAGCAGAATGGCTTAAAAAGGCACAATTATTAAATGTAAACATACCCAGGGTATGATTTATCCTCGTTTTATCAAATTATGGCCCAAATAATAAGAGTTGATGTGGATAAAGTTATAACATTTCTCCACCATAAATACTGTATGTTGGACATAAAATTTTAGAGTTTTTAAGAGTTTCATAATAGGCCTTTACAGACTGATTTTTTTTTCTAAAGCCATCACATCGATCCTAAACATTTTGTTTCTTGTTGTCAGTCTCATTCTTGTTATTATTGATATAGATTGCTTTTCTATTATATTTAATTTTTAATTTATTTTTCTATTATATTAAAAATATATGGGATTTTCCTTAAAATAGATTCAGTTTTTAAACATCTACATGTTTGTATCTATTTGAAATAGCATTATAATTATACTTCCTAGAACAACCGACACCTGTAGAATATTGGTTCTGAATCACACCAGAGTACTCATCCAAATAGGTATAATCCTCCCTATATAAGGGATCACAGATGATTATATTACACTAATCCCGTAATATCCATTTTAAAGTATTTAGCAAATAGTATAATGACTAAGAGAAGAGTGTTATGTACAAAATCATGTTAAGTAAAAAGTGCTCAAAGAAGTATATATTGTGGAACTACTTGCTTATATTTATTTACTTGTTCTTATAATTAAGAACAAAGGTCCTACAGGTAATTTTTTGTAGGAAATATATTCAATAACAGGTATTAAACGATATCATGCCAGTCCTATACATATTGCAAATATGCCCAAATACAGGCACTTGCAATGTGTGTGGGAGCTCTGGGCTCGTTCTTAACCACACTCATAATTTTTTGTGCTTGTCAGTACTGTGGGACCAGCTTCGGAGTTTGTCAACTTATATATGGATCGATACCATAATCATTAATGTTTGGGAACTTTTGTGATACAAAACACAAGATTTTCACAACAAAACATCCACAAAACAGTCCAACCTCAATAACTAGTAACGTCAATAGAAGGCAGATTTTATAACCATATTGCCATGCTTCTTAAACAACTGGAATCTAAAGCAATAAACAAAACATTAAATTTTGCAATCCTATTGATTTTACTTGCTAGTATATTATTTTTAGAGACAAGAAGCTTCACACATCTTTTTCCAGATGTAGATCCTCTAACTACAATCATAATAAAATAATGAAAGGTGGCAAATGTTGAAAGTCTTAGTTGAAAAATTTTGAATGTCTTAGTTGAAAAATACAGCAGGGCAATACAAATTAAAGACAGAATATTATTACAAAACAATATTTATATATATATATATATATATGAGCCCTAACAACTATACAAAGTGTACCGTATGCCATGGATCAAACAGATCTGAGTGACAGGGGAGGCCATTTGCGACAAGAGAAAAACTCACATGTTGTCATGTTGTAATCCAATTTTTAACAGTTTTCGAGATGGGTGTTGAAATTTTCATGAGAAAATAGTTATTTATGTACCAAGGCACTGAGCCAGAGGCCTCAGCAACTAAATTCCACAAGTCATAAAAAGAACTTCAGAGCAGAGGTACATATTATATATTTTTTTGAAATCGAAAAAAAATGTTTTATTAGGCAAGAAAATAATCATATGGGATCACCCGTCCATGAAACAACTGCGCGCGGCATTGCTTGACTTTGACGATCGCTCTACTACTGAAAGATTGCGGTGCTATAGGTAACAATTTCGCAATGTGTATGAAAAATAAAATGGGCCTTTATTGGCCGGGTTTGATCATAGCCGAACGTGTTTACATCTCGCCAAGGCCTACTTATTGAAAAAATCGTACAATAATGGGCTACTTCAGTGCCGATTTCTGAGCTTTTAATGATGATTTAGGGACACTTCACTGCCGATTTCAAGAAAACAATATTTATGTATATGTCCAAAGCTATAAAAGATATTTGAACCAAATTTGGTATACGACATGATGTCATGAAGAGCCAAAATTCCAATATCAAGCTTCCTGGGCCCCCAGTAGCGGAGAAAGGGGTCACCTGGAAAAATAATATTATAAAAAATAATGAAATGCCTGGTGTACGATTTAAAAAAAAAATAAAATTTTTAGACACACAATTTAATTGGCAACAAAAAAATACTTGGAAATTTTTTCGTGTCTGCTACCATTTTAAAGTAAAAGCAAATTTTTTTAATTTTTTAAAGTTTTGTTGAATTTATTTACGGAAGTAAAGCTAAGAGTGAAAATTTAAATACAGTTCCGTAGTTATTTTGGAAGATGTTCAAAATAGCACCCAACTGCTCTAATGCACAATCTGCGGTATCGGGAAAGTTTACCGCAATCAATTCACTGTGGAAAGTTCACCACAGCAAATTAACCGCATGCAGTTCACCGCTCAAACAATTCACCGCACGCAATTCACCGTAGGGAAAACTCATCGCGGGACAAATTGTTTGCTCAAGCTCAAGTTAAGGTAGGTTAGGTTTAGATAAATGGTTACTACAGTAATATACAGCATTCATGAAATATATTCATTACTGTACAGTCGCGGACAGTTGGTATCGAACGACCTGAAGAGGTTTCTCGTGGCTATCGTTACAGGGCGCGCGGAGACGGCAACATCGTGCTGGAGTCTGCAGCCGGCCGGTCTGCTAAAAATAGAACCATAAATGCAAATTACAGCCTCCAGCCTCTCACAGCAAAGGAACAAAATTCGAGGAAAATGCAACTTTGTGCTGGTAATAATTCCAACCCCAGTGTTGGTATTTAATATTTCGTACTATTTTATCATGTTACTATACCGTCTAGTATTTATGATAATGAAATAAAAAAATAATAAATATCAAGGCTGAGATTAGAATCAACACCACAATAAAAGTTGCTTTTTCTCGAGTTTCCTTCCTTTGCTGCCAGCACCCTGTATTAATTAGGAATATGAAATTAGGTAAATCCATGGTCAATTTGAGCCACAATAGAATTCCGAAGAATTTCTCAAAAACAATAATTTAATATACAGGGTGTCTACTTTTAAACATATGCAAATTAATAAAATCTTTATTTTTGGAGATAATCCCTGAACATTCTTTGTGTGAAAGGCCTTCAAAAATCGCTTCTTTTAGCCTTCCTATCATTTTCAAAAGGCAAATCCAGGTCCGGCTACGATTTTTGAGTGTTTTTTTATTTAAAATCTACCAATACAGCGTTAATCAGGATCCCCCTAAAACCCCTTTATATACCAAATTTGAACAAAGAATTTAGAGAGAGATCTATTCTACAGGATGTCAAGGTTCAGCAAAATAGGAAATTTACAGGCATTTGGCGAGTCAAGTGTGCCATGGAATCCCGTCAAAATAGTTTAATTGTCAACAGAACCACTCAAAGTGTTGGTGTGCAAAGATTCAATACAGGGTATTTTTCTCTGCCCCATCTGAAAATGCTGAATTTTTATGACTTGACTCGCTAGAGATGCCTGAAGAGGTTTCTTTAAATTTCCTATTTTGCTCAATTTTGACATCCTGTAGAATAGAACTCTCTCTATATTTTTTGTTCAAATTTGGTATATAAAGGGTTTTCGACTGTCCTGATTGACGCTGTGGTGTCAGATTTTAAATAAAAAAATGGCTAAATGGTTTTTGTGAAAATCGGGGGAATAAAAAAATCGTAGCCGGCCCTGGATTTGCAATTTGAAAATGGCAGGATTGCTAAAATAAGCGGCTTTTGAAGTCCTTTCGGACAAAAAACAGATCAAGCGATTATCTCAAAAATTAAAGATTTCAAGGATTTGTATAATATGTTTAAAAGTAGATATGGGGGCTCTTAATATTAATTAGAAAATGTATGGCACAAAATTAATGGATTATCGGATTACCTGAGTTGAAATATTTTAGCATAGATATTTATATCTTTTTAAATAGGTATTTATTAATTATACCTACCTGCACTTAATATAACTAAATTTAGGGGATTAACTTAATAATTGTAATATTGAATTGGATGTAGATTTTGAAAATATCGATTATACCTGCTCCTAGCCCTTTGTATAAATACTAAGGTGGGTGGGCTAAAATTATTTAGTCAGTATCCTAATTCGAGAGAGTAACTAACAGTGTTCGTTATGCCTCGTTTGAGTGAATCCGTCAAGCACCGTATCATCGCCAAACTAGAAAATGGTTGGGCTATTTCCCGACTGGCCGAAGAATTTGGTGTATCTAAAAGCACCATTTTCAATATAAAGAAGAAATATGACGAAACCGGAAGCATGGAAAACATACATAGAGGAGGAAATGTGAAAATTACGTCTGACCAACAAGATGAGCAACTAGCTAATTTTTGCCTTGCAAATCCGTTTAAATCCGCCGTTGAAGCAGTATCTGCAACACAATTTCCAGCAAGTGTTAGAACTGCCCGAAGGAGATTAGATGCAGCAAATCTGAAATCTCGCACGGCCAGCAACAAAATTCAGGTGACCGAGGCTAATAAGGAAGTCAGGTTGCAGATATGCCGAGAGTTTCAGCGTTTACCGCCACATTATTGGGAGAAGGTAATATTTAGCGACGAAAAGATCTTTCAAAGCCATTACAATGGCAAAGTGCGAGTATATAGACCTTCGGTGAGTTCAAGATATGACGAAAGATTTGTGTCACCCAGGAAAAGGAGTGGGCATTTTTCCGTCAACATGTGGGCCTGGATAAGCTACCGTGGACCTGGCATTTGTTGGAGAATCGACGACCGCTTCACAGCAGCTCGCTATTGCGAGATACTCGAAGGCGGATTGTTACCAACTGCAACGGAAATGTATCCCGATGGCTTCGTTTTCCAGCATGATAACGCTCCTGTGCATACAGCAAGAATAGTTCGCGAATGGTTCACCGAAAACAACGTAGAAAAGTTGCAATGGCCGGCGAAGAGTCCTGACTTGAATCCCATTGAGAATGTGTGGGGCAGAATGGCGCGGACAATGGAGAACTTCGTACCCGAAAATAGGGAGGCACTTTGGCAGAAGATTCAACAAACGTGGGATGAAGTCGTAACCCATGATCTCTGCTGCCAACTCATAGATTCGATGAGCAGGAGAGTTCAGAAAGTCATCCTATCCCAAGGTGGGTATACTAAATATTAATATACATATAATATAATAATGGAAAATGCATTTGATTTCTTGCCTTTATTTAATTATGTTATAGTCATAAAGATTTTAATGGGTTTATAGTTTTTTCGGATTCTTCCTGTGTCGGTGGTTCTAATAAAACTTCGTAATCATTATATCCAGCTTGTGGAAGTCCTCAATCACCTGAAATTATTTTATTTTATCCAGGTAATCACATTGAGGTCCAGGGAGGTGTGTAAAGCTTGACACATGTCCCTGCTGTGTGTCTTCTGATGTTATTGATAAAGGTATGCAATTTAAATAATAGAGAGTTATTGCAGAAATAAATAACGTCGCGCTCTTTTTTGACGTTATTTTGACATTTGAGCATGCGCAGTCGTAGTTTGACATAAGGTCGTCCATAATAAGGTTATTTTCCTTTATTTTTGTTTATTGTGTATACCATAATATACGTTATTTTTACCTTATTTGTCACAATTCTTAAAATAAATTCTGATTTGTCAGAAAACGCTAGTGTTCTGTGAAAGTAGGACTTAACCTAAAATGTTCGTTGCTTGTTTGCGTTTGCACCTTGTTTGTTTTCATTAGTCTTTCACCTTGGTGTTCCGTGGTTATTTGGCTGTTTTCCCAGTTTTTTCCGGAGCAAAATTATAAAAGCACATAATATTCTAGTGAAAGTGTAGAAATACAAAACAATAAAGTAAACGTAAACAAGCCCTTAATTTGGATACATAAATTACGACTTGCAATAACTATTGTCAGAATCATAAATAACGTATGAGAGTATTCAAATAAGGTCGTCTTAAATACTGCTTAATGCCAAAAACAGTTTCTGCAATAACTCTCTATTAAGTTACAAGGGTAATTTTATGTCTGTGACCCCCTAATCTCATTTATCTGTTGAAGGGCATTTTATGAGAAACAATGGAGCATTGCAGCACCACGAAAACCAATTTATTAAAACTTCTGACCAATTTCTTCAAAAATAAGAAAAAATAAATAAAAGGGACACCCCTTTTATTTTATAATCATTTATGTTTAGGACTACGAGACCTAACAACTAAATGTTGGAACAAATACTTATTTTGCAAAGAAAAGAATAATTTATGAAAATCCTTTTAATTAACTTTTTTAATTCTAGGGTTATTAGCTAAATATATTTTTAGTGTTACTACATATTTTTTTATTATAACATAAAAATACATTTTTGTTGCAACGCAAAATATTTATTAACTTAATGTCTAAAACCGCTGACAACTATACTTAGTGTATTTGGAAATGAAAGGAGGCCATAAATATTGATTGAGAAGGAAAATTCGACCATTTCAGTGGCGTGCTCTTTTGCTAAAAATCTGATGAGGATAAATACGCAAATTAATATTCGGGCGAGTTATGTAGTATTTTATGACGGACTCTCGAGCCTCTGATAAAGAATTTGCATTTATATTTATAATAAGCCATAAACCTTCCTTTCATTTCCAAATACACTATGTATATACAGTATGTCCACAGAAGAGGTGTTGAATAGGAACACTTTCTTATCTTTAATTTTACCGCAAAAAGTTACTCTTGATAAAAACTTTGCTAACATTTCTTATGTGGAAATAAGTTGCTAGGAAAAGTCGTTCAAAAGTAAAGGATACTCCATACTACCAATTTTAGAAACAATTGGCACACTTTGATTTATTTGAAAAACATTTTTCGCTTTGGCCCTATCACTGCATTAAATATATTTTTTTTATGTAAGTAAGCTTATATAAGCATAATAAATATGGCAATTTTAGACGGCTAGGTGATGTTAAAAAATAAATCGGCATCCATAACCAACTTTTCACGCAATACAAAAAAAAACTCAAGTCGACAAAAATGTGAAAACAAAACTATCAATTTATTTAATTTTTTTTTGATCAAACAAGATCTTTAATATGAGAAAATTTGTCTTTAATTTGAATAACTGTTGATGTTTTTAATTGCTATTTCGACTTCACACTTTAAACAAATTAGCGGGAAAACTAGTACAAATTGTATGAAAATTTTCTTTTGTCAATGTTCTTGTGATCTAATTGCCGCTAATCTCCAATTAAAATTTTCCCTCGACTTTCAATATAAATTGATTGTTTTCAGATTCTTGTTGATTTAAGTTTTTTTTGGTATTGCGCGAAAAGTTGGCCATGGATACCGACTTCTTTTTTTAACATTAACCAACTATCTAAAATTTACACGTTTTTGTTTCTTAAGATTTTTCAGTAGGGAGCCAAATAACTACTTTAATAAACTAAAACAATGGCCTTTAATAACTAAAACAATGGCCTCAACAGAGCCGAAGAGCCTGTGTAATTTTCAGAAACTATCTGAGCACCCAGTTGCATAAAGCTTCTCAGTGCCATCAATTTTCAATATAAAAGTTTTCTTCGGTATCTTAAAATAAATAGGTATGTTACGGCTATTTAATAATTTTGCTCAATTGGAGGTTTTTTTATATTGCGCGACAAGTTGACCATGGATGTTGATTACTTTTTCAGGGCCACTTAGCTGTCCAAAATTGTCACCTTTTTGTTTCTCATGTTTTTTTTGTAGGGCGCAAAATAAGCGAGGAAATCGCGGTGGTAGTTTAAAAAATCATACTGTATACTTGTGAACTGTTTTAATAAATAGTTTAATACTGATTCCTTAATTTTTTTTAACCCTTTCGGTGACATCGGCTTAATCGCTTGCAAAGAATTCTCGGAACAAGACACCCGTTCGAACCATCCGATGCCGAAGGCGCGCGCTGTTGCCGTCTCCGCGCGCCCTGTAACGATAGCCACGAGAAACCTCTTCAGGTCGTTCGATACCAACTGTCCGCGACTGTACCTATTTCTAAAATCAACAATGCAGAGGATACTTAATCCTTTTCTGGGAAAAAATTTAATTTGGAATAATAATGTTATTATTATATTTTAATTATAATTTAATTTTAATATGTAAAATGGAAGTACCTACTGATGGTACTGATATCCGCAATACATAAATCTTAACCTTTAGGGATATATTGTCATATAAAGTTACAAATTCGATGTGTAAACATCTATTTCCTGAGCTTCAACTTGAATTCCTGAATTCAGAAAACATGCCACACCACACCAAATAATTTCCAGCGCTTCTGGAATGTGCAGTCAGGCAGCATCTTCCAGACTTTCAAGTGTGAACAACATTAAAAGGACGATAAGAAATATCAGGAGCCATCATCTGTCTTACCTAGTCGTCCAAGAACATCACAGTACAATTTAATTTCCCGAAGAATATACCAAGACATACAAAGAAGAACAATTTTTGCTTTTCGATTCCGGACCGGAAGATAACAGAATTTTAATTTTTTCCACGAAGCAGAATCTTCGACTACTAGCCGAAAGTGAACATTGGTTTGCGGGTGGCACGTTCAAGACTGCTCTGCTCCACTACTATTTCATCAGTTGTATACAGTTCAAGGCTTGAGACAAAATGCATCTCTACCATTAGTTTATGCATTGCTTCCTGATACTTCGAAGATACTTGGAGTGTCCACAGAGGCAACAACAAAGACGAAAACCACGTTTTTCTCATGATATGTGGAATCTGTACGAGTCTGTTCTACAAGATTTGCTGAAAACAAATAATTCTGCAGAGGGTTGGCACAGAGGATTTTAACAAGTCAGTATTGGCTGACCATCCAAACATTTGGAGATTTGTAAAGTGTATAAAAAAAGATCAAAGCCTAAACAAACTTAAATTTGGACAGTATATAGCTGGACAAGAAGGAGGAAGACCTAAGATAAAGTATCGCGACAGAGCGAAATACATAAAAAATGTTTTATTAGGATATGTAAATTACTTTGTACAGAGTTACTCATTTATAATTCCAGATTCTAGGCGCGATTTAAAAATATATAGGAAAATATATTCGGAAATTTAAATATTCGGTTCTATGCAAAATTTTCTCAAGTTTTTGATGGTACTGTTCAAATTTGCATATTCGACAAAATATACAGGGTGTGACACAAACTTGTATTTTTTTAATGGAACACCCGGTATATTTTTACATATTTAGAAAGGCCTTGAAAAATGCTTTCCAAAAATGTATATTTGTTGGTATCGTATTTCTAAAGTCACTTGAAACAGCATAAAAAAACTCTAATTGGCGTCACAAAAAGAATGTAGGACATAAGCGTCATGCAGTTTTCAAAAATATACATATTCTACAAGCAACATAATATTTCATTTTTAAGGTTTTTTAAGGTTGTCGTCAAACACAAGATAAATTCAAATTTTTAAGTAGCGCTGTTATTGAGATATAAATAAAAAAAAACTTTTGGGTCACCTTGTAGACCCGAATAACTTGGCAAGGAAAGCCCAAATCGAAAAATTTTATATGAAAGACTCCCTTAAAACCACCTGCCGAACACCCCTTTATAGTATTTACTATACATTCTGACTCACCCTGTATATTATTAGGCTTAAATTAGTTAACCACTATCTTGTTTAATTTGGTATTGGAAACTATCACCATAAGATTTTCTTTAAAAATTGTAGACATTGTAAAATGGATCGATGAAGGTACCAACATATATACATTTTTGGAAAAAATATACCAAATTTGAACAGTACCATCAAAAACTTGAGAAAATTTTGCATAGAACCGAATATTTAAATTTCCGAATATATTTTCCTATATATTTTGAAATCATGCCTAGAATTGGGAATTATAAATGAATAACTCTGTACATTGTTATAATTTGACGAAATAAATAGATTAGTGGTATTTTATGTGTAGTATTGCATTTTTCTTAAAATTTAGTGAAATTGAGCAATTAATATTCCCCGCGGTGAGTTTTCCCTACGATGAATTGTGTGGTGAATTTCCTAGATTCACAATCTTCACCTGTGAAAAAAGTTTCTTTTCATTTGCCGTAGGACTTGTTCATTGCGCCTGATTTGCTCAGCAACTGTCATTATTTGTTGACAGAGTGTCTGCTCATCAGGTGATTCTGTCAAATAAACTTGTTCGTTGAAGTAACCCCACAGAAAAAAATCAAGCGGGTTTAGGACGGGAAAATGAGGCAGCCACTGTATTGGTCCTCCTCGAACTATCCATCCCCCATCAGAGGTATGATTAAGGCCGTGCCGTACTTGCCGAGTGTAGTGCGATGGGGCACCTTCATGTTGTAACCACATATGTTGCCGTACAGCTAATAGTACATCCTCTAATAAAACGGGCAACTCCTACACCTACACTAGATGAAGAATTCGCTTCAATTTCACCAACATTATTTCTTGGTCTTCCTTCTCTAACTGATTCACCAGGAAGTCAACCAGCTACATAAGCATTGTGGGCAAAACACAATAATCAGAATATTCTCGATATAGATATCGGTTACAATATTCTCTCATAACCCTTCAAGGGTTTCCATTACAAAACCCATAAATGAAGGCCCTTCCTGCATATTTACGTTGAATACAGGCCGAGTTACGTAGGCCGCAGTGGTCTATATCTTCTACATCGTTAATGCTAGAAAAAAAAGTATAGACAAAACTTGTAGAGAAACATGAGTACTAAGTATATTCCGAAAATATTTTTCAATATACAGGGTGATCCAATAAATAGTGGCGACCCAAAGTTATGTTTTTTTAAATGGAACACCCCGTATTTTGTTACATTTTTAGAAAGTCCTTAAAGAGTATGTTCTTTTTGATACAGGGTATTAAGGGTCTATCTTTAAAGGTTAGGGAGTACTTTTAATTTTAAACAAAAAAAGGGGCCACTTTTGGAAATGTATTACTTAGAAACCCAATAAGATTTTGGGCTATAACTTAGACTGGAGAATGCCTGTTACGCCTAGTTAACAATTTTGGACTGATATTAAGATAAAGTTCTGAAGAACATACCGGGCGATTCACTTACGCAAATCCTAAGTTTACTCGCTAATTTTAAATGGAACACCCTATATTTTATTACATGTTTGGAAAGCCCTTAAAAGAGTAGATACTTTTTGGTATAGGGTATTATGGGTCTAACTTTAAAGGTAAGGGAGTTGTTTCCATTTTATTCTAAGAAAGGACTTTAAAAGAGCCGATTACATGATTAGGGTGTCAAAATGTCACTTTTAAAGCTGTAAAAAAATAAAAAGACATATTCTCGTTAATTTTTGGTGTATTGGAAATAGTTGAAAACCTACCTGTTGCACCATAAATAAATAACATAAAGCCGATGTCATAATTTATTATGCGGTAACTTTGTTTCTTCATGTGCAGTAGGATTTTTATTATTGATGGCGTTACAGGTAGTTGAAGGCTTTCCAAACATGTAATAAACTAAAGGGTGTTCCATTTAAAATTAGCTAGTAAACTTAGGATTTGCGTAAGTGAATCACCCGGTATGTTCTTCAGAACTTTATCTCAATATCAGTCCAAAATTGTTAACTAGGCGTAACAGGCAATCTCCAGTCCAAGTTATAGCCCAAAATATTATTTGGTTTTTGAGTAATACATTTCCAAAAGTGGCCGCTTTTTTAGTTTAAAATTAAAATAACTCCCTCACCTTTAAAGATAGACCCTTCATACCCTATCCCAAAAAAGAACATAATCTTTAAGGGCTTTCTAAAAATGTAACAAAATATGGGGTGTTCCATTTAAAACACATAACTTTGGGTTGCCACAACTTATTGGATCACCCTGTATATTGGAAAATATTTTTGGAATGTAGAAGACACAGACAATATAGAAGATACAGACCCCCGCGGCCTACGTAACTCACCCTGTATACAGGGTGATTCATTTTTATTCTGCGACACTTCAACAGGTGATAGAAAACCAAAAAATAACCGCACTTTCTTCTATAAACTATATCATTTTAAGGCCTTATAAAAAAAGTTACAGGGTTTTAAAGTTGTATGAAATATGTGGACTTTATTGAACTAGTTGAGATATTTAAGTCATATCTGGTACACGTTATAACGGCATGGGTTAGCATAAAACCTGTTAATATCAAACACCTTGAACAACCAGTGGCGTAGAAGTCGGGAATTAGTAATTGTTTTTAGAAAAAAATAAACCACCTTGTATAGCAATAAAATGTATTCAATTTCTTATGTAAATATTAATTTGAAACATAAATGTCCTCTTGGTAATTTTTCGTATGTGTCATGGTTTCATGGCAAATTTGATTTTTTGTATTATTTCGGGGTATTTCTGAAAAAGTATCTACAAAATTTGCTGCATAAGTGCTACTTAAAGTAGAATGATATGTTTGCTACTTTAAATAAAGTAACTTTTTCCAATAAACTTACCTATTTGAGGCCATACTTTTGAAGATGTTATGCTATGTATCTTGTAAAGTAAATCCTTGAATGGGTAAGTTTATTGGGAAATGTTACTGTATTTAAAGTAAGAAACACATTTTTTCTACTTTGAGTCTTACTTATGGAGTGAATTTTAAGTTCATTTTTCAGAAATACCCTGAAATAATACGGAAAAATCAAATTTGCCATGAAACCATGACACATGAAAAAATGCTAAGAGAACGTTTTTGTTTACAATTAAAATCTACATAAGAAATTGAATACATTTTATTGCTATACACAGTGGTTAATTTTTTTCTTGTTCGAGGTGTTTTATATTAACAGGTTTTATGCTAACCGATAACGTTATAACGTTTACCAATTATGACTTAAATATCTCAACTAGTTTGGTAAATATTCAATAAAGTCCACATATTTCTTACAACTTTAACACCCTGTAACTTTTTTATAAGGCCTTAAAATGATACAGTTTATAGAAGAAAGTGTGGTTAAGTGTCGCAGAATAAAACTGTATCACCCTGTATATTCTCTGTAGAACATTGCACCGGGAAAAAGTTATACTAATTTATCTAAATGTCACAAATTTGTTTTCAATTCATGGCCTGCTTGATGAAAAAAAAAACAGTTCTGTAGAGAAATCTTAATGGGGTGCAGGCAAGATCCAAACTTTGTAATTAAATTCTAAGAACAAGTTTACTTGAAAGAGTCACTTGATGAACAGACACATCGTCAAAAAATAATGACATGGAGCAAATCAGGCGCAATGAACAAGCGCTATGGCGAATTAATAGACATATTTTTTATGCAGGTGCAGATTATGCATTAGAGCAGGTGGGGCCATTTTGAGCATCTTCTAAATAACTAAATAAATTTATTTCAATTTTCACTCTTAGTTTCCGCGTTACCAAGTAAATTCAACATAACTTTAACAATTTCAAAAAAATTGCATTTACTGCAAAATGGTATCAGATAGGAAAAAATTATCAAGTGATTTTTTGATGCAATTAGATTGTGTCTCTAAAAATTATATCTTTTTAAATCGAGTTACATTATTTTTTATAAAATTAGGTGACCCCTACCTCCGCCATTGGTGAGACGGGGAACTTGATATTGGCAGGAGTTTTCGCACTTCATGACATCATGTCGTATACCAAAATTTCACATTCTGTATAATGAAAACTGTTAACAATTGGATAACAACATGTGGGTTTTTCTTGACACAACTGATGTCCCCTGTCACCCAGAGCCTTTTAATCCACGACTTATGGGACACCCTGTAAATTGCGACAAAATAAAATACATGGATAATTCAGATATTTGGCTGTTAATTTTTTTTATTAATTATAACAGTAATGTAAAATAAGCAATGGTTTAAATGATAAATAGTCACAAAACATAATTATTGTTTTTAAATAACACACCTTGTAATATGTGAGAGTGATCAAAATGTGTGAAAACTAGTGACAACTAAATACTGGGACACTTTCAAGTAACTGCGAAAAATGAAACAAGATTAGACAAGTAGGCTACGAAAACAATGGAGCCGGGGACTACAAGAAACAACAGCTCATTAAGCACTTAGTTTCTCATCTCATTAAAATTTATTGCTGCATTAAAACAACACATGAAGTGGAGAATAAACTTGATATATCTAAAACTAGTACTTAGTATCTGGTTTATGCAAAACTAAATTTTTACACGAGATCTACAAGTCCTAGATTTCAACATCGAAGGTCTCCTGGGTGATGTAGGACTTTGCTCCTCTAGAAAAATAAAAAACCTAATCCATAACTATCCTAAATAATAAATAATGAGCAAATAGTGCTAGGGAGTCTTTGTTCTCACTAGTTGTGAGTTTGTTTCTTACTGTTGGTAATAAAATTATGCATTCGTCAACTGAGATTTTCTTTATTTTTAACGTAAAAGTAAAAAGTTGGTTAAATTTTATGTTACGTTACATTAAATTATTCTGCATACACACTCCCATTGAATAACATATATCTTAGCTTCTTTCTTAGTTATTATAATGTTAAATTACGTTAAATTGGCTTGCATAAATCCATTCTGGAGATATTGAAAGTAAGTATCCTAGAAAAAAAGGTAAAAGTCTAGGTTCTCCAAAAATAGTTTCTAATAGGAATAAGCAAGTTATGACTGGTTATGGTTATGCTGTCGCAAATTGATACATAAATGTGCACTAAAGTTTTATTAGGTTGAATTACAAGTAACGATTTAAAACAAAGCCACTGTTAACACTAAAACAAAAGCAAGCCAGGCTCACATGGGCAACATCTAAACATAATGCTTAATTCTATTCCACACTGTAGTTTTAGAAACAATAAGTTCATCTGCCACTTCACTTATTTTTTTGTTGTCGCAATAACTTTTAAGCGCCAACTCATGAATTTTTGAACTTGTAAAGATACCAAGTACCATTTCTTCATAAATGCAGTGATTCACTCAATAAGACAATAAATTAGCTGCCGAATGAACTGATGTCTCTTGTAGTCCCCGGCTGCACTGTTTTCACGGATCTTGTTTCATTTTTAACTACTTTATAGTGTCCCTATATTTAGTTGTCACAAGTTTTCACACATTTTGATCACTCTTACATGTTAAAAGGTTCGTTATTTAAAAATAATAATTATGTTTTGTGATTATTTATCATTTAAACCATGCATATTTAGCATTATTATTAATAAAAAAATAAAATTAACACTCAAATACCTGAATTATGAATGTATTTTATTTGTTGCAATACTACCACCTAAAACTGTTTTCAAGGTCTTTAAAACAATTAAGCTCGATGCCATTTTTTTAACCAAGCTTGATTGTTTTAAAATACCTTCAAAACACCTACAATTTGAAGCTCCACGCGCGAAATTATCTCAAAAATTAACCTAGTTATAGGCCTGGAGAGTTCTAGGTGGCAGACCATGTATAATTGTTAGGGCTCTTATTATTACTTTTAAATTATTATTAAATAACTGAAACTAGTCAAATCATGCGCCCATGAAAATTTATCCCCCCACGATTGGTTACGATGGAGGTTAAGATCATTCTAATTTGGCATGATACAATAGCAATAGCTAGAGTATTCCAAAAAATTGAATGGATAAAAAATATGTGGAAAAAATTAATATCAACTTCCAGGCAAATCAAAAATTAATAGTAGTCTTCGAGTCCATGCCTACAAAAAACGTTTTTATTACCTCACTGTTGAGACTTTGTATGTGTTTTTTATATCCACTTGGACAATTTCTGACATAAGAAAATTCTCGGTGGCAAGGCGTTTTTTTGAGACCCTTTAAAATTGTAAGGGCGTCCAACAATGGAACTTACCACGATTTTAAATATTTTTGTGACACCCCTACATGGAAAAATGATGACGTCATAAAAGCTGACTTTTTCAGGATTGTTTAATAAAAATATTAAAAATCAAGTGGTCCGACAAATTTTCGGGAAATTCCGTTGTCGGACACAATTAAAAGTTTGAAAGGGTTAAAAAAATGCCCCGCCACTGAGAATTTTCATATGTTAAAAATTGTCCAAGTGGACAAAAGAACATATGTACAAAGTCTCAATGGTGAGGTAATAAAAAAATTTCTGTAGGCATGGGCCCGAAGACTATAGACATAGGAACAGTTTTACAATAAAATTTGACTCCTTCTCTCTCAGAAAACCAACATACATTTAACATGCAAACAGATAGGTATGCCTAAAACAATAAATGGTGCAGTAACCAAAAATTGAAAAGAAGCAAGGTTTACATTACATTAGCCAGACTTACTGAGTTTGGCGTGATATGATTGGGGGAAATCGGAATCCATGTATCGTTTGAATTGGCCAGTCTGTACTGGGCAGTGAAATTTATAATGGGGTAGCCACCATTGTCCTTAACTTCCCATATGATAAGTGCTATTATTGTGCTAGGCTTTATGTAAACTGATAGTGGGGGCGGTGAAGCTAGAACACCCCAAAAGTTTACTTGCAGGGAGAAGTGTTAAATGCTATGTAGAAGGCAATAAAATAGTGAGAAAATTATTAGGTTACATGTTAATATAGAATAAAATAAAGAGTACTTAAATTATACAGAGTAGGCTCAATATTAATGATACCAGTTAAAGTTTCTTTATTATTAGGGCTTCATTATATAGCAACTATAGAGCCTCAATCTGAGCTCTATGTGTGTTCACAATGAATAAGATCCAACCTTAATAACACTCAAAATATTTGGTGGCTCAAAGGGAGACATTTTGCCATATTTGCATTTAATATAGGTTCCACACACCCCACCCCACCCCACAATGGGAAGATTTATTTTATGTGGAATTCAGAGGTTTGGGCATTTATGAAATTTGCCTAACAAAAAAAGGATTTCGTTAGTGGGAATATTAGAATTTTTACATTCTAGTTAATAGCAACACTCATCTTCAAAACTCGAAGTGCAAATTCAAAATTTCCAGCATTTTTAGAATCTTAGGTCATACATTTTGTTACTATGTTACTCATTAACATGCAAAGTTACCAGAGGCTGAACGTAGGTTATCCAGTGGCATATCATTTTTTTGTTAGAAAATACAAAATACGTTAGCTCACCTGTACCATCCTCAATGAATAATAATAAATTCATTATTTTACCTAAATTGTAGCTATTATAAGTCACTTATTTTAGATATCATGCAAATACTTTTAAAAAATATAAGGTAATTCAGTCATGATGTAAACAAATTTAACCCAGGTGGAAAAAAGTAGCCTAATATGAATCCGAAATTAAAAAATTCTATATTATTGAAAAATATTATGTATGTATGTCTCCGGCACTTTTTTTGAAATTTTCTAGCAGTTTTTAAAGTATTGCTGGTAAAGTTTGGACCACCCTGTATATTGTGTGGCAATTCTGTCTGGCAAAGGTGGTAGATTCTATATAGAGAAAACAGTAGATGATATCTGGTCCAGTATCTACATAAGTAGGTATTATATTTTCGATTCACTTTACAAAGTCAATGCAAAATAAATAAATGTATATTTCCTTCTATTCAGTGTCACTAAGAAAATCATTATGGCCAAGGCCATAAAAAAGAGGGGGTTTGGGGGTTAAAACCCCACCCATCGAGAAAAAATACATCATGATGTGATTTTGTAATATTTCAATGGTAGATGGTAGCCTGCACGCTGGGAATCTTCTTCGGTATTACCTTACAGCTGGTTTGGAATTCCCATCACAAAAACCGTAAATGAAATGAATATCGGCATATTCACCATTTGTGAAATGTAGAGGAATTTCTAAATAATATTTTAAAATAATGATACGAGTCAGACAACAAAAAACAACGATATGAAAACAAAATATACAAAACTCCTATCCCCTGACAGTAACACAACAAATAATATGTTTGTTTGACAGCTGCTTTCAAAGAGTAAATTTTCATGGCCTCCTTATTAGTTTTATCAATTGTCACGGATTTATAACAACAACACGAATTATAAAAATCATAATTTGACATAAAACGATGGCAGTTACGAAAAAATGGCACAGGCTATTTTTGTTCACAATAAATTTTTGCATTAAAACTGCCATTATTCTTCAATTGTTGATATTAACTATTATAAATAAATTCCCCTATGTACGCCAGTGTATGCTCAAGCACATATTGTGCAGTAATATTGCACCTCACCCCTTCATAAACTCTGACAAGTTTGGTTTAGATAACTAGTATTTTAGGAGATACATGGATATAGTTTAGGATACAGTTTAGGAGATATAGTTTATATGAAAAATGTTGTTATTTTTTGAAGATCTATCACCTGTTAAAGTTGGGTCACTTAAAAGTGAATTACCCTGTGTTGTACAGAGACTCTAATGCAACCTATCAGTTTTGCTGTTTTACAGCATATCTAAGCATTCTAGGACAAAATTGCAAGAATATACTTTTATTACAAGGCAATGATTGTACTCATGATCATGCATGGGGCTGTCGACCGAAGGCGGCGCTTGACAAGATACAATGCCTAGCCTGATTCAGCATCACGGGGGCCCTCGGGACTGCCCCCTCTCGGGTTCTGGAGGCCCTGGTGAGTCTCCCTCCATTGGGTGCCGTGGTGGAGTATGATGCGGCTAAGGCGGCCTTCAGATTAGAGGGACTTAACATCTGGGCTACTGGGAGCTAACTTTGCGGACATCAGAGGCTGTGGTCTGAGCTAAGGGAGGCCCTTCCGGTCTTGGAGATGAGAAGGGAAGTGAAGGTGCCCCTCTATTGGCTTCTATGACAGACTCCACTTCTCCTTCCCTGAAAGGAAAGGGTGGACGGAAGGGAATATTAGTCTGGTATACAGACAAGATAGGGAAGGGAACTGGGTCCGGCGCCTACTGCAAGGAATTGGCCAGTAAACTTACAGCCTCCCTCGGGGAACACACCTAGGGTGTTCTAGGCAGAGATGTTTGCTATTATGTTGGGGGCGGAGGAATCACTCAAACTCCGGGTGAGGAGGCGCGAGATGACCTTCTACTCCGACAGAAAAGCAGCTCTCCAAGCGCTGCGAGCAAACCGCACCACATCCCCTCTAGTGGAGGAATGTAGGGCGAGTCTGTTCAAACTGGTGGCCGAAGGGAATAAGGTAACTCTGTCCTGGGTTCCTGGGCATTCAGGCATCGAGGGAAATGGGACCGCCGACCTTCTGGCCAGGGAGGGATCCATGAGCAGGCCGTTGGGACTGGAACCCCTTCTGGGGATCGCACTTCGGGTAGCAATTGGAGTCCTGGATGAATGGCTGCAGGGCAGATTCGTTGAGGAGTAGCTCAGGGCTCCGGAGATGAGGCAGACGAGGCTCATGATTCGTGGGCCATCGCCGGACTTATCCCGGGAGTTGCTGGGTCTGCCAGGAAAGGATATTAAGGGTTTGGTGAGGGTCCTCATTGGGCACTGTCGTCTGGATCGTCATCTACACCTCATTGGGGTGGAGGCACAGGAGTGCAGATGGTGCCTGGAAGAAGAGGAGACCCCCACCACCTAGTAACAGTGTGCCCTGCACTTGACAGCGTCAGATTCGAGTCCTTTGGCGTGGCAAGGCTGTGTGATGAGGACATATATAGTGTCAGGATAGGGGAGCTGCGGGCCTTCATTAAGAAGGCTGGAATGCCGGCTGCCTTGTGATACCGGCCGTAAGGGCACAATGGGCCCATGGTGGCCTGCGTGCCGGGCCGATCTGTGGCGGCCACCCCTTGACCAGATAGATAGATTCCTCCGGTACCAAAAATAACCTCGAATATCTAAGAGAATTTCCCGATGCACAATTAACTACTTTCGAGAAACGGGACGGCTGTAGAATCAAAGAAACCAACAGATCGGTATTTCTCGATTTTTCGGGGGCTCGGGAAGCATCAGAACATCTTCCGAAGACTCCGGGAAAGCTTTAAATTAAATCAAAGTTTTGGTTTCCGGTGAAGGTAAAGAAGTATAATAAACCAATGTAAAAAAACACTATGAGATTCTTCTATAATAACACAATCATACTTATACCTTATTTAACTAATACCACATTGGCAATCAAGGAAATCCGCTTAATTTCACGATACGTGAATCTCAAAACACCAAGGAGCAGTGTAAAATTTTAAATCCACTTATAAAATTATTGTAATAATAATGAAGTGATTTAACCTAGTTTTGTTGACTGGTGTGTTAATACACCAGTCAACGCAATTTTTATTTTCTACGGGGAGAAGCGGGGTGGTACGAGGGAATGTAGGGAAAGTTGTTGATTTGAGAAGCCGTAGAATTGGCACAACGTTGCCGCACTTACCTGAAATTCTTGATTTCTTGCTCATTTCTCATGCCTAGTGGAAAAATTTATAAGGCGTGCCTGTACCCCAGGGACTGTATAATGGGATGCAAAAATTACTGAAGAAACCTTGAAAAATACATAACAAACTACGAGAAACAACTGTATGCAATTATTGCAAATCCAATGTAGTAAAAGACGATAAAGTGTGAGAAAGTTTACCATAACAGCTGTTACTCCAGGGTTGCAACATCAATATAATAGATAATATCAATATGCAAACAAAAAATAAGCAAGATGACACTGAACATCAATACTTGTCTTCACTTATATCTAAAAATAGTGTACTGACTGAAGAGAATAAAAAGTTAAAGAAGGAAAATGAGAAAATGTCAGAAGAAATAAAACAATTATTACAAAAGAAATTAACAGCCTTACAGAATGGCAAGAATGCAGCAAGGTGATGAAGACTGGTTTGCAGTGGTGAAACATATTAAGCGGACTTGTTTTCACATTTCTAACTTCCACTGTGATTTAACGTCAGAAGAACTAATGGACCACCTAAAACAAAAATACACAAGAGATGATTTTCTCTGTTTCAAAATTCAACCCAAATACCGAAATCCACATTTTAGCTCTTTTAAAGTATTTCTATGCTGATCTTCAATTTTTTTTCGAGCAGCACAGACTAGCTGCAATTTCAAAGACGAACAGAAAAGGCAAGTGAACCAGGAAGCGATGGAGAAGAACAAGAAAATAAAGCCTCAGAAAAGTGAAACAAGCATACAAACTAACGAGAGAAGGTCCAGTGAAAATCAAACTCTACTACATCTTAATACCAGAAGTATGAGCAATAAAGTGTTGGAACTCAAGGACTTATTGTCTGAGGTATCTCCAGACATATTTTGTCTATCCGAACACTGGTTTAATGGAGATAACATAAGGTTTCTTAACCTAGGACATTACAACCTATGTGCCTTTTCATCCAAGTATAAATCACATGGAGGTGGTACAACGATTTTTGCCAGAAAAGGTTTGCTGTCAGCCTGGACTTGGGACCTACTGAGAAAGACTGAATACTGCATAACTGAACAAGTACTTAGTTGTATGTAGAGATTTCAATATAGATTTTCTAGATGCTAATGACACCTCAAATCTAGACCCTAGCAATTAAGAAAAATAAAAAATAATAAAGAGGAGGTCCTCTGTTTCCTGTATAAAAAAGGTTTTATAATTTTAACTTTACAATGTAAGATTTTAATTTTTTTCAGTTTGGTGTTTGAGACTTCACTGCAATGTATGGTTTTTCCTTCTTTTCTGGGAGTATAAATAAGATATAGTGATAAGTTTACGGTTCAATAATTAAATATCAAATTTATTAATTTTCTGTTAAATATATAATTCATATAGCTCACCATTGTTGTAAAATAATTTTATTGGCATTAGAAAATTATTATACTATCTTAATATTTTTTGAACGTGTCTTTTGCTAAAAACGGGCAAAAAGGAGCAAATCATCTGCTCTTCTAAGTCGCGAGGTCGCGAAGCGGCCACCGAGCTTTTTTTAATGGTTCTTTAGTCCTTTAACCCTTTCGGGACTGCGGCCGCCTGAGGATCTGTGCCCAGTGGACCACAGCAGGAAGCGCATGCGTGTATGTACGGTTCCGGTCCTTAATTGCAAAACAGTCATTACATAACAATAGATCTTTTCACAATATAAGTCGTTTTTTCCATGCACCCACATGCAAATGAGCTTGTGTTCGAATTTAATGATGTATTTAAGTGCACAAGTAAGTTTTTTTTTACGAGAAGGACCACCCAACTAGATGCCATTACTAGAAAATCGCGAACGCGTGTCCGTCCGGTTCCAGTCCTTTCTCATGCCTCCCTGCTTGTGTTTATAGTCGGTTCCAGTCCCACTGACCCAACTTTTATATGCGTGTTCGTCCGGGTCCGGTCCCGAAAGGGTTAAGAAAACGATAGGCGTATTGTCAACATTTCAAAAATATTCCCCACTTAAATACGACGGGAAAAGCGATGGTAAATTTCGGTCCTCAAGGTGTGTGGTAAAGAGCCAACAATATTTTTGGGTGGTACAGTGGCCCCTGAAAACTGTCTCTGCAGAGACCACCTATGAAAAAATCCTTAAATATGGTCATGGCGCGAGGGAAATCACAATGTGATGCAAGAGGAAGGTCTATCTAAAAGATTTAACACTACTTCGGATTTTTAAAGAGGTAAATGCAAGGGATATTAAGCTTTCTTCCCGAGAGAAATCAGATCTTGTCATTCTCTACCTAAAAATTATTTGTAAAATGTCGGAAGATTGCCAGAAATTGTCCTTTTTTGTAGAGCCATAGCGATGTTATTTCGTCTCAGGGCTCTGGGATCAGCATTTTTAAAGCTTCCTCAAATTTTCGGGCGAAACACGTAATTTCCAAGAGTGGTTCCCGAGGATTTCCTGTGAATTTCGCTAATTCTACAGACATTGTGTTTCTTGGAAGAAGGAAATCGAAAGCCGGGAAATTTTCTTAGATATCGGATTTTTGAGGTTTCTTTCGGTACTGGTGGAAAGTACAAGACCCAATTAAGAGATTTACCACCTACTTCCATTTATAAAACGGTTCTATTCGAGGTTATCAAAAGACCTTTGGGAAGAAGATGGCCAATGTTCGTGGTTGCAAGATTAGACAACTATAAGACAGGCAACCTAATAGGAACCTAACATCGCCAAATTTACCACCAACGCCCTCTGGCAACTCTGACTGGTAATGTCACCCAAGAGGTTAGATTCCACATCATTTGTGCCTTTGAGGCTATCGCGGACCTTCAAACCGCGACTTGACGGTGCATACCGGGTGTCGAAGTATGGGTGCCGAAGGCCGAAGTATTCACACCTGTTAAGTATTTGCAATTTCGAACTGGAGAAATATGGGGGTGAGAATTGAGGTTACAGAACTGAGAGTGTGCATACCTGTTGAATATTTGCACTTTTTCGAAGCGGTCGTTGATGCGGAAGGTTAAAGAGTTTTCTGCCAATAAAAGTCTTTTAGGTTAGGTAGAACTTTCACACTTCGAATGTGTACCGGGAGTCTCTTTCTGGAAAATATGATAGGTGAAACAAGTTGGAAATTTACCATACATTACCTTGAAATTATTTAAGTAGCCATAACTCCTCTGCAAGGATGCCGTTTGTTTTGATTGTAAACATATAGGAAGAGGCAGAAAGTGGATGACAAAATTTTTTCATGCTTACCTCGATTTTCTTACAACAAGTGCAACTTTTTTGTGTTTAGACATAGAAGATTCGGGTTTCTTTTGTTGCGTTGCCAGGGTAAAAAGATTGAGAAATATGAAAAAAAATGTATAGCCTACACGATTTCGCAGGAAAACAACTTTTTATGGATAAAGATAGAAAGATGGGACAAACTGTATTAGGTGCAGAAGGTAAATTGACACTGCACCGAAAAAAATGAATGGCCTTCCTTGATTTTTCAGAGGTGAGTAACTTCTTTATTAGTGGAGGCAGAGACTTCTGGCACAGAGAAGACCAGAATACAGAGAGTACATCTTGTCAAATATGACAAATGGAGCCAAATATTTACGTAATTTTTCACACACCTGATAAGATCGTTCAGATAAACTATGAAGTATAGTCAAATTATTTTAAGAACTCCTTACTGGGACTATCAATTCAGCAAAAAATGCAACCGGGTCATAAGTTCAGGTCAGTAACGAGCCCATTTGCACTAATAACACGAAAAGTAACAAGAACAACACAGATAACGGTAAAACTCACGAAACATAGAAAACCCGCGAATATTTTCACTGCTGAAAGTTTGAACCAGTTTGAACGATCTGGAAAACCTTGTAAAACCCGTTACAACGTTTTTATTTCAATCCAGACAGGCATAAACTAAGAATGCACACCTATTATAATAGGATGGTACAGCTTACATTTTCTTGTTAAATTGTTGATATTTCAAATTATAAATGAATTAATTTCGCGAGCATACCGCTAGCGACCTCCTGTGGTAGGTAGCGCAACCCGCAAAAACTATCGATTTGTTTCCGTTATTTGTTAAAACAGGCAGTGGAATTTATTGTGTAGGTATTTACGAACAGGTTGAAGTAGAAGTATGTTAAATTGCTTTAAATATAATAGCATTTGTTTTGTTATTATTTAATATACAAGTAAAGAGAATCATTTGAAATAAATCGTCAATTGACTCCGGCAGCTCGATTCTTATTGGCTGCACTTTTTTATGTACCCCCGTTGTATGGAATGAATCGAACGGCATCACGATCCTCTCCCCTTTTTTAATTTCGCTCTCGAACTGATCAGCACTCTCTAGTGGCAGTCGCCGTTTCTGAATTTTTCTCGTTTTGCTTTTAGCACTTTTAACTTTAATTTTGCAACAACTAAAGTAAGTTCTAAATTGTCATAAACTTATAGCAGTTACTCACAATAATATATAATAATATATAAATAATAAATATTGCATGATTTTTTTTAAGATGTTTGAAAAACGAAAAAGCAGCTATACCCATTTAGCACCTTCCAACTTTCTTTTTCGGTTATAACCTTCACTGTCACTTTGATACACCGAAGCTAAATTTGCCTGAGTCCGCACATAGACACTGCCAAAAGCAGCTGATTATTCCAAAATACCAAAATGAAAAGTGTTTCCATGATGTTTGAAATTATTATTAAAATGAGTTGTAGTCATAGTTATTTTTATTTATAGCGGTATAATCGTGATTGCAATAGGGTTTTTAATTTATTATGTTCTTTTTTCGTATCACTTGGGTAACTTTTCACATCATAAATCACTGTTATACCCATGGTTAACAGAAAATTCCTAGGGGTTTTGAGGAGAATGTCATCTGACAAAATTTGGACATCTTACCTTAATCGGGGTATAGACTGCGCTCTTCATTTATTATAGATTACTTTAAAATGGAGAAAGAGATCCTACAACGCGAAGAAAGAAGATCCTACAATGCATTAATTACCGTTTAAAGTTAGGCTCCATTTGACATATTTGACAAGATGAATTCTGTGTATTCTGGTCTTCCCTGTGCTTCCGTTTTTTTTTGTTCAGCGCCAAATGCCAAGGGGAAAATTGTCTAAATCGATTTTTTTTTCTATAGCACACTCCCAGAACAGATACAGCTTTTCTGTTTAGCTAAGTAAAAATTTCGTTTCTGCTGAAATCAAATGGGTGGGGGAAAGGAAAAAAAATGACGTGAAGAAAATTTTCACCGCCTATACATACTTGATTTTAGAGAAAATACCTAAAACTATTATATTTTCAGAGATAGAAAAATTGGAATAGTGTTAACTTTCTCGAAACACCCTGAAAAAAATGTCTTCCTCCTA
Source organism: Pseudeuparius sepicola (assembly GCA_963920635.1). Lineage (NCBI taxonomy): Eukaryota > Metazoa > Arthropoda > Insecta > Coleoptera > Anthribidae > Pseudeuparius > Pseudeuparius sepicola. The sequence continues at coordinate 25,492,289 of OY987302.1, read as the reverse complement.
CTGGATTTTTGAGAAGACGTGCACGACTTTTTAGTTTTAAAAGATACGAGACATGGTTCCTGCGGGGATGAAAAGAGCACACGAAAGTAAAAAACTTACTTGAAACACTTTTTCCTAGACTACTTGATTTTCAAGAAAAACGTTAAAATACATTCCCGGAACTTAGCCGTATTTTGGTATACAAGACTTTTACACTTTCAGAAATTGAAAATGATAGCTAACTTATTTCCGGGTTAGGTTCTTATGTCAGGGGTTTTGCCTGCCAAGGCAATGATCCAGAAGTTAGAATTAGATGTCACTATATGACTTGGGAATGCACCTGGCATCACGTCGATATGAGAATTTTTGAATTTTGAAACTGGGCGATGGTGAGGTTAGATTCGCCATTTACCACGCCACGTTACTGACAAATCGGGTGGCTCTTTTGGGAAAATGTGATTGACTAGAAAACATGAAATTTTGCGAAACATAACCTACAAATTCTTTAAGCAGCCGTAACTTGTCTGCCATACAGGGTTGGAATTTTTGTCTCTACAGTTTTTCTGTATAATCAGAAATAACGGAGCTACAGAGATCTGATGAAATAGCAAAAAATCACTCTTTTATTTTTTATAATAACTATGCCGAGTATTATATCTTTGGAAAGCTCAAAAAATGTCAGATTTTATAAGGCCACGGCCAACTATGATTTACATTTAAAAAACACAAGTTTATGTCATATCTTAGAAATCACAAACAACATAAAAAATTTGATTAGATTATCTTATTAAGCCCAAAATTATCTACAATTTTTGTCTCTACAGTTTTTCTGTATAATCAGAAATAACGGAGCTATAGAGATCTGACGAAATAGCAAAAATCACTCTTTTCAAAATATGTAGTGAGCCACGAACTTTTTTAAAAATCCAAAAGGGGAATTAGATTGAGCATTCAAAACTGCAATTCTTTCCCTATTTAACCTTTGTTCTAGCTCTGCTAGTTTCGGAGATCCCAATAGTGGTCATGGAAAAAACTCACCCTGTATATTTTTTAATTATTACATACTTCATTTTTTTTTATTTAATATTTTTTTATTTTGACAAAATTTTGGATTTAGGGTTCTGGATCGATTCTAAACAACTTTTTTTAGTACATTTCTTTGTAAAAAAAATGCCTAATATGACTTTCGGATTTTTAGCTTTGATTGTGACATCACATGTAGCTTTGACTTTGAAGTAAACAACTAATTTTTTGGAAATAAGTAGGCAACAATGCTATCTACCTTTGGTAAAAATTTCGTTCTGGTCGGTTAAAATTAAAGAAGTTATAAGGTTGTTTCCCTCTTAAGTGAGACACTATATAACTGCACAGCGATTTGTGCTGCGAACTAAAAAGGGATGTAAAACTCGGCCCTTTTTACGTCCATATGCGAAATTGGATTTCTTGATTGTTGAACTAAACATCCGTGCTCCGCACTGCATGCTCTGCCGAGCGTAATTTTGAACACACCTATTATTGTTGTTGGATGCCTGGATCGAATGCCATCACATGTTGTTTTAAAATTTGCACCAAACTTTTTAAGAAGAAAACAATAATAGTTATTTATGTACCAAGGCACTGAAGTTCAACTTTTTATGACTCATGTGGAATTTAGTTGCCGATGCCTCTGGCCGAGGCAAATAAACCAAATGAGTCATAAAAAGAACTTCAGTGCCGAGGTACATATTATTTTTTTTTAAATCGAAAAAAAAATGTTTTTCTTGAAATCGGCAGTAGTGTCCCAAAATCGTCATTAAAAGCACAGAAATCGTACAATAATGGGCTACATTATTGTACGATTTTTTCAATAAGTAGGCCTTGGCGAGATGTAAACATCAAACGTCAGACGTGGAGAAATCGCCCGTCAAAAGTGACCAAATATTCAAAACCCGGCCGATAAAGGCCCATTTAACTTTTCGTACACATTGCGAAATTGTTTCCTATAGAAGTGCAATCCTTCAGTATACATATTTTAGCCAATTTGAATATCAATAGATTTGTTGTGTAGGCCGCACAAGAAGCAGCAGTTTGGTTTTTCTGTACGAAGATGCCGTGTCTTGTCTTACTTGACCTAGGTAGAGCGATCGTCAAAGTCAAGCAACGCCGCGCGTAGTCGGTTCATGGACGGGTGATCCCTTATTATTATTTTCTCGCCTAATAAAACATTTTTTTTCCGATTTAAAAAAATATATAATATGTACCTCGGCACTGAAGTTCTTTTTATGACTCATGTGGTTGATTTGTCACTTTTGACGGGCGATTTCTCCGCGTCTGACGTTTGATGTTTACATCTCGCCAAGGCCTACTTATTGAGAAAATCGTACAATAATGTAGCCCATTATTGTACGATTTCTGTGCTTTTAATGACGATTTTGGGACACTTTACTGCCGATTTCAAGAAAAACATATTTTTTTTATTTCAAAAAAAATATAATGTGTACCTCGGCACTGAAGTTCTTTTCATGACTCATTTGGTTTATTTGCCTCGGCCAGAGGCGTCGGCAACTAAATTCCACACGAGTCATAAAAAGTTGAACTTCAGTGCCTTGGTACATAAATAACTATTATTAGGCAAGAAAAGAATAATAAGGGATCACCCGTCCATGAGCCGACTACGCGCGGCGTTGCTTGACTTTGACGATCGCTCTACCTAGGTCAAGTGTGACAAAGACATGGCCGCTTCGAACAGAAACTGCCGCTTGTTGTGCAGCCTTTATAATAAATCTATTGATATTCAAACCTACTAAAATATTTATACTGATAGATTGCGCTGCTATAGGTAATAATTTCGCAATATGTACGAATAGTTAAATGGGCCTTTATTGGCCGGGTTTTGAATATTTGGTCACTTTTGACGAGCGATGGCTCCGCGTCTGACGTTTGATGTTTACATCTCGCCAAGGCCTACTTATTGAAAAAATCGTACAATAATGGAATACTTCAGTGCCGATTTCTGAGCTTTTAATGACGATTTTGGGACACTTTACTGCCGATTTCAAGAAAAAATAATTTATTTATTTTATTTATATCTATTTATACCTAAGCTTGAAATCCAGAATATGTGGGACTTGTGCATTCTGTTGTCATTTGAAAGTACTCCAAAATAATTAAAATCATTTGGAAGTATTTAAATAATTTCATAATGAAATTCAAATGATTTCATAATGATAATAATGCTTTTAAATCATTTAGATAATTCTTTGTTAGCAATGTAGGTAAATCATTTGGAATTATTTAAATATTTAGGGGTTTAAAAACATTCTTAATGATTTAAATTATTTATAAGTGCAAAAATAATTCGAAAAATGATTTATTGTAAGATAAATAATTTGACCACACAAAGTATCTTTAATTTATAGTATCTTTCATTTTAAGTTATTTCAATATTTTTTATGGATTTAAATTATTTATTCATAAATCTTTTGAAAAATAATAATTTATTGCAAGATAAATCACTTGAACACACAAAGTATCTTTGATTTAAATCAGGGGTCTCCAAACTTTTAGCCTAAGGGCCACACTGACTCTTCCACTAAGTACCACGGGCCAAGACCTAGCAATCTCATTGTACCAACATCCTGTAGTTCTGAATTATGCCCACTAGCCGGTGAGTAATATATCTATTGGCCCAGGGTGCAGGGGTGGGCTCCACTGCATTCGCAATTTCAGTTGGTACTTACGGGCAAGTGTCAAGGACATTTCGTTGCAGAGGAGATGTAGGTGCTCAACGTTACATATTTTTATGACTACTTATGACCGTGCTAAATGTATAGTAGTGACATATTGCGGAAAATAAAGAAGTTAAGTGCAGGACGTGGCAAAGCTATAGTAGTACAGCAAAATCTTGTGGGGAGCGGCGAGTTATGCAAAAACGTCAATTATGTTTGGTTAGTCGAAGTATACAGCAAAGTTAAGTGCAGGACGTGGCAAAGCTATAGTAGTACAGCAAAATCTTGTGGGGAGCGGCGAGTTATGCAAAAACGTCAATTATGTTTGGTTAGTCGAAGTATACAGCGCTATCTTGTAACAAGTAGCAGAGCTAGAGCATGTTTTGGAGAAGTTCTACTGAGTGGCCGCTTGTCTGGAAGATTTCATGATTTACTTACATTGTAAATTTTACAATTTAATCTATATAAACTATGACAGGATTGGCACGCCGTATTAGTGGTGCTTGTAGGCCGGTGTTGGCCCGCGGGCCATAGTTTAAATGACCCCTGATTTAAATCATTTGAAATTATAGAAATGATCTTTCATTTTGTTTGTTTGTTGTACTTATATTAAAAGTGACATAATCTTTTTTAAGCCATTCCACCCATTCCATTCATTTGTATTGACTTCAGTGTATGAAGCAAGCACAAAGTTTAATATCTCCGGAAATTCTTTTTGAGAATGCTGATCTTTCAGTAAAATCTTTATCAGTAACTAAAGTAAAGGTAGAACACCAACATAGATTATTGTCCCTTCAGAATTTGAAACATTTTTGGAATCGTGTTTCATTTTCAATTGCCATTAAAAAGGTGGCGATTACTTAACTATACAGGGCGTTTCATTAAGGGTGAAGAGGTACCATATCTCAGGAATTAAGGCCTGGAGCTTTGGAAAAAAATATTTGTAATGTGGTAATGTGGTAATGTGGTCCCGAAAAATCGCTGGAAATTATTTTTAAGTTTGTAGGTCGGCCGCTAGGGGGCGTATTCGAAACAGTAAATTTGAAAAATGAGTTTTCTCAAAAAAAGATACTAATAAAGGTATATCAAAAACACTCTTCAGCAAATTCTGAACAATTTTCGTTAAGGATTTTTTGCTCTAACTCTTCAAATAGAGGTGAAACGGGCGGATAAACCTTGACTTGAAAAAAATGCTGCTAACTCTGGTTTGGCTTAACCGAATTGGTCGAATTTGGGCTTGTTGAAGAAAGCGTTCCTTCTTTTATAAAACGATTGTCCAGTAAGGTCATTTCGAATCTCGTGGTCTCCGCTAGAGAGCGCAATTTGAAAAACTCCCTTTTATTGCAATTTTCTCCGAAATTTTAAATGCAACGACATATTTATTCTGTTATAATCGAAAAGTATATTAAATTTACAATAAAAAATACCCAAGGTTCAAATCGATAATAATAATAATATATATATTTCCATCCCAAAAACAATAACATGAACAAAAATAAATACTATTACTAATAACGTGTAAAGGAAATATAGCGAAACCACTGAAGGTTTGTGCGTGGGCTCTTTTCCTTCCCTTAAAATAAAATAGCGGTTATTGTGATATTACAGATGCAACATACAACCATAATACTAGATTATAACTAACACAAATACAAATGCCCTAAAAATCAAAACTAAACTGCGAGTAACCCCGTATTGTAACATAAATAGGAAAAATGTATAAAACCATACATTAAATATAATAAATAATAAATATCCAAAGGTAAGTAGGAGATAATGATAATAATAATTATAATAAATGCAATAATTTTTTTTTTGCACTTGGAAGAAGTTTGATGGACTTGACATTTAAATATTTTTATTTGTTTGAAGACAATCAAGAGAGAAATACGTAGCAGGTAAACCTTTAGATTGCTTGTTTGTTCATTAATTTTTCAAACTGTGACCGTGGTGTAGATAAAATCCATTCGCTTAGTGCAGCCTTGAAACTGCTATTATGCAATACTGATTTTACTTTTTCAGGCACTCGGCAGTATAGGAATGGCCCTAGATAACAAAACGACCTTTGCCCTTTCGATGTTTTAGCCTTCATGCTTCTGGTTTTGCTTTTGATTTTGTAACGGGTGTTGTGCGTGGGGCTTATGGTACTTAAGCAATTTCTGTATTTGTGTTGTAGAGTGAGAATCCTCAAGCAGCAGATCTGATGGATGTCAAGAAGGCTACTCTCTTCATAAAGCTTGTCACTTGGGTAAGTATAATTTTTATTCAACATAATCTTCAAAAATCTTTTCTGAATTACCTCTAACTGATATAAGTGAATTTTGTAAGCGCTTCCCCACACAGAAATGCCATATTGAAGAAGTGAGTAGACTAAGGCAAAGTACATTGTCCTCATCTGCGACAGCTCTAGAATATGTTTTAATTGGCGAAATTTGTACAGTAAAAAAATTTGTAACATGTTATTTGAAAGAAGAAGGTAGGTATTTGTTGTCAAAGATTTCCGTGGTCAAGTATGCCATGAAATAAATAAAAATCTGCTTGAGCTTTTCGTAAATTGCTATTTTTCTCACTTTTTATTCCATTAAACGTATTTCTAATTTACTTAACTTAACTTGTTGTATCGATATGAAATTATCTCGGAAATCATCTAGTAAGCCATGAAACAAAATCGTTTGGTACCTGACAGCATATTCACGTTCCGCAAGTGGAGCATGTTCAAAACATTGAAATATACGACAAGCATATCGTAAGCCTCCGCATTCGTAAAAAACATTTTTTAAATAAATGCAACACACAATTTTAACACAAAATTTACAAAAATCCAAAGATTTGACACAATAATTATTAAAGCTTGATTCATATGACGTTTACTTTTTTGCTTCCCTAGAAACCAAACGATTTTGTTCATGTAGCATTCTATTAGTGAAAAAATTTTTAAAATCGGTCAAGTAGTTTTTGAATTTGTTCATTACAAACAAAAATACAAATCTTTTTCTATTTATAATATTAATTATTATACAAGTATAGATTAGTATAGAAGTATAGATACTAGTAATTTTGAATCATTTTTTATTACATTTTAGTTAACTGGAGTAAGAGTTCGGCTTCACATTTGTCTTCATAGATTGTAATCTTCTCTGTTTTGGAAGATGGGAGGATATTTCTGCTGACACTTGGTTATGAGCCACATTTAATTCTGATAAGACTAAGCTTTCTCCATGTTCAGCAAATGAAAACCTTAGATTAAACCTACACCCTCCCTCGGTATAATAAAAATAATTAGTTGCGGTCATGGTGAAAGATATTTGCAAAAATTTACCTTGATTTCCATTTTCCATTTATAGAAAAAAATTCTTCCACCCTTGACACAGCCAAAAACAATACTCCTGCACTAATAAATCAAACTTTTAATTGCACATTGAAACCTATTTGGTTCAGTTTCTTTAATAGTTTCTAGGGTTTTTGGATCTTTCATGTATAGCCGAACAAAGTTATTTTTCTCATATTCGTTAATAGATGCTTTAAATTTCTCTAATCTTTTAAGACTGCAGCCGGATTCTGTTTTCGAATACAAAATTATCGACTATCTCGATGTCGAATATGATTTAGAATACGATCGTATTGAATTTAAGGATTCAGTTTTACGATCGAATTGCGATCGGGCATTCTCGGCTTTGGAAAGCAGTGCGCTCTATGCTCTTCGAAAAGTCATTCAGACTGAAGGCATGGGCTGTGCGTGAGCTTCAGCAAATTCCTTTGATGTACCGACAAGAGCCGAAACACCACGCTGCAATGTTTGCTAATGAACGGCGCGGCTTAGTGCAGCCGGTCTGGACGCGGCTTAAGACTATTATGTTACGAATTGCGCATCAGCGAATTGTTGCTGTACAAAATTATAATAGAAATTTGCACCTACTGCACCTTCGACATTATAGCGATCCATTCTCAATATCTGATGCAAGGTTCATGGAGTTATTTTGGTTTAACAAAGCATTAACAAGAAACCTTATTAACATCCTGCGTCCACATATGCCGGAAATTAGATCGTTGAAAGGAATATCCACCGAATTAAAAATTTTAACAGCACTAAGGTTTTATGCCACAGGGTCATACCAACGATGTGTTGACCAAGAATTTTTTAGCGGATTAAGTCAGACAGCAGTGCACCTTTGTATCCATATTGTGACTGAAGCCCTAGCAAATATTGCTGGCCAAATTATTCAATTACCGGTTACAGTTAACGAAAGAATTTTTTTTAAAGTAAGAGGTAATGGGTATTTGGGGCTTTCCTGGAGTTGTGGGAATATCTAATGGATTTCAAGAACCAATTTTGAAACCAAATCACAGTGAATATCAGTACATAAATCGGAAGGGGTTTCACTCCATAAATTTTCAAATCATAGGTGATCATACTTTCAAAATCAGGGGATTATTTGCTAACTTTGGTGAAGCTACCCATGATTCATTTATATGGGGAGCTTCACAAGCACAGGAATATATTAGAGATATACAGGGTTATTAATTCGATACATTCCTTTGGAGATGTGATAGAAGAGGAGGTAAGGAGTAAATTTAATCCTAATATGCATTATATAAAAGTCAATAGTTTTTGAGATATTTCAATTTTTCTTAGTAGACAAAAGAAATCCACAGAACTTTTTTTAAACTTTTCAACTAGCTTACTTGCCCAACACTATGGTCTTATATTTGGAATGAAAAAGTCCAGAAAAATTTAGATCATAGGAAAATTTTAAATAAAAAGTTGTCAAACATATTTAAAAAAAATGGGTTTTGCATAATGCATATAGGATTAAATTTCCTTACCTCCTCCTCAATCACATCTCCAAAGGAATGTATCGAATTACCAATAACACTGTATATGAAAATAGCGAAAGATCGTGGTTTATTGGAGATTCGGGCTATCCACTAAAACCCTATCTGATGGTTCCATTTCGAGCTCCAAAAATTAAGCTCAAGCATGAAATGTTGCACGAAAAGCACGAAATGTTGTAGAAAGATGCATTGGTTTGCTAAAAATGCGTTTTCGATGCATTTTGAAAGAGAGGTTTGCAAGATATTCCCCAGAATTTATGTGCAATGTTGTAAGAGCATGTGCCGTTTTGCATAATATGGCCTTAAATGGAAATATGCAATTTGAAATGGAATTTTAACCAGGTCAAAGAACAGAATCAGAATGCTCTACCACATGAGGGAGTTCTATGTGCTGAAGGTGTTTGAATACGAAATAGCATTGTAAACCGATACTTTGAATAAATTTGTATTTTAATAAACCCTATCGCTATAAAATATAAACTATTAAAAATAAAAATCAGTATACCTAACAAAAAAACATCACATAAATCCTTTGACAAGGCCGTAAGCAACAACCTAATTATTTAAAAAAGTCAAGGCAATAAGTCGTGACACATTGAAAAATTATTTGTCAACCTGACAACTTGGTTGCAATTCTTAACTTTTAGGTAGATATAGATAAATAAGTTATTACGGTTAGTGATCCAATAATATATCATGTAGATGTACTGGTTGGGTAGGGATCAAAAATTACGAAGGAAACTAGTTTATTCTTTTGCCGACGTTTCGGTTATATTTTTCACCATCTTCAAGGCTCTACAATATTAAAACATCGGTAAGTACAATAATAAAAGCGTAAACTGACAATAGTAACAATGACCAAAACCACAAAAATCAACACAAGATGCTTGCCAACAATAATCGAATAAGAATATATATGTATATAATGACAGGAAAAGTTCAAAGAAAAAAAAAATTACTATATATTTTACTCACCAGAATTCACGTCTCCTGAGTTTAAAAATCAAAATAAAAACCACAAACATTTAGGCAAACGGATTTTACCATGAAACGGAAAAACAACGACAAACACATTAAAATTGAACATACAGTGACCGGCAGAAAGTTGGACACAAAAATTTAATATTTTTAAACTCTGATTTCGATTAATTTAAATTTATAGCTGCTAATCGAACAAAATCAAGGTTTAGTAGCAAATTCATGTGTTATCTGATGATAAGTTGCACTGACGGTATTTTGTTTTTTAGGGTGGTCGAAAAAAATACAGAAAAAGTTAAATTTCTCTTTTTTTGACTAGGTGGCTGGGACTAGGCCTGAGACAAAATATCGATAAAATCGAAAGTATCGATACTATCGATTTTATCTATACTCGATATTCAATTTCGATAAATCGAAATATCGATATTATCGATTTTACCAATATTTCCGATCTTTTCGATTTTATCGATCTTTTCGATTTTATCGATTTTTTCGATTTTATCGATCTTTTCGATTTTATCGATCTTTTCGATTTTATCGATCTTTTCGATTTTATCGATCTTTTCGATTTTATCGATCTCTTCGATTTAATCGATATTTTTGATTTTATCGATCTTTCCAATTATATCTATCTTTTGAAATTGTTTGCAAAAATAAAGGAAATTGCTGCACCCATTGCGTCCAGACCGCGCCCGCAGCAAGCCGATCGGCCTTTTTTTGTCTAGCTTCTTAAATAAAATTGATTATATCGATTTTATCAATAAGATCAATTATATCGATAAGATCGATTTTATCAATAAGATCGATTTTATCGATCAGATTGATTTTACCGATAAGATCGATTTTATCGATAAGATCGATTTTATCCATAAGATCGATTTTATCAATATGATCGATTTTATCCATAAGATCGATTTTATCGATAAGATCGATTATATCGATAGGATCGATTTTATCAATTTATCGATTTTATCGATATTTTTTCAGTATCGATTTCCGATACTGAAATTCGGAGATCGAACAGCCCTAGCTGTGACTTTAAATCTGACATCCGCTTTAAAATAGCTCAAGAGTAAAGTACCCTTATTTTTTAAAATATGGTAAAAAGTTACTTACAAAAGTTGATTGGAATCAAAAGCGGATGTCAGATTTAAAGTCACAGCCACCTAGTCAAAAAAAGAGAAATTTAACTTTTTCTGTATTTTTTTTCGACCACCCTGTGTATTATAAAAAAAAAACAAAATACCGTCAGTGCAACTTATCATCAGATAACACATGAATTTGCTACTAAACCTTGATTTTGTTCGATTAGCAGCTATAAATTTAAATTAATCGAAATCAGAGTTTAAAAATATTAAATTTTTGTGTCCAACTTTCTGCCGGTCACTGTATGTTCAATTTTAATGTGTTTGTCGTTGTTTTTCCGTTTCATGGTATAATCCGATTGTCTAAATGTTTGTGGTTTTTATTTTGATTTTTAAACTCAGGAGACGTGAATTCTGGTGAGTAAAATATATAGTAATTTTTTTTCTTTGAACTTTTCCTGTCATTATATACATATATCAAATCAAATCAAATGGTTTTTATTAAATTAAGGCCAGTGCGGTACATATAACAATACATAATTACATACACCTAAGCCCCAAGGGGCTTGTACGTGTGATAATGCTCGATTCTTATAAAAATAAAAAAAAACACATTTTCTAGGAACAGAGAGAATACCAAGAATATATAATAGAAAAGAGAAACCAAACATACATTGAAAACACTATTCAAAGTGAGAAAAACATCAAAATATAGATAACATTTTTCAGTTAATAACCAAAATTGCCACATAGAGTCTCAGTTTAGGAGGTTTTTTAGAATTGAACCATTTGAACGAACAAAAGCTTTAACTTTCTTTCTAAATTTTTTTGCACATACCATCTGACGCAATTCCGTAGGTAAATGATTAAATAGTTTCACTCCTGCATAATCAACAAAATTTAAGTAAGAGGAGCTATTTGCAATTGGTAAGGTGAAGTTATCATTGACATTTGCTCTAGTTAAGTAATTGTGAATAATTGGCTCATACCGAGTTTTTGAAGTTTTTATGAAGTGAAGTACCGAATAAATATAAAGACTTTTTAGATCAAATAAGTTTAATTCCCCAAATAGCTGCTCTGAAGAAAATTGCTTTGGTTTATTGTATATAATTTTTAAGATTTGTTTCTGAACAATATATAAAGGATTTAGTGTTGAGGCATAAGCGCCACCCCACACTGGAAGACCATAACTTAAAACCGATTCCACAAGAGCCAGATATATAGACTCAAAAATTATATATATATATAATATATAGATTCAAAAATTGACGAAGCTGGTAAAATTTATAAATAAGTCTTCGTAATTTATTTATAACCAGATCAATATGAGTGTCCCATTTTAGCAAATTATCCACCATCAACCCCAAGTATTTGATATTCTTTGCTTGATCTATATATATTCTTATTCGATTATTGTTGGCAAGCATCTTGTGTTGATTTTTGTGGTTTTGGTCATTGTTACTATTGTCAGTTTACGCTTTTATTATTGTACTTACCGATGTTTTAATATTGTAGAGCCTTGAAGATGGTGAAAAATATAACCGAAACGTCGGCAAAAGAATAAACTAGTTTCCTTCGTAATTTTTGATCCCTACCCAACCAGTACATCTACATGATAGATAAATAAATTTGGCGACCAAATACTCTAGAAGTAAATAAACTAAAACTCTACAATAAAATAAAGTTTATTAACAGTCTTCTTTTACCTTAACACTTAGAAATGCTTACTAGTAAATATTTAAAAGAAATGAAAATAAATCCAAAATTCAGTCAGAACTTATACCTACTGCATACTTGAAAAATCACAATCAAAACAGTTTTCTTTTTCATAACATCCTTTTAAGTAAAATCAGCTTTCAACCGTCCTTAATGTGCTACTTTATCAGCAATCCCCTTTAATCTGTGATCAATAACATCCCTAACTTCGGTTAAGTCTAGTGTCTAAAATGTTTTGGATGTTTTTTTTTTATAATGTTCTCCATCCCCATATTATATTACTTATTTTTTGTTAGTGGCGTGAATTCGTAATCATGATGATCAACAGCAGTTGAGGTGGTGGGCACTGCATGTTCTGTCTCGACCCTGTTACAATCATGGGGGATTTCATCAGTGTTCTTCTTGGGGCATAAATATCAGGCACAGATATTCTTTTCAGAGATTGGGACACTGGGTGACTGATCACGGTACTGGCACCAAGTTCGAAGCTTCCCACATCCAGTGCCACTTTTAGGGGGCTCCTAGGGCACTAATAGAACCCGGCAGTTAATTTTAGGAGGTGGTATAAGTTGGTAAAATAACTAAACAATAAATCACATTTTGTTTGCCATGTCACTCACGACGCAACACCTTCATTTTGATCGTCCTCTGCAAACATAACATATAAAACATTCTCCTATTCATCATCTTCATATATACGTTGAAGATTTTACTTCCCCCTAGATTTTTGACAAAAATAAAAATGTCTAAGTGCAAATATCCTAAACGCAGAATATACAACATTGATTCATTGATTGAATATAAAGTGGAAAATTGTCATGCAATAACGTGTAACACTGATACATTTATTGAAAAATAGACTTATTATTGTCAAGTAGCTAACTACAGATTCCACGAGACCTGGCTAGGTCCATACATACTTGTTTAAGTATATGTTTTGAAAGCATAAGAAAGAAATAACTTTTCTATTAACTTATCTAAATTTTATTAACTATAAAGTAAATATTATTAAATACTTTAAACTAAAAGCTAAAATTAAATAATTTAAAGATACTAATAAATAATGCCCAGGACTGTATATGGTTTGAGGGTTCAAGGCCCCTACATTGAGAAAAACAAAAACGAAAAATATATTATAATGTAATGATTTTGTAATTTTCTATACCTCATTTCAGTGGCGGCTTGTCAGGGTAGGCCGGGCCTACCCAATAATCTTGGGAATACTAATAATCACATAATTTTATTGAAAAATAGCGTCAAGGAATAAAAATATCTTCTAAATATTAAAAATCATTCATGTAATAATGTCCATGCAAAAGTTATTTCATAACGAAAACACCGAGTCGTCTTAACGCAATTTAAAAATCACTGAATAGGCCCGAATCTAATGGGCCGACTACGTTTACATAGGAGTTCCATAGAAACGGCGCGTGTCGTCTGTGCAGCGGCGCGAGGCAGGGTTTATATTAGCGGTGTATTGCAGGCTTTTAGGCCCGCCTCATACTGCCCTGTGTTATTAGGTATTTGATTATTTGCACTGTATTTCGCCGTTCGCGCCGTTCTCGGCTGATTTTTTCGGGGTGATTTCGTGATTACGACACTAACTAAAAAAAAATAGTTGTTTTGAGGCTACAGCTAGTTCTATTAATATTAATATTGGATATCGTTGTTTCGCTATTGGAATCGCCATTAGCCAGAAGAGCCGAAGTGTAGAGAAAAAAATATTATTATGCGTGAGCGGCCCACTCTAGAATTATTCATCGAACAAAAGGATGGGAAAATAGCAAAGCATAATTATTTCATATTGTTGTTATGTGTATTTCTAACAAAATAGGGGAGAAAATAAATCTAATTTTGTTTTTGTATCACTTAGATCCCTAATTTTTAGTTGAAAATCACAAAGTCTAGCTCAAACTTTTATACTACATACTATTTTCATATTTGCATTATTTATATTTCTTTTTCATATGTTGGCCTGGCCTAGCCAAAATTTTACCACACGAGCCGCCACTGCCTCATTTAAACTAACAGTGCTTCATATTTCTAAAAATTTTCGCCTACAGCACATTTTAGTAACCAAACACCTCTGCTTCTTTTGTATAGCCGCTTAAAAATGCAATTATTTTTATAGGCTCACATTAAAACAAATTTCGAAATTTCTATTGGCCACAGTGGTTCTATATAAGAAAAATGAGTAGGACTTCTTGGCTACAAATGTTATGAGTCCATAGTGAACAAAAAAATTACCACGAGTTGACAAGAATATTTTTTGCTTCGATTTTTTCCTTGTTGCTTGACCTTGAATATTTGAAAAATTTTCGCCTGCGGCGCAATTTTTAACCACAAAAAATATTTTTTTTTTTTAAATTTCTGACTGCCCCCAATAAAAAAGTTTAGCTGCGGAGAGGAAAAATAAGGTGTTTTTTAAACTTATCACCTGGCGGTAGTCACGCTAAAATCGGCACTTCCCACACCCCCATCAAAGTTTTCTACGCCTAAAATTTCCAGAGCCCTCAGCTCAAAACTGATAAATGGGGACAGGAGCTTCTACCGCCACCAGTAGCAGCAAGATCTGCGCTAATTAGGACCGCCTTATTTTTTACATTATATTAAAAATCAGTCCACGTCTAAAAAAGTCATAGAATATTATTTTTAGTTATAATTTCATACTTTTATAAAAGTTTTCAGCCTTGTTTTCAGCTTTATAAAATTAAAATGGCACTTACTTTTTGCCACTTATCGGCACTTTTTTCCCCATACCCCATGGTGTTTAATTTAATTGCTAAGGCCGTCAAAGCCTTTCTTGGAGCCCTATAAATTGCCCATTTGCACAATTTTTGTTGTCCTCCATAAAAGTTATTAGAACATTCCATTGGCACTCTCGAATTTTGCAAGCCATTGCAAACAATTGCCAAGAAAAAAATAATAATTATAAATTATAACCACAGCGTATAACTGTTGAGTGACGGAATAACAAGAGGCGCATCTAATGCGGAGATTTCGAGCCAGATTTCTACGCCCCAGCCAACTGCTTTAGGGCGACTTAATCAACGAGAAACCGCATCAAGTCGTCCTAAAGCAGTTGACCGGGATCTATCGGCATTGAGATTGTGGACTCGCTATTATACGTGACGGTAGCGCCTCTTATTATTCTTCACTCAACGGTATAACCTATAACTTTTTGGAAAAAAATCACGCTGTACCACTCATTTAGCAAAAAGAAGGATCCTTTACCCACAAATTGTCCACAATTTTTCCAATTCGACTCGTCCATAGCGTCGTCACGTTATATGCGTCGAGTTTATTCGACAGTTCGTAGAATAAAACCAGGAACAACGAATTAAGATGGCGGATACGATACGAATCGTAAAACAGAATCTGTTTCCCCCTGGTTCAAATTTCCATTTTTAGGTTATGATTACTTATAAATTTGTGCCAATACATTGTGTTTTTTTTCACCAACAGTGTACCTATCCTATAACACCTTACATTTACTGAGCGATCGGTAGAATAAAAAAACGCAGTGACTATTTATACGTCCGACGTTTATAAAAGTCGGTACTTATACGTCTTGTGCTCTCATTGGCGAGTTGAGTCCCGTGACTTCTTTGGACTCCATACACGTCTAAAGTGAACTTATTTGAAGATATGTCGGAAGTGCATTTTCTCAAACATCGTTGCGATAAGGAGCGAATGCCCTCCTATTTTTGGCGATACGTGCTGCCGTATGAAAAAGAAGGGGGCATTCACCCCATATTGTGGCAGTTGGTAGCAATGAGCGCTGCCGTACGAAAAAAGAATATCAAAATACAGGAATTATTATGAATGCACTTCCGACGTATCTTCAAATAAGTTTACTTTGGAACTTCAGATCTGTAGGTATGGGGTTAAATATGTTCGTGAAAAGAAGTCACGTGACACAACTCGCCAATGAAAAAGCAAGATGTATACCGATTTTCATACACGTTGGACGTATAATAGCCACTTCGTAAAAAAAAGTATGGGAAACCAACCGGTCGGTTCAATATACACTGCCATATCAAAAACATAAATCAGAATCAAAGTAAAGATAAATCTCATCAAATCGAAATTATAAGACATAAAACAGACAGAACTGATAGACAATGACATAACAAGTTAGAATAAACCTCTCATGAAAGCAATCATGAGCAACCAAGTAAAAAATTTTGCAGTGGGCTGAAATTCGGTGAAACTGTTCAAGGTGCGCAAGCAGCAAGCCACTTGCAAGCGATTGCTTCCACTTATAACCTTAAAAGCAGCCAATGGTTATAATCAAGTGCCAATAGTTAAAAGTTTTACCCCAGGTTTTACCTAGTTTGTTCAGCGAATGTTTGGCCCTACGTTAGAACTCCCGTCCTTGTCTTAATCATGACTATACGACGGATATCGGTCGTATATTCACGAGCCAGACAAGGAAGGGAGTTGTAGGGCCAAACATTCACTAAACAAACTGTACTTCAGATGCCTGAATTGTCCCACATAACTTGTTCCCAAAAGGGACTGGAACAATTATTCCTGTTAATCTACTGAATATAAGACTTTCCTGTGGTATCAATTGTTATGCCAAAAAAAAAGTGTAACCCATGACCAAATGCAGCCCAGAAATAAAATGTACATCTTACTTTTTACTGTAATATTAACTCTGGCAGAAGAAACTTCATTTTCTCTATTGCAGGCATATACTCCTGAATCTTTACGCTGCACATGCATAATGAAGAGCGATCCATCATCTAATATACTCATTCGCTGATGTTGTTGATCTTCTCGTCCCTCCCTGATCCACATTACATCTTTTGTGTTGTGAATAGGGCATTGTATAGTTAAATTTTTGCCTAGATCTACAGACTTTTTAATTACTTGACTCCCTAAAAATGAAACATAGGTACTTACCTATTGTATTTAATGTTATGATTATGTGAAGTAGTATTAAACATACAAATTTATCAAATAAATTAAGATTTCAACATATTATGTAATTAATTCATAATAACCCGCCAATAATTATCCATTCAAATTGAAACCAACCTAAACAATTGTACCTACTTATTAATGTTACTATAAATCAAAAGATGGATTAAACTAACCTTTAACAAATACGAGCAGAAAAAAGAAACACAGAACAGATCCCATGGTGTTATGCATACTTCCATATTATTTACTGCTCAAGTTTCATAACATTTCCATTTCATAGTAATCATAGAACACCATCTCTCTTCTAGGTCTAATATACTTAATTCTTATAAATTCTAATATTAGATTTTAGTAGGTATTGGTATATTGTCAAAAATTGAAATTTTTTTTATCAGAACACCCAAATGTAATTATTGATTACACCACAAAATATATAGGTTAGGATATAAATGGAGTTTCTCTGTTAGGATTACACAGAGAAATGGACCTACTCCATTTCTCTGGGATTACACTACAATGAAAACACAGAAATTCCCAAAATACCACAAAATATATAAATTCTCGTAAATAATCAAGGTCTCTAGCTAAAGACCTTGGTAAATAAATCTTATAGTATTTCGGCGTTGACTGACTAATTATTAATAAAGACTGCTCACGGCTGTCATATGTCATATTTGGCAGTTCTCTGGCTCACCAGTCACCATGCGCTTTCCGGAGACAAAATCACAGAGTTATATGACCTTATTAATACGTCAGTCGACGAGATCACTGAGACTAAGAATAACTAGGGTTCCTTTATTAGGTGAGATGTTGCAATCAACTGTCATCATCAAATTTCAATTGGTTTTGCAGAAAAGTAGTGACTCTGAGGTAAAGCAAAAACCATGTGGGATGTTGCCTCATAGGCTTGCAAGTAAATTTTTGAGAGAGTAATCAAAGCAGTATGAAAATTTGACACTAGAACGACATATTCAAGAAAATCTGTGCATTATACTTGTATCCGTTGCAGCTCACCAAAGAGTGCCTATTGCAAAACTAGCATGTGGTGCAGTGCGTATTTAAGAAAAAAGTAACTCTGAGAATGATTGTTTAAATAAATGATTCCAGTATCACAAAATGTTCCACAAAATTAGTCTATTATAGAAAATGACAATGAAGACTAACTAAATCAATAAAGTAACATTTGCGGGAATGATATACATATAAGGTATAGGTACATAACCACTATAAGTAACTACATACCTACTTATATAATACTTACATAGATACTATTATTTTTAGACTAAAAAATTAATTCATATCCTGGTGCACAGCCATCAGGAACTATTTTGGATGATATACAGGGTGTCCGGTAATTATGCGGTAATCTCGCGTGAGCAAGTAGAGGAAGTCAAAATATTACGATTGAGTTTAACAACTATGGGACAAATCTTTTAATAGTTACTGAGATACAGGGCGTTGTAGTTCTTTTTTTGAAATTGAATTCTGGCAATATCTCTCAAAATAATCAAGCTGCTAAACTGAAATTTGGTACTATTATGTTTTTGGGGATGGAAAATAAGCTAAACATGTCAGTTCCTACGTGTCTCACAGATGGCGCCACTTGCTCTGTTTTGGATCGTGCTTTTACTCGTACCTTTTTTGAGGTTATCTTTTTGGTCTTGCAGGTCCATCATTTTAGTGCACCTTTTTATTCTGCAGCAAAAAGGTACTCTTGCTTCATACGAATAAAATCAACCGTTTGCGTTGAAATTGGCAAAATGTGCCCCAAAACACCTGTTGACTCCAATGTTCGAAACATAAAATTCTCACCGACCGCATTCAAATGCTACACATCAACTGTACATTCAAAAAGAAGAAAAAATCCCTATGAACAATGTACCAAAAATTATTCGTTTTCAAAATGGAATGGATTGAATTTGACAAAATTTGAACACCCTATTTCAAGAAAACCAATGGCGTTTTGACCAATATCCATTTAACATTTTTTTCTTCATTTTGAATGTACAGTTGATCTGTAGCATTTGAAAGCGGTCGGTGAAAATTTTATGTTTCGAATATTGGAGTCAACAGGTGTTTGGGGCACATTTTGCCAATTTAAACGTAAACGGTTGATTTTATCCGTATGAAGCAAGAGTACCGTTTTGTTGCAGAAGAAAAAGGTGCACTAAAATGATGAATTTGCAAGACCAAAAAGATAACCTCAAAAAAGTTACGAGTAAAAGTACCACCCAAAAATAGCGCAAGTGGCGCCATCTTTGAGATACGTAGAAATTGACATTTTCATCTTATTTTCCATCCCCAAAAACATAATAGTACTATATTTCAGTTCAGCAGCTTGATTATTTTGGAAGATATTGCCATAATTCAATTTCAAAAAAAGAAATACAACGCCCTGTATCTCCGTAACTATTAAGATTTGACCCATAGTTGTTGAGCTCAATCGTAATATTTTGATGTCCTCTACCTGCTCACGCGAGATTGCCGCATAAATACCGGACACCCTGTATAAAAAGCAAAACATTCTGTTACAGCAATTTACGCAGACGAGTTAACGGTGAAAAAATTATTGGAATTGGACAGATTAAAACCAGAGTGGAGGTACATACATAGAAGACTTTGACTTTGCCATTGTTCGGATATATTTTCTAAATTAAAGAGCTCTTGTAAATTATTGAAATAATGCGCTGCTGCTAAATGCAATTTTTATGTATCCTCCTGAAAGAATTTACCAAAGTTACTTACCAAATTATGAAATAAAACTTGTGATCACCTAAGAGGTTTATTTTAGCATTTATTTTATTTGTTACCTGCGCAGGCAAATAAAACATGGTTTAAAATAGTATAAGTGGTTGTTTAATTTGAAATGTTTTATTCGATATCTTTAGACTTTTGGTGAAGGGGCGGGTATTAATTTTAATACTTGAATGCCCACCATTTCGTTCCCACACCTCCACCCATGTTCATTTTTTGATATATCGTGATGCCAGCTGATGACTTTGACTATCTTTATAACCTAAAATAATAATAATAATAATAATAATAATAATCGCAGAAGCGATCAAGTTGAATCACCTATTATATATGGATGATTTAAAACTGATCGCCGCAACCAAAAACCAACTAACGCAAATGCTTAAAATTGTAGAGGAGTTCTCCAGGGACATCGGAATGCTGTTTGGACTGGACAAGTGCCGCACCCTTAATATCATCCGGGGAAAGCTCGAACAAAGCGCACACGAGATGCAGGACGGCCAGGAGATCGAAGCAATGAGCAAGGGAGATACATACAAGTATCTCGGGATGAAACAAGCTCAAAGGATAGACCATCGAACAATGAAGACTGATTTAACGAATGAATTCATCAAGAGAGTAAGACAAGTAGTGCGAACTGATCTTAACAGCAGGAATTTGTTTAAGGCCCTGAACACGTATGCGTGCTCTGTACTCAGCTATTCGTTCGGAATAGTGAATTGGACCAACACGGACATCAACAACCTGCAACGAAAAGTTAGGACACTACTGACAAAAGCTCATAAACATCATCCCCGTAGCGCCGTAGAAAGAACAACTCTGCCACGTCAACTAGGAGGAAGAGGATTGGCAGATCTCAGCAAGCAATTGGACCAACAAATATTAAATCTGCGTAATTATTTCTACAGGCAGGCCAACAGCTCCACACTACATAGGGCTATATGCGGAGCAGACGTCTCAACACCGCTACGTCTGACGGAACACGAGCGTCAAAATCACCACCGAACCGACAACGATAAACTACAGAGGTGGTTGGGGAAGCCGCTGCACGGGAGACATCCTAATGAGGTTAACCAGGAACATGTCGACAAGTTAGCGTCGAACTATTGGCTGACCTCGGGACGAATGTTCCCCGAGACAGAAGGCTTCCTACTGGCCATACAAGATCAGGTTATACCAACTCGCAACTACCTAAAATTCATTGTAGGAGATGCATCGGTAGTGGATGACAGATGCAGATACGGGTGCCCAACTTCAGAAACAATCCAGCACATAACAGGAGGATGTCAGATGTTCGCATCAACGGAATATAAGGAACGACACGATTCGGTTGCCAAGATCTTGCACCGGGAACTGGCGGAAAAGCTGCTGCTTGTGCAGACAGAAAGGGTCCCATATTACAACTACACACCTGAGCCTGTTCTTGAGAACAGCAACTACAAGATGTACTGGGATCGTACAGTTCTGACTGATCAACGAGTTGCCCATAACAGACCGGACCTTATAATAGTTGATAAAATTTCTAGGAAGACAACTCTGATTGATGTGGCCATCCCGAACAACAACAACCTGCGTGTGAAGCAAGTCGAGAAGATCGCGAAGTACAGAGACTTAGAAGAACGAATTAGAAGGCAATGGGAAATGGAGAACGTCCAGACGATTCCAATCATCATGTCAACAACTGGTGTTATACCAAAAAGTTTGCTGAGAAACATCAAGGAGCTGAATCTAACTGATAGTCTTTACAGGTCCATGCAGAAAGCGGTACTACTTGCGACAGCCCGAACCGTCAGGAAATTCATGGGGAATGCAGGATCGTCCAAGAACATCAATGTCACCTAGGGCCCGATAACATGGCAAGGGTCTCGTCCGAGCCAGATCCTTTTGGTATCCGGGATGCCCGGGATCTGAGTGAATGTTCCCCGTAGAGGGAGTGCGAATGCCTTTTGGCTAAGTCGAGATAATAATAATAAATAGGACAAGAGATTATCGGCTACCGACAACAACTGCATGCCGAGTTCTGCAGGGAGTTTCCACACATGCAAGTGTCTGAACAAAGAGTGTCAGATCAGTATCGAACTATTCTAAGAAATAACCGAATTCCAGAAACGCGACTTAACACTATCAAACGGGAAGTTGAGCTAGAGATCCACGGCGAACACATAGACATAGATGACAACAACAACAATGGGGAACTTCAAGAGCCTGGACAACAACTAGAAGCCGAAACGGTAGAACCAACAACCGAGAGTCTGGAACGGGTTAACGAAGAACATTTTGAAGGCTTGGACACACATATGAGACAGGCAGTATTGCGATACGAAGGCACAGATCCACTTAGCAGGCCACCGCTACCAAGATTAAATTCTTCCAGGAAACTTGCGATCGTGCTCGATCTTATGAACACAAGAATTTTACCAAGCTATGTTTCAGTGACACCAACATTAGAACGTATGCACATGTTAATCTACTGTGCCGCAACGGCAGTCATCACTGTAATGGGTGCCAAGATCCGAACGGCCCAAGAGTTGAATCGTGCAAGACCAGAACCACGAATGGCTCAATGGGAAATGCGACTAAATCGGAAGATCGAGAGTCTCCGTAAAGACATAGGACAAGTGACGGAATATATCAGAGGAGTTAGAACTAGAAGGATCCAGAGGGCGGTGCAGGCAGTAATGAGCCGCACCCAAATGCATTCTCGGCATGACCCCGCGAACATCACTGCTCAACAATGTCTTGACACATTAAAACAAAAACTTTCTGTTTTCGCAGGGCGTCTGAGGAGATACAAGGCTAGTAACAACAGGAAACGAGACAATAAACTCTTTGAACGATCAGAAAAGGGTTTCTACCGTGCTTTTAATTCTAGCGCCGATGCCACAAATGCGAGTTACCCTAGCAGAGAACAGGTCGACGGTTTCTGGAGAAATCAACTTGCCACACCAGGTCCATACAATGTCAGTGCAAGCTGGATCAGCGAAGAACGCGAGATGGGCCGGAACTATAGCCAGATGCAACACGAGCAATTCACAACCGCTGAGGTCTCCGATGTCATCAAGAATTCCCACAACTGGAAGGCACCAGGTCCAGATCATCTCCAAAATTATTGGATTAAGAAGTTGTGGTGCACGCATGAACAGATAACTACCTTAATTAATGAAGTCTTGCTCGATCCTCTGAAAATGCCATTGTTTCTTACACAGGGTGCAACCTACCTGTTACCAAAAGACCAGCGGAATACGGATAACCCTGCCAAGTACCGCCCAATAACCTGCTTGCCTACGCTGTACAAGATAATCACATCTTGCCTTACGCAGCGAGCGGAACAACATCATTGCAATGCAGCAGAAGGGCTGCTCGAAGGGCGCAATGGGATGCAAAGAGCAACTCATCATAGACTCTGTCATCTGCAACCAGGCTCATTCCAAGCAACGAAACCTCCACATGGCTTATGTGGACTACAAAAAAGCATTTGATTCCGTACCTCACGACTGGCTCACAGGTATCTTAAAGCTGTATAAAATAGATCATCATACAGTTTCCTTTTTAGAACACGTTATGACAACCTGGCGCACTAAGATACAACTCAGAACCGCAGACAGTAACATCGAGACCGACACAATCAACATCCGAAGAGGGATTTTCCAAGGAGATTCACTCAGTCCACTGTGGTTCTGCATGGCGATGAACCCTCTATCACATCGGTTGAACTCTACAAAATATGGCTTCGCTATCAAAAGCAACAACGCAGAAGCGATCAAGTTGAATCACCTATTATATATGGATGATTTAAAACTGATCGCCGCAACCAAAAACCAACTAACGCAAATGCTTAAAATTGTAGAGGAGTTCTCCAGGGACATCGGAATGCTGTTTGGACTGGACAAGTGCCGCACCCTTAATATCATCCGGGGAAAGCTCGAACAAAGCGCACACGAGATGCAGGACGGCCAGGAGATCGAAGCAATGAGCAAGGGAGATACATACAAGTATCTCGGGATGAAACAAGCTCAAAGGATAGACCATCGAACAATGAAGACTGATTTAACGAATGAATTCATCAAGAGAGTAAGACAAGTAGTGCGAACTGATCTTAACAGCAGGAATTTGTTTAAGGCCCTGAACACGTATGCGTGCTCTGTACTCAGCTATTCGTTCGGAATAGTGAATTGGACCAACACGGACATCAACAACCTGCAACGAAAAGTTAGGACACTACTGACAAAAGCTCATAAACATCATCCCCGTAGCGCCGTAGAAAGAACAACTCTGCCACGTCAACTAGGAGGAAGAGGATTGGCAGATCTCAGCAAGCAATTGGACCAACAAATATTAAATCTGCGTAATTATTTCTACAGGCAGGCCAACAGCTCCACACTACATAGGGCTATATGCGGAGCAGACGTCTCAACACCGCTACGTCTGACGGAACACGAGCATCAAAATCACCACCGAACCGACAACGATAAACTACAGAGGTGGTTGGGGAAGCCGCTGCACGGGAGGCATCCTAATGAGGTTAACCAGGAACATGTCGACAAGTTAGCGTCGAACTATTGGCTGACCTCGGGACGAATGTTCCCCGAGACGGAAGGCTTCCTACTGGCCATACAAGATCGGGTTATACCAACTCGCAACTACCTAAAATTCATTGTAGGAGATGCATCGGTAGTGGATGACAGATGCAGATACGGGTGCCCAACTTCAGAAACAATCCAGCACATAACAGGAGGATGTCAGATGTTCGCATCAACGGAATATAAGGAACGACACGATTCGGTTGCCAAGATCTTGCACCGGGAACTGGCGGAAAAGCTGCTGCTTGTGCAGACAGAAAGGGTCCCATATTACAACTACACACCTGAGCCTGTTCTTGAGAACAGCAACTACAAGATGTACTGGGATCGTACAGTTCTGACTGATCAACGAGTTGCCCATAACAGACCGGACCTTATAATAGTTGATAAAATTTCTAGGAAGACAACTCTGATTGATGTGGCCATCCCGAACAACAACAACCTGCGTGTGAAGCAAGTCGAGAAGATCGCGAAGTACAGAGACTTAGAAGAACGAATTAGAAGGCAATGGGAAATGGAGAACGTCCAGACGATTCCAATCATCATGTCAACAACTGGTGTTATACCAAAAAGTTTGCTGAGAAACATCAAGGAGCTGAATCTAACTGATAGTCTTTACAGGTCCATGCAGAAAGCGGTACTACTTGCGACAGCCCGAACCGTCAGGAAATTCATGGGGAATGCAGGATCGTCCAAGAACATCAATGTCACCTAGGGCCCGATAACATGGCAAGGGTCTCGTCCGAGCCAGATCCTTTTGGTATCCGGGATGCCCGGGATCTGAGTGAATGTTCCCCGTAGAGGGAGTGCGAATGCCTTTTGGCTAAGTCGAGATAATAATAATAGGACTTTATCGCAATAATACAGTACAAAACATGTAGGTATCCTGTACAAAGGCGAAGTCTGGCAACAAGTGCCATTCATACTTAACCTTTACCTAACCCTAACCTATATCTACCTATATCTACCCAAAACATAGCCTATATAAATTTTATTAAACTACGGCGTATCAAACGATATAATACAGTTATAGCCAACGACGAAAACAGTGTCCAGGACATATAAAAAGCACCATCATCTAGAAAGCAGCAACCTCTTTACCTTTCCGCTAAAAACCCTGTTGCCAATCTCGTTCCTCAAAGTTGTATCTAAGGAATTATACAGGTGAACAGCGTTAAAAGAAAAAGACCTTTGAAAGAATGATGTGCGGTGGGCGGGTATTGTAAATAAATTTGTGTGACGAACATTTAAGCTATGTACTGCAGCGCGTGGCACAAGTTTTCTTACTAAGTAAGGAGGAGAAGAGGCTTTAATAATGTTAGCAACAAAAGTGAGCATATGTAGCGCAAAATTGCCCCTAACATCCAACGATTTTAATTCTTTGAAGGATGGAGATATATGATCATATTTTCTTAGGTTTGTAATTAGCCTGCAGCATGTGTTTTGTATTCTTTGTAATCTGTTCAATGTCGCACTATCCAAACACGGTACATATACAATATCTCCATAATGAATTTTTGAAAGAATTAAGCTTTCGCAGAGAAGCTTTCTTGTATTCATATCCAATAAGCTCCTACTTGCGTATAGCAATTTTAGTCTCAAGTAGCATCCCTTGGTCAACCCAACAACATGATCCACGAATCGAAGTCCCTCATCAAATGTCAAACCAAGAATCCTCGCAGTCGACACAACAGTCACATCCGAACCATCTATTTGAACTCGCATATTTAATTTCAGAAATTCTCTATGCTTCTTTTTTGAAAATATAATTAGTTTAGATTTTGTCGGATTCAAATGCAAATTGTGACTTATAGCATATTTATTTATACATAGCAGATCCTCATTCAAAGTTTTCTGTGCTACCAGATAATTTTTGGGGTGAAAATTCAAGTAAACTTGCGTATCATCGGCAAAAGCCTGAGTATTTGATCGAGTAACAACATTCATTAGGTCGAAAGTATAAACGAGGAAAAGCGTGCTCTTGATTTACGTTGCTACAGAAACAATCCAAAAATTTCTTCCCAAAAGACAGAAGATATATATCTTATTAGTAAGTTACATATTGCGAATAAGATATATATCTACCATCCTTTGGGGAAGAAATGTTTGGATGGTTTCTGTAGCAATGTAAATCAAGAGCACATTTTAGGTTATAAAGATAGTCAAAGTCATCTGCTGGCACCAATTGTATATTAAAAAATGAACATAGGTGGAGGTGTGGAAAAGAATATAGTTTTACAGATTAAAATGAATACCGGCGCCTTCATCAAAAGTCTATATATATATATATATATATATATATATATATATATATATATATATATATATATATATATATATATATATATATCGTTTTTTTACTATTTTAAATCATGATTTTTGATTATGCCCATGCCCATACCAAATAAAATGGCAAAATAAAGTAGGTAGGTGTGGGTAATACTTCTTTTGCTTAATTCCACACACGAAAACTTTGCAGGCGAGTTTCGCTAACCATGTTAACATTATCAGGAGATCATTAAGTCTAATCATTATACTTCATCTTCATTCGACTTAATCATCTCCTGACGATGCTAACGTGGTTAGCGAAACGCGCCTCGAGTGCGCGACTAAGTGCCAAAGGTTCCTGATTCCCAATTTAGGTATAGGTAACCACAATTTTATTTCATAATTTGGTAAGTATCTTCGATAAGTTATTATTTCAAGAGAATACATAGAAAATGCAATCTTTCTTTCAGCTTGTTTTTAATTTAGAAAATATATCAGAACAATAATGGCGAAGGCAAAATCTTCTATGTAGCCTCCGCTCTTCTTTTAATTTACATCTGTCTAATTCATCCGATAATTTTTTTCACCAATAAGGGCTTCCATAAATTGCTGCAAAGGGATGTTCTGCTTTTTATATATCATCCAAAATAGTTATTGGTGGCTGTGCACCAGAAAATTTGAGTAAATTTGTAATCTAAAATATAATATTATCTTACTAAGTATATAAAGGTATATAGTTACTTAGAGTGACTATTAAGGTATCTACCATAGACAAACCCAAATAAATTTGTCTATGGTATCTACCTTATATTATGTGTTAGGTATATCATCTCACAGTTGCAGTGAACTCTACAGGAACTGGAATGGAACCGGTATAGTACACGCCTGAGGCAAATTTCGCAATAGAAAGAGACAGCGCATAAAAGGGGTTGTCGTCTCTGTCTTACCCATACACAATGCTGTAAAACATGGGGCGTGTTGAAATTTTAGTGATTTTTAATACAAATTGCGCCTTTTTTTAAGAATTTCTAGAGCCAGTATTTTTTTAACAATAATTTATCATTAATTAATTAATATCTTAAAAATTAAAAATTTCAAACACAATATCTGACGCATATAGTAACCTTCCACGTGTAGCAAAATTGGTGAATTTCTTAAAGTTTCCGATAGCCTGATGGTCTCCAAAATTGTCTTCCCGATACAATAAAATATTTATGCAATGCTCACATAGACTTTTGTCAATCAAAGATCTGACTATGTAACCTGCTATGTAATATAAAACGTTTTGTTTAAAATCAGACAAGGTTCTTTGCTCCAAATACACCATCATCTCTTGAATATTTTCATTATTGTTCCCTTCATCTGACGGGTGTTCCGTTCTTTTCTCAGATCTAAAATTGAACGCTGGACTACAATACTCCTCAAGATCTGAACAATTGCCTGTAACACTCGGAGTTATGCTGTTTCGAAATAGCAACTGCCTGAATGCCCATTTCAACTGTTGGGAATTAGGGTTATTATTCCACCCTCCCCTGGATCTTATACAGGAGAAAAATAGTCCGATATTATCTTGTGATGTCTTGTATGTCAAGAAATATTTCAAAGGATTTTCTTTCATTTCAAAAAGATCTTTTGCGAGGTTTAATGTGCTTTGCATCGTGACAATTAAACCTAAAGCAAATGTTTTTCGGTTGTGACTCAGTATAGAAATACCATCAATTTTCAATTCTTTTAAATAACTTACTGTGTCACTGAACACCTCTTCAAAATACTGCAGTGTTTCTGGCCTGACCGGGGCTTTAAAACTCTTCCCATATGGATTTCTAGAGTTTAACATATCAAAAACCCTATCAATTTTTCTGATGCAGCACTACCTTCAAACTCTTTCACACCACATTTTTTTAAATATTCAATTGCATCTGCCACTCCACTACTCATGCTTTGCCCAGCTAACCTTACATTCATAATTTTATTTTTATAATTCACATGATGTGACGTCAAAGAATTGGCCAATCTTAGCCCTTCTTTTTCCTGCAGTTCATCGAGTTTTCTTACATAAGTCCAATCAATATTTCCCAAGGATGACATAAGATTTTTCTCAGCAAATGTATTCCTTGCAACCTTGATCATGTGACAGGCATCCAAAATACAATGCACCATTGTTCCAGGGGCATTCGGGTGGGGAAAATTGGGTCTGAAATTTTCGAAGTCACATCCAAGGTGTTTATAGCTAGAAATATTCGTCTGAGCTCCATCTGATGTAACAGATCTAACTGTTATACCGCACTCGTACAAGCTTCTAATGCAACTTGTTGTTAACTGAGTCTGAAGATTTGCATCACATTTGTTGGTTAAGAAATATGCATATGATTTTTTTTGTATAGCTGACTATTTGAAAAAAAAAAAGAGCCTCAGATGCCATCATTTCAAAATCAACTTCGACTAGACCCCCATAATCCACATTTCCTGTGAATTTCCCTTCGGAATGATCCCAATTAACTTGTTTTCTTATGGACATTGCATCAATAATCAATGCACAATTTCTAAGGGATTCGTTTTCCTGAGCTTCTTTTTTCAAAAATTCCAACACTTCATTCAAAATACCCTGGCTCACAATTTACACTGCACAGCCATTTTCTGATCGTTCTCCCATTTGGCAAGACAAAATAATTTCTTAGGAAGTGGTAGGCCTTCGGAGAATAAAAATACAAGGTGTGAGCGAACTTCTTCATTAGTGGGGAATATCTTCTCTGACCTGTACTTTTCAGTTCTGAATCTCTTTTTTTGAGAAGAACTAGCTCTAACGGTAGACCTGAAACGAGATATACTTATTATTGGTAAAAGCCAACCAATTTATCCTTGAAAAACTCACCTTCAAAATAATTTTTGAGCACAGAATCAAGGTTTTCATTGCTGAGCCCACTGTTCTTGATTTCTTTAATAATATCTTTCATGTTATTGATCTTCAAATCTTTTCTTTTTACTTTTTGTTTTAGAGTTTTAATTTGTCTTGCCAACCTTCTGAGGCGACCATTTTTGGGTTTGATAATTGCACATTGAGTACCACAATCAGAAACCGTTTTTGATGTTGATGGTCTACATTCTTTAGCAGAGGTTATATCAATATCCTCATCAATGTCCATTGGTTCACTACGAGCCGAGTCCTAAAATAATACAATACATACCTACATTTTCTTCAACACATGCTGTGATCGTTGACTGATATATTATTAAAGACTGCTCACGGCTGTCACGTCTGACACATTTTTGGCTCACCATGCGCTTTCCGGAGATAAAATACAATGCAGAATACATTGTTAGCCATCAGAGCCATATGTTTTCCAGGACATGAAGCTATAGCCGTGATAAGTCTTTATAAATACGTCAGTCAACGCTGTGATTGTTGATATTTTATTTTTCATAGTTGAGCTAACATAAAGCTAAAGATTTACCTTTCTTATCAATTGTCTTCTTGGCACAACAGCTTTCTTCTGCAAATGCTTGGGAAAGGAAAAAATACTTGGAACAGCATCAGGTTTCAGAATTTTTTTAGTACATCCTGGTCTCTCTTGGAAGTCGGATGGTAAAAAATGCGCTGAACAAAGCTTACTGCTCTGAGAAGGCTTCCAGTTATCTCGGCGAACAGCTTTTATCCAACACTCCAGTATCTGGGGCCGTTTGAATGGAAAACTAGAAGAATATGCACAACTTCAGAAAAATAACCTTGTGAAAATTCTAGTGAACTGACTTCATGGTGCTGCTATGACACCTATAACTTGAAGCCTGATTTTAAAACATTGAACTAAACGTTACGTTAGATATATTTCAATGTTTTAAAAGCAACATAAGTTTTTCATTGAGGTTATGAAACAAAAAACAAAGTATGATCCAATCATATAAACTTACCTGAAAAAGGAAATTGGTTTTTGTGGATTATATTCATTGCTGCAACCAAAGACAGCACAAAAATTAACCATATTTCCGATTAATACAGGCACAAAGGCACAGTCTCTAGTAAATATACCTAAACAAAGTTTGTAGTTTTGTAAACAAACACAAACACACACAGATATAAGTTTAACACAACCACGATGAACTCGGCATTTGCACAAAATAAACGATTTTAAAATTCCATGTAAAAGCTTGGGTTCATTCTATCATAAATTCAATTATAAAATGAATAAAATATGCAAATTATGGCTCTGGTGCCGCCATGTCACAATAACCCTTATGTGTATGACAAAGACGGCAACCCCTTTTTTCTTGTGTTTCTCTCTCCCGGAAATATGCCTCAGAAAATCGATATTTGAAGCACAGCTGGGGCCGTTCCAGTTCCTATGTAGTTCACTGCACAGTTGTTACTTTATTGAGTTTAGTCTTCATTTATTCTTTAAGACCTCTGCATTACCATCTCTTATAATAATAACTTTGTGAAACATTTTGTGATAAGTACTGGAATCATTTTAAAAATAATAATTCTCAGAGTTACTTTTGCTTTTGCTCAAATGCGCACTGAACCTTGAACCACATATTAGTTTTGCAAAAAGCACTCTTTTGGTGAGTTGCAACGGATGATTGCAAGTTTATGTGCATATTTTATAATCTTCTTGAATTATTTTGAATTTAAAATGGCAGTGTCGTTCTAGTGTCAAATTTTCGTACTGCTTTGATTACTCTCTCAAAAATTTACTTGCAAGCCTATGAGGCAACATCCCACATGGTTTTTGCTTTACCTCAGAGTCAGTACTTATATGCAAAACCAATTGAAATTTGATGATGACAGTGGATTGCAACAACTCTCCTAATAAAGGAACCCTATGAATAACTGGAATCTGGAAGTAGCACTCTGTGCATGCATTTGACCACAAAGTAAGAAGAAGAAGAATATTTACCCGTTTTGTTGGTTTCTCCCAGAGAAACTACTCTATTTCTCTGGTTTCTCCCAAGGCACAGATAACGTAACGTCTGGCGATTTTCCCGTTTTAAAGAACGTTCGTTGTGTTTATTGATATTGACGAGAGGATAAATCCCACTTAGGGTTCCACGTTTTCATTGGTCGACTCAAGGTTACCTGAATATTAAGCCTAGGAACAGAATTATTCTGTGGCCTAGGTCTTGTATTCAATAGTCCGTTGTGACATAAATTATGCAAATGAATTAAGAAATAACGTCAAATCCGGATGAATTTTTATTCTATGCAGCTCAAACTGATCACCTTGCAACATCGAAACTTTGCGAATACCCGCAGAAAAACCGAAATTTTGAAAGATTTGTGCCGTGTTTACGTCCGGCCCGGCCGCTGTTTTCGCCCGAAATTCGGCGCGCGCATTTTTGTGAGTGGAAGAATAAACACCCTACCACAGTTTACTGTGACCCTACTTTGTACCGACTGTCTTCTTCAATCTGCGCTTCGAGACTACCGTACCCAGTGATCCCGGCAAGCCGCGAGAGACAACAAGGGTTCTCTCGTCGCACACACAGGGCATTATTCCCAGTCCGGTGTGACGCGTGGTGGAGGCGCCGTGCTTGAGGAACCGGGTGTTAAAAACATCTGCATAATCCTTTTTCCAGGAAAACACCACCACTGAGAACCCTGGTTGTTGTACAGTTATCAGGGAAGCCTTCCGCCACAAAGGGATGCCCGAGTGTGGCATAACCCTCGCCTCAGAATCCCTAGCAACATTGACCCTTACTCAATATTGTAACGAAAATGCCTCTAAAGATGTCATAATATCAGCTTTCAATGAACATGTTTGCACTGTTTTCTAACCTATTCAAAGGTTTAGCAGATAAATATTAAGTTTCTGTATTCTACCTACAGCCCAGATAACACAATAATATTAATGGAATATTTTATACACATTTTCAGAGAAATATGAAAATATTAATAAAATATTCCTATATTACCCAATTAATGCTTTTTAAATGTTTTATAAATTATAAGAGTGGACCAACTATAAGGTTGTTAAAATATTTTTAAAATGTTGCATAAAATATTTTAAAAATATTTTTGAAATATTATGTGCTAATATCCATTGTCACCATTATCAAGCCATATTAGGTATTCTAATAAAATGATAGTTGCTGCAATCAGGGATTAGGGTCGTAATGTTGAAACAGTCAATTTTTTACCATTATTATAAATAAAGCAGGATTTCTTTCTGTGGCCAAAGTTTATAGAATAACTGTAAACTTTGCTGTGGCCGTAGGCTCTATAGGCATTAAACAACTAAACTACCAACTATACCGGACGTATACGGGCATAAAACTATTATAGTATCATGGATATATGGGTTCCATCGGGTAGGTGCTATTTATTCCAATTGATATTAGTTAGTAGCGGTGAGATGTAGGATACTTCGGCACTTAGGCGTAACATTTAAGAGAGTGTTTTAATAATATTTCTTATAATATTTATAAAATATTATAAAATAGATTTTGAGAAATATTACTATAATGTTTTATAAATGTTTCGAAATTTTCAAGTACTTTGGAATTATTTTTAAATATTTATAAAATATTTTGTCGGAATATTAATATAATGTGAGGAAAAATATTTTACCAAAACATTTTCGTCATATTATATAAATATTGTAATATTTTCTGAATCTTTGGAATCATTTAAAAATATTTTTAAAATATTTTGTGTTGTCTGGGAGTTTTATACTTAATTTTTATGATTGGTTTAGAGGCATTTCCCGTCACATCTTTATTGGCCTGAGGCCCCCAGGGCCCCATTTTCTTTTAGTTTTCATTGTTTTCCCTGTAGAGCTTCCATAAATTTTTAGAAATTGCAAGAACTTTATGATTTGTAGATCTGTCATTGGGCAGGAATATTCTTGAGTAGTCCCCAGGCTTCCATTTGAATATATAAGCCCTGGAAATTGGGCCTGAGAGAAGTTGAAGGTTAGAACGCGATTTTAGTGCGAATTTTTGAGCTGAAAGAATATTCTTGGTGAATGACAGTATCTGACAAGTTTATTTGTGAAGGCTATACAATAAAGGTGGTAACCAAGGCAACGAGTTTGGACTGTTATTGTTGAGATGCAGTACATTTGGTGTCAAAAGCGGGATTTTGAGAGGACCCCGAGGTGAATGCATACAACGTGAAAACAAACCGCAATGGATATGGAAAAGTTGATGGAAATGTTTACAAAGAAATTTGACGAAATGGACAAGAAACATGAAGAAAGAGAAAAGAAACAAGAAGAATTGATGAAGAATCTTCAAGAAGAAATGAAGAATGAATTAAAGAAGAATAAAGAAGAAAGGAAGAAAGAATCAAAAAATAATGAAGAATAAATGAACAACGAATTCAAAAATAATGAAGAAGGAATGAAGAAGGAATGAAGAACGAATTAAAATAGAACGAAGAAGAAAGAAACTTCAAGCAAGGAAAACTGGTGAGCGACCTTAAAGTAGAGATTAAAACTGGACGAGATGAAACCAACGTGAAATTAGAAGAGATTCAAATGGAATTACAGAAGAAAGTTACCAACTTTGAAGAGGTTGTTGAAGAAGAAATATCCCAAATGAAGACAGAAATTAAGATGGAAGTACAAACTGAACTGGACAAAATGAAAACAAGATTTGACAACAGTGAAGGAAGAATGGAACGGCTGGAGGAGAGGATGAATCAGCTGTCGCTACAGGTTGTACCAAAATTAGAAGCAGGCACGACCACATCCTCTATGAAAATGAAGCCTCCAAAGTTTGATGGAAAAGTGGCATGGAGCACTTACCTTAACTAGTTTGAGGCTGCTGCAGGAGGTAACTTCTGGACAGGAGAAGAGAAAGCCCGGAATTTGAAGTTATGTTTACGAGGTGAGGCCACCGAAGTGTTGCGAACGATACCGGCCGACGCTCAGCATAATAATAATTATAGTTCCCTGGTGAGAGCCCTCGAAATGAGATACGGGGAAGCCCATCTGCAACAGGTACACCAGGCGCAACTGAAAGGTAGATGACAACGCACCGATGAGACCCTGCAACAATTTGAAGCCGACATTGCCCGCCTGGCAAATCTGGCCCATCCATCGGCCCCAGTCGAATTCCGGGAACAAATTTCAGTAAGTGGCTTCATAAATGCCGTGCGTGACAGCGAGACTAGCCAAGCACTTAGGCTAGCCCGCCACAAAAACATCTCAGAGGTCCTGGCGCATGCTATGGAATTTGAAGCCGCCACGCAGGCGGCACACGTAGACTTTTTAGTTTTAACATTAATGTTTTTTCTTTGAACCAATTTTTAATTCATTTATTAATGGTGTTTTGGATTTTGGGTGTTGGATATTTGTATCCTTATTTATATGTATCGAATTCCCAGTATAATTGAGTCTTCAAATGTTTTAATACTACCAGAAAATAAACAATTAGGCAGTTTGTTTGGAGTGAAGCAACTACGTTTGTTCTTTGTAATGTCAGATGGGACGAAAATATAATTCAGCTCAAACTTTCTTTACAGGTAAGTCAGTTGATCTTATATAAATGGTGACCATAAATAGATAGTTATTCAATGCAAACGTAAATATTATTTTGGCTACACTAATAAAGAGGGATAGCTCTAGGAGAACTTATGTCCCTTTTTTTAAGACCAAATTTTCAGTGTTCTCGTCTATGATTGCTTGCGTGAACGTGAACGTGAAGGAAAAAACGACGAAACTCTTGTTTGTCGGATAAAGTAGTTAATACGACGTAAACACGGTTAATACGACGTAAACACGGCACAAATCTTTCAAAATTTCGGGTTTTCCGCGGCTATTCGCGAAGTTTCTATTTTGCGAAAGTGTAACGGAAATTTTGTCTCATTCCGTTACAGCGTTTTAATTTCATTAAATTTATCAATTCATTATTGAACCACCCCTGTAACCGAAAGATAATGCTACGCCTATCGCGCATACGATCAGACTCTTCTTCTTCTGACAGGGTTTTGTATTTTGTGGTTGTGTGATTCCAAAGTTTAGGTATGTAACTAAATAATTCCCTTTGATTGCTTGTTAAAGTAAAATACTTTTAATTTGTTGTGCTTACTTTTGGAAATAAATACCGGATACTATTCCGATCATATCAATCTTATCTAACTAAAGTGATTTGTGATTACAGTCGATTCCCCGGTCAAGTGTCAATTTTGTCGTTCATCCACCAAACACCTACCCTTTTTAGAGTTGCGTCCAAGCACCGGTGGCGGTTGGTCGCAGATTATTTTTCAAAGAGCTAGTAGTGCGATAGAGTGATTTAACCAACTGAACTAACATTCCTGTGTAATCCTTTTCCTTTCTTTCAAGGACTATAACTGACGAATATCTAGGAGTTTAAGGTATGAATACGGACGCAGGGGGGGGGATCCCCCCCGGATCCTCCTGATAGGCCCTCTACCTCCAATTCCATTCTTTCGACCTCGTCCCGATATCCTACAAAACATATTTATAAATATACAGACAAAGGGCCGTTTGAAGTATATGTGGAATCTAAAAATCAAAATCAGAATATTGGTAACTATTCACTCCTTAGTATTGCAAAGGACCTACATTCACTTAACCTTGGAACTGGAACTTGGAAAATAGTAGCAAAAAAAGGCAGAAACCGTATCAGTATAGAATTCAAAAAGTTTAAGGACGCTAATGATTTCCTTACAAATAAACAGTTCATAGATAAGAGATATGAAATATTTATTCCGCTAAACAAAGTAACATCTAAGGGGATAGTTAGGTATGTAGACAAATCTTTCACGGAACAGGACTTAACAAACAATACGGTTCCATCGTCGGTTAATAGTAGTGTTATAATGCAAGAAGACTTAATTTCAGGGACAAAAATTCTCAAGAACCTGTGTTTATTCCAACTTATACAATTTGCTACACCTTCTCAGGCTCTTCTCTTCCTAGAGAGGTCAAAATTTACGATATGCCCTTCTTGGTGAGTCCTTATGTGGGACCGGTTGTGCAATGCCATAATTGTTATTTGTATGGACATACGAAGAAACTATCTAAAAGCAAGGTAAGCTTTTGCTATACTTGTGGCGAGAAAAAAAACGAAGAACACAAAGAGAATTGCACGAAAAAATGTAAATTGTGCGGTCGTATCGAACATAACAGCACAAGCAAAATTTGCTCTGAGTATCTGACACAAAAAACAATAAAAGAAGCCATTGCAAGAGACAACCTCTCTTAATGAGGCTAACGAAAAATTGCCGAGAATATCTAAGCCAAATGAAGATAGATATTTAATCAATCAGTCACAATTCCCTCTATTATCCACTCCAGTCATCAATGATACACTCTCATCGAGTGAAAGGGATACTTTAATAAGGAATTCATCTAATAACAGATCTTATTCCCAGGCGGTTAGGGAAAAAAACGTAAAGTGGATTCATCTCCCGGGTATGATTCCCTTGCACATAAGAAAAATTTAATAAATCCTCAAGGGAGGTCGGACTCCTCAGTCGGTAAAGTTTTACAAAGCCCTTATTATATCTCTGACACTCCAAGCCCACGGATTTCCAGGGTAGTCGAAGAAGAGTCTGATATGGAAACTGATTTTCACTTATCAATGGCGATAAGAAAACTTACCACTCCATATTACAAGCAATCGGTCATAAAATATATCTCGAAATTTCTAGATCAAAATATTAATAATCAGAGATTCACATCTCAAAAACCTTTAATGGAATCGTAATAGTTTTAGGATTATCACTGATATCCTTAAATGCGATTATAGTAATTCTCTAATTTTATTAATTTTAATTTTATAATTTCTCAAATTTTCAATTTAAATACGAGTATGTTATTTTCCTAATTCTATAAAATTTTATTTTATAATTTCCCAATTTTCCAATAATTAGACCTATCGTCTAGATAGGCAATAATCGTAATCCCGAAAGTAGGTCTCTTGTCATTACTATATGACATTTAAAATCCCATTATTTCCGTTATAACCAATATTGTATACAATTTCAATACGCCTAATCACTTACTTATTTTGACTTTGATAATTGACATTGACATCCCATCTTTTATGTATCCGGTTCTCCTACTATCATCCGAGGCACCATTTCGGGGTTTGCGTATAGCTCCTCCGGTGCTCGGGAGCGAGAAGGGTCTTATCCAATGTTGTTGTGTTTACTAACTCCTTTCTTAGCACATCAGTTCAAATAATAGTTCGAGGAGGCATGGATTAAATCCAGACGGTACTCCTTGGACAAGTAAAGGTGGTGAAATAAACACCGTCACTGGGTCAATGGTGAAAACCTAGCCCAAAAAAGGAAAGAAGAAGAAGAAGAAGACCTAACCTTTTTGTGGTACGAATCACAAACACAAACGGAAATTGATTCAATTTAAATGTCAGTTTTTTCATCGTGCTTTTTTATTAAGAATTTTCGCGGGTTGTCTATAGAATTCCATAGAACATTCCATAATCTCGAACCCGGATATCGTACCACAAAAGGTTCTGATAAGTTCTTGTTCCAAATCCGAACCAAAGACACTTTTCGTTGCGTTCTTGAGGTGCTCGCGCATCGTGTTTTTTTGGCTTGGCCACTTTTTCGATTTTTCAACCCTAATTTAGCGGTGTGATCAAGAGTGTATCGTTGAAATCTTACCATTCTTTAATTAATATTTGTTATCTTTCAATTTCGTGAGAACTTATCTACTGGAGCCCTGGTTTTCTGGCGTGTAGTCAACCAGGTGTGCCAACCAGGAGTTCAGCTTTCAGCTGCAATTCAGCCAGCACAGGAGAGGTCCACAGGGGCCTCGAGCGCCGTGGAAGTCCGTGGAAGCCCTGGTGAGTAGATTTTATCTCATTTATCTTTTCTTGTCATATTTCTCGTACCGTTTTCTCGAGATATCTACTCACCTAGGTTCTACGAACTCGAGCTGTCCTCTGGATTTCGGCCTGGGTATTGCGCCCGGTTGTATTTGCCTATCTTAAATTTTTTTAACCTTCTTAATTTTCAACGATACATCTCTAGGTCTGATCCCGAAGGAACGTAACGCAGAGTCACCTCAGTTTTTTTGTGCTATTATTGAATTTTCTCTTTTATGAACTAAACTTGTTTTTCTTACCCAGAGAACATATAAGTGTATTAATACAACTTTTAATCAAAAACAAAAATTCTCTTGTCCTGGTCTGAGGTTCAGAGTTCTTTTAAATATCAAGTCAAATTGTATATTACATTTTTACAAGTAAATATTTTGCATTATTTTCGCTATCTCTGGGCACAGTGTTTCTCTTTAAATAATTATAAATATCTCATTAATAAATTAGTCATACATTGTTATAATTAAGATAGTTTTACTAACTATACAAGTTTTAAATTATAAGTAAATAGAAACAATATCGCCTATAGTTCTCTAAATATTTTCTCGACTTAAGAGATTGGGTACTGCTTGGTTTTCGACTTCACAGATACCTCGAAGCTGTTACACCACACCTCCTCCAACATCACAAGTTCTGGTTTGGTCACGTGCAGCTAAGCGACAGATCCACCAGCCACAACAAACACCCACGTCCCAGCTAGTCGGCACTGCAGCGTTGCAGCTATAAGTGGTCTGGTTTGGTTCTCGCATATTTGGCACGGACTTACATGAATGTGGAGTTGAGGTATTGTGTCGAACTCTATTAATTTTACCCAAGTCGAAAGGACAGAAATGAGCCGCAGTTAAAATCTCAGTCGGTGTGTAAACTAAGGCGATAGCTTAACCTCAATTTTAAAATTTACCTACTTCTGTTTAAATTTCATTTACTTCTGTTTAACTTATGTAACTGTGAGTAGTATAACTTCCTTTTGTAAGTCAATTTAATGCAAACGATTTTCAAATTGTAACTTATTTCTTTTGTAAGGCAAATTAATGCAAACGATTCTCAAGGTGTAATAAAACTTGTTTTCAGAATATTGTGTTTTATTTGATCGCCTCATAACTAGTTCCAAGAGAAAAACTTGCTCTCCGCATCTCGCTCTCTATATATTTTTTATTACTTTCTTTGAGTAACACCTAGTTGTTACAAAAGGTGCAAAATAGGGTGGTGATCAGTTTGAGCTAAATTCATCTCGATTATAGAGGTCAGATCATAATTACCATATGTTCTTCAGATAAGTAATTAACTAAGTCATTATTATGCTGGAAGGAACTATTGCAGTGTGATTCTAAACAACCTCACAAGCGTACAATGTTCAAATTCATGTAACCTTGAGTCGACCAATGAAAACGTGGAATGCACAGTGGGTTTTAGCCTCTCGTCAGATTTACATCCAAGGTTTATCCAATCCGATAAGGTGGCGCTGAACGTTCTGTCTTCTTATAATATGTCTTTATACTCGAATAAGTCACTTTAATATGTCTCCTATTTTGCCAGACGAAAGTCTTAGCGCCGCATTTCTCGAACCTATAACCTATATATTTTGTGCTACACACAAAACACAAATATTGTCGGATGGTCGGATCTCGGATGCAGCACTGTTCAAGCGGCACCGTCGTTCAAGTGCTCGGTCCTGCTGTTCTGCTTAGTGCTTGGCCTTGGCAGTTTAGTTTATTTAGTATCGCCGTGGGCCGTGGCCTCGCTCGGTAGAATGTCTAACTTTAAATGAAACCTGGCCCTTACCTTGATGTTGGTGTTCTGCTTCTGTGTGAGTGTGTCTCATGTCTCAGTGTCTCGCATTTCCCATTGGCCGTCAGCGTCGGAACATCCTATGTTTTCAGATTTAGATTTTAGCAACATTCCGCTGGTAAAGAAATAAATCAGCTTTCAGGACAGGAAATTAACTTCAGAAGTGAGTTGTACCTATCTACTCTGTTATTGTTTTATACACGACCCGGGCCTCGGTGTTGTCATTTTGTTTCGGGAGATACAGATATACCTACCTAACCTACCTACTAGGACCTAGGTACCTTCTTATCGGAAATGTTCTACTTTTATTATTAATCAATAATTGGATTAATGATTAATTAATATATGGGATGGTAATTATTGAATATAGTGTATGCACCGCCCGATTTTCTTGAAATTTTGGCTACCCCCCTATTTTCGAGGTCCCTGAACACGAATCTGGCCTCAGCTTCTTGAGGCCGGACGTAGTTTCCGAGAAAATGAATTTTCAAATTTCCTTTTGACACCCCACTTTTCGCGGCGCTATTTGTGGCTCTTATCGGGATGAATTTTTACTGTGCGCAGCTCAAACTAATCACCACACTATTTTGCACCTTCTGCAACATCGAAACTTCGCGAAAACCCGCGGGAAAACAGAAATTTTCCAAGATTTATACAAGATTTATACGAGAGACGGAGAGCGACAGCTGGCGCTGCTATACGGAGCCAACGATGTTGCGAGGTTAGAACTAGAGAAGTTATGAAAAAGTAAAAAAATTAAATTATGGAATATAGTGTATGCACCGCCCGATTTTCTTGAAATTTCGGCTACCCCCCTATTTTCGAAGTCCCTGAACACGAATATGACCTTAGTTTTTGATGCTCGGGCGTAGTTACGAGAAAATGAATTTTCAAATTTTCTTTGACACCTCACTTTTCAAGGCGATATTTGGTTATAATCGAGATGAATTTAGCTCAAACTGATCACCACCCTACTTTGC
Organism: Pseudeuparius sepicola; assembly: GCA_963920635.1. NCBI lineage: Eukaryota > Metazoa > Arthropoda > Insecta > Coleoptera > Anthribidae > Pseudeuparius > Pseudeuparius sepicola. Next base: position 25,450,878 of record OY987302.1, on the reverse strand, counting down.
ACCTTCTGCAGCATCGAAAGTTCGCGCAAAGCCGCGGAAAAACCGAAATTTTGAAAGATTTATGCCGTGTTTACGCCCGGCCCGGCCGCTGTTTTCGCCCGACGATCGGCGCGCGCCGATCGTCGATGCTGCAGAAGGTGCAAAGTAGGGTGGTGATCAGTTTGAGCTGCGTACACTAAAAATTTATCCGGATTATAACCACAAATATCGCCGTGAAAAGTGGGGTGTCAAAAGGAAATTTGAAAATGTATTTTCTCGGAAACTATGTCCGACCTCAAAACACTGAGGTCAGATTCGTGTTCAGGGACCTCGAAAATAGGGGGGTAGCCAAAAGGTTGGGCCCACACCTTCTCGTGGTCTTTGCCGAACAATAACATTTTCTCTTTGGAAGTGGATAGAGATTCGCAAACAGATTTAAGAGCATTTACCCATATTATGCTAGATTGGGGACTTCTATCAACACCAATTTAAATAATGTTATTGACAAAGCTGGGCCCTAATAAATTTAATGTTTAATTTTTAACATTTTTATTCACTCCTGTGGATTATGAGAGCAAGCGCTCGTTTTCTGCTCTTAATATCGATGGCACTTTAAGTCAACGCCCCTCCCACTAGTCCCACTCAAACGTCAAGCGTCAAGCAAAATACCGGACAGAGCAACCGCGTGAAAAACATTGTATAAATCTTGGAAAATTTCTGTTTTCCCGCGGGTTTTCGCGAAGTTTCGATGTTGCAGAAGGTGCAAAATAGTGTGGTGATTAGTTTGAGCTGCGCACAGTAAAAATTCATCCCGATAAGAGCCACAAATAGCGCCGCGAAAAGTGGGGTGTCAAAAGGAAATTTGAAAATTCATTTTCTCGGAAACTACGTCCTGCCTCAAGAAGCTGAGGTCAGATTCGTGTTCAGGGACCTCGAAAATAGGGGGGTAGCCAAAATTTCAAGAAAATCGGGCGGTGCATACACTATATTCAATAATTACCTATGGGATATACTAATTATTACAATAATATTGTTAATTAAGCATCTCGGTATTTATTAAAAATAAAAATTTTAATTTGATGATTTAAAATTATACCTACTACATAAGTACAATAAGTGTTTCGTAATAACATAATAATAAGGGGGTTATTCTTGGGTCCATTTTGAGAAAAAACTTCATATGAACATATGTACTTATGTCCTAAAAGTCTATCAACTTTTGAACTACAAGGGGCTAAAATTTTAAGAAAAAAATCTTTTTTTATTATAACTTTGGTACCTATTACCCTAGATATTTTTGTAAAATTTGGTACACGCCTTCTATTCATCAAGATGCACTTTCTAATGTACAAACAATTTTATTACTTTTACCAGTAACGTCTCTACGGGTTTTGAATTGAATATTTTTAAAGAAAAATATCTTAGGCCACTGCTTTTTCTTAAAGTAAAAATTATTTTTGAAATCCCCATTCCTTTCTGAGCAAATGAGGTCTGTTGATCTTTTTTGTTTGACGTACGGTTTTCGCATAAAAAATAAAACTCATTCATTTGTTTACATGAACTTGAATATTTTATGGGAGATTTTAATTTTATAATAAGTAGGTAGGTATCTACTGAAGTATTCCTATTTACGAAGAGAGGCGAATTTAATTTGTTTACCTATACTTACTTTAAAATTGCATGCATACCTACCTACATAGTTATCTAGGGAGGTATAAATAGTTTAGATTTTCATAAATAGAGGGTGATTCAGTTATATTGTGGGACACTTCAACAGGTGATAGAACCAAGTAAACTTGTGGTCCATCCAAGCGGAAAAAGTGTGCTACGTGGAGACAGGTTAATATAAAATCGTCATTCAAAAAATGAGATTGTAGTAAAAATTAAGGGGAATTCGAGGGTGTACCCTAATTTTGTATACGGGGGTCGGTAAAAAAGTTATCGCAAAAAAACTTTTTTTGCAAAATAAAAAAAATATTTTTTTACCTACACGTCCATTAGAGAACCTTTAAATAGTATTCCCGAATATACAGTTTTTTTATAAAACTTCCGGTTATAGCGGAAATGAAACTGGTTTTCTCTATTTTACAACTTACACATTTCTCTTAACCATCACAGGATTCCTTTTTTAATTCTGAATCCAACGATATATAATTTGACCTATTTATCTCCAACCGTTTCCGAGATATTTATCAGAGAAGCTCCATCAAACTAGATACATGGTCTCATGGTCGGTGTCTGATGTTCGATCTGAGTAGGCCAAACAATAAAACCAAATTTATGACAAATCAAGTCAGCCATGATAATAAAACTGACAATCGAGTAGGCTGTCAATTCAATATTTCTATTTACGTGTCAGATTAGTCTAAAATTTTGTTGCTGAAGCTGTTAGTAGTTGCAGTTTAAAAAATGTTTTTGAAAGAAGAATGCTGTGATATTTTAGAGATCTTCATCAAAAATGATAAAAGATACGTAGAAACTTTGAGGGAGTATTCTCGTAAATATCCAAATAGAAATGTTCAGAGTGCTTATTCCGAGGCTTATTCATTTATATGTAAGCTGTATCGAAGATTCAGATCAGGAAGTGTGATTAGCAAGAGAAAAAAAGGGTTTAGAATTAGTGAGGACGAGAGAGAACGAATTTTAAATTATTTCAGAAGAAATAACGAAAAATCTCAGAGAGATGCAGCGAGAGACTTACAAATTCCCCGGTCTACAATACAAAGGGTAATGAAATTAAGCAAATTTAAAGCCTTCAAAATATTACCTGTTCAAAGGCTATTCCCTGGAGATGCTGCAAGAAGACTGGAATATTGTCAAACAATGTTATACTTTTATTTTGCAACGGCGGGAATATACAACCGGAAAAATAGTATATTTTGGTCTGTTGACAATCCACGGGCATTTCGTGAAATTGTGAAATCCGGCAGAAATTCCGCGGGTGTTTGGTGCGGAATTGTGGGAAATTTGATAATGGGCCCTCTATTTTATTCAGGAAGTATGACAGGTAGGAAATACCTACATTTAATCCAGAACGAATTGGAACAATACTTTGACGAGTTGCCATTAATTTTTCTTAACCAACTCCAAGAAAGACAATTAATATGGCAGCAAGATGGCGCTTCCTTCCATAACTGTGGGTCCATGATACAACAACTCTTTTGTTGTATCATGACTGTGGGCCCATAACGGAATTTTTGAACAATTCGTTTGAAAATTGGATTGGTAAACATGGAACAATAAGTTGGCCGCCACGTAGTCCAGATTTAACCCCCTTGATTTTTTCTTGTGGGGGCATTTAAAAAATATAGTTTATAAGAACCGCCCCGAAAATGTTGAGGAGATTAAAAGACGAGTAAAATTAAAAATTGATAGTTTAAACAATCGTCCCTTAATCTTTGAAAATGTCCGAAAAAATTTCTTAAAAAGACTTAGGTTATGTGTAAAATAATAATGGAAACCATTTTGAACATTTAATGTAAATGAACTTCTAACTAATTTTTAATAACTAATCATGTTGTTGTTATAATAAATATGATAGTAGTAAAGATAATAAATGTTTCATAATTTCCACGAGATTTTTAATTAAGTTGAATGCAGTTGAATGGCTATAGCCACTTTAACATTCAGCCTACTCGCTTGTCAGTTTTATTTTCACGGCATTCACGGCTGACTTGATTTGTCATAAATTTGGTTTTATTGTTTGGCCTACTCAAATCGAACATCAGACACCGACCATGAGACCATGTATCTAGTTTGATGGAGCTTCTCTGATAAATATCTCGGAAACGGTTGGAGATAAATAGGTCAAATTATATATCGTTGGATTCAGAATTAAAAAAGGAATCCTGTGATGGTTAAGAGAAATGTGTAAGTTGTAAAATAGAGAAAACCACTTTCATTTCCGCTTTAACCGGAAGTTATATTAAAAAACTGAATATTCTGGAATACTACTTAAAGGTTCTCTAATGGATGTGTAGGTAAAAAAATATATTTTTTTATTGCGCAAAAAATGTTTTTTCGCGATAACTTTTTTACCGACCCCCGTATTCAAAATTAGGGTACACCCTCAAATTCCCCTGAATTTTTACTACAACCTAATTTTTTGAATGACGATTTTATGTTAACCTGTCTCCACGTAGCATACTTTTTCCGCTTGGATGGGCCACCCTGTACCTACCTAATTAGACTATTTTGTATTTTGTGGTGGGTTCAACTTTTTTCTATAACCGTCAGCAAAATTGGACATTATTATTTTGTTTTCAATGCACAAAGCTCGGCACAAACTATGCGATTTTTTCATTGTTTGAAAACGGTGCGCAAAATAGGTAGGCTCTTACTTTGCGCAGTATGATTTTTGCGCTTGATGCGCGATCATCAAGTAAAAAAAAAGTGTCAGCCAGCCCCGAGTAAATTAATTACGAGTCGGTCAGTTTAGAACGATTTCAGCTTGCGTTTTTATACAGGGTGATTCAGTTTTAGTCTAGGTCACTTCAACAGGCGATAGAAAACCATAAAATATGACTATTTTGTGGTAGGTGGGTATAACTTTTTATCCACAGCCGCCTTATTTTTGAGATACAGGCTGCCGTGTACCAAATTTCGTTTGAATATCTTTAACGGTTGGAAATATATAAGAAAATAAAGGATAGAATTTTTGGGAATTTAAACACCCTGTGTCTCCAAAAAAGTGTGACGGTTGAGAAAATCCTCAAGAAAATCAAAACTTGCCTGTCAAAAACCATTTTTGTGCGAGATTAAAAGTATGTAGGTATTTTTATGGGCGATTTGACTTTCGATTTTAAAAGAAGAAACATATGAAATAGCAGGTAGCAATTAAAGTTAGTTATTAGCACATTTTATGACCCTTGATCAATACATGTTGTGTACCAAATTTCGTTTGAATATCTTTAACGGCTGGAAAATAAAAAAATAATCCTTAAAATTGTTGGGAATTTAAACACCCTGTATCTCGAAAACTATAGGCGGTTATGAATAAAAAATTATACCACAAAATAGTCATATTTTATGGTTTTTTGTCACCTGAATCATCCTGTGGACTTAAGACAGTCGTAGAAAAAATATTGTATGCAACTCGTGTGCAAATAAGCGCCTTTAGAGCAGCCGAATGATATTTTAACTCCGGCGATTCGACCTTCCCGTTGCCTAGTGAGGTGAGCCAATAGTGAGTTCTTTTTTAGCTCGCTGACATTTATACAGTGACTCGGCAGAATGTACAGGGTGTCCCAGTTAACTTGCTAAACCCGATTTTCTCGGTAAATTTAAAGATAAATTAATGATTCAAAAACTAAACTTGTGTAAAATTTTCCAAGGAATTCGAATATGTCTCTCACTTAATATACAGAGCGTTCTCAAAAATACCTACCCTTTTCCAAAAAATTGTGAAGTTGAATTTTAACTCGGAATATTAGTAATGACTATAGTGGAGTCAAAAAATTGTCGTTTCTCATTTCTAATTTATAAATTCGGGCTTGACCGGAAGCTCGACCGGAAGTGAGCATCCCTTGGTCAGACTTTTTAAACGCCCCGTATATTTTGGGGTTTTAGGCTCCTTTTGATCTTATAATTCCAACCGTACCTACATAGTTTTATATAGTTATCCCTAACAATATTTTATACTTTCAAAACAAAAGGAACCTAAAAAAATATATAAAAGTGTCTTAATAACCTGATCAAGTAATATCACTTCGGGTCAAACCGGAAGTAAGAAATGAGAACTACTCCCCGTATACTCATTACTAATATTCCGTGTTAAAATTCAACTACGCAATTTTTTAGAAAAGGTATTTGAAAAAATAACTTTTCTACACGTTTAGTTTTTAATAAATAAAAAAAGTATAGGTACATAAATAAAAAATCATGACCTATTAAAATTGTTATATTTAATGAACTGGTTGAAGTTTTCTCATTTGAAATTTTACCCCACCATATTCTAACAATTATTCAATTCTTTCATGCTAAATAAGGAGGTACTGGCGTTTATACTGACCGTGGCTATTTAATTCGGAATATAAAAAAACCCATATGTTGAACAAGCAATTTTTTTGTTGCTCTACGCAAATAACAGTCTCCAAGTTTCACAACAGACTTTGTGTTCAAGCCTATTAGTTTAGTTGATTACCAGGTATATACTTAATAGAAAAACTTGTCAGAGTGTCAATGCCAATCAAAAATAATAAGACATTTATTATTGTGCCACGAACCCGAGCACGAACCTGTTGATCTACAGTCCACAAAATTTGTAATTAATTTTTGTTTGTAAATACGCGAATCGTGTGTAAACTCGTGTGTAAATATATGCATTAAAAAAATCGTTTTAATTACACTAGAGTCGAGTGCGTGAACATAATATTGGTCCTTAGAGTGCGGATTTGGGACTGGGGACCTGTGTATTTGGCATATTTGGACGTTTGAACTTAATCCACTTATTGGATTGTTTATGTTCTTCGCGATCGAGCCAAGACTATTTGGATTTGGTGGATATTTCGAGTTTTCGTATTGCTCTTCGCTCGACGTCTTTGAAGAGTTTGATATTAAGTTAAGCAAGACAGAATCTTTGTCATATCTACTATCTACTTAAGGCTGGTTTAGATTGCTGGTAACATTACAATTTAGTATAGTCGATATTGAAAATTTGGGTTGGTTCGTTTGTTGATTCTTGCTTATGTTTTGATTGGGCGAAATCTTTAAATAAGGAATATCAGAAAGGAGACAAAACTCTATATTTATTATAAAATACGTGAGACGGAAATCGCTCTGAGTAGTAACCAAGTCTTGGTACAATATTTTGATATCTGACACGGAAGGTGTCAGTATGTGGTATTTAGGTACCTACTTTCTTGAGTTATTATGCTTAGCTGTGCGACTTGTGGCACTTTCCTGACCCCCAAAACTAAAATGTTTGAGGATAGTGATCCATCGGTAAGTAATTTTGTAATTTAAATGAACTTTTGAGGCCATGCACCAAGTGGCATAGGCTTCTTCATAATTGGAAATTGGAAATTTGAAATTAGAATTGTTGTACTTATTATCAAGGATTCCTAAACTTTAAAGACATAAAGGTGCCTTATAATGTTTTGTCTGTATTGTAGGTACTGATTTCACGAAATATGAGGATTTCTGCCTCGATTATTATACATAGTTTGTCGAAACAACTGAAAGGTGCGCGCCACTGTAAAAACGGAAACTGACATATGCAGAGACTATCCCGGTCGAGTGTTAAGTCCAAATTTCCTCCTTCTTGGGGTTCTTTCTTCAAAGTAGAGTTCAATAAGTTGGTTAAAAATGTGGAATTCAGGTAAATTGACATTATTTAGCAACTTTCTTAACAAAAATAAAGATAATTTGGGAAAAGAAGATGTTCATTGTGGTATTTTGTTGGCACTACAAGCTCGGTTTGAAAAAACAGAACTGATGTTTTCAGAATTTTTGATGAAATCCAACAAAACCTTGAATCGTCAGATCCAAATAACCAATTTCTTGAGAGTGAAGATTTTAGGAATTCTTTTCACAGGCTTATAGCAACTTACAAGCAGATACTTGGATGGCTTAATCGAGGATTTAATGAAGAAAATGATACCGTAAAATGGGCTAGAAGTTCTGCTAAATCTAGTGGAAGTTCTAGTTTGGGTTTGGAATCCCACTCTTTATGTGCCAAAAACATTTTCTCAACGGTACGGGCGCGGCCCTTGAAATCATTCCATTACGTGCGGTCGCAAAGGAGTTCAACTGACAATTTTGCAATTACCCCTGCCCTCTCTCGCGGTTTGAAAGCCAGCCATAACCTCAAAGGCGTAAGTGACGGAAAATCTAACATCTTATTACGCGACATTACCTTATGCGACATTGCCGGTTACAGGTTGGCCTTAGATTGCCTGAATAGTGGAAAACGCCGCCCATGGACACGAATAGAGCCGTTTGAAAAATCGAAGGAGGACAGGTGGTAAATCTCTTAATTGGGTGTCGTACTTTCCTCCGGTACCAAAAAGAACCTCGAACATCTAAGAAAATTTCCCGATTCACGATTAACCACTTTTGAGAAACGGGACGGCTGTAGAATAAACGAAACGGACGGAAAATCTTCTGGAACCACTCTTGGAAATTGCGTGTTTTGTCTTATTTCTCGATTTTTCGGGGGCCCGAAAGGTATCAAAACCTCACCCGAAGGCATCAGAGAAGCTTTAAAAATTCAATTAACTCAAAGTTTTGGTTCGAGGTTGATATAAAAAACCGATGTAAAAAACCACTACAAGATTCGTGTATAATAACACAATAATCATACTTATACCATATTATTTAGCTAATACCACTTTGACAATCAAAGAAAGCCACGTAATTTCACGTTACGTGAATCTCAAAACACCAAGGAACAGTGTAAAACTTTAAATCCACGTATAAAATTATTGTATAATAATCCAGCGATTTAACCTATTTTCGTTGTCTGGCGTATTAATACCTACGTCAGTCAACGATTTATTTTCTACGGAGAGGAGCGGGGTGGTACGAGGGAATGTAAATGTAGGGGAAGTTTTTGATTTGAGAAGCCGTAGAATTGGCGCAACGTTGCCGCACTTACCCGAAATTCTTGATTTCTTGCTCATTTCTCATGCCTAGTGGAAACATTTATGAGGCCGCGCCTGTACATTCAAAATTATGAAAAAATGAGAAATGGACATTGGTCAAAACACCTTTGATTTTATTGAAAGTGTCAACATTTGTCAAATTAAATTAAATTAAAAATTTAACTAAATTCTTTTCATTTTGAAAAATTGAAAAATAAGTTTTGGTATATCGTTCATATGGATTTTTTTAAATTTAAATATTACAGTTGATATGTAACAATAATTAAAAGCGATAGGTGAAAATTTTTTTTTCAACGCAAACGGTTGATTTTATCGTTATGAAACAGGAGTACACTTTTGTTGTGAAATGAAAAGGTGTACTAAAATTATGGACCTGCAAGATAAAAAAGATAACCTCAAAAAAGTTAGAGTAAAAACCCGATCCAAATATAACGCAAGTGCCGCCTTCTGTAAGATATGTAGAAATTGACATTTCAGATTATTTTCCATCCCCAAAACACACAGCAGTGTGTAAATAATGTGCCTGGTATAAAGTAGAAGATACGGTCAACATTCACTTTTAAAAAGTAAACTTGGACCCCTGTATCTAAGAAACTAAAGACGACAGACACATGCTCAATAACAATTTTATTTATATTTTTTGAAGTTCTGTATGCTCCAGAAGTTATGCCAGGTCTTTCTGAAACACCTTGTGTTTTCGGGTAAATTATAAAGGGTGATTCAGTCATGATGTAAAAAAAATTAACCGCACAATAGGGAACGCCTACTAAAAAGGAAAATGCGAAATTTTTTTGAAAAAGTCTAAAACTTGGGGCTAATCAACCCTAGTCCCCAGTAACTCGGCGCTCCGTAGACTGCGACGCGCTGCGTTTCCACTTATTCGCGCCGCCCGTTCCACAGCCCACTAGCTGCGTAGACAGCTGATCCTGATCGGGTGAACGTCCCCTCCGCGACAGGCGGGGCCGCCACCGCCTGGGTCAGTACCCAGTACCTACCGCTACCTGTCCACCCGCCACGGGCGCACATCCGCCAGTGTCGAGTGGAAGTGCACGTTGCACGTGCCTCTGTATACTCTTCTCGTAGATCGACGCGTGAACCGTTGCTACCGCCAGATTCTTGGATACCATCCTCACCATGCTTGTGCTCCCACATTCTGTGTACGGCAGACGACAGGGCAGGTAGAACCCGCCTGCTGCACGAGAAAATTGCTACAATCTTATGGAAGTAGGTACCCCATCATAAATTGGCAGTTTTATTATGCGCTAGTGGGCTTATTACTGTATCATAACAGATTTATTATACCTACGGGCTAGGAGATGCTAAGATCTGACGCTCACGAACAGAATAGACTTGTGCCTTTAATCTGTGTGGTCAAGTTACTGGTGGCATTTTGTGCACTGTGTTATTCTCAATACATTTTTGGACATTATAATCCATGAATAAAGAACCCCAGGAAGGAGCAAATGTGGACTTTATGCTGGACCGGTCTAGTGTCTGCATATGGCGGCATGTCGTTTCCGGTTTTACAGTGGCGTACTACTTTAAAATGGTATAAATGAAACATTCAAATTTTAAAATAGATTTTAATCTTCTTAATACGTATTTTTATAAATTCGGTCATTTGGTATTTTAATAAGCATATTATTTGACTCTCACGAATTTATTTATCTTTGCCAAAACTCAAAAATGAGATAGATATGGACATTTAAGTTATAAACAGTTACAATAATTTTAAATTTGATCCTGTATGTTAAATCGAAAACCTTATAAAAACTAATGGAGGAAAATCCAAATGACACGAGAGAGAATTTAAATAACACCTTGAATAATCATTATGGAACTAAATAAATAACGCCACTTGCAAATACTATAAAAATTTTTATTGGCCCTTAAATAAAATATATATAATTGAAATAACCTATTGGTATTTTCCAAGCTCCATTTAAGCAAACTACCATGAATACCATAACTACCATATTTAGTAGGTATATTCTAAAGGCTATCTAATAGCAATTTCGTGAAAAACGTGGGAACATAACAGAGCTTTTTTATCAGAATGTTCACACTTCTGTAGTGAAACCCATGCTGAGAATTAACAAAGGAATACCACTTTGCTAACGTTTTTGGGTGAGGAAAACTATTATAAATTCTTTGCCTTACATAGTCATCAGCTCTAGGAGAAAAGAAATGTAGAGCTACAGCAAAAGATCTTACAGAATGCTCAAATGTTTTCCTTATTTTTTTTTAAACAGTCTCTGAATTATGTCTATTTGTTTTAAAGTTTTCTAATAAAATAGTTTCTTGCTTGTCTTGCTCTTCTAATAATAACTTCTGTTTCTTTAAATCGACCATAATGGACTTCAACGATGATATTTGTTTCTTCTGCCGCCATCTGTTCTTCTGCAAGCCACAGATTTTCCTCTTTAATTCCCTTTTTTGAGGACTGTCCGGGTCTGGTAGTGATGCACATGTAGGCATCGAAGGCCCAGGTACAGCTTCGATAGGTATGTCATCATTCTCTTCAGACACAGTTTCTTTTATTGGTCTTGTATAAACTGGATTAAACGTCCTGACCTAAAATAAAGTACAGCAGTTATGACATGTAGGGAGTGATTCACTTAAAATATCTGGAAGTAAATGCATTATTTATAGTGGTAGGAGAAAAGAAGTAGGTACCTATATATAGTATGATGCAGACTTAATTTTTTAATTGAAACACCCCATACATATAATAATATCTATCATTTTTAGTTTAGGATATATAAAAAAATCTAATTCTTTTATTTATTTAACTAACAAGATGGAAATAACACTAAGAGCATTGCAACATGAATCTTGATAATAACAAAGACAGATTTTTAATACATTCCATAATCAATTCATATCATTTACCTGATATGCCACTAAAACATCCTTTATTATTTATAATTACAGGTACTAAAAATCTTTCTTTGTTAATATTCTTGGCTTGACATTGTAGGTTAGAGTGTCCACGTTCGATACTTCCATTAATAATTAAAAATAAAGTTTTCTTAGTCAATGATTTTTGTATATTTCGAACTCAATAAAAGCTGAATTATGGACATGTTCCTAAAACTATAGCGACTTACATATTTTAATCGAGGCACTTCGATAGTACAGGCAAGGAAGTTCGCGATAGTCCTACTTTTATCCAAGATGTTCGATCGAAACATTCTTCAGCAAAGTGACGTGAACATAGGAAACTATATTCTTTTGGTGTCCACCCTGGTCCATCAGTTTCTTCGTTGTGCATCTTGAGTAAATCTAAAAAAATGCGAATGAACTCAGTACTTTATAAAAACAGTTTTTATAACGTTTTCCCACTCAAGAGTATATTAAATATATACTCTAGAGATTATTATATAATATGTACAGTAGGTATATTAGTAGGTACGTTAGTTTATTAGTAGGTAAATTTCAAAGTCTTATGAACATGTTATGAAAAGTCTTATGAACAACAACTAGTTATTTTATTATTTTTCCACATGACAATAGTTAAGAAAACTAGGTCTATTTAGATATACCTATATGTATATATAAATCCAAATCCAGTCGTCCAAATGCACCCTTTCCACACCTATTTAGTTTTAAATCTCTAAATCATATCCTAGCATTCTTAAATAATATGTCCGTTGTGTGTAGTTATTTTATTTAACTGAACTGGTGGGTCTGATAAGGTATCAAGGTATGGCGTATTTTTAATGAAAAGAGGCGCGGCAAGGTTCGTAAGTATAATGGCCTATTTAATGAAAATAGGCGCGGCAAGCTTCGTCCCCAGCCGTAAGCCAGTCCTTCCCTGATTTCGTAGTCGGCGGATGAAAGCCAGCCCCTCACCGCCCTCCAGATCCAGGCCGAAATGTCAAAGGTGAACGCGTCTGTCGGGTGCGCTTCCTGAATTTGTCGATTGTCGAATTTGCGTCGAGCAGGATAGAAATTTAATTATCCTTTGTAGATTCTAGCCTAGGGATCTCTGTTCGTTTGTAGTTGATAGCATGACACCCTAATTATAAATGCAAGAACCTGTTACAGTGCGCCAAAAATAGAAGATCTCCCTCCTCTCAATGGATTTGCCCAGTGTTTTGCTGTTATTTTTTGGCTCACCGCAGTATAGGTAGAAAATCTGCCCAACAAAATAGGGTAATAAAATGGAAATGAGACAATCCGGGCGTCATATATACAGGGTGACCGTATTTCGAGTCTGTGCATGGGGATCTTGGTGAACTGAAAAATGTCGTTTTCGTTTTAATTTTTTCAAACGGAAACGAAGTGGACATTTCTAAGTTAAACATTACTAAGGCACCTTTTTACAAGAAACCTAAGAATGACAGGTCTAGGTGCTGTGCGTGCGGGAAAGCGCCCATCCCGCACTCTGAAATTTTACAGTGTGGTAGACTTGTTAAAATGAATCCTCTATACCATTTTTACGACTTTTGTAATTATGATGAGAAAAGGACGCTGTACTGGGGACTATTTGTTTAAGAGATAAGGTAAGTGTAGGTACCAAAACCTGACACTTTAAGAATATTGGAGGCAATTGTAAGTATTTCACACGAATATTTAACTTGCCATTGTTGTCATAAAACCATTTTAGGTAGAAAACAACTTCAACGTGCTGAAAAAATGCCAAACATTTAATAAAATGTTATATTTAAGTGTAAAATATTAACTTTTATTTAAAACCTACGCCTGCACCAAAAGCTGACAGTGTTTATCAACGGTGTTCCTAAAGCTGAATATGTTTGTTCTTAAACCTGATATAGGTTATTATATGTTGTTATCTATTAATTAATTATTGTTTTAATTGTTGTTTTTGCTTTAAATGAATAGATAATGTTTTTGCTTATTATTTAGATGCTTACAAATTATTTTGGAACTTTTCCCACAAAGTTTTTTGATTTTTAGAGGGCAAGCATCATAACCATACCACGACGGTTCATGACAAATTTAGTAATAGGTAAGTAAGTAAAGGTAAGTAGTAGGTTAAGCAACTTAATAAATAAATTTAATTATTATTTCAGACACCTAATGTTTTTTTCAGGACTGTACGAGTAATAATACACTACACACACAAATATTATTAAAACCTGTATTGTTATTTTTAAGAAACATTCTGTTACATTCGTTAATAAGTATTTCAAGAATATTTTATTAGACAAATATAAATTTAAAAACTTTCTTTGTATTTTTTCATTTCTTTAATTTTGAAACACCCCCTTTGAACAGGTACTGGCTCTGAAATCAACTCAACAATATCACCTGGGGCATAAAGGATTTCGTCTTTACATTTGGGCCATTTATATAAAAATGGACCACTAGCTTCATAAGCACTAACCATGTAACCTTCATTAGAACTCTTTGTAACTTTGCCTGGATAATAGTTTGAATCATATTTAACAATAACATAACTATTTTCAACAATATCATTGAATACTTTTTTGCATCCTACGTCACTGTTAGTTATTTTTTGCTCTTCTGAAACTGACGAGGCAAATTTAGCTCCAGGATTTTCTTTGCTGGCATTTTTATTCTGTGATTTATCTTTCCTTTTCATTTTATTTTCTTCTCTTTTCTTTTTGCGTTCTTGTTTCTCAACTTCTTTTTGCTTCTTTTCAGATTCCTTTTTCTTAAAATATGTTTGCCATTGCTCTGAAGTTGCAACTGTGGGAATTTTATCTTTTAAAACTCTCTTTGCATCTGCTGTCTTAGGGGTATCAGGCCAAAATAAACATTTTTTGAATGGAGTTGGCACATTTAAATGATTTATTGGTGTTGTGGGTTCTTCTGGAGTTTTTTCCATAACTTGTATAACTTCTGTTTTTTTAGCAAGATTGATTTCATTTCTATTTTCTTTGTTCTCCCTTAAGACATTACATTCTTCTGGAATTTTTTCTATAACTTCTGCTTCTTTATCAAAATTGATTTTATTTCTATTTTTTTTGTTTTCGCTTGTGATATTACAGTCTTCTGGAGTTTTTTCAACATTTCTTATAATCTCTGCTTCATTATAAACATTTATTTTTGTATTTCCTTTGTTCTCGCTTATGACATTTTCTATCCCAGGTAATTCATATTCGTCTAGCTCCATGTCTATGTATTTTCTATTAATCTCAGTAAAAGTTTCGTCTTTTACCTGATGGGCTTGAGCTTCATCATTTAAAACATAGTCTTTCCCAGTAATATTTTTTTCTGACAAGGAGTGTGTAATATCTATTAAATAATTCTCCATATTTTCGGCGGCATTAATCAATTCTTCGTCATTTAAGAAAGGAATACTTTCATCATTATCAGTGAGGTTCCATATCGGTTCATATTCACTACTTGATGCTGTTTCACCTTTATCTTCAGAACATGCTAATCTTTGTTCTTTCTCTAATTTAACTTTGTACCAAAAGTTAAAGAGAGACGTGTCTTCAACATTTCCTTGCCAAGATGGACCGGAATTTTTAAATAGTTTTAATTTATCTGGCTCAATTGAAGAGTCCATATAATTCAAAATTGTATAAATTTCTTGAACAGAAAATACTGGAACTGTGTTCTGACTGGCAACATCTTTACTTTGGGAAGAAAACTGTTTAATTTTAGAATAATCTACTGCATCGGCATTAAGAGGGCACAAACCACACACCCTAAAACCATTTTTCAAAGTTTCGCTTTGAATGTTTGATCTTAGAACGGAATTGAAGAGAGGGGCGAAATTCTCTCTTTTCAACTTAGCACCCCCATTTTCAATTCGCCATTTGTGTATTGCTTTCCGCCACGCTGTCTTAAGTGGATGAAATATAGCAACATCCATTGGCTGCAGTATGTGTGTGGAATTTGGGTATAAAGCGATAAGCTCAATTTTATTTTTGGTACAAAATTCACTTAATGGCAGAGTGAGGTGAGATGCGTGTCCATCAACAAATAATAAGATTGGAAAAGTATACTCATTTTCAACTAGCCATGGGTAAAATGAGTTTGTGATGTACTCAAAAAATGTCTGAGAAGTCATCCAACCTGACTCTGATTTACCGAGGCAATATCCTTTAGGCAACATATGAACAACTGCCATTGGAATTCTTTCGTAAGGATAAATGGTCATGGGTGGAGCTATAGCACCAGCTGCATTTCCTAAAATAAAGTTAGGACAGAATTATTAGAAGGCAACCTATTAGGAATAGAACTTTTTACCGCATACAAGAGTTGTTAAGCATTCTTTTTCATCGTTAGCTATAAAGCTGTATACGGACTTTTGTCCTTTTCTAGCTAGTACTGTTGATCCCTTAGGACTTAAAAAAAAAGCGGCTTCATCCGCATTGAACACTCGCGTAGGATCATTCGCAATTTTGAGCAAATCTTTGCTTTTGAAATAGTCGGTTACTTCTTTAAACCAGCTTCTGATATTTTGTTCAGAAACCTTCGCCCTTCCACTTGTTAAATTTTGGGTTATTCTCTCTGCAATCTCCGGGTGTCTTTTTAAAAAAAGCTCATACCAATGACGGCCAGGACGATTATTACTGAATTTAGAATCTCTCTTCAATTTCTTTAAAATCATTTCAATGCTATCAAGGAGTTGGGTTTTTGTGGCTGGAAAACCTGTATCTGATAGGTGCAGCATCCAACTGACCAAGGCAGTTTCTTCATTGGAAGACAAAACTGTAGGGGAACCTATTTTTCCTAGCTCTGGATATTTCCCAGTTTTTTTATAGTAAAGGGTAGTACGAGGAATGTTATATGTTTTTGATACCGTGGCTAATGGTATTCCATCTTTAATATCCCTCATTGCATTTTTTAATGCTTCTTCAGAATAATTTTGAATTTTCTTGGGAGGCATCTTTGGCTAAAAAGGTAGGTACATACAATATCAGGATTAGGAACAAGAATTATAATGTAACATTCTTAATGCTGACATTACTGTCAGGTTTAAGAAAAACGCAGATTTTTGAACCTAAACCTGACATGAGTTGTATTTTTTACAATTTTGAGGTTATAAAATTATTCTTACAAAATTTTAGTTATTTTAAACCTCCCTAATGATTGTACACATGCCACTTCAACAAAACTTTCAAAATATTTAAAGAAATGTACTTACCAGGGACTCTAAGCCTTAAGAAATTGTTAACGAAAAATGACTTTCTTAAAGAAACAGAACACCTTGAATTTTAGGTTACACTGAATTAAAATGTTTTAGCTTGAATGATTGGTTGCCTATGTCAGTGTCGACTAGAATATTGAAATAATAATTGCAGATGGTGGGTATAGACCCATCTATATGAATAAGCTTGTTTTTGTTAAAAAAAAGAAACGTGTCAGCTTTTAGGACTATGTCAGGTTTTGGTGCACCTACCTTACAGGGAGTTCATTTTTTGAAACTGAATTATTATTACATAATCTCCAAAAATAATCAAGCTGCTGAACTGATATTTGACACTGCTGTGTTTTTGGGGATGGAGAATAAGCTGAAGATTTCAGTTTCGACGTATCTCGCTCTGTTTTTGGATCGACCTTTTACTTGTAACTTTTTTGAGGTTATTTTTTTGATGTTGCAGGTCCATCAAATTAGTGCATCCTTTCATTCTGCAACAAAAGTGTACTCTTGTTTCATAACGATAAAATCAGCTGTTTGCGTTGAAATTGGCAAAATGTGCCCCAAAACCCCTGTTATTAACGTTAACTCCAACAAGTGTTACAGATCAACTGTACATTCCGAGTTCAAAATGAAGAATAAATGCCAAATGGGCATTGGCCAAAGCACCATTCGTTTTCTTGAAATATAGAGTGTCCAAACCATTCCATTTTGAAAACGAAACATTTGTAATTTGTAGCATACAGTGTGTCCCAATTTGATATTGGACACCTCAGAACTATATGAAGGACAAGGAAAACAACTGATCTCTATTTTTTTATTGGTAGTCCCAAGGAAGAGTATTAGAGTATCTCATAGGCGGTGGTATTTGGATGGGGTAATTATTTCATAGCCTGCTATGATTTTTTAAAATAGCTAATTTTCAAGAAACCCTATTAGGGATTTTTTTACGACAGAAAACTTGTTCAGAATGAAAAACTGAGTAGAATTGCAAAATTTCAAAAGTATAGGCCTACTTTGTTTTTTAGCTTTTTCGCCTTTTTCTCACACTTTTTTCTTAGAAATGTGTCCTTTCTGGAGCTTTCACGTCAAAATATTATTAAAGAAACTTGATCATCGTGAAAAAATAAAATTTTGACGTGAAAGCTCCAGAAAGGACACTTAAGAAAAAGTGGGAGATAAATCTAAAAATCAAAGTAGGTCTAGCCTTTTGAAATTTTGCGAATCTACTCAATTTTTCATTCTGAACAAGTTTTCTTAATAACATTTTGTCGTAAAAAAATCCCTAATGGGGTTTCTTGAAAATTTGCTATTTTAAAAAATCATAGCAGGCCATGAAATAATTACCTCATCCAAATACCACCGCCTATGAGATACTCTCCCTTGGTACTACCGATAAAAAATAGAGACCATTTGTTTTCCTTGCCCTTCATATATTTCTGAGGTGTCCAGTATCAAATTGGGACACACTGTATACACCGAGAAAAAAGTTTAATAATCACAATTAAAATTTTAATGGTTGCAATTAAATAGTATACATAAATAGGGGACAGATGAACTGTGTACCTGCCGCATGTAAATACAGTTACTTGATACAGTTTAATTGTGGTAAATATCTGAATTTAAACTTTAACATAGTACTTGGTACTAATAGTATTTAGATTTGTGGTAACTACCACATGTGCTTACAGTAATTACGTGAATTATTTATCTGTAGTGCTTAATTTGATTACAGTAATTGAACAGTATACTTGTCTCCAGTAAAAAAAGCTTATAACCATTAATATATAGTTTAACAGTAGTAATAACAATGTGCACTTACTGTAATTACTTGAATCACCTATCTTTGGTTTATTTACAGTAAGTGTACATAATATTAACTGCAGGTTAACTGTTTACTTGTGCCTATTAATTGGTAGTAATAAAAAAATTTTTGTGGAAGTACACAAAAATGTTCCATTACGAAAATACGGGACGTTACAGTTTTAGGGAAAAAGGAAATTAATTAATATTTCCGAAACCCCTTAATCAGTAATATTTAGTATGTACTTACATTTAATAAAGGCGCATGTTTTTCAAAGCATAATTTTCAGCTTCAACACTGGCGACCGTACGAGCACTGACTTTGATATTCCTAAAGATAAGAATGGTACGTCAATGTTTTTTTTTCATAAATAAAAATTATTTTTGAATTTTCGGTTCAATTAGAAAGATAAAAGCCCTCTTGAGTTTTTTCCGACGATGCGCCGTTTTTGTATTTACCAAAAAAATGTACATAATTATTATTGAAAATGAAAATTGTTTGTATCTATTGAAAAACACGCGTCTCTATTAAAACTCACTACGTACTAAATATCTCAAGCAGTTTCGGAAATATTAAATTCGTTTTTTTCCCTAAAACTTTAACACCCTGTATTTTCGTACTTAACATTTTTAGACCATAGTTTTTAAAGTAAACCATTATTAATTTTCCATGAAGAATCAATAATCAATCAATCAATTCGCATATCATTATGGGACACCCTGCACATAAGTGAAAAAACAGAAGGTCCTGCGTGCAATCATATACAGAGTGGTCACTTTTTCGATGCTCACCATTGGGATCTCTAAAAATCTAGCAGCCCTAGAAAATTTTTGAGTCAACTAGTGAAAAGAGCGTGTCTGAAAACTTTAGAATACAAAATTTCGTAAAGTTGGGTGTTCTTCTAAAAAAAGATATGACCTATTTCGGAATCGGCGGTTTTCAGTTTTATTTTTCAGAATATTTCAGAAATGGACTGAGCTATTTTCGATTTCTTTTCAGATAATGAATGAGGACTAAAATGCGCAACTTTTCTATAAATCAACTACCCCTCTATCTTTTACCATAATACCAATGGTGAGCATTGATATATGATAATAAAAACAAACACAGGCCTAAAAGAAGTTCGATCAATAAGACATGCAGGATGTACAGGGAAGAACACAAGAAGCACAGTTTTTTTCCTAATATGTATACCTAAGTGTTATTATTATTACATTGCCTTTTTTATTTTTGAGTGACATCATGCACACATGGACAAAATTTTGGAAGAAGTTCAATCGATGCAACATTTTTTCGATCCAAAGTTATTATTATCATTGTGTTTTGTTTTGCGTCTGCAAAAGCTGTTGTGGCATTTGTATAGGTATTATTGTTATTATTTTTAATCAACAAATAAAACTATAAATTGTAGAAAATAGTTTATTTACAGAAACTTTAAATTATGACGTTTGTTTTAAATAAAACAAATTTTAAAATACTATATAAATAAAAAATACAATCCTTGCACACTATGACCCGGTGCCTTATGTTTTAAAGCATTGAGTAAATGATTATTCCTTTACTCAATGATCAGGTATACCTTTCTTCAGTCGCCGTCGGAAGCACAAATTCGCGGGCTGTATACTTAGGTGTATGTTAGTATATAACCTACTCGCACGGATATTAAATATACGTTAGAATTTGATATTATTAGCCGTAAGTACTTGAACAGTAACAATTAGGGTTTTGTTTATTTGAAGCCGATGGGTTTTGAATAATTTATTTGTGGTTAATAACCTTTGCACTTGCCCCAAGAATTGTCTCTTAAGTAGATGGATTCATTAGAGGCAAGTGGAGTTGTTTGTTAGTTGCAAGTAACAATTCAATTATGTCTATTAAAATAGTGTCAAGTGCACTGTGCTCTTGGACCTCTTTTTTCAGTGTAGGGACATAGTTTTTCTCACTTTAAATGGTACAGTTCATCTGTAATATTTGAAAGTGGTAGGTAAAAATTTTATTTTTCCAATGTTGGAGTCAACGTAAACACACAGGAAATATTCACTGCACAAAGTACAGCCAGAAAACGTTCAGTTTATTTCATCTATGGACCTATGGTTCACTGTCACTTTGACACACCAAATAGAAATTTTTCTGAGACCACCAAAGACGATACCGCGAGTAGCTTATAGCAAAATACCAAAATGAAAAATGTTCAGATGTTCATAGTTATTTTTATTTGTAATGGCATAAATGTAGTGATCATGGTATAGGGTTTTTATTTTATTATGCTCTTTTTTGTAACACTTGCCGTTATAAATCAATAATAGTTACGTCATTAACTGGTTGAAACGCATAATTGTTATACCGATAATTACAGAAAATTGTTAGGGATTTTCGTGGCGACTTTCATCTGGCAAAATCCGGATTCTTTTTACAGTAATCGGGGGTATTAAAGACATTTCAACATTCTAATGTTTTTGAGTTACAAGTTCATCATAATTATTTGGTGACAGTCAAGGCAAGGAATTTAAATCTATTTAGATATGAATACATACAGTGAAACCTCTCCTTGCGGACACCTCTATTAAGCGGACACCTCCTTCAAACGGACATGTTTTTTTGTATTTCACTTCATTTTGTTGTTTTTCTATGCACTCTATTAGGCGAACATCTCTAATAAGCGGACAAATCCAACGGAACCGTGAGTGTCCGGTTATGAGAGATTTCCTACATAAATCATAACTTACTGTCACCGACTCCAAAGATAACTCAATTTAGAAAGAGAACAATATTTCTAAAATTTTAGTTGAAATGTGCATACGGGGAAATTTGTGAAGTCTGTGTTATTTTTGTTAATATTTTTTTAATTTTTAGTGGAGTGTGCAATGCATACGGGCAAATTTTTGAAGTCGGTTTTAATTTTTTTGTTAAAATTTTTTATTTCTTTTTTTTTAGTGAATTATTAAGAATCATCGAAGTCGGTCCAATATTAAATTCCATGCTTTATTTGTCAACCCGTAGGATATTTAAATGTGACCATCAGTAAGGTAACCGCCCCTTTCTAATAAAATAAGAATCATCAAAATCGGTCTAATATGGACTTTCATCCCCTATTTATCTACCCTTAGGGGTGGAATTCTTTCTTTAAATTTAAATGAGACGACACCTAAGGTACCCCCTTTCCAATAAAGAAAAAATCATCTAAATCGGTCCAATATGAAATTTCATCCCCTATTTTCCTTACGGGTGGAATTTTTTCTTAAAATTTAAATGGGGCCACTCCTAAAGTAATCCATTTCTAATAAAAAGAGAATCATCGAAATCGATCCAATATAACATTTCATCCCCTATTTTTTTCACCCTTAGGGGTGGATTTTTTTTTATTTAAATGGGGCCACCTCTAAGGAAGTACCTTTCGAATAAAAAAAGAATCGAAATTGGTTCAATATGAAATTTCATCCCTTATTTGTCCTCTTTTAGGGGTGGAGTTTTTTCTTCAAATTTAAATGGGACCATTCTGTAGGTATACCCTTTCAAATAAAAAAAGAATTGTCCAAATCGGTTTATAAATGACGAGTTCGGAGGTAACAAACAAAAAAATAAAAAAAATACAACCGAATTGATAACCTCCTCCTTTTTTGAAGTCGGTTAATAAAATGACTGAAATTGTTAGCCTAATTGTGACAGCTATAGGTATTTTTTCAAATCGTTTTACAATAATAGGCCAAGTCATTCAAGAAATATAAATCATTTTGTAAAACGAATGCTTTTACTATACTACAATTGCGACATTTTACTGCAATTCCTACATTTTTATACAATCATCTATCGTGTCGCTTATACGAGTGTTTGGTTAATATTACCTTTATACTTTTTTTTACAAATAATACGAATGTAAATAAATGACGAATGAATCTCCTACGTCTATTGATCGCGAGCTACGGTATGGCTCAAATTCAGAGGCATCCCGTTCGGAGAATACATTACGCTGGAACCATATATCCGCGGTGGCGTCGCTCGTACCGGCGCTGACTTTTTAGACTGCATGTTTTTCTGCCTTCGATCGACCTTGGTTCGAGGCAGGTGCATGCACATTGTCTTTAAAGAAAAACACCGCTATGGCCAAGAGCGCTGGACAAATGTGGGTTCACGGTATTGCTCCTAAATAGCTTTATCCGTGTGATTTACTATAATTGTCCTACACTCACTGGGATTACTACGGTTTTCTAGGGTTTTCCGTAGTACTTGAGCGAATGCTATCCTAGCTCTATCGGAAAAAAGTCGGCCCTAGCCGCAAATGGCAACGAAGACAGAATAATAGTAATTGCCCCCTCCCCCGCACAAGCATGTGGTTGCTTCTGGGGTACTCCTAGTTTGGAGTATTGTGAGGGTGAGAATTATTATTATTATTATTTAATACTGATTTAAGAAAAAAAAGTAGATGTCCAGCCCCACACAGTTTTCTAAAGGTCTCCTATAAAAATAACTCTGATCATGAAGGGACTTTTATCTAAATAAGGAAAATTTTAGTTGATGCAGAGTGGAGATCTTATAGCGCTAAGGCTCTAATTTGAAGAAGCACTTTTTAAATTAAGAGAGTGTGGCCTATGCCGTATAGATACGTCAAATTCGTATATAACCCCGTTTTCTACTTGACCATTGAATAAGGAATTCGTAAAGAAATATGAGTAAATAGCCGTTATGCGTAGCTTACAAATTACGCGTAAGTGCTAGGTGGCGAACAGGTAGGCCCTCTGTTACTGTATCTTGGAATTAGTCGACTCGTTTGAAATTGTGGCGACCGGAGCGTCATCTACTAGTCGTAAGAAAAACTATTAGTACGGGCCACCGCATTTAGCTAAAACGGGGACCAACTGGAAAAAGCCACCGAGTCTACGTTTCGCTAACAGATCGACAGATGGCCGCTCTGTCGCATCCCCTTCAACGCGAGGAAGGGATAAATGATAGTTCCAACCAAACTCGTTGCTATAGCCTGGCGTGTGGCATATTATTGTTCTGGCAATGTTTACAGAATTAAAATAGTTCTGTAAACTTTGGTTCTGGTTACTTCAGCTGATTTTACTGTTGTTATCGTTTTGGTGGCTATTGTTTTCTTGTTGTGTTTTGTGTCTGATTAAGGTTTTGATTACAAAAAATATGGTTTTTATTATCCATAGTAGCCTATCGCCGCTGTTGTTATATAAATTGCGACAAGTTATCTAGGCAGAAATTCATGCATCATCAAGAAAACTGTAGAAGCTCCAGAACCGTCTCGTCTCCTGCAAACTGAGCAATCCGAAATCTTATATATTTATTGTATCACAAAGCGCGTTCAGATTAAGACCGATCTTTGTCAAAAGCTTTTCGAATAAAGTTTTTTAAAAGCCTACTGCTGTGGCCAATCATTTAATTGGCGCAGTCGGTAGGACGTATCGCGGAAAATCGCAGAAGTTTGCGATTCGGGCAAGCCTTGCAGTCGCCGAAACTCGCGTTTTTCCTTCGGGTTCCGATTAAGCGGTTCGTCCTGCAACATCGTCTCCACCGTTAGACGACTCGGGCCAAGCAGCAACTGGGCTTCAACCAGGAGGGCAAGGACCGAGGTTCCGAAGAAGAAAAGGGCTAGCTACCAACGGTAAGAGCCATTTCCCTTCGTCGAACTATCCTATACTCTCTGCTGGGGCAAAGACTTAATCTCACTAGGTTAAGAATTCAAATTCGAAAAACGATTTTTCACATTTTCAAATTTTGATTTTCTTTTAGGAAAACTTAATTTTAAGTAATTTTAGTAGCAAAAATTTAATTTTTTATGAGTAATTCAGAAAGTGAAGAGGAGAACGAAAACGTAGGAAGGTTAGGTATCGATCACGATACAGATCTAGCAATTTTAGTTGATTTGTTTGGGCAAGTAAATCTTTCTACAATGAACAACCAGCAACAAAACCAAAATCAAAATGTTAATTATCAATTACTACGCATGTATATTGAAAATATACCTCAATTTTCTGGTGATGTACATACTCTCGAAATTTTTATTGACAGTTGTAATTATCTTGTACAAACTTATACAAACCGAGCGATTCCTAACGATCCAATAAACAAATTTTTAATTCGTGCAATAATCGGAAAACTCGCTGGTAGAGCACTAACATTAATAGGGACAAGAACAGAACTTCAGACATGGGATGAGATTCGCAATGCTTTACGCTTAACTTTTGGAGATAATAGAAACATCGACTGTCTTGTTCAAGATTTGATAGTTTTACGACCGTTAAAAAATGAATCCCCTGTAAATTTCGGATCTAGGATCCAAGATGCACATAGCTTAATTATTTCCAAATTAAATTCTAGCGACTTAGCACCAAATATGAAACAGTTACAATTGAATAATTATAAACAACTAGCTTTAAAGACGTTTATAAGAGGTCTCACCGGCAGACTACAAGACATTGTGCGTATTAAAGACCCTGATAGTCTCGAAAATGCTATCGCGTTAGTAATTGAAGAACAAAATTTTCTCTATGCTCAAAATCGCCTTTTCTCCTCAATTCAACCTCAAAATAATATCCAAAAAATTCAAAGACCAATTCAGACGCAAAACTATCCCCAAAATATCCCAAAACCTAATTTTTTCAATCCTCAGATGCAATTCCCAAATACCCCAAGGACAAACTTTTTCCAAAACCAACAAATGACAAAAATATTACCACAACATGTCCAACCCCAAAGATTTCCACAAAATAACCAATTTCCCAGAGGTCCTATAAACATGCCCCAACCAAGACAACTACAACAAAAGTATTTTACAAACCAACAAGTTTTCGGGTCAAAACAACCCCAAACCAACGTATTTAAATCAACCGGACGAACAACTAATGACAAACCAACCCCTATGTCAGTAAACGCGACAATACCAAGTTTACGCCAACAAGTACCGCAACGTGTACCGAACTATACTTCCAAAGTTCAGGTCCCAGAAACTTTATATCGGAAGAACTATATAATATAGAAGACGACAACCCAATTTACGACCCCCAAAATTTATTTGTCGACGAAGAGAATTCATATTATTATATCCCTGAAGAATATAACCAAAATTCAAATCAAAATCTTTTTGAACATGACTATTCAAACCTCTATAATACGGAATATGAAAGTTATACTAGTTTACCAGAAAATTCAGAACATCTAGAGGAAATAAAAAATGAAAATTCAAATGAAAATTTTCAGGAAACCAATATCGTAGACAAAAGAAAATGACAATAATTGATCTTAATAACATTCATACTAATATCTTACCCTATATTGAGACTTATAACCCGAAATTTAAATTCTTAATTGATACGGGAGCTTCAAAATCAATAATAAATCCTTGTTTTGCAGAAAAATATTTCCCTAATACAATCTATCATGAAGACTTTCAAATAAAAACGTGTAACGGTACAAATAAATGTAGATTCAAAGCTGACATACCAATAAATGAACTTTTAGGTTTAAACGATCAGATTACTTTCCACTTGTTTTAATTTCATGATTTTTTTGATGGATTACTAGGCTTCGAAGATATAAAAAGACTAAAGTTAATACCCGATTTTGACAAAAATATTCTCTATAACGAAAATATCTGTATTAATATTTTTTATAGACACAATCAACAATCTAACTTATTTTCTATACAAGTCAACCCTCACGAAACATGTAAAGCGAAAATACTTGTTTCTGTAAATTCCGGAGATATCTATTTTCCAAGAAAAGACATTTCAAGAAATTGTTTTATTCCGGAAATTCTAACCACTGCTAAGAATGGTTATGCTATTGTCGAAATTCAAAATCATTCAGACGAAACAAAAGTCTTATCTCTAAATAAACCATTCACTACAGCTAGTTTTCAAGAAATCAATAATGATTACTCTCTTTTTAATATCGAACAAATTTTTAATAACAAAAAAAGCAAATCTAAACAAAAATATGATGTGAAAAATATAATACGATCCGATCATCTTAATTCTGAAGAGAAAGAAAATATTTTTAAAATCTGTCAAGAATTTTCAGATTTATTTTATAATACAGGAGAAAAACTTTCATTTACGAACAGAGTAAAACACGAAATAAAAACCACCGACGAGGTCCCTGTTCACACAAAGTCTTATAGGTATCCTTATGCCTTAAAAAATGAAGTTCAAAGACAAATAAGAAAAATGTTAGATGACGAAATCATTAGACCTTCTTCAAGTCCATGGTCTTCACCAATCTGGATTGTCCCCAAGAAATCGGATGCCTCCGGAAAAAAAAAGTGGCGTATAGTAGTCGATTACAGGAAAATCAATGAAAAAACTATTGATGACCGATATCCAATTCCCAACATTAATGAAATTTTAGACAAGTTAGGCCGATGTACTTATTTTACTACCCTTGATCTAGCTTCCGGCTTTCACCAAATAGAGATGCACCCCCAAAGTATAGAAAAAACAGCTTTTAGTGTAGACAACGGTCATTACGAATATAATAGAATGCCATTTGGCCTAAAAAATGCGCCAGCCACATTTCAGCGTGTTATGGACGACATTCTAAGAGAACTCCAAGGAAAAGTTTGTTTAGTTTACATTGATGGCATCATAATATTTTCATCATCATTAGAAGAACATATTTCCAATCTCAAACTAGTTTTCAAAAAATTACGTGAATACAATCTTAAGATACAATTAGATAAGTGTGAATTCCTCCGCAAGGAAGTAGAATTCTTAGGACATATAATAACACCAGGCGGAATCAAACCAAACATAAAAAAAATTCAGGCTATTCAAAAGTTTCCAATTCCTAAAACGGCAAAAGAAATAAAATCATTCCTAGGCTTAGTAGGTTATTATCGAAAATTTATAAAAGACTTTGCAAAAATCACAAAACCTTTCACCAAATGTTTAAAAAAGGGAGAAAAGGTCATTCACAATGAATCTTTTATTAATGCTTTCGAGTTGTGCAAAAATATACTCACGAATGACCCAATTTTACAATATCCAGATTTTTCTAAGCCATTTAACTTGACGACAGACGCCTCAAACTACGCTATAGGTGCAGTATTATCGCAAGGTACTGTAGGCCAAGATCTTCCAGTGGCATATGCTTCTCGTACACTTAATCCCGCAGAATGCAACTATTCAACTATCGAAAAGGAATTGTTAGCAATTGTCTGGGCCACGAATTACTTTAGACCTTATCTGTTTGGACACAAATTTAAAATCATCACTGACCACAAACCCCTTCAATGGCTATTTTCCCTTAAAGATCCCAGTTCACGTCTCGTTCGTTGGAGACTCAAACTTGAGGAATATCAATACGAAATAGTATATAAAAAAGGAAAATCAAATACCAACGCGGATGCACTCTCTCGAGTAGAAATAAATGCACTAGAAAATTCTTTAGAAAACGAATCAATAATAGCCAATTTAGGTGATTCAGAAGACGAAATTATTACCTTTTTAGAAAATTTAGATGAAGGAAACCTTCCGGAAATCTCAAGCGAAGATGTAAATGAAATTTTAGGAATTACCCCTAACGAAAAACCTGTTGAAAAACCAAAAATTAATATTATTTCCGATATACTTATTAGACCGGCATTCAATGTCCAAGAAAACGCTCCGAGAAATAATATAAACGAAACTGTCCATACAGCAGTCGAAGATCCTGTTTTACTAATGCCAATAACAGAAAAATCGGTAAACTCATACAAAAATCAAATAATTGTTTCTTCTAACAACAAGACACAACATAAATATGTAATTCGAAACAAACCATTTAACGAAAATAAACGATTAACGGTATCTTTACCTCTCCAAAATTTCGAAAGTGAAACAATAACTTTTATAAAAGAATACGTAGAAGATAAAAAAGTTTACTGTGTATATTTTAAAACTCCTAATATAATCCCAGAATTTTGCAACATTATCCAAAAGACATTCCAAAATTCTTCTTTTAAACTAATACAAAGTTCAACCTATTTAGAAGATATTTATACTTTTGACGAACAACAAGAAAAACTAAAATATTATCATGAAGGTAAAGTTTGCCACAGAGGTATCAATGAAATGGAAAATTCCCTAAAACGAAGATATTACTGGCCAAAACAAAAAACTGATATAGAAAAATACGTAAATAATTGTGAAATTTGTCAGTTAGCTAAATACGACAGAAAACCCGCAGAAATAAAATTTAATTTGACGCCCACTAGTACCAAACCTTTTTTGAAGTCATACATGTTGACACTTTCCAAATAGAAAACAATAAATTTTTAACAATAATAGATTCATTCTCTCGTTATGCACAAGCATACAAAATAAGTGGAGCTTCAGCTATAAACACCATTGATTGTTTCTTACAATTCGCAACACATCATGGTCTACCAAGAACCATTGTATCTGACAACGGATCAGAATTTAATAATACAACCGTAAAAGATTTTGTAAAACTTCACAAAATTAATATTCATTTTATTACTCCTAATAATTCTAATAGCAACAGTTTAGTTGAACGTTTACACTCTACATTCATTGAACACATAAGATGTTTAAGATTAACTGACAAAGAGAGTCGAATCGACAAACTCATGCTCTACGCAATTTTGGCATATAATAATACAGTTCATTCAGTAACAAAACAAACTCCATATAACATTGTTAGTGGACATACCGATAGTTTTGACGCTTTCGATACTACTTCTGAAATAATTATAAATGAATATGTTAACGAACATAAAAATAGAACACGTCTACTTTATGACAAAATTCATGAAATCAATCAATCTACAAAGGAAAAAATCATTCAAAAAAGAAACCAAAATCGCGAAGATCCTATAGAATATAATGAAAATGAATACGCTTACGAAAGAGTTCAAAACCGTTCAAAAATAAAACCCCGTTTTAAAAAAGTAATCGTTCAGAAAAACTTAGGTATAAAAGCGAAGTTACCATGCAAAATAATTCACAAAAAGAATTTAAAAAGACCAAGAAAACTGACAGAAAAATCTTTATTACAGGACAGACATTCAGACAGACATGAGAAACCACCTGATGATCCTGATATCCCTGATCCTGATATCCCAGGTCCAAGTACAGGAAATTAAAATAACGGATTTGAAAGATTCACCTGGAGTCTTACCTTTTAGATTAGGAAATGCAAAGATCATAACTAGAAAACACACTTTTCTACATTATGTTCAAATTAAAGCCTTAAGTAACGAAATAAAAAATCTTAGATCGGTTCATAATGATTTAAACATTTCTATTTTTAAAGAAACACAATTTGTATTTTCTTCTAGCTTACGAAATAACTATGATAGTCTTAAACCTTTAATCTTAGAAATAGAACGTAAATTTAATAACATAATATTTAAGAAAAATATAAATAAACGCAGTAAACGCGGACTTTTTAATGCTATAGGAACGGTAAATAAATGGTTTACTGGATCGCTTGATGCAAATGACGGTATTAGATACGACAACGCTATAAGAATACTTGAGAAAAATCAACAGAAAATTGTATCAGAAGTAAACACACAAATTTCCTTATTCAAAAAATTAATTGATCACTACGGAACCTCAATTGAAACCATAATTGATAATCAACGAAAAATTTCTGAATATTTAGAACGTTACCATGAATTAATAAAAAGAGAAACTGATATATTCTATAAATATACTGTATATTTAAGTATACTTAATCAAATTTTTATCAATGCTAATGTAATAATTACTTTCCTAGACAACTTGGAAAATGCTATAACCTTTTCACGTTTACATACTATTCACCCTGATATATTGAATATCGACGACTTACAAGAGATATTAACGGACTTAAAAACACATTATTCAGAAAACGAAATTATTAATATTAATTTTTATGATTGGTACTCTGTAATTAAAACAAGTAGTTATATTTCAAAAAATCAAATTGTTTTTGCCCTAGATGTCCCTTTAGTTCATCCAGATAATTTTGATTATTATCATTTATATCCTTTACCTTCTTCCAAAAATACCATAATTATTCCTTCCGAACCCTACATGGCTCTTAGTACTACTAGCTACCAATATATGGAAAATTCCTGCGAAGAAATAAATGGAACTTATATTTGTCTACAAGAACGGTTAGAAGCAACTCCAAAAGAAGATTGCATAGCTGCACTAATTTCTGGCGAAGAACCAAGTTGTAACGTTATGGAAGTTCAAACTCACAATCAAATAATTGAAAGAGTCAACGACGAATTTATAATTGTTGTCCCGAAAGAAGAATCGAAAATTAAATTGTTATGCAAAAACATGGAATATGCCATAATAAAGACACCGCATTTAATTTGGTTACCTACCGGATGCAGCATGGAAATTAATGGAATTTCTTATGGAAATAATAAATCAAACAGTAAAACCCATTCATTGGTATTGCCGGCGATTAAAATTGGCGAAGTTCAAGAAAACATCAATACATTTGGCAAACTCCACATCAGGAACATATCACTGGACGATATCCATGCTCTTCGAAAACATATTAACTCTATTAGTCCTGTGGTCGTCGAAGAAGTTGCAAATACGTACACAACAAATTGGATTTTCTGGATAACAATGAAAAGAAAAGGAAGAAAAAGCTACGGCTACTTCGATCCTCTACACTCCCGAAGAAGCCTCTTAAGGATGGAGGAGTTATCTAGGCAGAAATTCATGCATCATCAAGAAAACTGTAGAAGCTCCAGAACCGTCTCGTCTCCTGCAAACTCAGCAATCCGAAATCTTATATATTTATTGTATCACAAAGCGCGTTCAGATTAAGACCGATCTTTGTCAAAAGCTTTTCGAATAAAGTTTTTTAAAAGCCTACTGCAATCATTTAATTGGCGCAGTCGGTAGGACGTATCGCGGAAATCATTTAATTGACAGCAGCAAGCGTTCTAACACGTACATTTCCCGTGAAAGATGAAATTCGCTGTACCTACTTAGGCAGTGGATAATAAAATAGCGGAAACATAGCACTGACAAATTTAGAAGACTGTCAGTTGAAACAAATGATGTGCGAAAAACATTTTCGAAATAATTTTGTCAAAACTGTAATGCCCAGACCAGCGCATAAGGCCAGAATATTTAAAACTATAATATTCCTACAGTATATCCTAGAGAGGCCCCAATATTCATATTCCTAAAACTTAAAACCATCCGTTCCTATGGAGATCTCCCGACCGCACGTGTCAAGGTTACACGCGGAACTCCAGAAGCAGATCACCTCACCCTGCGCTGCGCGCGCGTCGCGACAAAGGATATAAAAGAGCGCCCGACTGGACCTACGGACAGTGCTAATGCAGCCTCAACCAGATGCCAGGGGAACCCCTGCCCGACTGAAGAGGGCAGGTGGCCACCCCTGCAGCCAGCCAGTCACCCAGTTGAATTATTTTGGAAACTTTTAGAGAAAGTGAATTTATTGTGCATTTTTAATTAATTAAAAATAATTTAATAACTTTTGTGAACCATCTTAGGATTTTTGGGAATTTATTTTGAACCATATTATTTTACTGTAAATGTCAGAGTTTTTATTTTATTCAAGCAGAAATAATTTTTATAACTTTTATTGGGAAATTGAAATGGATTTGGGAAACTATTTAGAGTCATTTATTTTGGGGTTGAAATCAGAATCTTGTTTTTAATAGAACTATTTTATGTCAGAATTTTCGAGTAATTTGAATTACATTTTTATACGAACTTGTGTTGAAAATTAAGCAAAGCTATACAGGGTCAAGTAATTTTATTCTATTTAGGAAATCAAGTAATTTTATTCTAGTAGGTTTGTTCTTTTATGCCGTAGTTATGTATTTGTGCCATTTTGTCATATTGTTTTGTGTCTTATTTTAAATTCTATTGTTTATCAGTGTATCTTGCGAAACGTTTGGATTTTGTTACTTAGAAAGGGGTCACATTTCAGATATCTTGAGTGTAGCATTGTGCGAACTTATAGATTTTTAATTTTATTCAATAATAATTATTGCACATGTTTTAAACTTCCTATTGTACTGTATTTTGTTAACCCAATGTACGGTGTCGTATTTAATTTTAATATACATATCAAACTATCCCTGTGTTTCCGTCATACACCTTAGGCCCACACTAAAAAGAATATTGTGGCTCGCCCTATACAAATCCGCTCGCCAACTTTTACCACCAACAAAAAGGGCTGAGATCACCACAAAACCCTCCATTCTATTGGTCAAAAGGCAGCGTCCAGAGATTTTAAGTATGTCTGTGTAATTTGTTACTTGTTAAAGTACCTACTATTCCATTTTAATTATTTAATAATATTTTGTTACTTTTATACAGGGTGAGTTTTTTTTTGATGATCAGTATGGGGATCTCGGAAACTAGCGGAGAGAGAAGGAAGGTCAGATGGGAAAAGAATTGCTGTTTTGTGGGCCCAATCATTGAATAAGGAATTCGGCCCAATTTAACGCGCCTTATGGATTTTTAAAAAAAGGCATGGCTTACTAGATATTTTGAAAAAACTAAATTTGGGCGTTTTATTGTAATCTGTCTAGATTCGTTGTCTCTGAATTTAGATAAAAAGTGTAAATACCAAAGTTGGAGAGATTTGTGTCCCCATAATGCTGTTAACATGTCCTATACTTTCCGTGACAAGTGACAGCTGTCATTTTCGTGATATGACACAAACTTCTGTTTTTTAAAATGGGAACCATTAGTTGTCCGTGGCCTCAAAAAATCCGGCATATTTAGAGCTTTCCAACTCCAACGATATAATACTCGATATGATTATTCAGAAAAATAACGGAAATAAGTATAGTTTGCATTTAAAAACACAAGTTGTAGAAAATGGCTGCTGCCATGGAAATTATTACATGATATCCGCATTCGGGACACAATTCCCTTCAATTTTGGTATTTACACTTTTTATTTAAAATCAGAAACAACGAATCTAGATGGATTGGCATAAATCTCCAAAATTTCGTTTTCTTCTTCTAAATATCTAGTACGCAGAACAAATTATATTTCTAGATCTTAAAAATTTGACTATACTAAAATCGGGCAACTCTTACGCCTGGCGTAAACAAGAGCACGTTCGTTGAGGTATTCGCCAGGGCCGCACGGAGGCGCGACCTTTATTTAATTTTAGTTTTACAATTATTTACATAAAAATATTCCGGAAAAAAATTATTGGCTTAATTAAAATTGTTCAAAACATCGATAAAATTATTTCTGGCAGTGTCTAAATAGCTAAAAACAACAAGATAAAACCGCGTAACTACACTTTTGCGATCGAGTACGTCCCTGTTGCAGAGTCGGGTGAAATTTTATAGCCTACCGGCCAATCGCGGAACGCCATTGAACACGTGGTTTTATTTACGCCAGGCGTAAGGATTGGTCGATTTTAGTATAGGTTTAGGACTGTTCTATAATCTTTATAATCTTCTAATTTAAAGATTGTAACGGATTTTTCCATTTCAAAATCCGTTACTCGTTTTTTATATTTTGTTATTAACATAAAGTCATTATTTTCGAACATATCTCATAATATCTCATACTTAATAACTAATTTATTCTTCGTACAGTTTCAATTCATTTATAACATTGTATTCAATTTTATTACCACTTTTTCAAATTTTAAAATTTCAAATAATTCAAATTTTCGCGCGCTATATACGGAAATGGCCGTGTACTTTCGCCTAGCCTTGAACCCTGGCATATTCAAAATGAGAAAATTCAAGTGTGTGTTTACATTTCAGCAGGTATGTAGTTAAAGATCTGTATTATGAATTACTCGATTTTTCGGTTCTGTTGATGCATAATGTGAACATAAATACTGTTTAGTTGATTAAATGCGTGTCTTGCTAAAACCTGATTGGTCGGATGACGTAGGTCCTGCCAGCGATCGGCCGGTAGGGTCCGACCTGAGAAGAGTTTGCTCCCGTCTTCGTGTGTGTCGAGTCGCGCAGAGGCATCTGCCAATAAATTAGGAAATAGAGTTAAATTTTTAGTTAAAAATTTAAAGTTAAATTTTGATAAAAATTGGTTTAAGAACAAATAAAAAGATTAAATTAGCTTTACAATTAAACTGACTGTTCAGCTTCTATTATGATTCACTCTGAATCTTAAGTTTGAACTGCGTCTTCAGTCGCTTACGCTCAAACGAGGCTCGTAGAAGTGTGGGGCGTGGCTAGGGCTTCCTCCGGTCCTTGTCTGCTCAAATAGGCGTTGCAGATGTTGAGGCTAGCAGATACCTCAGGGCGTCGCCGAAGTAGAGCTGACCAGGAGTCAACACCTATGCCAACGCAACTCCACTCGATGCCTACGCAACTCTCGTCACGTTGTTCCGCCGTCAGAGGGCTGTGATCGTAGCGTCCTCAGAGATGGTGTGCAAGCATGAACAGATCAGAAAGAAAGTAGCATTAGACAAGGTCTAAGCCTTTTACAGAAATTTATAAACCAATAGGTTAGATTAATATTTAAAATTGAATTATGATACTAAAGTTATTAAATATTGACAAATGATGAAAATTAAACGATTAGAACTATACTAAATTAAGGGGAACTATGCATAGTTTTTTAAATTTTATAGATAATATTATTGAACTGACCGGAATAGCAAAGTGCTTAATATTTAATAAGAAGAAAAAAATTTTGAGAATGCTCCAGCCCGAATTATTGAAATTTAAGAAATTTTAATACTTATTTAACGCGGAAAGTTTATTTGAGACTTGAACGGTAAAATAGAGAAACTAAGAAAGCTGATAAACTAAAGGCAATACGAATTTATTAGGAAAGTGAAAATATCGGTATCAGATTTACTTGAGTGGCCCGGTACCACAGAATCGAGACCTAACTCGAAAAATAAGAAAGTAACGTGTGACCAATGTAACCGAAACTTGAAAATATTCAACAAGATAACAGCCGCAAGATGGTGGGTATTCAAAAAAAAGGACAATGCTATGTTTTTGAGTTAAAGATGGCCGGGGCCTTGGACGAAATGAGTCCTTCAAAAAAATAGCACGTCTAAAAAAAACGCCACAGGTGAGTAGTAAAGTTGCTAAACTAAGCAAAAATCAAAAGAAATTACTCACCTGTGGGGTTTTCCAGGAGAAACAGCCACCACCTGCTTGCTGTGTCCCGCGATTCCTCAGCTACGCAGCCAAAAAGGAAATGCCTCGGGCAAGCGTCGCTGCCTCACGACGCCGTGGACATAGAAAAGAGAAAAACGCAAAAATATTAGTCACACGAAGTCAATCTCCGATATTAAGATACAAAACCACTTAAATAAATCACCGATGGCAAAAATTCAACTAGATAAAAGCCGAAAATGCCGAAAATTTGGCGGGAAATGGGCAGATGCCTCTGCGCGACTCGACACACACGAAGACGGGAGCAAACTCTTCTCAGGTCGGACCCTACCGGCCGATCGCTGGCAGGACCTACGTCATCCGACCAATCAGGTTTTAGCAAGACACGCATTTAATCAACTAAACAGTATTTATGTTCACATTATGCGTCAACAGAACCGAAAAATCGAGTAATTCATAATACAGATCTTTAACTACATACCTGCTGAAATGTAAACACACACTTGAATTTTCGCATTTTGAATATGTCAGGGTTCAAGGCTAGGCGAAAGTACACGGCCATTTCCGTATATAGCGCGCGAAAATTTGAATTATTTGAAATTTTAAAATTTGAAAAAGTGGTAATAAAATTGAATACAATGTTATAAATGAATTGAAACTGTACGAAGAATAAATTAGTTATTAAGTATGAGATATTATGAGATATGTTCGAAAATAATGACTTTATGTTAATAACAAAATATAAAAAACGAGTAACGGATTTTGAAATGGAAAAATCCGTTACAAGGTTTGGGGGGATACGAACTGATTTAATTTTTTAAGATTTAAAATAAAACGGTAACTACCATTTTACTTTTCTGCTAAGAAAAAAGACGAGAGAAACTGGCTTTTTGTGGGTTTACCTTTTGATAAGCTCCAATGTTAAGCAAATGATTTACCGCTAGGTCATAATGTAATAATTCCGGTTCATTTATGTATAAATGAGGTTCGAGAATCTTATATGGTATGTTCTGAAAAGGAATACTAATACCATTGATCCAACCCAAAACTTTTGGATTATGGGTAATGAGGTACC
The DNA here is from genome assembly GCA_963920635.1 of Pseudeuparius sepicola. Lineage (NCBI taxonomy): Eukaryota > Metazoa > Arthropoda > Insecta > Coleoptera > Anthribidae > Pseudeuparius > Pseudeuparius sepicola. The sequence continues at coordinate 25,414,260 of OY987302.1, read as the reverse complement.
ATTGGTATGAGCATTTTTTTCAAATGACCCGCATACATGCCGTTCTTTACCCTTGTTTCTATTTGCGGGTTGTTAAGTAACGCTTGTACTGTCGATTTTCCCTGTATTCCTCGAACTGCTGTGTCTTTTTCCTGCTGTTGTTCTGAGGGCGCCCGAAGTTTAAATAGGCATTGTTGGTTTTGGTTGATGCGCTTGCAGCTCGTGATAGACCTGAGGCTCCCGGTTGAGGTTCGTACGTACGAGTCGTTTTATTAGACTTAAACGTTTTTTCAACGTAAGATATATATAGTCGTCAATTACGATATCTATGTCTGGAAGAAAACAGTAAGACAATCGTCTATTACTGTTATAAGAAGTTTGCTTTTTTTCCCTAATTTGCGAGACAACCGTTAATCACATTATGGTGTTGTCTGGAACAAAACAGTAAGACAATCGTCTATTACTATTATAAGAAGTTTGCTTTTTTCCCCTAATTTGCGAGACAACCGTCAATCACATTATGGTGTTACCTATATCTTCGCTATAAGAATAAGAAAAATGACTTTTTCTACAAGTTGTTAAAATTTTTCAATAAAAACCCTGTATATACCTACGAGTATTTGGAATCTGCGGATCGAAAGAAGTCCAAATCAAGCAAAATATACGAACTGAGCACGTGATCCCAACTTCCGGGAGAATATCACAAAAATGTCAGTTGTCACTTCCGACTTCCGGTTTAATCGAAAAGTTAACATAATATAAAATAAATAAACATGAACGTGAATACAGTAGGTATTTCATTTTTTCGTAGGTTACTGTCAAGACTTCTAAATGTGTAATAGTATATTCCATTGCGAGAGTTGTAAACAGCTTATTACGTAGGTATGAGTGGAAAAGTTGTTCACGAGCCGCGCAGCGGCGAGTGCTGTAATTCCACGAGTATGTAATAAGCTTACAACTCGAGTTTTGTTCTATAATTTTTCTTCGACGAAAAAAAAACTATTATAGTAGATAAACAACTATACTTCTGATTATCTGACAGGCCACAATTAGTATGTTGGTTGGTTGCTATGGTGGCGTGGATGCCGCGCTAACGAGGTATCCGGTGATAATTGTGTTTTAATTAAGAACAGATATGTAATTTTTTTTATTACGTGTCAGTCATTACGTGTCAGTGTTCGTAACAATGTACTTACTTCTTATAACCTAAACCGTTACTTAATAGGTACGTTACTAGTATAGGAATAGAAAAAGGGTCTTACATACCCACCCTTCTGTAATGTTTACAATAAACGCTTTTAGCTCATGTGGGGCACCGCAAATAGCGAAGAAACGCCCTCAAATACGATTCCCAGCCCCGTTAAAATGCATCGATTAAAAATGATTTTTCCTTACTTAAAGCGAATGCGACCAAAAAAATTGGATGTCAGGTCAACTACTGAGAACCGATTTATTTTTAACGATACTGACAGCACTAAAAGACTTTCCAAACAGCTAAGATATAGATTTCTCAGCGAGCGGCCGAGCGCCCCGCCGTGCGCGCTCTTATCGATCTCCCCGACTAACCCTCATTCCGGCCCTGGCACACGATTCACCTCGTAACTCGTAGATTCGCTTCCCGCCACTCGCCAGCATCAACTCCGGGCGGGCGTCGGGCGTCGGGCTGTTCCTGCATCGAGGCGCTGGCTCCCCTCCCTCGAATCTTCAATCCTGGTCGATCCGCGCGTCGCCGTCGCGTGTGTGTGTGACGGGGTGTCGATGTAGGGTCGGCGGAAAGCGGCGTGAAAACCCGGGAGAAAACAAACTACCTAATCGTTGGTGAATGTTTCTATGTAGGATGGGTGAGCCGTAAAAACCACGATAAGTACATTGGTAGGTTTTCATCGACGGTTGCTATTTTTGTTGAAGTACCTACTTACGTCGTAAGTCTCGTACGTTGTAAGGGAAGACGTCGGATCACAGAACACAGTACCTACGCACTTAGTTCTCGTCGGATAGTAGGCAGGTATCGGCTGTCACTATTTTTCTTCTCAATAGGTAATGAATATATAAGGTGTCCCGGTTGTAAATGCCATAACTAAAAATTTCAATTTATATTAATTATTGATAAATGACGTCAAATGACGGAAAAATTACGTCAGTGTATGACATGATATACATGATATATTAACTGTCTCGATAATAAAAGGTCAGGAATACGTCATTGTATTACCTCTAGGTTACTTTTATGACCCCATGATAACGTCGAGAGGCTGATGAGTGTGAAAGCAGCAACGGGTTTTCTGGATACGACTTTGCCGCGGCGCTCTCCGTGGCGGCGGGGGACGGCTTGCACCAATATGTATTAGCATTGAATAAGGAATTCCTTAATCAATGGTATTAGCGTTGACTGAAGGTTTAAAAAGACCTCTCACGGATCCAGATAAAATGCCGAGCGCTTTTGGAGGCGAAGGACTATGGATATTCGATTGTATTTAAAACTTTTTCCAATGATCGTAGTCATTCGCCTCCGCGCACCTACTCCATCTACTGGTGTATAGCGGTATTATTATTTCTATTTAGCTCTCGTCCAGTACTACTGTTTAGCACCATCTATTTTCGATAATTACAATGACTCTAACAAAATCGATAATTAGTGGTAGATTTCGTACTCGACAATTTCGTATTCCAAAAGGCTCGTTTGTGTTCGGGGCGGGGCAAACAAGTCTAAAAATAGACACGGGGGGAGAAGGGAGAAGGGGCCAGTGAAATAATTCTACGATTTGGCTTTTATAAAATTAGGAATAGATTCAGGGTTGGGCGTATTTCAGTTTGATATTTGACGATTTTAACGGATTGGCAGATTTTTAAAATTCTCTTTTTTAGGATATAGTGATCTACATTATGTTGCTTCAATTTCTTACGTTGATTTGAAAAACAAAACCTATGTCCAAAATGAAAACTTTGAGAAAAGTGAAAAAACTGATTGCCTTCAATCTATTAGGGAGTATTTTTTAATGTACCTAGGCGTTTTTCTGGAAAAATGTTGAATACAGAAAGAGGTTGTTATTTATTTTTATTTTTTTAGCTTAAGTAACTAATAAAAATATATACTGTGTGTCCGGAGATTCAGTGCCCAAGGGGTGTAAACGATAAAAAAATTCTAATTGTAAGTTGACATTCTGTTTGGTGTTGCCCCAATAATTGGCCGAACCTATCAGCAAAGTCTAGAGAATACTAGACTTTGCTATCAGTACACAGTGTATACAGGGTGTATTTTTGTCGAAAAAAACAAGGCCGGAGTAAACTGTACCCTCAATTTTAAAAGCTAGCTAGCTAGGACAATGCCTGCCATTGTTAAAACGATATTATTGCTTATATCTGCCAAACTATGATACCACACCACTTAATCAGTGGCGGCTCGTAACTATTTAAACTTAAACAGGCGGGGCCAAATATCGGAAGACATTTAAAAATCAATGTGCCTAACTAAACCGGTGTAAAGTTAGTAGCCGATTTTCTGACAGCAAAAAATTTTCCTCGCCCTTATTTCCACAAATTTATTTTGATAAAAATAGAGTAGAAAGGGTAACTATTATTAAACCTTCTAAGCAGATTAAACCGGAGAATGAAGAAAAATATTCATCAAAAAATAAACGTTGAAATTTTTGGCTCCTAGAAAATTGGCTGCTAAGTGCTAAGTTCTTTGTTGAATTTACGTGATCGCGTTTTTTATGTTCTGCCGTTTGATTTTTCTCTATAGTTAAATCAAGGTAACGGCCTGCCCTCTATAACTGTTTAATTTGCAGTTTTTGCTCAAATTACATTGACGAAAATGAATTTCTTAATAAAAAAAACGAACACTGTTTTATGAAATGCTACTTTTATTAGTGATATAAACAAAAATAGTAAAAGTAGGTAAATAAGGATTTTTTAAACTGTTGACTATGTATGTACCTACATGTAGGAATTGAGATTTTTTAAGTAGGTATTGACTGAACACGCCAGAAAGTAATTACCCATTTTCATTCAGAATTACCTTTGAACATTTTTTGACAGAGAGGAATAAAATAAAATAGTTAAATGAGAAAACACATTTATTAAAAAAATACCTAAATACCAAATCCAGAAATATTGTCAACATAAATAAATTATATAAGTAAGAACATTTTAACGCATATACAATTATTATACAGGGTGTCCAACTTTAAAACTGTACAAATCCGTAAAATCTTCATTTTTAGAGATAATCGCCTAAACCCTTTTTGTTTGAAAGGCCTTCAAAAACCGCTTCTTTTGACCTTCCTGCTATTTTCAAAATGCAAATCCAGGGCCGGCTACCATTTTTTTATACCCCCAATTTTCTCGAAAACCATTTAGCGATTTTTTTATTTAAAATCTGACCCCACAGCGTTAATCAGAACACCCCAAAACCCCTAAATACCAAATTTGAATAAAAAATATACAGGGAGTTCTATTCTGCAGGGTGTCAAATTTGAGCAAAATAGGAATTTTAAAGAAATACATTACTTTTGTGTTTATCAATATTTTTTCAATGATTCTACAGCACTCATGACCCATATAAAGTTTCATAAAAATTCAGCATTTTGAGATGGCACAGATAAGAATACTCTGTATATTTTGTATTGGACCTTTGCACACCAATACCTTGAGTGGTCCTATAGACCATTGAACTGTTTTGAGGGGATTCCATCGCAATCTTGACTTGGCAGATACCTTTAAAAGTCTTATTTTGCTCAACTTTGACACCATGCAGATTGGAACTCCCTGTATATTTTTTATTCAAATTTGGTGTAAAGGGGTTTTTGGGTGTTCTGATTAATGCTGTGGGGTCAGATTTTAAATAAAAAAATCGCTAAATGGTTTTCGTGAAAATCGAGGGTATAAAAAAATTGCAGCCGGCCCTGGATTTGCATTTTGAAAATGACGGGACGGTCAAAAGAAGCGGTTTTTGAAGGCCTTTCAAACAAAAAAAAGTTTGGGCGATTGTCTCCAAAAATGAAGATTTTACGGATTTGTACAGTTTTAAAGTTGGACACACTGTATGTTATTTGTTTTGGCAATAATAATAGTCCCCCACTAGTCAATAGTTTCACAATGTGTAAGAAGAGTTTCAAGGCTAAAAAAATTCGAAGTCTCGCCCGCAGCTCTAGGGTTTACTATAGATCCCAACGTACCCGTTGAAAATAAACACCATCTATGGAGCTGGAAATATAAAATTTTGTGTCTGTATTTTCTGGTCGTGTGTGGTTGATGTAATATACGATTTCTATTAAAGGGAAAAGGATGGAATGATACCCCTGTTTAATAAGTGTATTTGGGCGGGTCCTTTCCCCAAGTAAATTTCTGGTCGCGAAAGGGAGCAGTGAAAGGGGCAAATAATATTCTAATGAATCTCAAAAATCACAGTCCAAACTCGTTACCTTGGTTACCACCTTTATTGTTTAGCCTTCAAAAATCACAAATAAACTTGTCAGATTACTGTCACTGCCCAAGAATATTCTTTCAGCTCCAAAATTCGCACAAAATCGCTTTCTAACCTTTCACTTTCTCCAGGCCCAATTCCCAGGGCTTAATGTCAAGTAAAACCCTGTCAAAAGTCAAAATCAAGTTATTGCCAGACTCGAAATGTCCCATCTGTAATTCCCACCGAGCTATCCCAGTATACCCCAGAAAACAGTGTGCTGTTTTCTAGACTTTGCTTTCGAGTCAGCGACACCGACTGTGAATAATTGTTACTTCCGCTAGCCGCAAGATGGCTCCGGCGAAGATGCCAGAAGATTTTCGATATCGATCCGCTTTAATTTCTGGTCCGGAATGTAGAGGGTGCCAGCGGGCTCCGGAGATGTTTTTAAATCGGCACGCTGTTCCATGGGCGTAGATTCTCTTTTTAAATCTTCACCCAACGGTATTAGGTCCTTCACTCAACGATTAGATTCATGACCTCCCTATATTATAGTCTTGCGATTTATTGTTGTTATTGACCACAACGCATATATAAATAAAAAATAAGTAAATACCTTTGAAATGGGCGATATTTTGGAATATTTAAATAAGTGTGTATCTAAAGATTTAAAAGGAACAAAGACCTGAACATCGCTATTTTGAGTTGCATGAATTTTCTTTTTTGCTAGATAGGCACCCTTAGCCACTCTACCATAGCTCAGAATTTCTTACCCTCATCTTCACCCATTTTCATCCCCTTAAGGCAAAAAAGCAAAATGACAAGAAAATCGCTATTTTGGCTTGCATGGCTTTTATTTTTTGCTATATAGACACCCTTTGCCACCCTCTACAGTAGTCCAGATGTTCAGAATTTGTTACCCTCATCTTCACCCATTTTCAACCCTTTAAAGCAAAAACGAAAAAAGTCCAGAAAATCGCTATTTTAAGTTGCATGACTTTTCTTTTTCGCTAGACCGACACTCTTTGCCACCCTCTACAGTAGCCCAGAAGTTCAGAATTTGTTACCCTCATTTCACCCATTTTCAACCCCTTAAGGCAAAAACGAAAAAGACCAGAAAATCGCTGTTTTCGGTTGCATGACTTTTCTTTTTTGCTAGACACCAGGGACTCTTTAAAATAAGGGGACCCAGCATTATACTTTCCAAAGTGAGGCCTATTCTTCATCATTCTAATGGTATCAGTGATGCCTAGTATGCCATTTTATTGGAGAATCTATGAATATAACAGGTACTTTGATTGTTAGTAAAAATTAATAATGGTTTCCATGATTTCTAAAAATTAGACTTGACCATGTTGTGTCTACAATTACAGAATATGGCAACTGTCAAAACAAATTTATATATTGTATAGTTTAAATTTTTTAATTGGGGGTTGAAAACGGGTGAAGATGAGGGTGACAAATTCTGAACATCTGGGCTACTGTAGCGGATGGCAAAGGGTATCTATCTAGTCGTGCAACTTAAAAAAGCGATTTTCTGGACTTTTTCTTTTTTGCCTTAAGGGGTTGAAGATGAGGGTAACAAATTCTGAACTTCTGGGCTACTGTAGAGGGTGGCAAAGGGTGCCTATCTAGCAAAAAAGAAAATTTATGCAACTCAAAATAGCGATGTTCAGGTATTTTTTGGTTTATGGCTTAAGGGGTTGGAAATGGTTGAAAATGAGGGTGACAAATTCGAGGGTGGCAAAAGGGTGTCTATGTAGCAAAAAAGAAAAGTCATGCAACCCAAAAGAGCGATTTTATGGTCTTTTTCGTTTTTGCCTTAAGGGGTTGAAAATGGGTGAAGATGAGGGTAACAAATTCTGAACTTCTGGGCTACGGTAGAGGGCGGCAAACGATGTCTATCTAGCAAAAAAGGAAAGTCGTGCAACTCAAAATAGCGATTTTCTGGTCTTTTTACTTTTGGGTTAGGGGGTTGAAAATATGGGTGAAGATGAGGGTAACAAATTCTGAATTTCTGAGCTATGCGGTAGAGGGTGGCAAAGGGTGCCAAAAAGAAAATTCATGCAACTCAAAGTAGCGACGTTCAGGTCTTTGTTTCTTTTAAATCTTTAGATACACACTTATTTAAATATTCCAAAATATCGCCCATTTCAAAGGTATTTACTTATTTTTTATTTATATATGCGTTGTGGTCAATAACAACAATAAATCGCAAGACTATAATATAGGGAGATCATGAATCTAATCGTTGAGTGAAGGACCTAATACATATTGGTGCAAGCCGTCCCCCGGCCACGGAGAGCGCCGCGGCAAAGTCGTTCGGCGCTCGGACGTAGTTTCCGAGAAAATGAATTTTCAAATTTCCTTTTGACATCTCACTTTTCACGGCGATATTTGTGGCTATAATTGAGATGAATTTAGCTCAAACTGATCACCACAGCCGGCTGTCGGGCGGCTGTCGGGCAAAAACAGCGGGAGGGCCGGACGTAAACACGGCATAAATATTTCGGGTTTTCCGCGGGTTTTCGCGAAGTTTCGATGTGGCAACGGGTGCAAAATAGTGTGGTGATTAGTTTGAGCTGCATATAGTAAAAATTTATCCGGATTATAACCACAAATATCGCCGTGAAAAGTGAGGTGTCAAATTTGAAAATTCATTTTCTCGGAAACTACGTTCGAGCGCCGAAAACTAAGGTCAGATTCGTGTTCAGGGACCCTGAAAATAGGGGGTAGCCATAATTTCAAAAAAATCGGGGCAGACATACACCACGGGAAAGTTTTACCCCCGTTTTTTCGTATACCTAGGTTTGAGGCATTTTGAACTGTCCAAACACTTAAAAAAGTGATGTATTTTTAGGGATAGTTTATCATGGGGGAGCAGGTGGACAAAGTGGGGTGATTGTGGACCGTGTCTAATAATATTTCCCCATTATATGATAACTTAAAGGAAATAAACTTTAAGCGGATTTTTATGAGACCACAAACAAGGGATATTGTTTTTCCAGGAAATGTAAAAAAATCTATAGAAAAATCGGTACAAAATAGTAATTACTACTTATCCCAGATCCTACGGAATTGAAATAGCACCTTATGAAATTAGGACATTTTGCCTTAATTCGATTATTTCAAAGAAACAAGCCCACCTGCTCACATGGATGGATCTTCGATAGATAGATAGATAGATAGATAGATAGATAGATAGATAGAATTTTATTGACAACTTTACGTACATTAGTATACATTTGTTGCAAGTCAAGATAGTTTACCATCCAGGACAATAAGTAGACATAACATGAAAGATTTGGTTAAACATAATAATACATTATAATACACTCATTTTAAATGCTAAAATATCACATAGGCAGATAAATAACAATATAAAGAGAATAATCTTTAATAGATAAGACTCATCAATAATTAAAAAACCTTGATTAAAAAACCTTGATTAAAATACAGGACAAAATACATTGGACAAAGACACACAAACAAAAGTCACCCTGTGATGGGTGGAATGTGAGCACATTTGACCCGTAACCCGTAATACATTCATTATAAGAAAGGAATACTGAAATATTCTTCGTCTGAATAAAAACAATACTTTAAGAAATGCTGCTTTATTTCCTTCTTGAATTTGTTGCAGTCAAAATGAGTTATCCTTACAGGAAGAGCATTGTAATATTTCACCCGAAGTGAATTTTTCTCCGATTTACACAGTCTAAACCTAACAGCCCTTAGGAGGTGTTTAGAACTTGTAGTGTGTGTGTGAACGTCAGCAGGCGTCACGTAGCGATGTTTGTTTTTATGAATTTCAAGAAGCGAGTTGAATATAAAAAGCGCGGGGAGCGGTAATACGCCATATTCAATAAACAACGGCTGACAGTGTCCTCTTGGACCTTTTCCAGCGATTATTCGAACTGCTTTTTTTTGCAACATGAAAATTTTACGGGCATTCGGAGAACCACCCCACACCACTAGTCCATAATTGATAGCCGAGTGGATCAGGGCATAATATGCGCTTAGTAGTGTTTCTACATTAGCATTTTTTTTAGTTTACGCAAAAGATACAAAGAGGACGATATCTTCTTACCAACACTTAGACAATGCATGTACCAATTGATGTTACTATCCAGAGTAATACCCAACAGCTTAGCTTCACAGGGATTAGGACTGTCATTTCCAGCGAAGACTATTTTTTGTGTCTTTTCATAGTTCAGTTTAAGCAGGTTATTTTCATACCAGTTTTCAGCCATGCTCATGACTTCTGCACTATGCAGGTCCAGCATATGGCGGTCTTTGTGAGAACTTACTAGGGTTGTGTCGTCCGCATACATGACAACGCTATGTGGGAACAAGTGGTAAAAAAAATCATTAACATAGATGATAAAAAGTAGGGGCCCCAAAACGGAGCCCTGCGGAACTCCAAATTTTACAGAGTGATATTCAGACGTTTTCAAATTATCACTAACATATATTAACCTACCCTGTAAATAGGTCCGTATCAGGTCAAGCGGGAGCCCCCGGACACCGTAGTGCTCGAGCTTTTTCAGAAGCAGCCCATGGCACACACAATCGAAGGCCTTGCTAAGGTCAATCATCGTTAGGGATGTGTGTTTTTTAGCCTCCAAACCCTCCACAATCCCCCCAACAAGGTTACATACCGCATCCACTGTAGAAAGTCCTTTTCTAAAGCCAAATTGGGAGTCATGCAAAAGACTATTATTTTCAAAATATTTCAAGAGTCGGTTTTTTAGAATGATCTCAATAACCTTAGCAAAAACAGGTATTATAGATATAGGCCGATAATTGTCAAGATCATTAGGGTCCCCCTTTTTATGGATTGGGGTAATCCTTGTCACTTTAAGTGCATCAGGAAAAATACCAGTACTAAACACCGCGTTGATAAGATTTGTAAAAGGTTTAATAATTATGTCTATTGTGTTCTTCAAAATATTAGCATTCATAGAGTATGCATCAAAGCTAGTACTATTTTTTAGCAGCTTTGTTGCCGTGAAAACATCATCTTCCGAAACAGGATCAAGAAAGAATGAGCCTTTGGTTGATGGGGCGAGTTTTATAAAACAAGAGTTCACCGCAGCTGAGGAATTCAATTCGCTAGTGACCCTCTCAGCAATCGATGCAAAATATTCCGCATAACAATCTGGAGTCAGATTGCTAGCATTTTTTTCACGATGGGCAGATTCTCGTTCATAGTTTATGACTCTCCAGCTGTCTCTAGCTTTGTTATCCGATCTTAAAATGTATTCGTTAAATGCCGCTCTTTTTTTGGCCACGATAGTTTTTTTGTATGTTTTCCTATATGCATTGTAGGCCAATTTATCAGAATTGTCTTTTGTACAGTTATAGACCTGCTTTAAAGACATAAGTGTATTTCGCATATTCCTTAGATCGTCACTAAACCACTTATACGGTAGCTTGGGTGATTTTGAGCATTCCCTTAATGGAAAGTACTTTTCAATAAGTTCTTGATAATTTTTCAATAGGGAGCTAGAGAGGGAGCCAATACCGTGTTCCGAATCATCACATTCATTCTGCCACCCCAAAGCTTGGAGTGAGCATCTTAAACGCTGTAAACCGCTCCGATTTACAACCCTCCTAAATATCCTTTCCTCCGACATTTGAACATCGTCATTCAATTCAATTATTTGAGCATAGTGATCCGACAATGCAGGATCCAGAACCACTGAGTTACAGAGGGCCTCATCAATATTGGTCAATATGTTGTCAATGCATCCCGTGGCTCGGGTAAACTCTGAGATAGTAACCCGTAGGGAAAAAGTATTTATTAAACAAATAAAATCGTCCAATTTACTACATGGGGTTTCAAAATGTATATTGTCACCCAATATTACGATTTTTGCGTATTTTTCAGAAAGGTTAGTAAGCAATTCCTCGAATTTTATCATAAATATGTTAATATTAGCGAGACAAGATCTATAAACAGTAATGATCGCTGTATTTATTGTCTGAAATTCGATGCCACAAAACTCAGCGTCACACTCGCTACAGTATTCGCAAAGATCTATGGCTCTACAAGAGTGAAGAGACTCGCTAACAAACATAGCCACGCCGCCCTTAAGGTTCTCAGTTCTACAATAATAACTAACCAGCCTATAAGAGTTAAGCTTTATGTTCGATAAGTTTTGCTCATAGAAATGATGTTCGGAAAAACAAAGAACAGAGTATTCTTTATCTTCTAGAAAAAGAGATAATTCGTCAAGTTTATTAGTGATACACTGAATGTTCAAGTGAAATATACTCACACGTTGATATGTGTTAGGTTTATTCAAATTCCCTATCTTGGGTGGCGCTCTTGATTGGATGTCTGAAAATTTGACTTGGGGTACCAGAAACGTCTCAGTGGGCCATATATCCGGTTTGTACACATCATTACATCTGTCGATGGGGAAGGTCAATTTAAAGGAAGTTCCAGATTCATTTCTGTTCCATACTTCTCCATTAAATTTTACATCTGGAGCGGTTTCTTTTAATGCGCTTAGCAGTTCCTCCACTGAAACATCGGGACCACATCTGTATACGTGCAAATGCCCCAGCTTAGGAACAGTTTTTATAGTTGTAGCTACGCTGTTTCCGCAGCCTATAATTGGCTTAGGTCGGGATCTAATATTTTTGTTATTATTTTGGTTCGTTCGATGCGAGTGTTCCATGTGCGACTTTTTTATATCCTTTTTTGCTTCAGAGGCGTTGACCGCCGCACTGTACGATTTCTGCGGGGTATTTGATTTGGTTTCTGTGTTTTTACTCCTACCTGTTTCGGAAGAGTTTTTTACTTCTGCGTTCTTACTGATAGATGGCGCCTCTTTGAATGTTTGTGTTAATTTTTCGGATTTATTGTTGCTGCATTTCAACAATTTGATGAGGTCCTCTTGATCTTCAATTCTCTTCTCAAGGTGGGTCGTCAATTTTCTTAACATAGTAAGTTCTATTTCTTTTTCACGTGGTAACGCACTAAGACAGTCCGTGGTTACCTCTGATTTGTTTACATTCGATTGGGCTGCACACTTTGATTGTTGCTGCAGTTTCGTCACAAATTTTGTCACAACGGCACTATTGACCGACACCGGTAACTTATTTTTCACCAATATATCAATTAATTCATCTTTTTTCAACTTATTTAACTCTTTCATAAGGGACACAGTGTGCTCTGCTTCAGACGCCATGATGATTACACTGTAGTCAGTAGGGACTGGACAATGTTGCCAAATGTTTCCACTAGAATTGCATATATTCACTGTCTCCAATGACGTCAAAACCTATAGACGTGGTGCCCCATTGTTAAAAGGGAGTGGATAAAGGTCCGCGAGTCGCGGATCTTTAGTGTATTTTTTAAAGGTCCGCGACTCGCGGACCTTTAGTGTATTTTTTAAAGGTCCGCGAGTCGCCGGACCAGGTCCGCGATTGGTGGATTGTGGATTGATAACATAACCTTTATACCACAGTCACAGTCCAGTCATTTTCATAACATCTCACTCCCAGAACGGTTTTCTTTATTGCTCTGTACTGTGTAATAATTTAATAAGAATTATAATAAGGTAAGTTTGGAAAATATTATATTGTCACTACCTACCTATTCATAGGATATAACACAACGACTAACCTTTACAAGCGTCTAGAGTCTGGCTATGGACTTTTCAACCGGCCAATCACAGGCGGCCGTCGTCGAAAGAAATTTCGAAATCCAGCGGTTCGCGGTTGTTGACGGTTTTGTACAGTCTTATTATACATATATATGTCGTAGGCATCGGGCGTAATACGTCATTTCGCGGAATGTCTAGTCATTACACGTATTGCCGGCAAAGGCTGTAATAAAATAACTATTACCTTGTTTGACTCAAATTTTGCGTCATTTCAAGGATTGCCCTTGCCCTTGTTAGTCAAACAGAGTAATCGGCCGTTACAGCGTCTGACTGCCGTTTGTTCAGTCAAATTCTACAAATTTTCAACAAATGACTGAACAAACGGCAGTCAGACGCTGTAACGTTCAATGGTCCGACCGATTACTCTGTTTGACTAACAAGGGCAAGGGCAATCCTTGAAATGACGCAAAATTTGAGTCAAACAAGGTAATAGTTATTTTATTACAGCTTTTGCCGGCAATGCCTGTAATGACTAGACTTTCCGCGAAATGACGTATTACGCCCGATGCCTACTTCACTTTGACAATGAATATCACTTTGCTCATTTCTCAGCAGTTATTACAATCAGATTTAAGTATTCTCATATTGACACGGCCTATGATTGGCTGGTTGAAAAGTCCATAGCCAGACTCTAGACGCTTGTCTAACCTTCGTCTTTAATTATTATATTTTATTATATACAGTGTGTCCCAGGATAAGTGAAACGATAGGTATAAAAGACCAAAAATTTTCGAGTTCGAATTTGGCCATTTGTGGTCCAGGCCTGCTTGCCTAGAAAATAATTTTCACCATATTTTTAATTTTGAAAAATAAAGTAGGCCCTGACAGGAACGATTTATTTATTTTCTGTGTAGGTTAAGTGCCCTTTCTGGACAAGATATCGAAAAATTTCATTAGAAAAAGTGGCTGAGAATTGAAAATTATGTCTCCATGCCAATTTTCAAAATAATTGGCCTACTTTGATTTTCGTCCATTTTATTTCCTATAGGTAGGTAAACTATCCTTGTCGTTTAAAATATCGAAAAATTTCATTAGAAAAAGTTGCTTGGAATTGAAAACTATGACCCTGCGTCAATTTTCCAAATAATTGGCCTACTTTGATTTTTGTCCACTTTATTTCCTGTAACAATAACAAATCATAGTAGGCAGATTGAGTCCAAATTTCGCAGTCTTGCATACTTTTTTATTATGAATAACTTTTTCTAATGAAATTTTCCGATATTTTAAACGACAAGGAGAGTTCACCTACTTATAGGAAATAAAATGGACAAAAATCAAAGTAGGCCAATTATTTTGAAAACTGACACAGTCATAGTTTTCAATTCTAAGCAACTTTTTCTAATGAAATTTTTCGATATCTTGTCGAGAAAGGGCACTTAACCTACACAGAAAATAAATAAATCGTTCCTGTCTGGGCCTACTTGATTTTTCAAAATTTAAAATATAGTGAAAATTATTTTCTAGGCAAGCAGGCCTGGACCCCAAATGGCCAAATTCGAACTCGAAAATTTTTGGTCTTTTACACCTCTCGTTTCACTTATCCTGGGACACACTGTATATTACTCGCTATTTTGCATGACCAAGAAATTATTAATAAAGTTCTTTCCGGAAACCTTTTTGTAAACGAAGAGATGATAAGACAAGTTACAACATTTGATTGTACATTGTTTGAGGAAGAAGTATGTTTAGCTGAAATTGAAGAGTATTTTACTTCTGCGGAATTTATTTTACTTCAAGAATTTGTGGCGGAGAAGAAAATAACTGCAAAGTATTATTGTCGAATATGCAACTTAGTTATTTTCGATGAAAGTCAAGCAAGTATTAGATGTGATTCATGTTTAAAATGGATGCACAAAATGTGCACTGCATTAGTTAAAATGCCAAAGTCAAAAACATAGTTTTGTGAGAGTTGTAAAGAATAATAGCACAGAATAGCCACACGTAAGGCTATTTTGTGATAATAGGATACCTATAGTTAAATAAGTTGATTTAACTATAATAATAGGCATCTTGTCCTATGTGGTTTGGTGTTTAAAAATACTTACCTAAGTATTTTTTTTCTTAAGATTTTAATTTATGTTAAAATGTTATAGATATATTTTTATTGTAACAAAGATACCTTTTATTTTAATAAAAAATATAAAAGTGAGTGGAGTATACTTGTCTTATTACCCTTTCAAAAACACCCATACCTATAAAGGACAAATTAAATGGCCGTAGAAAAACCTTATTACGATTTTATTTTTGTCACAAATAGCAGAAAACAGGTAGGTGTTTAATACCTACCTGTTTTCTGCTATTTGCTATTATCATAATTTGAAATTCTCTTTAAATTTGTACATTTTTTCATCTTTTTTTAATCAGGAATTTTGTCCACATTTTCTTGGCTTATCACAATTTATTATATCCCTACCTACTTATGTCCTGTAATCTCGCGGACCTTTAAAAAATACACTAAAGATCCGTGACTCGCGGACCTTTAAAAAATACACTAAAGATCTGCGACTCGCGGACCTTTATCCACTCCCTTGTTAAAATGCCCTTTATTTTGACTCCAAGATTAGATATATCCATACTACTCTAAAAACATGCTACAAACAAAGACAGAAAGTCAACCATCAACCAACTATACACCCGGTGATTCCAGGTTATAGTTCCTCCAGAATCACACTTAGATATCGCATGTTTTTTCTTGTTTGGGGGCGCCGGAAGCATCGGAACCTCACCTGAAGACTCGGGGGATGGTCTAACGACGCCAGCCTCCGAGCCCAGAGTCGAAATAAGTTCGCTATGGCTCGACAAAAAGGGGCAATTTCTGACAATCTCGCGACATTTTCGGAATAATTTAATGGAGCGCTTAGATTGTGATTAGTTCTGGGCGTTAAGCGTTTATCAAAACAAACCTGTCTATAGGTTCTGACGTCATTGACTGTCTCCCTATACCCAGTAATAGTATATTACATAGCGAGAGTTGTAAACAGCTTACATATGAGTGGAAAAGTAGCGCACGGGCCGCGCAGCGGCGAGTGCTGTAATTCCACGAGTATGCAATAAGCTGACAACTCGAGTTTTGTATTATAATTTTTCTTCGACGAAAGAAAAACTATTATAATAGATAAACTATACTTCTGATTATCTGCCACGCTAACAAAGCACCCGTGATAATTGGGTTTTAATTAAGAACAGATACGTAATTTTTTTATTACGTGTCAGTCATTACATGTCAGTCATTACATGTCAGTCATTACGTGTCAGTGTTCGTAACAATGAACTTACTTATAACCTAAACCGTCACTTAATAGGTATGTTACTAGCATAGGAGTAGAAAAACAATTTTAAATCACATTTACGTAATATTAACATATCTTTGTTTACTTGTTATGGTTATGTAAAGTAGATATTTATACAGTGATCGGCAGAATGGACCAACAAATGGAATTTTATTTTACGCTGAAATGAAAAAGTAATTATGGGACTACATTAGACGCATGTTCAATTTTTTCGGGCCCTATTTTAATTTCAGGGCATACCTAATGTAACCGCATACCTAGTCTGTTTTTTATTTCAGCGCAAAATAAAATGATAAAATAGAATTGAATTAATTTCGAGAACAGTACAGAGCAAAAAAGAAAATCAAATTTATAATAGGTAAAAGAATATACTTAGAACCTTTGAACAAATATACCTTATGTTTGCCAGTAATAACTATGAAGTGAAG
Organism: Pseudeuparius sepicola; assembly: GCA_963920635.1. Taxonomy (NCBI): domain Eukaryota; kingdom Metazoa; phylum Arthropoda; class Insecta; order Coleoptera; family Anthribidae; genus Pseudeuparius; species Pseudeuparius sepicola. The sequence continues at coordinate 25,397,480 of OY987302.1, read as the reverse complement.
ATGCGGCTTGATGATAATATGTAGCAAGAAATAGAGCAAAACCCAAAATGTTCAGAGACAGACAATAAAAACCCCTGACCACTTTTACTAAACATTTTGCAAATAATTTCCAAACATTCATCGATTCACCAGCACATTTTCCACCCGATCATATCACAATTCGTAAACATGGTCTCCAAATTTGCACTGGATAATAATTTATTCTCAGCAAATTGGCAAATGTAGCCAAATAGAAAACCAAAACAAAAATGTCATTCGCATTCGCACAATTCACACCTAAAACAACAACAAGCACTTATAAGTGTCGAACTTCTAACAAAACATAGCGCCGAACGCCAAAGCCATCTCCAACTAACTGGCATCCTCACTTCCAGACCGACGTGCAACGAACAGCGTCGATCGACGCAGTGGTGCCAACAGCTGTCGCTAGTGGTATTATGGCTGCCAATACAATAAAAGTACAATATGTAGACATTACGTAATTATGCTGTAAAAATACATGTAAACAGGAGGTTCTGTGTTTTATATTGCATTTATGTCATAAGTATACCTAATATGAAGAATTACTTGACGTAACTAACTTTCTTTCGACGGTGCGTAAATATGATGTAAAAAAATTATATAAATAAGAGGTACTTAGGTTTTAAATCACGTTTACGTAAATTTAGCAGAATTTTTTGACATAAGTTTGTTCTTTCAGATTTATGTTTTATTTACATAAACTGTAAAGAATTGTTTGATTGGTGTATTTCCAAAGTCTCCCCACCCTCCCCTATTTCTGACGTCCGTGCCCAAATGTGCTGTGAACTCTCAAAATAATCTTTAATACCTATACGTACAGTGCCCGCCAAAAAGTTGAAAGAAACCATATACCTATGGGATTTTTTTATTTTTGGGCTAAGATGAATAAACTACTCTGGGGCGATCGTCTCTGCTTCCAAAAAGATTCGAAATGAGATCATTAAACGTCGTAACGTGTTTTGACATAGGTATTCGTCAAAAATTACATTTAATTAAATAAATGGCCAAAAAACGCTTTATTTGTGATTTTATCGAAAAAAGTTATTTGAAAACGTTGCTTGCAATTTTATTTTATCCCTAGGTGCAAATTTTCAGACAAAAATTGTAGCAATGATAAATTTTTATTTTTTTTTTTAAATATGAAAACTAATAAATTTAATTTTTTCGGTGAATTCTTTGCCTATCATCCAAAATCCAAACGTGATATTTTTTAGTTTAGTTCAACTCAACTAACAAGGTGCAATTACATCTGGCAATACATTGTAACAAAAAATAAATCGTCCAAAATTGCACCTTGTTATAGTTGAGTTTTTCTTGAAACTAGCCGATTACGACCCAAAAAGGGTCCATAACTAAAAAATATCATATTTGGATGATAGGCAAACAATTCTAAAGTCAAATATGGCTCACCGAAAAAAAAATTATTAGTTTTTATATTTTTTCAAAAAAACAAAAATTTATCATTGTCCGATTTTTGTCTGAAAATTTGCACATAGGGGTAAAATAAAATTCCAAGCAACACTTTAGCAACAATTGCATTGATTTATAAAGATTTCACAGTGTGATTTCTACAGTGTTGGGATCGCTATGGAAACAAAATTTATTTTGTTAGAAGAAAGTAACTATAACATGAACTAACTGGCCGGCTGTGGCCAATATAACATGCAGTTTTTATTATATTTTGCAGAGGATTTCGCAGATTTCACGAAGATTGTGATGTGATTTCACGATTTCGGAATAGATTTCGCGGAACGTTTATAGATTTCACTGATTACTTCAGGATTTCGCAAAGATTTCTGCTATTGCGGCTGAAAATGTGACAGTATTTCGCAGAGTGGTTACCCCCTCGGGGATACCACTATTATAGTTCTCGTTGTTATTTCAACCATGCCTAAATGTGAACTCACGAAATAATCCTTATTGTTTTAAAAATAAATCTTAGATTCAACATTGAATGCTAGTTTCATTTTGTTTGGATTACATTCTAAAAATAGAAAGTTCCAGATATTATCTGTTGCTAAAAATAATTATCTTATAAGCAAAATTGATGCAAATCTATAAATTGAATGACAACATATTTTTATCATTAATAAAAATTAAACACAGGGTTGTTGCCTTGGAAATTTGCAACAAGTTTACAAAGTAAGTTAAAAAGCTTGAAATAATATTGCAGCAAGTTTGTGACAAAGTTATAATGGCAGCCCAGCAACTTTATTTTACAAAGCTTGAGGCAAATTCTGTTTTGAAACGTTGTGTTATTATTTCTTTATAAACCTTGCTGGAAAGTATTTTGTGAGAATTTACAAGAAACATTTTTTATAAGCTTTATGTAAAGTTATGTTAATAAGTTTATTGCAACTTTTTTCCAAATATATTACTGAAAGATTGCTTTAGTCACTTTACTAGGAATTAAATAATATCGTAAGTTATTATAAACTTTCTAAACAAAGAAGATAATAAGCATGATATAATCAATTACATGATCACACTTCAGCTGGGATTTGAACCCATAATGGCCTATTATTATTAGAGCCATAGTGGCTTTGCAAATTAAGTGACTGCAGATGCGGAGGAGTTATATCTCGGGTTATATCTGCTGGGACTGGGTGTATACCATTCGATAATTCATTAATATCGAATGATCTATCCACCCAGCCCAAGTTGACAGAACCCTATTTAATCTCTGGTCACTTACTTTTCGTAAAGCACTTATGGTTCTAGTAGATCCCGGATTCAATCCAAGTTGGGGTATGCTCTTTTAATCGATTATATTTTGCTAATTTTTCTTCGTTTACAAGTCTTAATAATTTGCGTCGCCGACGCGACGCTTTCTACTTTCTTTTGCTGTAACTGAAGCACGCGCAGACCTGCGCAGACGCAGATCGTATGCCGGACCAATAATCTGAGACTTTCACCGCGCCATATTTCAAATATTCTTAGAACATATTATTGTATGGTAGGTAGTTCGTGTCCTTTATTATCTTTTAGTTGTATAAGGATCGTCGGATTAGGACAAAATAAATCAACCCAAAGTTTACACTATGTCAACGTTTCGACTATATTTTGTAGTCTTCTTCAGGACTAAAAAATGACAATAAAAACAATTGTAGTACAAATATAAAATCTCACTAAAAACGAATACAATGCATAAATAAAACAATAATTAAGTAAAATATCACACTAGGAATACTTTCTTTGTAAAAAAGATCCTATTTATATACCTATAAAACATTACTTTGTTATTGATATTAAAATACACAGATAGTAAACGCCACACAAAACAAAACTGAAAACATGGACAAACAAACTCACCTTGTGCGATCTCTGGTATGACTGACAAATACTGTGCAATATATTACACATCAGTAACAAAAACATACATGTCATAGGTTCAATGGAGACAACATATAAGGTAAAACAACAAATCATAAAATACCCAGGTATTAAACGTCTTCTGGTCAACTAATAAGAGTGCAAAATATGAAGGAGATAGTCGAACATGTACGAAGCAAAAAACGGAAAGCAAAAAAGTGGACTGATAATTATTATTTTGATATATTTTATTGACTTAAGGGATGTCCACTTTTATAAAATTTCTAATAAGATTGTAGTAAATTGTGCTCAAATTATCAGTATCCGATTTTTTATTAATAGTATTTTTGTTATAACTCTGAATAAATAGCATTTCACTAAAGAGTCGTTTGTAATAGTTGGGTTCTCTATCCAAAACTTTAACTTCATCAAAATCAAAGTCATGCTCCAGTTGAAAAATAGAACACGTGAACATCAATATTCATGTAATGAAAATATAAAAATAAATGTGAACTGACTGCATTAGCACAACATCATTTTCAACTGGTAATTGGTAATATAAATACAGGGTACTTCTACACGTCAGAATTTAAAATTTAAGAGAACACATAGTACTGTCATTATACAATTTAGAATTAATATAGTAAGAGTTAAAATATAAGTTAAAACATCAATTAAAATATGAATGTAGACATGAAGTAGTCCTCAAACGAGTAAATGCGTTGTCTAATAGATATCTTTTTATATTCATTTTAAATTTGGTGATATCCAGATCTCTAATGGTTTAATTTTATATCATAATAAGAGGTGCCTGTTCTAGCTCTTTCTAGCCTATGGAATGTAGGCAACAGATCTGCATTATTTCTTGTCAGGTAATCATGTGTGTTGTTATGATGGTTAAAATTATCAATATGTTGTTTGATGTGTAGCAAACATTGCATGGGAAAGTCAGTATATTCAGTTCCACGAAGCAATGCCGACAGTCAGCTTGATAATCTATGTCAGCAATCAACCAGACACATTTCCTCTAGAGGCCGAAAACTCTCCCAGAATGACACGAATGACCCCAAACCAACGCAGCGTAAAGGCGCGTTCTCACGATTCGATTTTAGTTGATCAACTTTTGTGGAGCAACGAAAATCGAAAGAAAATTGCTGTGAGAACATCAATTTCAATTTTTGTCGGTCAAGTTTAGTTGATTCCACAAAAGATTGACCCATTCATGATAATCTATGTCATGTTAAACTTTATCGTTTAAGTGATGAGTCATCAATGGTTTTCGGACGAGTTGAAACGTGTTTGATGCATGTGAACATTTGTCAGTCGACTTGAATCATCTGATTGTGGTGCATTTATCGTATTAAGGTTGTTTTATTTACAAGATAATAGGGCGCATGGGCGACAAAATGACTTTAAAATGGTCAGAGAGTACTATGGTCAAATTTATAGAACTGTATCATATATAATCATGACTGTCTTTGGAATCATAGACTAGACAGCTATAAAAATAAAGATGCCAGAGAAAACGCATTACGTGTTATTGCACGGGAATTGGGAATAGATGGTCTTAATATAACACGGATTAAATGGATTAAACCGGAAATAAGTTTTTCATCCGCACGAACCGCTGCATTTGTCGCCATTTTATATCAACTATTGATCCAAGTTTCGCTTAATACTTATGTTAGAACTAAAGTATCCATGGTAAGCTGACAGAATTGTGGGTCTTGACACTATGTGACAAAGGTTTCTTACGACATAGTTTCTTTGAGAGATGGAGAACATGATTACTCCAAGTCAGACCAGGATCAAAAAATACTCCAAGAAATTTTATCTCACTACTTGCTGAACCTACCAACCCGGGGTGACAGGGCACAATAATGTATTTTCTAAGACTGAAATTTATGTTTTGAGATTTATTTTCATTTAAAGACAGCCTATTGGCCAGAAACCACTGCTGAAAAGTAGTTTTGGAAATAGTAACATTATTGTATAAACTATCTGGGTTTGATGGATGATAGCTTATGTAGTGAGTTGTGTCATCAGCAAATAGAATGCTCTGTCCATTGCTAGGTGCGTTTATAAGATCGTAATATAAATTAGGAAAATTGTAGGTCCCAATACTGAGCCTTGGGGACTCCATGTTTCAAACTTAAGGTATTTGATTTATTGCCATTAAGAATCACAAATTGAGTCTGTTCCTAAAATTTTCTATTATAGTTTGCATTCTTGCCCATGACGATATCAGTAAATTGTTGATGAAATTTACAATTGTTGAGGTTCTAAAGACGATCGACCCATTTTTTGAACCACTGAGATTTATATTAGTGGTAGTGAGCTAATAGTATATTACTCAACGAGCGAGTTATGATAGTCATTACTCGTTCTTTAAAATTGTGAGTAGTATGCGTACTATGGTACTATGGCCTTTCCATGATTATTGGACATACATGGTGTCTACTTTTAAACTTTTACAAATCCACAGTCTATCTTTTTGGAGATAATCACCTGGACTTTTTTGGTTTGAAAGGCCTTCAAAAACAGTTTCTTTTGACTTTCCTACCGTTTTCAAAATGCAAATCCAGGCCAGCTATGATTTTTTATACCCCAGATTTTCATGAAAAAATTTAGCACCCCAAAACCTACATATACCCAGTTTCAACAAAAAATATACGGGGTGTTTCATTCTGGAAGATGTCGATGTTGCAAAATGCAAAATAAGAATTTTAAAGGCATCTGGCAAGTTATGTGTGCCCTGAAATTCCCTCAAAACAATTTAATAGTCAACAGGACCATTCAAAGTGTTGGTGTACAAAGATCCAATACAAAATATACAGGGTGTTTTTCTCTGTACCATCAGTACTGAATATTTTGGAACTTTATACGGGTCAAAAATTGAGTATATCAGAACCGAGGGGGATAGGTATCACTGGCTAAATTTTATACACTAAAAATTCCTACCCAAGGGTACCTACAATTCCATGGAATTCCTGGAATTACATTGAAATTCGAATTAATTCCATGTAATTCTTGGAATTTCATTAAATAGAGAATTTTATTGTACCTAATTCTTCAGGAATTCCTACAATTATATTGTTGTTCCTTATGAACTCTAAAAAATTCTTCAATAATGCTATTAAACTCTTTACATTAAATAAGATAATATATTTTGTAAATTAAAAATAATTTGTACCCAACCTAATTACTATTTTACTGGGGAGAGATTTCATGTACACTTTATGGACCTTAGAAACCAAAAAATAATTGAATATCCTTAAAAGTGCTAAAAACTAATTCTCCTTATTACGACTATCTGAACAAAATTATAAATTTCGATAATTGCTTCTACACCAATACCCAATATGCGAGAAGTAGTTTTTGTTTCGGAAAAAAAATAAAAAAAATTAGAGCAAAGGCAAAATGCCGCATAAACGTCAAGCGCCACGGAAACGTAAAATGACACAGAAACGTCAAAACGCCACGCAAATGCCAAAATGCCCCATAAATGCCAAAAAGCCATGTAAACGCCAAAACGTTGAGTAAAGGCCAAAATGCCCCGTAATCGTGAAAATGTCACTTTAAAATAACAAAAATTATTCTTATAGGTACTATTTATTTATTTTATATCTTGGAAAGTTGATTTTAAAACATACAAATCTAAATAAATCGGGTATTAAAAATGTTTGTGTTAGTCAGCATGGTTGGTGCTAAATATTCACCATAACTCTTTACACTCTAACTCGTCCAACAAACTAATAATAATAATAGACTTTATTTACAACAGGTGTACACCCATTTGCAGGAATTATATAATATACAAACCTCTATAATGTTTATTATACAAACAGAAAGTGAACATCAGAAAAATATTAACTCTGTGCTATGGATGCGACCAGATACGAGTCCGTCCATGCGTTGGCAGTCCCGTTTGAACTTAAAAATTGTTTCCGATCTTTTTATTTATTATTAGGACAAATACCATAGTTCGGAATTTTTGCAAGTGTCTGTCCACTTTGTGCTGTAATTTTTTGACACACCTTGTATTTTGTTTGTCCGGCCCGTACTCCGCCTGAGAAAAATTCTGTGACGTCACTTGAGTAAGGTCTTTTTTGTTTTCCTATGCTTTGATCCACCCTGTATATGAATTGTTACTATTTTTATTTTATTCTGTGATGTCACATAATGAGACAAGTAAGGCCTTTTGGCTTTGGCATGTTCTTGATTTAACCTGTAGGTACGTGGAATTATTTTGACATATCACTTGTTTTGCGTACCCTGTACCTAGACATTTTTGGTACATGTTTTATTGACGTTGTCCGGCTCATGCACTGTCTGAGAAAAATCCCTACCTCTGGGGAATTCTATGTGACATGACGTGATGAGACGAGTAAGGCCATTTTGGCTTCCCTATGTTTTTTCGCACTCCATATATCAACACTTGATGAGACAATTAAGGTCCTCCCACCTAATGAATTTTGATTTTTGAGACACCCCGTATTTTACTTATTCTTAATTCTGTAACGTCATCGACATTCTATCTTACACTATTTTTGCCCGGCCTGTCTGAAAAAAATCCCTAGCTCTGAGGAAATCTATGTGACATCACGTGATGAGACGAGTAAGCCTATTTTGGCTTTCCTAAGCTTTTTATGCACTCCATATATCAATTTTGAGACACCCTGTATTTTACTTATCCTTCATTCTGGATGTAAGTTGATAAGAGAATTAAGGTCCTTTTGGTTTTGGTATATTTTTGTCCCTCACTCTCTGTACCTATGTGAATATTGAGACACCCTGTACTTTACTTATTCTTAATTCTGTCTTTTTGGTTTAAGTATATGAATTTTGAGACGACGTCATCGAGATTTTAGCTTACACTATTTTTAGGTAACATTTTCAAGTACGTCGATGGCTCAGATAGTGAGAGCTTCGATCTTAATACCTATGGTCCTACGTTCGAATCGTGTAACTGGCGTTGACAATTTTTTTTATTTTAAGAATTTTGAATTTCGTGCCATGGGCTGAAGTTGGAGCGCATGTCGAGGCGCACGGTATGGGTAAGAGCAATAGGTTGCGAGAAAAGGGGGCGGGGCTTAGGAGGATAGTAGAGGGGGAGGTCTCAACCGTCTCATTACGTCCCCTAGGTAATGCGACACGGAAAATTTTGACAATCTGATGCTGGTGGCACGGGGATAACAAAATGTCATAAGGAATTTGTAGTAATTCCATGTAATTCCACAGTAATTCAATGCAATTCCACAGTAATTCCACGCAATTCCACAGTAATTCCATGTAATTCCTCTTAATTCCATGTAATTCCTCGTAATTCCACGGAATTCCAAGTAATTGCCCTGTAATTCCTCGGAATTCCTGAAGTGTGTGCTCTAAAATTTCTGAGTGATAGACCCTTTGATCAAAACTGTCTCAAACACTATAAATGAAGGTCTAGTGCCAGTGAGTAAGTCCAGTGAGTTAAAGTGGCTGGTGTGCCACAAGAGGAAACACACATAAAATGTATTATCTTAGACAGTGACTTTGTTGAAAAAGGTAATAGTATATTACATAGCGAGAGTTGTAAACAGCTTATTACGTATGAGTGGAAAAGTTGCGCACGAGCCGCGCAGCGGCGAGTGCTGTAATTCCACGAGTATGTAATAAGCTTACAACTCGAGTTTTGTATTATAATTTTTCTTCGACGAAAGAAAAACTATTATAATGAATAAACTATACTTCTGATTATCTGACAGGCAACAATTAGTATGTTGGTTAGTTGCTATGGTGACGCGGATGCCACGCTAACAAGACACCCGTGATAATTGCGTTTTAATTAAGAACAGATACGTAATTTTTTTATTACGTGTCAGTCATTACGTATCAGTGTTCGTAACAATGAACTTACTTATAACCTAAACTGTCACTTAATAGGTATGTTACTAGCATAGGAGTAGAAAAAAATTTTTTAATTGTTTTTTTATTTGTTGGTTTGCATTTTTAGTCCGGCAGCGGAACCGGTTTTTTTGCCTGAAGTGCGAAATTTGGGATGAAGTTCTTTTTTTAACGGATTCTTACAAATTTGTATGTCTGTTAACCATATCCTACTGATGACATGCTGGCGTCATTGAGCAATTTGATATACAGGGTATCTCAAATATTAGACAGTAAATATGGAATTCCTACTCTAAATCTTACTATTTAGCTGTAAAATTGTTGTTGTTATTATTATATTATTGAATAAATTATTTACGTTACAGTTATCATTAATATACAAGATGTTTTAAAAACATGTGTTATGAATTTAAAATATTCATGAATTCCACTGTATTAGAAGATTTCGTATCTAAGTTAAAAAACTAATAAAATTATAAAAATGGGTATGTTTAGAGATAAAGCTACATGACAGGTACAGGGCGTCTTAAATTTGATGCTCTGTCCACTCTGCAGCCAAATGAGCATTTAGTCTAAACTCAAAGTTGTACATTAAATTACGTAATTTTTCCAAATTGTGTGTAATTATAGGTACACTTCGCCACCAATATGGACATTACTACAATAAAGAAATTACTTTAGTGTAATTTAATGTACTTAATTTAATGGCATTCGCTACTCGGTATATTATAATATCCAGAAATGAGATGAGAATTATGGGGAAGGACTAATAGCAATTAGGCCTATGTATAAAACCCTTTTATTGGTTGTTAAATATTTGTTTCCCCTTTCCAAAACTCACCTTCTCAGTTTGCGTTTAGTATATTTTAATTTTAGTGCTTAAGAAGAATGCTTTTTTAATTTATTATATTTATATTAAGAAACAAAAAAACGCGCTTTTTCTGAGACTCTAAAGAAATTGCCTCATTGCATTGTATGTTCGTTTTTAACTGAGAAATGTAAGTCATTGTGTATAACATCATTTTAGCAACCAAGAAAGTCACATGACCGCCTTGCGATCGATTACCAGGGTTGGATTAATATGAGATTCCAAGTGGCTTGTAATTCTGAACTAATTCTTTTAGAAGTTCTAAAATTTGTGTTTCTACCTTTCGTGGATCTTTATAAATTTCCTTAAATTAAGTAGCAAAATAAATTTACAGAATATACTGCTCACGATCCGATCTAAAATATGCAGGAAACTCGACGGAGGGAAGAGTCGGCCCTGCATTATGCTCGCCGCGTAAACACTTGATATTTTATGACGGCCAGACCAATAAGAGAATAGGTCACGTGGTGGCCAATGTTTTGATCCACTGCCTCTGTAACTTGGATAGACTTTAGTTGTTTATTTAAACAGCCTTATCGTGTCTTGTGGCACAACTATAACAGGGTGTCTACCAACCTGGAAAACCTGGAAATGTCAGGGAATTATTTTTGGTCAGGGAAATCAGGAAAAAGTCAGGGAAATCTATCAAATAACCTGGAAATTTGTGGTTTAGTAGATATAAAAATAGGAAATCTTTAATTCTTACAAAAAGTAATCAAAATAATATCATATTCATTTTGATTCTACTCCACAGAGATCACATTATGTTATTTATTTATATGTGATCCCTGTGCTTCTACCATACCTACTCCAAAGATAATCTAACTAAATAAGATTTTACGAAGCTATTTATTTTTGTTTTGAAGGTGTTTATTTTTTGTTTTTTTTTATTTTGGAGAATATGTACAAGATATTGGTTTGTTTTATATGTGATTTTATATTTTTACAATAAATCTTGTATCTTTATTTTTTACAGGGTGGCTCATTATAAATTGACACCCTCCCTTAACTTGCTAGTTTTTGAGGTTAGAAAAAATGTTTTTTTTACAATAGTTATAGATACTAACACAAAGTTTTTTGTGACACTATTGGACCTTATACAGTGTGTTCTAGAAAGCCGTGGCAGACATAACTTATGTTTCTTTAAATGGAACATCTTGTATATTTTTGTTATATGTTCGCTCCAACCGCAAAGACAAATGCCAAATTATAGTAATAGCTCACAGTTTGCAAGTATATTCATGCTTTGGAAAACAAAATGGGCTCATTTAAAATTTCAGGGAAAATTAAGGAGGGAAATTGAGAGAAATAAGAAATTTAAAATAGTAACATAGGTAATAAACTTCGTCAAATTTATTGTTTGTAATTTAATTTTTATTGAAAACGACAATGACATTTAGAAAAAGGATATATTTTTATATGTTTTTGTAGGGTTATTTAAAAAACAGAATTTATTATGACAGACCGAAAAATGTAGAAACACTGAAAAGTAGAATTTGGGAAGAAATCCACATATTAAATACTGAACACAGCAATTTTATTGTTGCCCCAATAAACAGAAACTTAGTAGCAAATATCAGTAAATTCATACGTATATCCCTTTTCTAAATGTTATTGTCGTTTTCAATAAAAATTAAATTTCGAACAATAAATCCAACGAAGTTTATTAACTATGTCACTTACTATTTAAAATTTCTCATTTCTCTCAATTTCCATTCTTATTTTTCTCTGAAAACTTAAAATAGCCCATTTTGTTTTCCAAAGCGTGAATATATTTGCAAACTGTCAATAATTGTTACTATAATTTGGCCTTTGTCTTCCATGGCAACCTATGACCCAAGGAGTAATCCCTCACAAAAAAGGCTGTTCTGAACGAACGGTTGGAGCGAACATATAACATATATGCTTCATTGGAATCGGAAAAATGCGTAGAAAATATACAAGGCGTTCCATTTAAACAAACAAAAGTTATATTTGCCACGGCTTTCTAGAACACACTGTATAAGGTCCAATAGCGTCACAAAAAACGTTGTATTAGTATCTAAACTTTTGTAATAAAACTTTTTTTTCTAACCTCAGAAGCAAGTTAAGGGGGATATCAATTTATACTGTACTTTATTAACCTCGTTAGCAACAGTTTTTCTGCCAAAAAGTTGAAATTCCAAGCCACTTTATAACTTTCTTCGAAAACATAATAGGACATAATTTGCACATTTATTTAATTAATGTCAGATGACATCACTAAAACTAATAGTCCGCTTTTGAATTTTGTTGTTAGTAAGCACAATCGTTCAGAGTAATTTCATCCTAGGGGATCTGTTGACTCTTCCATTTTATTTAAATTCGCATATTTATCTCAGTAGGTAGGTATTAGTCAGGGAATTTTTTGCTTTTTGGTCAGGGAAAACCTGGAAAAGTCAGGGAATTTTAAAAACTCGATTTGGTAGACACCCTGTATAATAGGGTTTTGTTTCTCAGATACTGGAACTCCAACTGTAAAAAAGCAGCGGCATTCAGAAGTGACAAACTTTAATTTTAGAGATCAAGGTTTGTACTGTGGACAAAAGTGCGATTTAGAAAAAATAAAAAAATCTTCAATGATGGCCATCGTTCAGAGTCGTGGAAGACAAGAATACGAAAAAGCAATGAAGGAAGCTATTTTACAAACATGTGTGGAACATAATGATACCTGGGCTGCTGATGTTCGATTACGATGGGTTGCTGTTACAGTGAATAGTAATGAGTCACCTAAAAAACAGACACTTTGTATACCAGGGGGTCCATTTAAAGGTCGTTAGTGGGTATAATTGAGAGTACAGTGTGTACAAAATTTGAGGGCGATCAGTTAAACGGTTCTGAAGTTAAGAAAAAGTGCCTTCGTGGAGCCCCTTTGAGGGATCATAGCTCCACATGGGGCCGCTTCATAAATCTTCATAATTTCTCGAGAGGAATCTGTAATCGCACCCTGTATATTAAAATGCTTATAAAAAGCATGTAGAGCAGAAAAAGTTGTCTTTCGTTTTTTATAGCTGTTTTAATAAATTAATTAAAAAATAAGAACGATACCCGCCAGGTTCATTTTCGAAAAAATAAACATCAAAAGTGCCAAATTTAAAGTTTCAAGGTCGAATACTTTACAAACGCTTTAAACAAACATACTTATTACAGGTATATACATCATTGAAACTGTGACAATGAGCAGATTTCAAATATCTAAAAATATGAAGGGTATTCGATTTAAAGAAACAAAAGTTTGGTTTGGCACCGCTTTTCTGAACAACCTGTATAAAAATAAATAAACGCTGAAAAAAGCTTGCTTTTTTTGTATCTGAAACTTTTTTCCTAACCTCAAAAATATATAAAATAAGGGGGTGTAAAAATATACGTGATATATACCTATTAAAAGGACACCCATCTCAAATTGCTCAAGGATGACAGTTTGTCATCACTTGGATATCAAAATTAGGAGTCCTAGAGATGTCAAATCCGTTTTGAAAAAAACTTCGTCCCATATTTTTGGGTTTACCCCCGTGGCTGCCGGACTATTTGTAAAGAAATAAATTACTTTTGTGTTTATTAATATTTTTTCAACAATTCCAGAGCACTTCCCATATAAAGTTTCATAAAAAATTCAGCATTTTCAGCAAAATACAAACAACAAACTTTTAAATATTTGCTTTTGCCACCTGTAATATTTCGGGAATCATACAAATGTCTTAACTTTCACTACAATCTGAAGTTATTTCGAATATTCTGAATTATTTTTTCTATAGTTAAAGTAGGTATACATATATTGACAGATTGTTTTGTTTCGTATTGTATCGATCATTGCTATAGCAACCACAGGCCATAGCCCACTTTTTGTAGCACAAATTTAGCTCGAGTTAGCTTAAACTGTTGAGTTATGAAAATGCAGCTTCGTGATTGGCCAAAAGGTGTGTGGTTATGAGTTCACCATAACTTACATTATGAATATCTGTGTGATATCATATTTCTTGCCATAGATAAGGCGGTTTATAAGTTTGAATTATGTTAATGAATAAACTTGGATATATTCAACATAATAAAAATACACAAGTGACACAATTTGTCACTAAATATTCAAGCTCTTAGAATTTAGTGATTATTATAAAGTTATTAATTAAAAAATATATCTAGCTATAGTGCCTTGGAAGTAGTAATAACAGAAAATCTGAGGATATATAAATTTCATATAATAGAAGAGTTTTTTAAAGAAAATAACATAAATAAATTAAATTTTGAAAGATACGTCAAAAGTGTTGAGGAATGCCGACACCAAAGAAATATAAAACTAGGAAGAAAGAAGAAGATGAATTGGAAAGTTGTTTGAAAAAAGTAGAAACATTATATGAAGAAGTTATAAAACAAAAAGATCAAGAAAATTATGAAAAAAGTGTTAAAATTAATGAGTTACAAAATGAGGTAAAAATTTTGAAAGAAAAAATGATTTTTGTAGAAGATCTACTAAAGGAAATGAAAATTTTGAAGGAAATAGTAACAGAATTACAAGCAGCGGTAAAACCTGAAAGTAAGCTAGCTGAAGAAAATGGAAATAAAGTCAAATATAGCCACGTGGTAAAAGATGGAAGTAAAGTAATCATAAAGCCAAGAAATGGAGATCAAGGTGTTGAAGAAACAAAAAGAGATTTAAATAACATAATTAAACCAACAGATTTAGACGTGAAAATAACTAATGTAAGGAAAATTAATAGTGGTGGTTTGGAAATTCAATGTGAGAGGGAAGAAGATATACAAAAAATTCGCAAAGTTACCGAGTTGCATTTAAAGCAGAAATATGATATTAATGTGAAAACCTCAAAAAAACCGAAAATAAAGGTAGTGGGAATAGAAGAAAATTTAGATGAACAGGATTTATTGAAATATATAAGGGAACAAAATAAGTGTATTGAATTAAATTCTGAAATTGAATTAATAAAATTTAAGAAAATGAAGACAAGGTATTTTGCAATTTTGGAAGTAGATAAGCAAACTTATTATAAAGTAATGGAAGAAGGAGCACTTTGTGTAAACTTTTCAGTGTGTGCAGTTTTTGAACATTTGAATGTCCTAAGATGTTACAAATGCTTGGGTTTTAGTCATGTGGCCAGTACTTGTTCAAAAGATCCAGAATGTCTCAATTGTGGTAATAAAAATCACCTAGCCTCGGAGTGTACAAATTTGAACAAAATTTGTCCAAATTGTAAAGAGTTAAATGAAAAGTTTTCTTTAAATTTAAATACTAATCATTCAGCATTTAATTCAAGTTGTACGGTTTTAACAAAAAAATTAGCAAATGAAAGAGATTCAACAGATTATAAAATATAGCAAATAGCAAATTCAAGTGCTATATTCTATGCTAACATTCAAGGATTTTTATCAAATAAAAATGAGTTGGAAATTATTGTAGCTTTATGGAGACCCATTATTATTTGTTTAACAGAAACCCACATCACGCAAGAAATTTACACTAATGAATTATATATTTCTGGATATAAAATGGAATGTTGTTACAGTGCTAGTAGACATACAGGAGGTGTTATTTTGTATATAAAGGAAGAACTTAAATACAAAATTATGGAAAATGATAACATTCAAGAAAAGGTATGGTATTTGGGAGTTCAAGTCAAAATTAATAGTAAACAATATACAATAATTTGCTTATATCGTTCACCAAATTCAAGTTGTTCAGAATTTATAGAGTACTTTGAAGAGAAACTTGAAGATCATATTTTGAGAAACAAAATTTTAATTATTCTTGGAGACTTCAATATTGATATTTCAAAAAGTGGATTTTATGAACAAAAGTTACGTGAATGTGTTTTGAGACTTGGCCTTTTCCAACAAATCAAGGAATTTACAAGAATTGCCAAAAATAGTTCAACAACTATTGATTTAGTATTAACAAACAAGAAAAACTTGTCGTGTAAAGTTCATTTAACACCAAGAATTTCAGATCATAATATAATTACGATTAGTTTAGAAGATAAGCCAAAATTTATAATACAAGAAAAAGTGTCTAGAAATATTCAGTCGATGGATGTGACAAATTTTCAGTTGAGCTTGTGTGATTATAACTGGGATAACTTAACTGACGATGTAGATATTATGGCTGAAATATACAACAAACAAATTATAAGTGCACTAGATATATTTGCACCGAAAACTACCTTTTTATTGAATTCTAAATGGGCTAAAAGTCAGTGGTGGAGTGAAGATATTTACGAGGCAAGATGTAAGAGGGATGCGCTTTATAAGAAAGTGAAGATTTCTGGAACTGAAGAAGATTGGAATTCATATAAAATTTACAGAAATATTGTTGTGGACAAAATTAGAAAAAGTAAACAAAATTTCTACAGAAATAAAATTGATCAAGCTGAAAA
The DNA here is from genome assembly GCA_963920635.1 of Pseudeuparius sepicola. Classification (NCBI taxonomy): domain Eukaryota; kingdom Metazoa; phylum Arthropoda; class Insecta; order Coleoptera; family Anthribidae; genus Pseudeuparius; species Pseudeuparius sepicola. The sequence continues at coordinate 25,380,992 of OY987302.1, read as the reverse complement.
TCCAAAATCTATGTGGAAGGCAATAAAACAAATCGTACAAGGGGATCAAGAAGAAATTCAAAGTTTAATTAAATTCGATAACAATATTTTAGACGATGATTTAGATATTTCGGAAAATTTTAATATGTTTTATCGAGAAAGCATAAATGAAATAGTAGATTCAATTGATGGCGATCATGGAATTGACAAGTCCTTAGAATTTATACCAGAAACACAAAATAAAATGATTAGTTTTCGAAACGTGGATTTCTATGAACTAAAACTTATAGTTCGTAATTTAAATAGTAATAAAAGTACCAGTGGAGATATTAGCTTAAAACTGTTTAAATTGGCTTTTCAAGTGACTGCAGATAAGTTTTTAAAAATTATAAACAATTCGCTAACAACTGGTAAATTTCCAAAATCTTGGAAAATGTCAACAATCGTGCCAATAAAAAAAATCGAGAAATCAATAAAATGTGAAGATTTTCGTCCAGTAAACCTATTACCTGCATATGAGAAAGTTTTGGAAAAGATTGTAAAGGATCAATTAACCGATTTTATTAAAAAAAGAAGAAGTATTAACGGAGTGTCAGGCTGGTTTTAGAAAAAAATATTCTTGTGAAATTGCAATTCAAAGATTACTTGGAGTATGGAAGAGAGCCATAGATGAGAAGAAGTTGGTGGGTGTGGTATTTTTGGATATAAAAAGAGCGTTTGAAACAGTTAACAGAAAAATTTTACTTTTAAAATTGTATCAAATGGGATTTAGAGGGACAGTTTTTAAATGGTTGGAAGATTACTTAGTGGACAGGTATCAAATAACTAAATTTAAACAAAAGAGTTCAAAGGCAATAGAGACAATGCATGGAGTACCCCAGGGTTCGGTTTTAGGACCTTTACTCTTTATTTTATATATAAATGATTTGGTGAAGACAGTGAAACATTGCAAAATTCAGTTGTTTGCTGATGACACACTAATTTATTTTGTTGGAAATTCGAAAATGGAGATATTTGAAAATTTGAGAAAAGATTTAAAAAGTATGTCAGTTTGGTTTGAATTAAATAAGTTAAAACTAAATTCCAGTAAATCAAAATACATGGTTTTATCAAATGCTAACCTCGATGAAAAAAATGATTTTAATCTTTCTTTGGATATAAGTGAAATTGGAGAAGTAGAGTACATAAAATACCTGGGATTATTTTTAGATTCCAAATTAAATTTTTGCAAATATATTGAATATCTTTCAGCTAAAATTTCAAAAAAAATTGGATACTTTTCAAGAATATCAAGTGATTTGACACAAAAGTCGAAGTTAAACATTTTCAAATCAATTATATACCCACATTTTACATATTGCTCCACTGTATTATTTTTGTTAAATAAGTCTCAAATTGATGTGTTACAGAAGTTACAAAATAGAGCTTTGAGAGTAATTTTAAATTGTGATAAATATACAAATGTTTTCAGGATGCATGAGAAATTAAATTGTTTTAGTGTGTACCAGAAAATAGTCGAAAATACATTAGTTTTTGTTTTTAAATTAAAGAATAAATTGATTCCAAGTATTTCCTATAACAACTTTATTAAATATAATAATGAACTTCACAATTATAATGTCAGATGCACAAATGATTTTAATCTAATTAATTTTCGGACAACATTTGGACAGAATCAGTTATGTTATAAAGGCTTAAAAATGTTTAATGAACTTCCAATAGATTTAAAAACTATAAAAAATTATCAATATTTAAATCAAAATTAAAAATATACATTGAAGCAAAAGTATCTTTTAATTATTAATGACGCTATTATAATATAATGGAGGGTATAATATGTATTCAAAATATTGATGTAATATTGTAGCAAATTGCTAAATAAAGCCTTGTTATTATTATTATTATAATATGGCTAAGAGAAGCAAACTTGTCAATTTCGTTAATAAATAGGAGACTTGCAGTTTTTGTATCCTATTAACAGTTGGATTTTCTTAAAAATGTCTGTATATTGCTTCGCAAAAATTTTAGTGAGACAGTACCAAGGGCTCACAGAGCATAGATTTAGTAGCCCTGTTTCGGCAGCTTTTGTTTTGATAAATTAATTTAAGATTTAGATAGGCATAGACATTTGTTAATATGGAGGTTAATATAATAATAATAAAATTGTAGAGGAGTTCTCCAGGGACATAGGAATGCAGTTTGGACTGGACAAGTGCCGCACCCTTAACATCGTCGGGGGAAGACTCGAACAAGGCGCACACGAGAAGCAGGATAGCCAGGAGATCGAAGCAATGAGCATGGGAGATATATACAAGTATCTCGGAATGAAGCAAGCTCAAAGGATATACCATCAAACAATGAAGACCGATTTAACAAATGAATTCATCAAGAGAGTAAGGCAAGTAGTGCGAACTGATCTCAACAGCAGGAATTTGTTTAAGGCCCTAAACACGTATGCATGCTCTGTACTCAGTTATTCCATCGGAATAGTGAATTGGACCAACACGGACATCAACAACCTGCAACGACAAGTTAGGACACTACTGACACTGCTGAGAAACATCAAAGAGCTGGGTCTAACTGATAGTCTTTACAGGTCCATTGCTGTACGGAATTCTCAATTGGTGCCATTTAGCCCGGGCTGCTAGGATTTTCGGCGTCCAGCGAAGATGTGTGCGTGCTATGGTAGGACTGGGGTACCGCGAATGCTGCCGTCACTGCTTTAGAGAGCTTGGTCTACTCACTTTTCCCTGCGCATTTATCTTACAATGTCTCTACTATATTAAACAAAACATGCATCTTGATGATACGCATGATACGCGCAACAATGATAACATTGTACCTGAATTTCGCAGACTGACCCGAACCAGGGGAGGCACTGATTACTACTGTGTATCTTTTTTTCATGTCCTTCCACCACCCATCAAAGAGTTGGAGTATATAATTTACGTGAGAAAGATTAAACAATATTTGGTTTTAAACTCTTTTTATTCTTTTGAGGAGTACCTCGGTAACAATTTCAATGACCTATATTAATGTATAACTGTCACAAGTACCTGTATTGTCTGTGTTATTAAATAAGGTGTTATTAATTCTAAATTTTAAATTGTAAAAAATCTTTAAATTTTAAACATTTTCTCTTCTTTAGAGATTATTTTATTTATATCCATTTTTGACATGTAAAAGCACTCTCGTGTAATATTACGAATAAATATTTACTTACTTACTTACTTACATGCAGAAAGCGGTACTACTTGCGACAGCCCGAACCGTCAGGAAATTCATGGGGAATGCAGGAACCTCCAACAACGTCAATGTCACCTAAGACCCGATAACATGGCAAGGGTCTCGTCCGAGCCAGATCCTTATGGTATCCGGGATATCCGAGATCTGAGTGAATGTTCCTTGTAGAGGGAGTGCCAATGCCTTTTGGCTAAGTCGATAATATTAATAATAATTGTTGCACAAGAATACACCAACTACATCCTGCATTCTCATGCAAAGGCGAAGACTGGCAAAAATATACACTTGGTCTAACTCGACGATCGCTCTAACATGGATAAAATCACCCGCATATAAATGGAAAACCTTTATAAGCAATAGAGTTGCTTCAATCCAAGAAAAATTTCCCACAAGGTTTTGGTTCTATGTTGATTCAAAAACTAACCCTGCTGACTACGCTTCATGTGGAATCATGCCCTCCGATCTTTCGACCAATGCTAGATGGTGGGCAGGACCTGAATGGGTCTCCATCGGAAAAATTTTGGCCACCACAAGATTCTTCTCAGATCACCCCACCTGATATAGATATGGAACAAAGAAAACATACGTTCGCTTCTTTTGTACCAACAGAATATTTTCTGGATACACTTCTAAATCAGTTTTCCACGTTCTCAAAAATTCAGAGAATTGTTTCTTACATATTAAGGTTTATTTTTAACATTCGAAATCACAATTCTCAAAAATCTGGCTTCCTTACAAACTGTGAACTTAAAGAAGCTCTGTTCACTCTTGTACATAATTGTCAACAACAATACTTTTCCGAAGACTTTGAAAGCCTTAAAACAAAGGGAAAATGTGTTTTTTTTTGGTTTTCTATTACCTGTTGAAGTTTCCCGAATTAAAACAGAATCACCCTGTATAAGTACCTACTCGAAGTATTAAGTTACTTTTTTAAAAAAGTAAATTTAAAGTAACCAGTTACTTTTTAGAGGCAACTCTCACTTCACAGCTCTGATGAACATTATTTATGAGGTATTAGTGGTGAATTTATATTTTAATTGAGTAATACAAATTACTGTGACCCAATTTGCAACACCGGCATTCATGCTCAAATATCGACCATGTATAATGATATAGGAAGACTTATTAGTGAAACATGAAAAATAATCCCATTAGCCAATACGAATTACCACAGATGCCATAGGGATATCAGTTTGAATAACCCAAACTAGTAATTTTAATGACTTAATATACTTACAACCTATGAGATACTAAAGTGAGAGGATACGCTCAGGAATCTATATCTCGAAATTATATAATGAGGTGAGCACCCAAATATATAGATTTCATACTTGTTTTTAACCCCTTTTGACTTTTTAACCTAGAAAAAAATTTTAAATAAAAAGGTTGTAGAGTTCCTACAGGGCTATCTAAATACTGTTATGGAACCTTCTTGTGATCCTGCGGTAAACAATAATAAATGATTGCGGTTTAAAAACAGAATAAACATTTGCGTCTGTGCTAATTGGGCATAACGATCTGGAATTTAATACAGATTCTATTTCTGAAAAAATTGTAGAAAACTCTTCAAAAGTTAACACCTGATTTTCCATTACTCATTTTAAATGAGTTTTCATAGATTTGACACCCGCTTCAGTTAAACCCTAAAAATGAGGTGCTCCTGGTGGATTAAAATGCCATTCAATGGCTTCAGCTTCAGCTACGTTTTTGAAAGGGGTCTAAAATTTGTTTGTGAGCACCTAAAAAATTTGTGCCGCAGTCCGAATATAATTTAGCACAGCCCCCGCGCCTCGAAATGAATTGTCTAAAGGCACAAAGAAATGTTTCGCTAGATAAATCTGAAGCGATTTGAAACTCCTACTACCACGAGTTTTTCTCATAGTGATGGCAAATGGTCCGTTATAATCAACCCCAACACACGAAGATGCCTTTATTTGTGAGATACGTAATTGCGGAAGATTTTCCATTGGTGGTTCATATGTTTTTGGATTCAATCGCCAACATCTTACACATTTAGAAACTACGGGACATATAGCGCATTTAGGGGCCAAAATCCAAAAATTTTAAGCTAGTAAAAAATGTGGTGTTTGTACACCTGGGTGTAAAAACAATTGATGGTAAGCTTGAATTATTAAGTATTTAGTTAATCGACTAAATCGTGGAAGGATTGCGGGATGTTTTTTTGTCATATGAGAGTTGTGAATTCTGAATTATTCCTCCAACTTTAATAATGTTTTGAGAATCAAGAAACACTCCCAATTTTTTAAAAGGTTGTGAAGTCTTTATTGTATAAACTATATCATTTTAAGGCCTTATAAAAAAGTTACTGGATGTTAAAGTTGTAAAAAAATATTTGGACTTTATTGAATATTTATCAAACTAGTTGAGATATTTAAGTCATATTTAGTGCACGTTACAACGACATGGGTTAGCATAAAACCTGTTAATATCAAACACCCTGAACAACCAGTGGCGGGGAAGTGGGTAATTAGTACAATTGAAGACCTCGGTGCAAAAACCGGACAAGTCCATAGTTTACAAGTTTTGGGAAAATGAAAAAAAAAAACTTCCGTACTTGTCTGGTTCTTGCACCCATGAATGCGAGCGGCCAAGTCCTAAAGCTATATATCAACGTTATTCTGCTTTGGATTTGGGTGATTCTTACACTAATCGATCGGCGATATTTTAATACATAAATGTAGTGGAAAAAGTCAATTTACCCATATTTATAAGTTTTGAGAAAATGGAAAAAAACTCCCGAACTTGTCTGGTTCTTGCACCCAAGAATGCGAGCGGCCAAGTCCTTAAGCTATATATCAACGTTATCATGCTTTGGACTTGGCTGATTCTTGCACCAATCGATCGGCGATATTTTAATACATAAATGTAGTGGAAAAAGTCAATTTTACCCAAAAGTGGACTTGTCCGGTTTTTGCACCGAGGTCTTCAATTGTTTTTAGAAAAAAAAAATGAATCACCTTGTATAACAATAAAATATGTTCAATTTCTTATGTAAATTTTAATTGTAAACAAAAACGTTCTCTTAGCATTTTTTCATATGTGTCATGGTTTCATAGTAAATTTGTATTATTTGTAGTATTTTTTGTATTATTTCAAGGTATTTCTAAAAAATATCTAAAAAATTTGCTCCATAAGTAAGGCTTAAAGTAGAAATAATGTGTTTACTACTTTAAATAAAGTAACTTTTTCCAATAAACTGACCTATTTAAGGCCATACTTTTGAAGATACAGGGTCTACAACATTTAAGGAAGATAAAATTAATGTTATGCTCTGTATCTTGAAAAGTAAAAGCTTGAATGGGTAAGTTAATTGGGAAAAGTTACTGTATTAAAATAAGATTTAATTTTTTTCTACTTTTAGTCTTACTTACGGAGCGAATTTTTAAGTTATTTTTTTCAGAAATATCTCGAAATAATATGAGAAAATCAAGTTTGCTATGAAACCCTGACACATAAGAAAAAATGCTAAGAGAACGTTTTTGTTTACAATTAAAATTTACATAAGAAATTGAATACATTTTATTGCTCTACATAAGGTGATTGATTTTTTTTCTAAAAACAATTACCCACTGGTTGTTCAAGGTGTTTGATATTAACAGCTTTTATGCTAATCTTATAAGGTGCACCAAATATGACTTAAATATCCCAACTAGTTTGGTAAATATTCAATAAAGTCCATATATTTTTTACAACTTTAACACCCTGTAACTTTTTTAGTTTATACAATAAAGGGTGGTTATTTTTTGGTTTTCTATCACCTGTTGAAGTTTCTCGAATAAAAACTGAATCACCCTGTTTATCAAATTAAGATAGGTATCCACTTGTCAAGTACCTATCTAGTTATTATAATTAAATTAATAAACAAGTTAATTTTTTTGTGCACTTTAAACAGTGATGTGTGATATGCTGAGGCCACACAGAACGCTACGCTACGTACGCGATATTCACTATGGACACTAGACAGTTACTGTAAGGTGTTGGCGAGTGCGGGCAGACTGTCCTGGGAGCAGCACAGTGGTGACGATGATTTTTTTCAAAGGCACCTGTACTTTCCTACTTTTCTATTAACTGCTTTATCAAAATATTAATATTATTAATTCTATTATAATATTAAATTGCCGATGTTTTTTTAAAATATAGTAGCATAGCAAACTCCGTGTGGCCACTTGTATTTGTTTCAATGGGATCAATATTTTACATATGTAGCGAACATAACATACGTAACACACGTAGCCCTCTGTGTGGCCTCAGGTTAATAATTAATTTGGATTAAACAATTAACTAACTGCCGTCTGACTACACAAGAGCACAGAGACACGTTTGGGCTTCGAAAAACATGACTAAGTTGGCAATTTCTATTGAATCGTTTCAAAAACAACTACAACAAAAAATGTATATGTATTGAAGTGCTTAAAGGCACTAAAGATAAAAATCCTAGGTTTTGAAATACACTACATTAGTATATTGGACTTAGTATGTATAAATGTCAGTGCCGTAACTAGGGCGTGGCAAAGGCGGCACTTGCCACTGGCGCGAGCTTTTTGATAAAAAAGTTTTTCAAATTTAAAAAAAGAACAGCACCTAATTTTCATAAACGAAAAAAAAAAAACAAAAAACAAGTGTATTCGTTCTAAACTACTGTTTTAACAAAGTAACATTATATAGAAAGAAAATTATCTTTTTCTATAGATTTTGACGAAATAATTGATAACTTTGCTAGTTTGCAAGCGAGAAAAGTGCAATGGACTAATACACCACTTTTTTTTTATTTGCTCATCGGATAGTATTGGGTGAGATATACTTGCTGTATTTTTTAAAAAAAATTTTCGCCCCCGTTTTGCCGCAATTAATTTTTAAAGTTCAATATACGTAACTACCTGTTGGATTTTATTTTTCCCTAAATTTACCGCCATGGCACCAGGTTTGGCAACGCCGCACCTCAATGCCAAGCTGTCAGTCTGCGAAAACATAAACATAACCTATTTTGTGGCGTCACAAATCGGAATATCGGATCTCGGATCCCGCGGCCCCGCGTGTTTTACAAGCTTTTATTTTTTATGATTTGAACTATTTTCACCATTCATTCTAATAATCCATGACGGAAATGAACCATTCTATTTTGCTGAGGAAAATGCTGGGAACACTAGGTATTGGTATTGATGATTCGGACGTTATGCTGGTTGGTTTACAAAACTTTTTTTTATTGGAAACAAGTCGATTTTATCTATAAAACGACACAATTCGTAAGTACCTAACTGAACTTGCATAAATTAGATATCTAGACTTGCTGATATATTAAAGACAATAAAGAACCAACCAGGTGTAACATTTTAGCTGACGATTTTAGATTAGTGGCTCTGCCAAACGATTTTTTACTTGTTATCAAGTATATTCCACCGACTGCTAGTTGTTTGAAGAAACTGATGATATTTTAGCCTCAATACCTAGTGTCACAGAATAAATAGCTTCACCTATTTATTCTGTGCTAGTGTTAATCAACAGCATTGATTGGTTATAAACTAAACTGAAAAAGTTAATCCTATAGACGTCAAGCACTTACCTGGTCCGAATATAAAAAATTTATTACTTTAATTTCATGAGCCCTTACTTACAAAAAGTAGTTAGACCTGCATCGGTTCAAAAATGTAATGCTAGAATATTGGAGAAGGTGCCAGTTCTTCGTGATGTTAGAAATATAACATGTAAAACGCAATAAAGCCAAGTTTTCAGTCGAAAAACTTTATTTTCATAGCTTGAACTATTTTAGACCCATTTAGGTAAATTATATTGTGATTGCCGAAGCATCCTCATAAAAAATGACATAATTCTTTAGAATTTTTTCACTATACATAATTATACCTCTATTTTTTCTGGAAAATAAATTTTCATAAGCATATTTTGTGATTGTGGTTAATAGAAGTTAAAAATAAAAAAATATAATGCAGCAGCCGGCAAAAAATTAAGATTTCTTTAATTTACAAGAAAAAAAAGCATTATTTTGCATTCTATGGCAAAACCTCAAATAAGTTATCTATTAAATTTAGTGAAAATATTCCAAAATCAAATAATACAGTTTTCATGTCGCATGCACAGATTGTAACAAACTGGATTTTTTTGGGGGGGTTTCTTCTATTCTGCGAAGAGATGGACAAATAGTAGGTAGGTGTACTGTGCTCGATTTTTGAGGGCAATGGAAAGCAGTTGAATCTCAAAATCTCGATTCGTTTTGGAGATACAGGGCATTTTTCGTTTTTTAACATGTCAGACAATCCCTCCTTGTAATACATTTTGATTTTTGCCAAAAATCTTTCTTCATACTACTCCAACGTATAATAACTATTGAGGTATGTCGGTATGTCTTTGTCAACTATCCTGTAAGGTAGATTTTCATATTTTTTTATTGCACTTGTGTTGACTTTTTCCAATATAACAATCTACTGATGTTGTCCATGATTCTTCGCTATTTCCAGGAAGTCAGCAAAGAAAAGCAATACCTTGCTTACATTCATCTAAAACAAGTTTTCCATTAATATGTACCTACCTGCAAAAATTTTACAAGCGTACTTAGTTCTATTATTAGTTGACAAAGTTAATGTCACTAGTGCAGAAAAGTACAACTTTCCGCATCAAAATGGATGCGACAAAGTGTACTACTACGGACTTAATTACTTAAATAGGTACTTCATTAGATCATACAAGAAAAAAATACCCGCAAAAACTAGTCATTGACGGTCAAGCACTTGATATCGAATGAAACTCTGCTGTCGAACTTGCACTAGATTATTTAAATTAGTTCTTAATCATGGTTCTCACATGTAGATATCAACGATCGTTTTTACAAACGCATGATTTCTTGTTTTGATAATCGATTGGGGTGTGCGACACCCCCACGCCCCCTCCCCCATATCTTAACTATAGGTATATACACAATAAGTATTTCTTTACTGTACTAGCAACTAAAGATAGAAGCACAAAAAGCTGTATCTACGTATGTGCCACGATGTATGATCCTCGTACATCATGGTATGTGCATAATTTAGGACTAATCTGCTTATGTTGGGTAATTACAACATAATATACCTACTTCCACAACTATTCAGTTGAATTTCTTCATTTTTAACCACAGTGTCATTAACATTTTTCTTATTAATTTTGTGCTCGGGGGTAATTTTTGCCTTAACCGGGCATTATGCATTCATTGCTATGTTCTTTCCTCTGCGTGTCTCCAATAACATTGTTACCATAATATTTATTCTCTAGTCTACCTAAAACCAGAATTTAAGCTATATCATCATCATTAAGCAATATTAAAACAATATACAAATCAAATAACAAACATACCTCTTCATTTCTCCATGTTTTGCTCCCAGTTTTTATTGATAAAATTGACACACCATATCAAAATCTTGCTTTTTGTTATTTTACCTAGTATCTATGTAATCGTTTGTTTTGCCTTTTTGCTGTCATATATAATATCGAAGTTGTTCTTTTTTTTTTGTATTTTATGTCACTATATATGACTTGCTAGTTTAAAATCGGGAAGAGTGCAATTTTATTTTTTTAATACCTTCCAAAGTTTTGCTATAATTTTTATTTTTTGTTATTTTACCCAGTGGGTATGGTATTTCTAAAGTCACTTGAAACAGCATAAAAAAACTCTATTATAGGACATAAGCGTCACGCAGTTTTTTAAAGATATACCTACATATTCTACAAGCAATAATAATATTTTTCTTTTCAGGGGTTTTTTAAGGTTGTCGTCAAACACAACGTAAAGGTTAATGCACCATACAATAATGTCAAAAGGTCTCTAAAAAGCCATATCGATAACAACTATTAACGCAAGTATATCCTAAAATCTGTGAAATTATCGCACGCCTATCCAGCCGTCGAACAGTGTAGCCCATGCAAGTATTGGTGATATATATACCCCCATTAATGTAAGAAGTGTTTTGAACAGCCAATAGCAACAATGCATTTAAATCGAAATAACCAACCCCCACTGTCTGTAATAAACTGCGTGAGAGGGCACGACGAACATTTCTTATAAGATTAATAGCCTATCATATAATAACGTTTCCAGCAAAGTACCGTCATTTAAAAGGTACCTACAAATAAGATGGGCGATATTTCAGCCTTTTATTTTAATACGTAAAATATGATATGAGACAATGTGTGAAATGCAAGAATTGGGTGCATGAAAATTGTGTCTGACTCACAGAAGAAGATTTAGAGGCCCTTGAGTGTCCAGAATGTTCGCCATAATGGTATTTATATTACGGGCGATATTTCAAACCAAGTGGGCGAAATTTCAGCAACGGGCAAAAATATTGTCATTTACGGCGTTTTTAAAAATCGTTATTTTTTTTGCTAAAAATTGATGTATAAAGAATATGGCTTTACTGGTCCAAAATGTTTATTGATGTTATTTTTAATATAAACCAAGGATTTTAAGAAGTGGAATGTCTTAGGAGGGCGATATTACCCGAAGGCACCTTAGGAGTTTTCTGTTAACCATGGGTATAATATTGGTATACCTATGTGTCTCAACCAGTTAATGATGTCACTCATTGATTTATGATGTGAAAAATTACCCAAGTGATACGAAAAAAAGAGCGTAATAAAATAAAAACCCTATTGCAATCACGATTATACCCCTACAAATAAAAATAACTATGATTACAACTAATTTTAATAATAATTTCAAACGTCATGTAAACACATTCATTTTGGTGTTTTGGTATAATCAGCTACTTGCGGCAGCATCTATGGTGTTTCGGTGTGAAAGCGACAGTGAAGATTTTCCGGATCGTTCAAACTGGTTCAAACATTCGGCGGTGAAAATATTCGCTGGTTTTGTACGAGTTTTACTCGTTATCTGTGTTCGTGTTCTTGTTAAATTTCGTGTTATTACTAGTTATTCATTGTGCAAATGGGCTCGTTACTGACCTGAACTTATGACCCGGTTGCTGCAGTGATGTCAACTTAAGTTGTCGAAATTACCAATTGACAGACCCAGTAAGGACTTCTTAAAATAATTTTACTATACCTATTATATTAGGCGAGCATGGAGCACGCAGTCACTTGTTTTTAATACAATATCTATCATCTCCTTTTACTTCTAATACCAGGTGCGGTTTAATATGGTTAAAAAAGTGTTTTGTCTCGTATTTTATTGCCGGAAGCGCCTGTTCTCCAGCTACCCTGGTAAAATATAAATGAACCCACTGGGAACACAGTGATATAAGAGTGCTATCTATTTCATAGCATTTACCACGCTCTGCTACTGGTAAAAATACCAGACTTACCAGCAGAAATAACATTTGTTGGGACATTTTCCAAATTCTGACAAAGTAGGATCAGTTTTGCATAAAATTTTATATAAAAGCTAATAACTAAATTAAAATACCTATAACTCAACTTAGTATTGAGTCCTAAGAATTGTAACAATTGTTACAATTTTTCTCTATTAAATTTTTCTTACTCCTAACTTAAAGTTTGAAAGTTGGTGTAGCAGAATTTTTTGCTTATGGTTTCAACAATGCTTCTGACTATCTATGGCTTCCTTAATATATGACGAATATATTCTTGGTTCCCACAGTTTTTAGTTTGTATGGGCCACCCCGACCACCCTTTCGAATACATAGAATCCTGGGATTCATCCCTATCCGGGTCAACGACTGTTGGACGGTTCTATTATTCCTTCAGCCTGCATTTTATCCACCTTCCCATTTATATCCTGCATCCAGGGATTACAGGGAAGGTAGCGTTTTTTAATTGGTACGGCATCTAGAACGCGGATCCGGTGTTGAGTCATGGGTGTAGTCCCTCTAACAGTGTCCAATTTCGGGAGTTCAGTATCGAGGAAACGGCTTAGTTGCAGTTGTTCCTCAAAGGCTAACGTCAGGGTGGGTGATTGGAAATTTGGCTCACAAGATTCCTAGGTTCGGTAGCGTCCGGTCTCGGATGCAATGCTCCATCACAAAATACGTCGCTGGATGCCAGGTTAATGTGGAAGGCATGTTTAAAAAGAGTATCCATTCCTGAGTGTAAATCGGCTGTCAGGTTGTAAAAACTTTGGTAATATGCATGGGCCCTGCTTGCTCCTCTAGGCGGTATGTGCTATTCAATTGTGTGTGTTGTACGGTCGCCACAGATTATAGCACAATAGGTATTTTATTAGAAATAACAAATAATACTGGGCGGCACTGGCAGGGTCACGAGGAGGCACGCAAAGCGGGAAGTTATTCAAGACATTCGCACTTTATATCGGCTCAGTTTCAGCGGCGGAAATACAAAGCGGCTATAGCGCGGTATGTCCTGTAGTAATTGAGGAGTGTCGCCGAACTACCCATTTCAGGCCTCCACGCGGGACGGTGAAGAGGAAATGGTTGAGTTCCCTTGCACCTATACAAGACCCATAAACTAAAACTATTAAAATACATGAGTATTCAGCCAAATGTTCATTTAGATTTACAGGATTTTGGGTTCATTATTGAGTAATTGAACTGCTATCTTTCAATTAAAAAATGAACCAAACACAGCAATTTGCAATTACTGTTCACGCAGAGCACAAGCTAGCTTGAAAAGCATAATGTTCAGTTCTGGTCTGTCATGCAGTAACAGCTGCAAGGGGAAAATCAAAATATAATATTCAAGGTAGTTATTGTGCTCCTTGCGAACGGTAGGTATAGAAAATTGCAAACACGGCATTAACATTAGCCGTCCACTAATTTGCTGCAGATATATTTCCTATACTGAACTGTTAACTTTCCTCTGCTGTTCCTAACATATACAGGGTGACCGTATTTCGAGTTTTTGCATGGGGATCTTGGTTATCTTAAGAGATAAGAGGTCGGTTAAATTGGGGCAAAGTTGCGGAATTTGATGCCGTGTAACATGGTAAATTCCTTTACAAGGAATCTAAATATGATCTTGCATTTTTTTTTGTCGCCTCCCTGGACAAAGATATGACGATCAACTTTTATTTTTCTTATGGGCGCCATATTGGATTTTTGCATTTTTGAAGAGGATTTTTTTCTGGTTAAAATGATATGTCACACATTATGCTTTACTTTGTTTTTCTTGCCGTAATATAAAATTAATCGTTTTTGCATAGAGTGCCTTGGAAACATAAGCTCCATAATGTTTGACGTTTTTGCATAGAGTGCCTTGGAAGCATAAGTCCCATAATGTTTGACATTTCTGCATAGAATGCCTTGTAAACATAAGCCCCATAACGTTTGATAGTTTAGTACAATTTTAAATGTCACGGGTACTTTATTTTACTGAAAAAATGTCATTTTCACATGAAGAAAAGCGTGACATGATTCAAATGTATTACTCCTCAAATATAAAAGACGTCGAAGGGATATTGGGCGAGCCATAAACCATTTAAAGAAACGTGCAGCATTGTGCCTTGAGGAAAAAATGAGGACAAATTGAACATTTATTCTAAAATAGGATTGTCTATTCGTCTAGGTTTTTGTTGTTCTTTGTGTTTCCAGTTTGACTCTTTTAGTGTTCATGTATTACATGGCGAATAAATAACAAGGTCTAAGATCATACTCTTGTCCTCGCGGTACGTTTACGATTTATTTAATCAATACATTTACATTAACTGAATTTTTACTGAACCGTTAAACAATATTCCAAAGCACACTTCGCAACAATGGGTAACTAGGCTTATGTTTCCAGGGCACTCTATGCAAAAACGTCAAACATTATGGGGCTTACGTTTCCAAGGCACTCTATGCAAAAACGATTAATTTGATATTACGGCAAGAAAAACAAAGTAAAGCATAATGTGCAACATATCATTTTAACCAGAAAAATCCTCTTTTCAAAAATGCAAAAATCCAATACGGCGCCCATAAGAAAAATAAGAGTTGATCTTTATATTTTTGTCCAGGGAGGCAAAAAAAAAATGGGAGATCATACTTAGATTCCTTGTTAAAAAAGTGCCTTAATAATGTTTAACTTAGAAATGTCCAGCGCCATTCGTTTTCGTTTAAAAAATAAAAACAAAAACGACAATTCAGTTTTTTCACATTATTTTCAAAACAAGAAGGGCCAGCCAAATTTTTTTTTACCATGTTACTCAGCATCAAATTCCGCAACTTTGCCCTAATTTAACCGACCTCGTATCTCTTTTAAGATAACCAAGATCCCCATGCAAAGACTCGAAATATGGTCACCGTGTATATTGGACCAGTAGGCAACTTGTAAAACTCTATGAAATAAGTAGAACTTATGACATGTTTAATCAATTTTTCAAAAATATTGTTTATTTATTTATTGCCCAACAGAAAATTCCAATTACAGGACAAAAGTTACAAATTAACTAGTACGTACTGGTGCTTAATACAAAAAAAAAACAAATTTAAATATGTTACGTTACAAAAAATGATGTACTATGTTCTTCTCGTAAATGTGATACAAGTCCATATAATATATATTATCTTTTTCAGAACATGACTTCTTAAGATGTATATAACTTGCTGCTGGAATGGAACTCAGCAGGTACTTCACCCCAGAGTGATTCTTGTTTAACATTGGCACCAGCGACGCTACCGTCATCAGCCATGCTTATCAAAGAATATCGGATACCTATACCACTCACAGTTGAAGAATATCGTATAGCCCAGCTTTATATGATCGCAGTAAGTTGAAGAACACTTAGTCTCTTATACAAATCTTTTTCTTTATGCAAAATTTTGGTGTTGTTAAAATT
The DNA here is from genome assembly GCA_963920635.1 of Pseudeuparius sepicola. Taxonomy (NCBI): domain Eukaryota; kingdom Metazoa; phylum Arthropoda; class Insecta; order Coleoptera; family Anthribidae; genus Pseudeuparius; species Pseudeuparius sepicola. The sequence goes on along the minus strand of OY987302.1, from coordinate 25,365,016 downwards.
AACAAAATGACCTGTATCATTAATATGTTTCGCTAGTGCTGAAATTTTTTTATTAAGCCTAGCTTCACTTTTATGCCCTGATATTCAATTTTTTTAAATTTGTGGTGTTTGTCCTATATATATTTTTTATCAGGGTTGCTTTGATTAAAATCAATGATTTAAATCGCAACTGCATGCTGCAGTAGTATCTTCAGCAGGAGTAGAGCGTATCATTTCATCTTTTAATTTGGTTCATAGGAAATTAGGAAATAAGCTAGGTACCGAGAAGTCTGCAAAACTTGTCTTTCTGCTGAAATCCTTAAATAAAAAACATAAGTAAAACGTTTTCATTATCTATTTATACGTTAAAAAAATCAAATATAATTTCCTAATAAAATAATAAAAAGAAAACCACTTTAAACAAAATATTATATACACTGTGTCCCGGATAAGAATGAACAGCATGGGGATATTGCAAACGGTGAGAGATAGGGCAACGGTTAAATGGGGAAAAAGTTGCGCAATTTCGAGATCAATAAAATGGCGCAAACAGATTTCTAATATCTTTTTTCGTTTTTGAGTTATTTTGAAAAAAGTAACATTTTTTTCTGAAGTTGCTATCACAGATAGAGAAAAAAGAAAGGCACTTTCTTATGGCACTTTTTAACGGGCCTTAAGATGGCGTTTTTAGATTTGTTCTGCAACGTTTCGTTTTTGAGAAACCATCTTCAACTTAATTTTTTTAAATACGGACCTGGATTTTTTTTTGCAGTTTTTGAAAGCACTTTTCATTGCAAATGCCATGATGTATGACAAGAAATATTTTTAAAATGTTTTGAGACAATTATACTGAAAATTCCTTTTTTCCATTAATTTTTTTTCTAATGCGGCCCTGTATTTAATAATAAGAAGTCTAAATATTAATCAGTATTGTCAAAAATTTAACTTACAACTTATCTTTCAATTGGAGAACTAAAAAAAGGACGGCACATACGATAATAAAAAATAAATAAAAATCCTCCACCTAGAAGGCTTTGAAACAACGAAACCAATCCCTTGTCATTTGTCATAACTCCCACTTATTTCATTACAAATGGAGGGTGCTTTTTCAAATGACGACAAATTTAACATGTCAGCATGTTATATCTTGTGTCACAGAAATAATGTAGAGGCCGAACGAATGTATTTTTGCAATTAATAAATGGCAAAAGGTATTGATTACGTTGGCTTAAAGCTTTCTTCTTGCAATTAGGAAAAGCGAAGAATTTACTCCAAAACACAATGCGACACTGTTTGCTGTACAACAACAGAGGAAAACACTTTACCAGACGCAGGGCCGTAACATTTAAAAGTATTAAGTTTTCGAAGTAAAAATAAACTGTAAGTTAAATTGTCAATATTAGACTCCTTATTATTAAATACAGGGCCGCATTAGACAAAAATGAATGGAAAAAAGGAATTTTGAGTATAATTGTCTCAAAACATTTTAAAAATATTTCGTGTTATACATCATGGTATTTGCAATGAAAAGTGCTTTCAAAATCTACAAAAAAAATCCAGGTTCATATTTAAAAAAATAAAGTTGAAGATGGTTTCTCAAAAACGAAACGTTGTAGAACAAATCAAAAACGCCATCTTAAGGCCCGTTAAAAAGTGCCATAAGAAAGTGTTTTTCTTTTTTCTCTATCTGTGATAACAACTTCAGAAAAAAATAAAATCGAAAACGCAAAACTTTACTTTTTTCAAAATAACTCAAAAACGAAAAAAGATATTAAAAATCTGTTTGTGCCATTTTATTGACCTCAAAATTGCGCAACTTTTTCCCCATTTAACCGTAGCCCTATCTCTCACCGTTTGCAATATCCCCATGCTGTTCATTCTTATCCGGGACACAGTGTATATATAAATCAAAAAAATCTGATAAATTTGATTTTTTCTAAAAAAAAAATAAAAAAAATCAGCAACCCTGATTTTTATTACAGTTGTTACAGGGAATACGGTAAGCAACATTATTCTGATGTAGTACAGGTGTTTTATCTTTTAATTTTGAGTACAAATTTCCAATTAGACCGTCAGACAGTGACAGATTTTCCTTACTGATTTTCTCAATTATGCCTTGGAGAGGGTTGAAAGGTAAATCGATGCTGAGTCGGAAAATCCTAATTTTAAGTTTGGCCCCCGGGGAAAACATAATAGTGGAGTCAATCTGGGGGTTAGGGTGTAACAAATTAGTAACAAACTGATTTCAGCGGGAATCTTTAGATAATAATCTCCTATTTAACCTCTCAAAAGTCCCATTCAGTCCCAGTGGGGGAAGGTCGAAAAAAATCGCCGCCATCTTGGATTTCTTCCTTTTTTCAAATATCTCCATTTGCAACAGTTTTTTCAAAAAAACATAAGGTACCTCTTTTGTAGGGAATATGATTATGAACATTTTATTTCCTTACACTTTTTCTCTAAGTTGAATAATAAAAGAGATAGGGCTAATTTTTACACTGAGCCATCCCAACTCATTTATTTTAGCGGAGACATGATCATATTTTCTCAAATTACAAACCAGTCGACAACAGATATTTTGAACTTTTTGTATTCTAGATTTACTAGCGAGATCAAGTGGAAGGCCAATAACAGAAGTTACAGTAATTGAAGTGAGACATTACAAGAGCCTCACACAGATTTGGATATTTTGGCTAAGAAAGGGAGCAATATGATTTTTGTATAGCCTTTTTAACATGATCTCGATATCTAAAATCTTTGTCCATAATGATTCCCAAATTTCTAATTGAGTCAACTTTTGGTAAAGTAGTACCCTCAATATTAATATTAAGGTTATCTGACAAATCCAGTCCAGATCTTTTTCAGCCGAATAATAAAACACAGCATTTGGAAGGATTCAGTTGGAGGTTCAGTTCAGAGGGAGAGATACTATATAACATGTTCTTTAGGTTGCTATTTAATTGTGGGCTTTGCTAACTTTAACTCGCACAAAGTAAGGCAATGATCAGAGATATGATGGGTTGATATTGTACCTACAGCAAAAACAGCATCACTGCAAGAGGCAAATATAGGTTCAATTAACTTACTCGATGTTCCTGTTACTCTTGTCGGCTCTTTCAAAATCTGCACCAATTTATAAGACGCTAGACATGTGCTGACTGTATTGTTAAGATTCAAAAAGTCTTTGGAAGTCAGCCATTGTCTTTCTCACAAATACTACATAATATGCTTCTTAACAAAGCCACAAAGTCACTTTTGCACTTATACAGTTAGAAATCGCCCTAACACGTAAGTAATATTTGCATGCATATGGCAGACTAAAACTAAAAATATCGTCTATCAATTCAACCTGCAACGACACGCGAAAAACGGGGCGGGGCCTAAACGTAATGTTCTCTGATGGTACTTCGTCGATGTCTGTTTTTAGGAGGGCGGCGCGGACGCTCAAGTTGCCAATTTTGGTAAATTTTATAGAAATAGGTATGCTTAAAACTAGGGGGATATATAAATATGGGGTAAGATACGCGGATGATTAATTATTACTTATTATTTTCGTCGGATAAAGTTGTACATAATAATAGATATTATTTTTTATTATTAGATTATATTATAATCTAAAGTTTAATTATATTATTATTACACATTCATTTAAATAAGTAGGTAGGGGAGAGTCTGGAACAGTGGCCACCTTTTTATAAAGTGCATCCAAAAAGATACTGATCCTTTTTAATTAAACCTGATACCATTAACGGATAAACACTATATTTGCCCATACGATTTGAAATTCAATCAACTAAAAAATAATACTGGAATGGTAAAATTTGACTTATAAAAATGTAAAACAAAGTGGCCACTGTACAAACAGTGATGGTACAGTGGCCACGTGAGTATGGTACTGTGGACACTGCTGTTGTTTTGATGTAAAAAATAGACTTATGCAAGAATGATTTATTTTAACATATTTTTATGCTAGAAAAAAGGTAAACTTAAACTTATCTTTAGAAACATTTTAACGTCAAAGATAGATTAGCAGACATTATACATAGACATATTTATCGGAAATGAAAATAAATTAGCAGTTCTGTTAGTGCCCCCAACTTTTTAAGGTTGGCACAAATGAAGTACAACATCATCGTCTGGTTCTACAGCCGTATCGGTATCGGCAATATCAGGATAGGTGAAACAGTTGCCACGGCGCTTCAAAAATGTTACATGGAATTCGTTAGTTTCCTGAAATTTTTAAAACGCGCCCTACATTATGGTTCAATGTAGGACCGATGTGGCCACTGTTCCAGACTCTCCCCTATTCATATTTTGTGCAAAAAATATGTTCAAAGTGGAAAATGTATACAACCGTCTCTAATTAATAGCTCTATCGCTGTTAGCATTCACTTTAGAGAAAAATGTTAACAAGATGAAATTTTTAAAATTTTATTCTCTACAAAAATGCCTCTTATGCTTTTTTGAAAAAAACTTCTGCAAACGGAGATATTTGAAAAAAAGAAAAAATCCAAGATGGCGGCGTTTTTTTCGAACTTTCCCCACTGGTACTGAATGGGACTAAATAGGAGGGTATTATCTAAAGATTCCCGCTTAGATCAGTTTGTTTCTAATTTGTTGCACCCCCCATGTATAATACTCGGGTACGTTTACCGTACTATAATGGAAAATTCGATTTTTCAAAACAGAGAAAAGATACTAATTCTCACTTCACCGTATGATTTCTTATACTATTCCGACCTCGAAAACCCAAAGGCATAAGTGTAGCGTGTGGAAAAAGGGTTTGGCAGATCACAAAAGGCATTGAAGTTCAACTTTTTATGACTCATGTGGAATTTAGTTGCCGAGGCCTCTAGCCGAGGCAAAAAACCACATGAGTCATAAAAAGAACTTCAGTGCCGAGGTACATATTCTATATTTTTTTGAAGTCGGAAAAAAATGTTTTATTAGGCAAGAAAATAATCATACGGGATCACCCGTCCATGAACCAACTGCGCGCGGCGTTGCTTGACTTTGACGATCGCTCTACCTAGGTCAAGTATGACAAGACGCGGCCTTCGAACAGAAAAAACCAAACTGCTGCTTGTTGTGCAGCCTCCATAACAAATCTATTGATATTCAAACCTACTAAAATATTTATAGTGAAAGATTGCCCTGCTATAGGTAACAATTTCGCAATGTGTACGAAAAGTTAAATGGGCCTTTATTGTCAGGGTTTTGAATATTTGGTCACTTTTGACGGGTGATGGCTTCGCGTCTGATGTTTGATGTTTACATCTCGCCAAGGCCTACTTATTGAAAAAATCGTACAATAATGGGCTACTTCAGTGCCGATTTCTGAGCTTTTAATGACGATTTTGGGACACTTCACTGCCGATTTCAAGAAAAAAAAAATATTTTCAACTTTTTGAAAAAAAAAATCATTTTTGATAAAAAAAGTCTGCTTGTTCATAAAATAAGATTGGTATGGAAAAAGTTAACATTACCTGTACCGGATGACCACTAAATTGAAGAAATATTAATTAGCATAAGAGTAAACTGCCTCCATTTTTAGAGATATTGAAAAAGTTATAAAGAAAATTTGTTCATCATGGTAAGTTACTTAGGTGTACAAAATTTGAAAGTGTTAGGCGTATTTTGATTTGTTTGATTTTATTATCTTTTTTTAATAAATGGCTTTCTGTAAATGGTACGACAAAACTGTAATAATAAAAATTCCTCCGAATGGAAAACTGCGCATGATGACAAAATTTAACGATTCTAGGCCTACTTTGTACTTTGGAAAACATTGGAGAAAACTCACATTAAGATTGTCAAAAATTTTTTCATCAACACAGTTTCCTACTCTGAGTAACTTTTATTTAGTAAGAAGTAAGAAAAAAAAGTAAGAAAAACAAAAATCAAAGTAGACCTAACTCTTTAAAATTTTGTACACCTAAGTAACTTATCACGGTGAACAAATTTTCTTTCCAACTTTTTTCAATATCTCTACAAATAGAGGCAGTTTACTCTTATTCGAATTAACGTTTCTTCAATTTTCTGGTCACCCAGTATAGGTAATGTTATGTTAACTTTTTCCATGCCAATCTTATCATTTTATGAACAAGCAGACTTTTTTTTATCAAAAATAACTTTTTTTTCAAAAAGTTGAAAATAATTTTTTTATGTGGGTACCTGGCTGGTACTTACAAGAGGTGAAATTACCAAAAAATTTAACTTTTTGCAAAAAAGTTACTTTTCATAAACATTTTTGCTTCCTCGGAAATCAAGATTCACGTTGAGAAAATATTAATTTATTATACAGGGTGTTCAAAATGTTGAAATTCACAATAATTCTCCTATTGACAACTTTTTTCTCGTCCACATATTTTGCCGAGGAACACGTTCTTGCAGATAGAGAAATCACTGTAGAGAAAAGTGAATTTGGTTCCATGATGAGAACCTGGGGTAGGTGTCATGGTCGAAGTAATGTGTCGCAGTCTTGTTAACAAATCAGTCGGATCAGTCAATGTGTTCTGCGAAAAGGTGAAGAATTGTCCTGGGGTCTCCATAGACGCAACGGCTCTCCTGGCTGTCTAAGAATGCAAATCTTCTTTCCAGACAGTTTTATAAGGCCTTATAAAGATCTGGTTTATACAAGAAAGTTGGTTTTCTATCACCCGTTGAAGTGTCCAAGAATAAATCCCAATCACTTTGTATATATATTACACACACGCAGTGTGTTCCATTTTAAGTGGAAACACCCCCGTAAAATTGTTATTCTTCATCCGATTATAGCCGGTTTTTTTCTAAAAATAGGTCCCAAGAAACTTTTTTTTTACGTTGGTGCAAAATTTCAGGTCATAATCTAAATTTACAAGGCCTACAACGATTTTTTTCTAGTGAAAAATGAAGAAAATCATTTAGCAATTTTTTTATTTAAAACCAGACACTCCAAAACCCCCACATTCCAAATTTGAACAAAAAAATATACAGGGAGTTCCATTCTACAGTGTGCCAAAGTTGAGCAAAATAGGAATTTTAAAGGCATCTGGCAAGTCAAGTGTGCCATGGAATCTGTTCAAAACAATTGAATGGTCAACAGAACGACTCAAAGTGTTGATGTGCAAGGATTCGATAGAAAAATGTACAGGGTATTTTTGTCTGGGCCATCCCAAAAAACTGAATCTTTTGGAACTATATACGGGTCAAGGGTGCTCTGGAACTATTGAAAAAACATTAATAAACACAAAAGTATTATTATTTTCAAAATAACACTAACATGATCATTGAAACAATTTTAATAGAAAAACTTTGGTTTCTAAATTACTGATTTTTCCACTAGGCCTCCATCGATCCCCTAGTGTAATTTTGAAAATTTAATAAAACTTTTGTTTTTATTAATGTTTTTTCAATAATTCCAGAGCACCCTTGACCTGTATATAGTTCCAAAATATTCAGTATTTAGGGATGGCCCAGAGAAAAATACCCTTACATTTTTGTATTGAATTCTTATACATCAACACTTTGTGTGGTCCTGTAGACCATTCAACTGCAGTGGCGGCTTGTCCGGGGAGGCAGAGGAGGCAGTGCCTCCTCTGTAAGAATGTAAGAAATAAATACAAAAATAAGTTACCAATTCACTAGAAATAAACAGGTCTTTTGTGGATTCTGCATTTATTTTTACAATAAACTCAAATCTATATGCTGGAGAATCATATAGGTGGTCTGGGCAATGATATTCCAAATGAATTGGGCAATTCTATTTTGAATGAAGTAGGTTCGACAATAGTCATGCCATCTGACTTTCAAATGGCGTTGCAATAGTGAGGAGACATGCCTCCAGCAGAGAGACGTTTTTAGAATGTTAGTAAATGATGTATTCGGCACATGGAGGGCATTGTTGTCCTTGTCTGACACATGCCGGAATACAACGATGTGAAATCGTTTCACTCCTTCACGTTAGGTAAAACCGGAGGAAAGACATCCATTTACAGAAATGTCAAAACAATGCAGCTAGTACAATAATTAAGACAAAGATATAGTGTCATTTGGTCAGGGTTGCATGGTTGTTTGGTGTTTTTTTTTTTCGAATGGTGACTTTTGACTTGGTGCTTTTGATATTTGAAAAGATATGGAGATGGATGTCGACGAGGAGAACACGAGAAATTGTAAGGATATAATATAATTTCGGATAGGAAATAGATTTAACAGGAGGTCTTATAAGGATAAACTATTTATTAAGGATTTAGGAGTTCCCCATCTAGATTTAAGCAAAACATTACCTAATCAGGGCAAACCGTCCTGAGGTATTGTGAATTGTTTGTAGGTACATAAATGTAATTGATTACCTGGTAGCGTAACCTTGTTGGCCCCATGTTTTATTTTCAAAACGTGGAGAAATTTGGTCGAAAATCGAATGTATGATAGTTCTCAAAAATTTACAACGATCGATAGAGTGGCACTAAAAAAGTCAAGAGCACCTTAGCGGTACTCATAAATTGCATCTTTTGGGTAAACAAAATATATGTAGTAAATGTCATTGATTCTGCATGTCAAATTCAAATTTGAAAATTTATTCAGTCAATACGAATAAGTAGAGATATATTGCTACTTCTTAATTGTCCCACTATACCTACATATTTCCCTAATATTTTCCTAGATATTTTCCTTCCCACCCTGGCATAATTTTGTAAACTATATTTTATTACCTTTGAATATAATCGATGAGAATTTCAATTAAATTTTTATATTCATTTACATCAATCTACATTTTTTAGTAGTAAAATAAGTCCACGTAATCTCTACAGCTACTCTTTGCTTTTGCTGAACAAAAAAATATCTTGTAGAAACACCTACCATTTTCTTTTCTTTACGTGTTTAGTATAACTCGGTATAACTACTACCACCCAAGTTGTCACCTAGGCAGTTTGGTTTGCTTTTAAACGAAGATCCTATAAACCCTTTCTTGGACAAATAACTATATATAATAACTACTACTACTAACAAATAACATTCAAATTTTTTCTATGTTTGTTCTGGAAATATTTAGAAAAAACTGTTTGCCAAAGTGTCCATTTGGGGCTCACAGAACACGGTCGTAAATTATGGCAGGCTAATTTCGGGACACTCTGTATAAAAATGTTGAGAAAAATACGATATTTTTTGGCCAAGTAGAGATATTTTTTCCTACTTTATTAAAAAGTCTGCCTCCCCAGATCAAATTGGCAAGAGTCGCTATTGTTCAACTATTTTGAACGGATTCTATGGCACATTTGACTCACCAGATGCCTTTAAAAATTCCTATTTTGCTCAACTTTGGCATTGTAGAATGGAAATATTTAGAAAAAACTTGTCTGACTCCCTGTATATTTTTTGATCAAATTTCGAACAAGGTGGTTTTGGGGTATCCTGATTAATGCTGTGCTGTCAGATTTTAAATAACAAAATTGCTAAATGATTTTCTTCATTTTTTACTAGAAATAATTAACCCCAAGCGTTGGCAAAATGTACCCCAAAAACCTGTTGACTCCAACATCTCACCTGTTCTATTTAAAGTGAGAAAAAGATCCCTGTGAAGAATGTACCAAAAATGATTTACTTTCAAAATGGAACGGAATGAAACTGCAAAATTTGGACACTATTTCAAGAAAACAAATAGTATTGTGACCAATGCACATTTGTAATTTTTTTATTCATTTTGAATGTACAGTTGATCTGTAACATTTGAAAGTGGCTGCTGAAAATTTTATATTTCGAATGTTGGAGTTAACGGGTGTTTTGGGGCACGTTTTGCCAATTTGAATTCAAACATTTGATTTTAGGTGATTTTAGGTGGTTTTAAGGGGGGCCTTTCATATAAAATTGTTCGATTTGGGCTTTCCTTGACAAGTTATTCGGGTCTACAGGGTGACCCAAACGTATTTTTTTTATTTATATCTCAATAACGGCGCTACTTAAAAATTTGAAATTTGGTATGTGTTATCTACTTACTGGAAGACGCCTTAGGGTAGTTTATTCATTTACACAGTGCCCTAAAAAAGGGTAAAAACTAACAAACTCTATTAATTTTTTTGCTCAAACTTTTTTGAGGTTATCTTTTTGGTCTTGCAGGTCCATCATTTCAGTGTATCTTTTAATTTACAACAAAAGTGTACTCTTGTTTCATAACGATAAAATCAACCGTCTGCGTTGAAATTGGCAAAACGTGCCCCAAAACACCTGTTAACTTCAACATTCGAAACATAAAATTTTTACCTACCGCTTTCAAACGTTACAGATTGACTGTACATTCAGAATAAGGCAAAAAATACCAATTGGACATTGGTCAAAACAGCATTGGTTTTCTTGAAACAGGGTGTTCAAATTTTGTTAAATTCAATCCTTTCCATTTTGAAAGCTAATAAGTTTTAGTACATTGTTCATAGGAATTTTTTTCTCAGTTTAAACGGTACAGTCGATATGTAACGTTTGAAAACGGTAGGTAAAAATTTTATGTTTCGAATGTTGAAGTTAACTGGGGCACGTTTTGCCAATTTCAATGCAAACGGTTGATTTTATCGTTATGAAACAAGAGTACACTTTTGTTGCAAAATGAAAAGATACACTGAAATGATGGACCTGCAAGACCAAAAAGATAACCTCAAAAAAGTTTGAGCAAAAGAGGGGTTGTTAGTTTTTACCCTTTTTAGGGCACTGTGTAAATGAATAAACTACCCTAAGGCGTCTTCCAGTAAGTAGATAACACATACCAAATTTCAAATTTTTAAGTAGCGCCGTTATTGAGATAAATAAAAAAATACTTTTGTGTCACCCTGTAGACCCGAATAACTTGGCAAGGAAAGCCCAAATCGAAAAATTTTATATATGAAAGACCCCCCTTAAAACCACAGCCAAACACCCCTTTAAAGTATTTAGTATACATTCCGACTCACCCTGTATATTTCAAAATTAAGTACCTATATGTTCAGTTCAACTGTTTCAGAAAAAAAGCAGAGAAGAAAGCAGTGGTGCAGGCAGTGGTGTTGAGATTTTAATAAATGAGCCGTACAAAGATGGACCTGGAGGACATGGACAATACACAAAGAAAATTTATCACATTGGCAGTCATTTACCGGGTTAGATCATTTATTTGTTTTATATCCTACTTGAAAACTCTAAATAGAGATTTTGCCTGAGGCCACCTTAGGATAATTCTGCGCATGTGTCGTTAGCTGATATGCACAGAAAATCAAGTTGACCTCTCATCGAAAGTGACTTGTTTGACACCTAGTGCAACCGATTTGTCATGTTATTGGGAACAAAAAAACCTTAATAAAAAAATGTTGTCCGAGTGGCAAATTATTTTTATTAACAAAAAACTGTCAAAATAAAACAAATGAAAAAATGCTCCGAAAATAACTTCATTCGCTAAATTGGGCAAAAATAAATACTTTTTGCCTCTTGATATTTGTTCGAGAATTCAACGCCTGCCAATATGAACCAATGAAATGATATGATTTTTGAAATATTAACCAATCAGGTGATGATTTCAGCAATAATACCACTAGTGGTATTTTCGCTAAAATCCTACTCTCTTAGTACACGTCATAGTTACGCTAAACCAATATTGTGGCAGCTAAAACTGATAACCCGATAACCTCTTCACATTACCAAATTTAATATAGGACTAGAATTGTGTCTTCAGTTAACACATTGATCTTTAAATATCTATTAGCACAAAAAAAAACATATTCAGAACTGAAAGTTCAATCTAAATGACAGCTAGCTGTCAAACTAACTGTTTGCAGTTGTTAAATTCTCTTTTTAAATACAACTCGTGGTATGCCTAATAATAGATAATACCTTTCCTTAATTTATAACTCATTATAATCCCAATGCTAAGAAAATACCACTCCTGCTGCGCAGTCGTGGTATTTTCAGCTTTGGGATTATAATTCGTAAAATTAACGAAAGGTATTATCGATAATAGGCACACCACTTGTTATATTACCCTGAAAAACCCACCCTTTTTGAGCTACGGGCGATTTTACATGCAAAAATGGCTAAAAGTGGTAAATTTTAAAAATTCATATCTCAGTTTCTACAAAAGCTTTTGGAACGTTCGAAAGCGCAAAATGATCCCCGAGACTTGTACTTTCATACTTATACAGGGTGTCCCGAAATTAGCCTGCCATAATTTACCAGCGTGTTCTACGACCTAAAAAAATTAAAAAAGTTCCTATAAACATGCCCTCAAAAATGCCCCCTAATGGGGCTATAGCCCCCGAAAGGGGCAGTTTCACAAACGGGACACCCTACCACTTTTTGTTTTACCCGTTAAATTTGTAGTTAAATTTGCATTAAATTATCCAGTTTTGTTGGAAGCTGACGAAAAATCGACCTAAAAAAACTTTTTTCATAGATAAAGAATAAATAATGTAATATTTTCTAACTCTAGTTATAAAAAAAGCTTGGTTCATAGATTTGAGCATATTATAATAAAAAATTAAAAAGTTAAAAAATAACAAAATTTTAAATACACGCACACCCGTCTCGGTTCATTTGTTTTAACTTCTTAACAGAACAAATGACGGTCGATGCATGTTTGACAAACATTATATATTTCAAGAAACAACTGATTAGTTCGCGTGTGTTTTATCAACTTCATGCAGTGATAGTGATTAATTCTCCGATCAAATATCTATAGATAAAGCATACAATAAATAAACCGTGGCCAAGATTAGAAGAAATCAACAGGTATCTGTTTACTATTAAGACCCAAGTGCAGAGGCGTCGGGTTGTCAAAATTCTGAAGGGAGTAAATGTAATCAAGAAGAAATAATGTTATTTCTTGAATTTGTAAAAAACTAAATTGTCAATGCAATGCGCGATGTCCCAGTAGGGGTTATCAAAGGCGGGCATTGCCACACTCGGGTTTTCCAAGGAAGACGTCGCCCCCTTTTGCAATTTCTGAGGAGGGCATGAGCCCCGTTCCCCCCGTGAAATCGGCGTCTCTACGGGCTCAAGGCCGACCCAAGCCATACAGGACAGTTTAATGGCTGACACTGTCATTACGTTTGGCAGCTAAAAGTTTTTCTTGTAAAAATGCGTGTATTTAGTGGTGGTGGAAAGTATTAGTTTTATTTCAACTAAATCCTGCCAGTATATGTTCAAAAGTTGTGTCCTATGCGAAAATCTCGCTGATCTGGAAAGCAGCGGAGTTGGCACAGGTAAGTAAATCATTACATGAACGTAGACTTTGGGGTTCGTCATATTTCACGTACTCATCTTTTTTCCATGAAAGCCTCAGACAAAGAAATAAACGGACAAAGTATTAAATATATCCGTACCTATTCAGCTGTTACTATTATTTTTATATTTTGATTTTTAGATTTCCGCAATATCATAGGAAAGGAAAAAATTGACCCGAACATAGAATACAGAATATAGATATTATTTTCCTAGTGAAGACCTGATTACATATTTACGAAAAGGGGCAGTACCACAACTTATTCTGATGTAAGTATTACAAAAACAATATTTAGATTGTTTTTAATATCGAAAACTTAGGTATTTTTTATTCCCCAATAAAAATAGTATACCAACACCTTTCCGATCAATTTGGTCATAATGTGAGATTTGAACCCCCATGAACCTACAACCTACCCATATTATAACAATGCATTACTTAATAATTTGCTGTATTTTAGATAGTAAAATGAATAATAATTATTAAACTTCCAGATCTAGTACTTGTGATTTACTGTATGAAAAACATACTGGATCAATCATTCAAGAACCCAACTCAGATATCCCCCCTGCCCCAAAAAGGTAAGTGTTTATTTTATTGGAATAATTAATTGTTTATAGTAAAAGTATTTAGATTTAAATCGTACGTTTGAACTCCTAAAAATGCTTCTAATCAAAAATATTATTATCCTCTTAAAGAGTTAAAAAGATAATACTCCTTCCTTTTGAACCGAGCTTTCAGATGCATAATGAGATTTTAGCACCCAAAATGTAAGTCCACAAAATATTAGAGGGAAATTATTGTTGACAAGAGGAGATACTTTTTCATTTTTGACTTCGCGAAAAATATAGGTATTCTTCCTAAAAACTTTTGCTTGCAAAATAAATAAGGTTGGCATAGAGTGGCTTATTCTTAGATGTAGGTACAGAATTGCCAGAAAATGTAAGTCTGAAAAAGGTCCAACACTAAAGTACCTCGATTTCTTTAATTTTTGAGGAAAATACAAAATAAAAAAGTTGTTTTATTGTTGTAATGCTTGCCATAATAATAATGAATATGTTTGAATTGTAAGAAAAAACATAATTTAGAATTCAGCGTATATGTTACTTATAAAGCTTCTATGTCCTGGCCTCATGTTCATGTGAACTTTTTTCTTAGGATGACGTCTTTTACCAATGCTTATAATTTCGTGACTTAAAAAGAAGACACGCAGTATAATTTTAGTTAAATTCCTAAATACCATTATTTCAGTAGTACCTGCACTAATTTATCTTAAAATAATATATTTTTATATGGTGAAATTACTAGACAATAATCATTTGATTTGGAAAAACTGAAATTAATTTTAATTGTAATGCAGGTTGAAAGAATCTGCTGACTCTGTTATCAGAGATTCGGCAAGTGGAATTCGATAAGGATTGCCTGAAGTACGAAACAGTTCATCCACAGAATTATCTGACACTGCCTTGGTGACAAACTCCAAGAATAGACAATCCACAAAGAAGTAAGTTCCAATATTATCCCAGAAAATATAGCATATACTTTTGTGGAACTATATTTTCTGTGATGCTATATTAAAGTTTTTACAACAATTATTTTGATAATTCAAACTTAAAATTAACAAGTATATTAAAAAGTTAGAAAAATCGCTTAGGGCAAAATAAAACCCTGTGTGAAGTTGGGAAATATCCAGTATACAGGATGATTTTTTTTAGGTCTACCACAGCCATTTTCTCGCTTATTTTACACCCTACAAAAAAAGCGTAAGAAACAAAAATGTTACAATTTTGGACAGCTAAGTGGTGCTGCAAAAGAAATCGGCATCCATGGCCAACTTGTCGCGCAATATTAAAAAAACCTTAAATGGAGCAAAACTATTAATAGCCGTGGAATGTTTATTTTAAGAGACAGAGGAAAACATTTATATTGAAAATTGATGGCACTGAGAAGCTTTATCCATCCACGTAGTCAGATAGTTTCAGCAAATTACACAGGGTCTTCGGCTCTCTTGAGGCTATGAAAATGTTTTTGTTTATTTCTTATTAAGCGATTTTCTCGCTTATTTTAGGCCGCACAGAAAATACGTAAGAAAACAAAATATGGCAATTTTGGTCAGCGAGGCGACATTAAAAAATGAATGGGCCTTCATGCCCAACTTTTCGCGGTGTACTAAAAAAACTTTAAATCGACAAAAATTTTCATGGTCTCAAGAGAGCCGAAGAGCCTGTGTAATTTGCTGAAACTATCTGATTACGTGGATGGATCAAGCTTCTCAGTGCCATCAATTTTCAACATAAAAGTTTTCCTCTGTCTCTTAAAATAAACATTCCACGGCTATTAATAGTTTTGCTCAATTTGAGGTTTTTTAATATTGCTCGACAAGTTGGCCATGGACGCCGAATTCTTTTGCAGCACCACTTAGCTGTCCAAAATTGCAACATTTTTGTTTCTTACGCTTTTTTTGTAGGGCGCAAAATAAGCGAGAAAATCGCGGTGGCAGACCTAAAAAAAACATCCTGTATACGTAGACTATTTTCGGTGTATTAATCGGGACAAGGGTCAATAAAATATATCAATCGTTTTTTAATATAATCTCTATATATTATTATAAATTCTAGGCTAACTTTTCTTGACCCTTATCTCAACTAATATGCTTGTTAAATTTCATTTCATTTCAAAAGATTATCTATTAAGATTAATCCCCATCAAGAAAACGTTAAGTCCCGTGGAAAGATGTATACCCAAATAACAACAATGAAAACAAAATTTTGATTAACTTTTTTGAATGACCCATAAACATCTTACCATATAATTTGCCACTTAGTGGATGGTATTTTCTTATATTAGCTGCTTTCATTTTGTGCTAATTTAATGAACAATTTAATTTTTTTGTTTGTCGATTTTAGCCAAACACGGAGAAATAATATGTCAAAGAGGGCACTTCGATCAAGAAGTTAATACCTATGGACTAATTCCGGTAGTTCCACCACTGTTCATTCGACAGTCTTAAATTCATTGCCCTGTATAAAATTATAAAATTTTGTTTAAAAATAACCCTAGTATATATTTTTTTCATTTCCAGACGTACATTAAAAAATCAGAGATATTTTGGGGACATCAAAAGCGACGACATGAGTAGTCCAAAGAGAGCCATACGTGCTTGGGCAATATGCAAGAAAACATTTTTTAAAATGAAGTAAAAAATATAAAATAAGTTTATTAGTACCTACATAGAAGTTAATATCCAAAAATTTTAAATATCTGATAAGAAACTGATTTAGGTAAATTTAGAATATTCTTAACCCAATCCCCCAAAAGCTTAGCTTTTTTTATCATCATTTATGTAAAATTATGTAAATAAGTTATATCTCTTCTAAATGTTTTTGTAATGTATGTTTGTAGCCTTAAATGAAAATACAATGTTTTATTGGAATAGCCCATGTCGTTGGGTCTATTGACAGCAATCAACACTGCTATTGAGGTTATGTATTTTGTTATTGTAGGCCACGAACATTTTATACGTGTAAAAACCAGGTATTACTTGTCTAGTCATATTTGATTGGAGGATTAATTAATTATTGTAATGTGTCAATAAAATGACAGTCAATGAAGGTAAGACAGTAGGTACTTGTATTCTTTTTATTTGTAATATTAAATAAATGAATAAAGAAATAAATAATAAATAATAGAATGTTTGCAAAAATGTATTTGTTCTTGTAGTGGTAGGACACATAATATACTAAACAGGAGAATGTACCTGCTGATAATAATATTGACAGAAGAAAGTAAGACCAAAGATAACATATAAAATCAAATTTGCTTTGCTTGCAATGAAAACATTATAATAATAATAATATAGCATCTATTGCCCAACAGGTAATCCCCATTTACAGGACAAGTATATAATAACGAGTAAGAGAATCACATATGAGTATTAGGTATTAATAAACTACATAAAACACTACATAAAAAAAGCAATATAAAAAAACCCGGATATAAGTGACAAAACATTACAGTGAACGAAGGCAAATAAATATGTTTTATACACAGAACACAGAAAAGTTTAAAAAGTGAAGTTGTCTAAATTATCAGCAGCCTATCTTAGAATTACATTCAGATTATGAAAATTAATATCACAGTGTTCACTCAGCTTATTAAAGTTATCACACATTAAAAACAAAGGTGTTCTAAAAAATAAATTTGTTCTCGCTCTATCACAATAAAAAGTGTTTGAGTTGCGAGTTCTAATGATAGATGGAACATAAAAATTAATTTGAGAGACGAGATCACATGCATCTATCTTGTTATGCAGAATCTTATGCAAAAACTTCAGTGCTGCGCATTTCCTTCTCAAATCTAAGGACTGAATCTGAAACCTAGTTGTTAGCTCAACATACGGAGTACCCATCACGGGATATATTCAGTCTACCTTAAAAGCCAAAAATTTTAGAAACTTTTTCTGCACGCTTTCAATGGCTGCTTTATGGCATCTATAAAATGGACACCATTATTATGTTACTATATTCGAAATTATTTAATAAAATGTTAATATTTTATGCAATTATTAATTGAATCCACATAAGTTTTTCTTTGTGAATATGCTCATTGTAACATACTTCAACCTGTTGAACGAAACTGGACAATTTAATGAAAATTCAGCTGCAAATTTAATGGCTAAAAAAAGTGGCCTATATAAAAAAAAATACCACATGAAAGTACAAGTCTCGAAGATAATTTTGCGCTATCGAACGTTCCGAAAGCTTTGATAGAAGCTGAGATATGAATTTTTAAATTTGACCATTTTTAGCCATTCTTGCAACTTAAATGGCTTGAAGCTCGAAAGGGCTGCATTTTTCAAAAAAAATTAACAGACGAAAAGTGTTTATTTTTGCTCGGAGCTTTTTTATTTGTTTTACTTTGACAGTTTTTTGTTAATGTCAGTGAGAGGTCAACTTGATTTTCTGTGCATCAAAATAGGGGTATAATACCGCTCGCCTACTAACTGATACGCATGCCTGTGGCGGATTTTAATTAGTTTTTTCTCGTTTTATTTTTTTGTTTGAATTTAATATTAATAGGCCAGTGCCAAAGCAGATTTTAAAGGCTAAAAAAATAAAACTGTTAAATAGGCAAGGACCAGCCGAAAAATTTAGTTAAGGTCACATCAAAGAAGAGAACAAAAATTAGACAGGCCATCAGTCGAAATGGTGAAATGGGGTACTGTTTAGGGGTTGAAACCAAGGTCTAGAGGATAGGAGGTTGCCTCTTAAATCCTAGCCAATCAGATTTAGTGCGGGAATGACGTCACTCAGATGAAATTGTTAATTAAATTAAATTAACTGCAGGTACAGGAATGAAACTTTTGAAATGGCAGTATTCTAATAATATTGTAAAAAGTAAATGTTAGAGATTTACGAAAATATAATTTGCTAAACCTTTTTAAAATACCTACAATGTCGAAGTTATAGGTCGTACTATTTTGATACTGCTGTAGATTTTTAAACATAATATAAATCATGTAGGTATAGGCACAAAGCATGTTTCAAAAAGATATAGTTTTGTGGACAATGTGCCAAAAAAATAAATGCGGAGGGTATAATATAGAAGGGTGGTTGAGTGGAGGTGCAATTGGGTGAATTTGAAAACAGCATATGATATGTCATTTTCTGTTTTTGTATTGTAGGAATTCATTTTCGACATTATTTTGAAGAAAAACAGTGACTAACATCCAAAAGTGTCAATATCTCGAATTTTTATATTGAAATTTACTTACATAATGGATTTATGAAAAAGGGATGTGACATTAGTTGGTTCTAAAGCAGTGGTTTTTTCTCATGTTTATAGTAAAAGGTTACTCGGGCCTCTAGTCATTATTTGGCCTCTTTTGGCAGTTTGCTCGAGGCCCAGGAGTAGTTTTTCTCAGTCCAGAGATGGTTGAGCCAGAGAGGTGTGCAGGGGGGTGAAAATCAAACACTTAATACCAAATTACTCTGTATATTTTCCCAAAAACTATGTACAACTAATAGTTATCTAAAACTAATTGTATTCTCTCGTTCTGGTCCAGCTCCAGCTGTTTCTGAAAGTGCAGACGGGATTAGTGATTTGGAAACACTTCGTAAGCTACACGGTTGGCGGGAAGAACTATAAGATTAAGTGGGACAGGGTCGTCTAGTCTCGCCGGGATATAATAGTCCACGGTTCGGTTTTCCGGTTTGGGATATCCCAGCATACTCTCCTGTCACTATTCTGACTACAGAAACAGCGATTATTCTAATTATTGCTCGGATCTACGGTTCGGTTTTCGGTTCAGAATAGCCCCAGCATGCGCAAAATAACAATATTGGTCTAGTCTGCTTACTCAACAGGTGGAAGACACCAGACGGACCAGATGGACGATCTCTTATTACCGGAGAACTAGGGCCCGCGGTGCCATCTATCGGCAGTCGTATGGATTAGGCGGACCCGTTTGAAATAGCAGCAGGCGGTGAGAGGTAAAAAGGAAATGCAATTTACTTTTTCCTGCTTCGATGTTTTCGGTAGAATGTGATGACTTTTGGTACAATCCAGTTAACTGCATTCCTTATTTGACTTACGGATTGTGCCACAGTTCGTCGAGGCTTCGATTGGTAAATGGGGTTTTGTCGGAGAAGTTTTCCTATGCTGCAGTACAGTCTGGCCAAACAGCGGTGTGCTGCGAAAGCTGGGGGTTTGTCAGCTTCATCGCTTTAAGCGGTGGCCAAGTCCGGGCTCTCTACCAAAATTTCGGCACACACAGGCTGTAGCGGGCAAAGCTTCCTCGATTCGGTTTCGGTAAAATCGGGCAAAGTCGGATAGTTACAGGACAGCTTTTCAGGGACAGAAGACTGTGCTTTCTCTGTGTCTACGGTGGGTTCGGGGCATGTTGTGACAGTCAGATGACTGGTATCTCTGGGTCCCGGACTGGACAGACTACTTTTGATGGGACTTCAAAAGTTCTAGCCGATTTAGCATCTGACAGATTCGAGCGGTAATCAGACCAGTGCGGTTTGGACATTGGCGTCAGGCATGGGCATTTCTTGGTCAATGTTGCCAAAGTACCGCACCTGGAACAAGGAAACTTAGGGATGGTGGTACACTTATCTCTAATGTGTCCGGTTTGGCCGCACCTCCAGCAGAGTGTGGAGGAAGGTTGGGCAATATTGCAGATTCCGGCGGAGGTGATATGGTCAGTCGGTGTGGCTTGTTGCACAGTGCCAGCTGGTGGTACTGATTGGGAAATTAACGGTATTGGTGGCATTGGAACTACTGGCTGTGAATGTTTTTGAACAGTGGGCGATAAAAGAACGGATGTTGAAGCAGGTATCGGAACAGACAATGAGGTTGGGATAATAACCGGTGCAGGAGTTTGAGACATCAGTTTTGGCGGTTCGACTGTCACAGGGGATACATGAGGAATCATCGGAATTGTGCTCAGTTAGAAGGCTGTACAGTAGACGGATGACAATGACTGCAGGTTCAGAATAGCGCAGTAGTGTCGCTCTGGAGTACGAGGGAGTCCACTACCAGATAGTGAGCTCACAGATCGGTGGCTCTCTTTTTCCTTGATCGCTTCGTAGCATAGTGGCGGAAAGGAGTGATTCAAGTCGATAAAGTTAGGTGGTCGGATATAGAGCTGGTATTCTGGAAGCAGATTTTGGTACAACTGTTTCACTTGTTCCTATGGCGTGAGCTTTCTTTGTCATCTTATTAGAGTCTGCAACTCAATGAAATAATGCATGGCGGATTCTGCAGGGCGCTGACGACGGAAACTAGTCTGGGTCGGTAGGTCTTCTTCGTAACTTCATGGGAAGTAGTATAGTCGGAATTTAACTACAAAGTCTTTCCAGGTAGTGCAAGTGTGCTTAATATTTCAGTACCACAATGATGCAAATGAAGGTAATGCAGTAGGTGGTCGCAGCACAGGTATTAGGTCTTGCACATTTCTTCTTGTGTCTCTAGAAATTCGACAGGGTCATTTCGGCCATTGAAACGGATATTCCATCGGGTGACATGGTAGACGGCTGGGCGCTAATATCTGGTTGTCTAGATCTTCATTTCTAAGGTGATATATCCATCCTACTGGGTCTGAACTATGGTCGGTAGCAGACGGTACTGATTGTTCGGTGGTGGTGATCGGAATCAAGATCTGTTTAAGGCTGTGCATCTCAAAAATGGTCAGAGTTGGCCCAACAAAGATCTGTCTAATTAACAGATATTTTTACATTTTTTAATAATGCAGAAAATTACCATTCCAAAAATATATAACACTTAATGATTTACTTATGTATAGTAAGGGCAGAATGTAAATGTGAAGTCGGCAATAAATCATCAAAGAGAGAGCGCTATATATATTGCTTTACTTGCACTCGCACAATTTCACTCATGTCTCCTCCAATTTGTATTCGATGTACGTCTTAAAGTTCGCTAAGCACCTTTCATGAAAGGAAGAGAGATAGAAAACCTAGTACTTGTCTTGTATTACTAGTTAATTGTTTAACGCAGGCGGGGTCGGCCTAGAATAAATTATTGCTTTACTACCTGTTGTGAAGGGACAGATTAAAAATTTGTACTTAGGTACCTGTTGTAATTTCATTTGAAATTTTTGAAGATTAATTCGGTAATTTAGACTGGCAATTAAAAGATAATGATCCTGAAATTCAAAGTAGGTCTTAGGTATTTAAATAATTATTGTAATGGTTAGGCAAAAAATATATATTTATATTTTTAGTTACAAATTAAATATCAACATAAAATAAACTTTACATAGTCAGAAGTCAGTATATACATAATAAATAAATAATAATAATATATATTCAATTCGTTATGAATTTTAGTCAGAATATAAAATACTATCATCCGAATATGAATCGTCATTGAAATTAATAATAGTTGGGTCTATGTCAACGTCCAATATCTTTTCTTTTTCCCAACAATCCTTAATAATGTTCTCGGTGTGTTTTATACTACTGGACCAGTTTTCTTTAGTGACTTCCTGGAGAGCTTCTTTCCAAATAGACATTACCGTGTTATCATCATGCATTGCCTCAGATACAATTTTCTTATTAAAAAAAGTTTTGCATTGGGCCCATATCAATTTTATTGCATTAAATATACAATGATATGGGGGAAGCCTTAACACTTGATGTCCCATTTTATTAATTATATTGTCAGACGCATAAGGCAACTTGGATTTATAATTTTTAACGATCTTGAGCAACTCACAAATAAGGAAATTTTCAGGAAAATATTGTTTTTATTTCGAAGCCAGTTAATTATTTTTTCTTTTTTTGTGGCTGTATTGGGCACATTTTCACACAGCCTGGAATGGTATTTCGCATTGTCCATTATAATTAAAGAAGGGTTTTCAAGTTTCGGCAATAGTTCCTCCAACCATTTTTCACACATTTCGGCGTTCTTATTATCGTGGTCGTCTGCACTTTTATTTTTAGTTGAAAATATAAGCTCAGCACCATCAATAAATCTGTCCTTATTACCGGCATGAACAATTATAAACCTTTTGCCATCATTCGCTTTTTTGTTGTACACACATTTTGGATTTTTGTCGTGCCAAGTTCTCATATTCGCCCCGTGTTGAAAAATTCAGGTCTTGTCTAAAAACACTACGTCTAGAGGGCAGCTTGAAAATAAATTGGATGTATATTGTCGTAGAAATTGAACTCTTTTTGATGCTATATCTGGCTTTTCCATTAAGTATTGTCTTCCATCGTTTATTTTGTACTTAAATCCAAGATTCCTTAAAATTACACGTTGATTTGCTGCAGCTCAAAATTCCCTTTTTTTCCAGTTCTTCTCATATTTTTTCCCTAGTTAAGTGTTGCTTGTTAGTTGTTGTCATGTCATAAATCAAACTTCTTATTTCTCCTTTATCCGATCCTGTCAAATCTTTAGTTTTCGGGGCTGCTTTACTTTTAGTGTGTACCATTTTAATATGTTTAATACCTTCTTGCCTAATTCCTGAAATGGTCCTTGTACTAATCTGTAACGCTTCCGATGCACATTGAAGTTGTATTTACAACAAAAAACACATATACATAAGAAAACAAATATTCGCCAAATAAAATAGAAAAATAAAACTAACAGAAAGCTAAATAGTTAAATTATAGATGAAAATACGGGTAAGTAACTAGGTACCTACTTATTATGGATCGAAACAGATGCGCGATGCGCACCTACTTTTACTACATTATACCTACTAGTACTTATTGTAACAGGATAGGCTTGAATGACACTTAGAGTTACATAACTGATTTTTTTACTTACATTTAAATTTTTTTGTGAAACATTTGCTTTTACAATTACATTTTTGGTATCCCTGTCCCCCTGAAACTGACTGCTTTTTGGCAATTTCTCTTAATGATTTTTTTTCACTTGATACGCACTCTAATGGAATTAACTTTCTTTTGCAGACAGCAAATTGATTTCTAGAGTATTTTTCACGGATAGTGCTGTTTTCATTACCTAATTCATAATATCCATTGTCATTATCAGCGTGTACAACCGTCATCAATGCATTATTAAATTTACACCGTCCTCTATCTAAATCTGGAATAGGTACTGTGACAGTATCCCCTACATTACAAGATGGAAATTTCTCATTCGATATACGCTTCAGTTTTTCAGATTGTTTTTCTAAACATTTTTTAGCTTGTGCTCTATTTTCCAAAGTACTGAACTGCTTTACACAAATATCACAATTTTCTCTTCCCAAAGTCTGGCAAAGGCACGCAAGATTTGACACATTGTTTGGGTCATTTAATTTTTCTCCTACTTTATTATTTTCTTCAATACTACCATTAATATCCTGCACGTCCTTGTCTTCGTCAACAATATCCTGCACTTCCTTGTCTTCGTCAACAATATTCTGCACGTCCTTGTCTTCGTCAACAATATTCTGCACGTCCTTTGCTTGGTGAACTTCGATTACTTGAAAGAAAGCATTTTGGTCACTTTCAACTGCTTCTGTCCAATTTGATACTTCAATTACTTCTAATTGTCATTTGCTACGTCATCATCTGTCTCAATCCTTTCAGTAATATTATTTTCTTCATTTTCCTGTTTATTTTTTCCTCAATATGGGATATATTTTTATTTCGTTCTACGATATTGTCGTCCAAAGTTTTTTCCATACTGGTATCTTTTACAATATCCAACAGCTCTTCTTCAGTATTAATTCCTTCAATAAGCTCTTTAGGCAGTTTGGAATCTAATAAGCCAATTTTTAAATCTATACCAAACATTGCTCTATATGGTGAACGCTTTATTCCATCAAATTTAAGACCATTCGACCAGTTATTTGTGTTATTATCTTTCAACTATAACGACAGTTTTGGCCCGGCTATCGAAACCGGTTATAACTGGCTCAATTGTGCTACTTGAAATAAAACAGAGTTAAAACAATTGCAATGGTTGTTTATTTAGGATTTGTTTACAAAAAACTGAGTGACTGCAATTCCTTAACAATATGTGAGTGCGACATTTAATTGAACAAATTTAGGTTAAATTAAGTGATTAAATTAAGTGACTATAAAATGAGTGATGACATAAAGTTGTTACAAGAAATGAGAAAGTCCAAAGCCCTTAAGCACTGATATGAGGTTACGTTAAATTTCGAAAAACTCAAAATTGACCAAGTTCTGCACGTCTGATCTTACTTTTGGAACACTTCAACAGGGAAACACCTTACATGTATATTTGAAGCCTTGGGAGTGCTAACAGCCCTCGACCAACCTTCCGTTGTAGTTTTGACAACGTTCGTTAGAAGTTCCCGATGAAACTGCACGTTGCAACTATGACTGCGACCAAGCGTCTCTGTCTGACAGCTGTGATACAGGCCTTGATGTTGCTAGCTCAGTGTTCTTGCCAAGTCAGATGCCCCAGTATCATCCAGTGGCCTGCAGATCGTAGGAACGTGTTCACCGGGTCAGTCGACTTGTGTTTCCTCGTGACGATGTGCATGAAATAAATTCAAGTGAATTAGGCAGTGCTAAGACCTTCCACGTATACAGTACATGGCTTATTGACAAAAGAAATCCAAATAATATTAATTGACTTAAAATTTATAAAAATTATATAAAAACAAAAATACAAGTTAGATCCCAATATTAACCCTCAATGATATTCATGAATATCCTCCCCCTAATATTTTAATTAAACACAACTTTGATTTGACTAGTTGCGAGTTCAAAATCAAAATTAATGAAAAAATATTGCAATGTTGCAAACGACACGAAATTGAACTAAATGAGGTCACGATACCTCTGAAACGACTTAAATTTGGAAAACTATTAATTCAATTAACCCGAAACAGTTCTGGCTTGGTTTTCGACTACTAATGAAATGATAAAAAAATATTATGACAGAACCGAAGAGAAAGGAGGTCAGGTATTCGAACCTTGTGTGCTATTTTAAACCCATGTGATCACCGACAAAATATAGGTACCCCCAAACTCAATAGAGCAGCACAGAGCAGGACAAGGCAGCAACGCTTATTTCTTGACCATGATCAAGAAAGAAGCGTGAAGAAAGAACAGGCACAGGTGAGTCATACAAATATGGATTGACCAACAAAATTATAATGAAATAATTTTTCAATAACTCACCTGCCCTTTTTGCTCGGTCCTGTCCGGTGCCTTTGCTCCCCAAGTACCAAAACAACGCAGTCCAAGCAGTCGGCCGCAACTGCTACCACACGCCCTTAACCTCAAAATGGCCGTCCTATTCGACGTCCTCGAAAATCCAAAAATTCAAAGCTGGTGATGATCACATGAAAATACAAAAATACGGCATTAAATGGTTGCACTAAAACAATATACAGCAAATAGGCACACAAGATTACGAAAAGATAAGATCGGGGCGGCGATAAAGATGGATTTGAATCCGGAAAACAACGCTCCCGATATTACCTTACTACCTCTCGCTTCGAAGACCAAAATCAGACAGGGGCCAGGACGACGTCTTTTCGCTCCTGTTTGACAATCTTCACAAAAATACTAAAATTAGACTCTTGATCTACTGAAGTAGAAATAGAAAATTGATTTTTGAACCTTAAAAATATGTTACCAGGTTGCAGAACCAGACCCAGTCAGTTGTTAACCGAGCAGATTACTCGAACCCGAGTACTGACCACAATAGATCCATGCTGAACCAAGCCGAACGACCTACCACCTACCACATACATTACCGTGTACTCTAAGGTTTACGCACCTTCGATTTTAACAGATGGTTTCGTACGCACTGCGTCACACCAGAAATCGATATCACAAAACAGTTTAGAGAACTGGTATTCGACTGAATCAAATTCGAACTTGCGATTTCACAACAAAATACTCAAACCTGTGTGCAAGGTTGTTAATAATTATTTAAAAACGTAGTAACGGAGTTTTAACAAAAAAATTCCATTACACAACCATGTCGCAAGAATTTTTTCTACATCTTGATTACATCTTTCCACACTTCCTTGTGATTGGCTATGGCGAGATTTTCCGGTAACTAGTTTAAGTCCAAGCGTTGACTGAAATATTCGGAAAGACTTGCAGGTCCTAAGAGAAAAATAGGCCTTCCAAATTCTCTGAGAATCCCGTAGAATACGCGTAGCCCTCTATCTCTCGCAGAATGAAACACCGCGTGTGCTGGCGGCCGGCTGTGCGTAGAAATCTTCCGTCGTCTGTGGATCTAAGCAGCTACCGGCGCTCGAGCGGCGGCTTTTACCCGAGGCAACGTTGTCGGATCGTGCAGAAAATCTTTGGAATTCCGAGACCGAAAGAATTTTTAGAGTGTTAATCAATAATTTAGAAATTAATATGAAAATACTTATTGTAAACGATGCCATTTTGGTCGGGGGTGTATTTAATCAAAAAAATTACAAATCTTAACTACAAGTTGGGCATTTTTGCTTTCTTATAATGACTAGGTAGGTACCTATAGGGAATTAAGTACTGAAGTTTGTTTTTAAATGTAGGTAAGTATAAAAGAACGTGTCGTACTAGGTTCTTCTATGATGTGGGCGACAATGATTAGGTTTTGGATTACAGTTTTTTAATTTTTGAGTAATATTCTCTAAAAAAAATTATTATGCTTGGTCACAGAATAACCAAAATTATATTGTTGAACCATTGTTGAATAAGATGAACCACAGCAACAATAACTACTCAAAAAGCGAGGATTTCCAATTAAATGTTCGTTATTTTTGGACTTGAAAATAATAATAAGATAATTATTTACCACGCTGTCTGCACATTCTTGAAATTTTGGCTACCCCCCTCTTTTCAAGATCCCTAAACCCGAATTTGAGCTTGGTTTTTGGCGGTCGGACGTAATTTCCAAGAAAATGAATTTTCAAATTTTGTGTTCACGGTCACCTTTGCAATTATCTATAATTGATATGAATTTTTACTGTACGAGATTGAAACTGATAACAACACTATTTTGCACCTTTTGCAACATCCCGGGCGCCGAATATCGACCGAAAATAGCGTACCTACGTAAACACTGCATAAATAATCTGTTTTCGCGAAGTTTTGATGTTGCGAAGGTGCAAAACAGCGGAGTGCTGAGTGATTAGTTTGAACCGCATACAGTAAAAATTCATTCTCATATTACCATACATTATCGCCGGGAACAGTAAGGTGTCAAAAGGAAATTTGAAAGTTCATTTTCTCGGAAACTATGGCCGACCGCCAAAAACTAAGATTCGTGTCCAGGGACCTCGAAAATAGGGGAGAGCCAAAATTTCAAGAAAATCGTGGGGTGGGTTCCAGCATGGTAATCAACCAATCAAATCTAACACCGGTTAAAATAATAAGCCCTGAAGAAAAGTAAGGATACTTACAGAATCTAATATATAAATATTTCAAAATGTTTTATTTTATGTATTTTTATATTTCCTCATCCAAAACTTTTACTGCATAAAAAAGGGGTTCTTGTAAAAATGGTAAACAAATTAAAAATGTAATCTACAACAGAGATACAAAAATAAAAAACTTTTTAAAAACAAGCTTTTATTTAAGCTGTGTAGGTACTAAAAGGAATAAAATACGTTGAGGTAATTCCATAATTCGATGCCAAATTGCGACAATCTTTTTGAAATCAAAAAGCTTGTCGGGCGAAATGTTCCTAAAAAAGTACCGATAATTAGATCTATTGGATAGTGATTGATTGAAAGCAAGTACTTGCCGAAGTAGGTGCCTATCTATGTACAGGGTGTTCAGATTTGATCCGGAACACCCCTGTAAAGATTGTGAGGCGCTGCACGATTTTGATGATTATTTTTTTGTATGTGTCCTTGTGCACTCGTGGGACATATCGTCAAGGTGACAGCGCTATTCCACGGCCTGTTATGATTTTTTCGATGCGATTTTTTGAAAAGTACTATTAGGGATTTTTTTATAGGAAATCTATTATAGTAGATTTAATCAGCACCTCCCGAAACCCTAATGTTCCAAGTTTTATTAATTTACTTCGCCGACTAAAATTTCTACAGGTCCTTAAAGATGGGAAAATTATTTTTTTTATTTCCGATTAAAAATCATGAGTGCTTTGGAAATATATCTGAAAATCGGGAAAACTTATTCATAAGAGTCCAAAAAATGTTCCATTAATAAAGAATACGGCAAAGAACACCGTTTTATCAATTTAAAATAATGCTTAAATAATATGCCATATTTAAGTCTGATTTATTCGACGCCATATTTTGGAAAATGATTTTTTTTTATCGGAAATCTGGCTGCGTAGCTTTATTCGGCACCCCATGAAGCCGCAATGTTTTATTAATTTACATCGCCGACTAACATTTCTAGGGGGAGAGTTGAGAAAATTGTTTTTTTTTTTAATTTTCATTTAAAAATTAGGAATACTTTGTAAAGATCTGAAAATCAGGTAATTAATCCACTAATAGAGAAAACGGAAAACGAACTCCATCCTACCGTTTTAAAATAATGCTTAAATATGGCATATTTAAACATTATTTTGAAACGATATAACCGTGTTATTTGCTGTATTCTTTATTAATGGGACATTTTTTGGACTGTTTTGAATAAGTTTGCCCGATTTTCAGATATTTCCAAAGCACTCTCGATTTTGAATTGAAAATAGAAAAATTAAATTTTCCCAATTATAAGGCCCTGTAAAAATGTTTAGTCAGAGATGTAAATTAATAAAACTTGGGACATTAGGGTTTCAGGAGGTGCTAAATAAAGCTACGTTGTCAGAGTTCCGATAAAAATATTCTAATAGCATTTTACAAAAAATCGCATCGAAAAAACAGGAGGTGGAATAGCGCTATCACCTTGACGACATTATGCCCCATGAGTGCACAAGAACACTTCCTACCTATACATACAAAAAAATAATCATCAAAACCGTGTAGCCCATGACAATTTTATAGGGGTGTTCCGGATCAAATCTGAACACTGTATGTATTTTCTGTGCAGGGTGATCCAAATAAGATTTCCCCCTCTAACTTCTTTAAAAACTCTAAAAAAAAACAATTGAACATTTACGAAAAAATCGGCCTACTTTTATTTATTTGTATTAATTTATTCAAAATTAACAATTCAATCTTGTACTAGTAGGCGTTGATAGTGGCAAGTTGATTTGACAATTCGCCGTTATAATTTCTTATTTATTTAACATTTTTATTTGTTTTAACATTTATTTATTTATTTAACATAACAAATCTCCAATTTGTTAAAAAGTCGCAAATTCAGAAGATATTAAAACACAATATGAAAAATCCATACAAGCGAGTTTTTTATCATTTTTTGGAAGTCGGTGATGAAGCAAAATGTGTGGATTTTTGTTTGTGGGATGGCCGCATGGAAATGGAATTTCATAAAAACATAATGTTTTCTGATGAAATTTTTTCAACCAGTGGTGTTGTGGTTTCGCAACATTCGCGACATTACGACATTGGAATGATTATAATCCGCATTTTCGGATCCCACAGGGGCGTCAGTACTTTACTAAAGTAAATGTGTGGTGTGCTATTCCTTATTACGGAATAATACAGTTTGTTCAGCGAATGTTCGGCCCTACAACTCACAACTCCCGTCCTTGTCTGGTTCGTGAATATACGACCGATATCCGTCGTATAGTCATGAGTAAGACAAGGACGAGAGTTGTGACGTAGGGCCAAACATTCGCTGAACAAACTGTAATTCCATACTTCTTTATCACTTTTTGTAATGCGGATAGTTACTTAGATATTATGTATTTAAGAAATGTCCTTGGCGGTTAGAAAACCTATACCGTTAGAATACCGTGGTTCATTTTATTTTCAACAAGATGGATGCCCAGGACATTGTGTGGCAAGTATAATACTTAAGACAATAGACCAATAACTAAAATAAAAAATTAAATAAATAAAAATAGCCCCATTTTTTCGAAAATTGGTATTAGCCACTGCCTTTTACTTTTGAACAACTTTTCCTTGTAACTTATTTCCACATCTTCACAAATAAGTGCACTTTACTCTTGTACCATTTCACTTTTTTATTTTTTTAACACCCCGTACAAGAAATGTTAAATTTTTCTATGCCAATCTTACTTTAAGAACCAGCAAAATTTTTTATCAAGAGTAGGTAACTTTTTTCGATAAAATAAAAAATAAATAAAAAGGTTTTCATATTCAACACCTTTTCTGAGGACATACTGTATACTATGTCATACGTTTGCTTCAGCCGTTTTTAGAATACAGGGCGTTTTCACGTTTTATTATCATGTTTTATAACCAACGGTTTTTCTTAAACGCATAATTTATCCACAAACGTTTCGTTTCCGAGATACGAGATGTCAAAACATGAAAAAGATGAAGTTTAAACACCCTGTACTGAAAAATGGCTGAAATAAACATATGACATATATAGTAGTAGTAGTAGCATGCTTTATTTAGCCTGGTATGGCTACTAAATACAATTTCATATATAATGTAACAATTATTCAAATAAATAAATTCTTCTTGCCTCAACATTTAAATTAAATTATTTGTCAAATTGCATCATTTTGAATACCAAGGTAATACTTTTTTAATAATGTTTAAAATTTTTTTAAATTTCTTTCACTTTTTAATTTATCTGGCAATTTGTTATACTCGATCAACCCTTTTTGAAACACAGACTTATAACAAAAATATTCTTTAAAATTTTGTATATGAAAATCACTAAAAGATCTTGTAGAATAATTATGATGTTCAAAATTGAAAGTAATATACCGATGTAAGCAAACTGAAAGTAAATTATGTTTTAATTTAAATATGAATATAAATACTAGAAATTTTGTTAAATTTTTTATATTCAATCATTGTAATTTGTTTAGCATATAATTTATTTTAGTGTATTTGTTTAAATTTAGAATCACGTTGGGATGGGGATGAATCGTAGATTCCGAAAATTCAATAATTTATAGTATTTCCCATTCAAAAAACAATAGGTTCAGTCTATTCTTTGAAAAGGCGATGCTCAATTGTTTTTTTGAAGTTTGCCCTGAGATGAGCAGAAAATTTGCTAAAATTTTTGTATAAAACAGTTTTTTTTGTTAAAAAATAAAAAGTAAGAGGGGAACTCTTGTTTGGATCACCCTGTACAATTCGCCCTACAAGATTTTTGGTTTCAAAAAGCTTTTCGCAATTTGGCATAATTTCCTAACAAGTGCGGAAAGTGCCACTTTTCCGCACGCGATTGCAGTTGACTGAACGACGCGTAGCGGAGTTCAGCCAAGAAATCGAGCGTGGAGAAGACACTTTCCGCAAGAGTTAGGAACACTATTTTTTTCTACAAGCGTGCGGAAAAGTAAGACACTTTTTCGCACGCATTTACTTTTCCTCACCCATTTTAGTTTAGAAAGTGGCACTTTTCCGCACGCTTGTAGAAAAAGGTTTTTTTTAATTTTATTTTGCGCTTTTCAGTATTGTACTGAATTTCAACAATCACAGACCAAACTCGTTGCCTTGGTTACCACTTTTATTGTTTAGCCTTCAAAAATCTTAAGAGGGGGTTGCCGACAGCGAAAGTGACGTTAGATTTCGTATTTTTAAGTTGTATAGCATAAAATCTAATAACATTTTACCTGGCAAAAATTTAGTACAAAGATTTCTGTCTTAATTTGAATCATAAGATCTTATAAGCAGTGTTTTGTTTTTTAGGTTATGAAAACCTTGGGAAAAATAATAATTCCAGTGCATATGCTTTTAAGATCTTATGATTAGAATGAAGACAGAGATGTTTGTACTAAATTTTTGCCAGGTAAAATGTTATCAGATTTTATGCTATACAACTTAAAAAAAATACGAAATCTAACGTCACTTTCCCTGTCGGCAACCCCCTCTTAAATAAACTTGTCAGATTACTGTCACTGTCCAAGAATGTTCTTTCAGCTCCAAAATTCGCACAAAATCGGTTTCTAACCTTTTCACTTCCTGAGGCCCACGATACACAGATAACGTATGCCAGGTAGGAGAACGAAAATTAAACTCTTCTGCGCATCTACGTCACTTGGACAAAAGCGCAGCCAACTTATAAAAAAATAGTCCTGAAATTAGTCTCACTGACATACGTCAGTTATCAATTTCGCGTCAAGTAAATCCAAAAATAGAATGTAGGCACCTTGAGACACTTTGGTGTATATGTGGTTGCCTGGCTCACTATAAAACGAGTCAAATTTCCGTTTAAAAATAAAAGTAAGCCATGATTTTGTCGAATAAGCATCACCGTTGACGTCACAGCACCTGCGCGCGGACATACCGTTTTCTGTGTGTCGTGCTCAGGCCCAATTCCCAGGGCTTATATACTAAAAAGGAAGACTGGAGAATACTCTAGAATATTCGTGGCCAATGATAGTTCACAAATCATAAGTTCTAGCAAACTTTCTAGAATGTTATGGAAGCTTTACAGGGAAAACCATGAAAGCTAAAGGAAAATGGGGCCCTGGGGGCCTCAGGCCAATAAAGATGTAACGGAAAATGCCTCTAAATTAATTACAAAAATTATAAAACTGTAAGTAGAATACCCAAACTTAAAATTTATCTGCTAAATCTTCGAGTAGGTTAGAAAACCGTGCAGACATATTCATTGAAAGCTGATATAACAACTTTAGAGGCATTTTTCGTTACAATATTTAATTCACATGTCACGAGAGTGGTAAAGAAATTTAGTCCGCCATCTTTGGGCATCGGTCATCTTGGGGAATTCGCCATATTAAATTTAATATGACGTCACTCACCTTATCGCTTTTTACAACACTTTCATTTGATACCCATAACAAGGAGGTTTGAAGAAATAGGTAATCCGCCATTTTGGGGCGGCCGCCATATTGGATTTAGTATGACGTCACTCACTTTATCATTTTCTACTCCCTAAACTCTTTCATTTGATACCCATCTCAAGGAGGTGGTGAAAAATAAGTAATTTGACATCTTGGGATCGCCGCCACCTTGGATTTAGTACGACGTCATCGACTTTATCGTTTTCTACTCGTCAAACCCTTTCATTTGATATCCATGTCAATGGGGTTGTAAAGAAAAAGGTATCTGCCTTCTTGAATAAATTACAATATTGAGTAGGTATACTAAATTTTATTGCCACCAGCACCAAAAGTGAACAATTTGATTGAACTCAATCGGTTGGTTGGAAGTGGTTTAAAATCCAGTGGCAAGATTAGATATAATGACACACGCCCACTAACAGAAAGGGCGAGTTAAATAAAAGCTTGCAACTAGCTTCTCTAATAACACTTTCATGAAAGATTATTATATTCGCATCTACACCCTACACCTGAGGTGGTGCTTATTTACCTACTTTAACAAACTATTAGTTAACTTTTCAGAAAAACAATAGGTATTGTGCGACGCGTTTCAGAAATAATAGACAAAACTAAATAGTGTTTTTTTAATATAGCATACCCCGTATAATTGGAATAGTGTTTGCTCCTCAGAGAAATAATCCTTGGTTATTTCTCTGAGGTTTGCTCCAACCGTTCATCGTATACCTAGGTACATTGAATAATTTAGCTGTTTTATTTTTACTTTTCAGCAAAACAATGGCACGTCACGTTTCAGAAATATGTATCATAGGTATAGAGAAAACTGATTATTTTTTTAATCTAGCACTTTATATATGTAATATTACCGAATTTTTGGAATCTATAGGCTTCTTCCCAACCCCAGCAATGTATACATGTAAACATCATGTGTTTGCTCCAACATTTCGAAAAATATGCAACCTTAAAATTTTAAATTTTGCATTTTTGAAGCCTCTCTAGTACCTATGTACAACATTGAAAAGGTACAACATTATTGGTTAGCCTCCCGTCTCGAAATATTCTATTATTAATAGGGCACCCTCTATACGCATACACTCCACCTCGGCCGACCGCTGAGCGGCAGCGCCGCAAGTACAAATTAAATTCATGTAAATTTATCCCGTCTGGCCGACAAGGTCATAGCAGCCGTTAGTGGAACAAAACGCCAATTGTGCGCAGGGCGCCAGCTCCCGGCATCAAGCACGGCAGGCGAGGGGCTCGCGGGACGTGCAAGGTGTAAATCCCAGTGGCGCCCGATTACCTAGCAGTCTTTCCAATATTTCAGTCAACGGTCCAAGCCACATACTCCTTAACTGCTCTAGTACACGATTACAAAATGCACGTCCATTATCAGAATGAAGGATCATTGGTGCACCGAATATACAAAATATATCCAGTATCGCTGTAGCCACTTCATCAGCTGTTTTTGATTTTAGTGGTCTCAGTTGGACAAACTTAGTTGAATGGTCCTGATAGACTAATATAAATTTATACAGCCCATCAGGATTCGACCGCATATCCATGAGATCTACTTGACATCGGCTGTTCATTTCAGAATGTATACTGGGTTTTACAACCAATCCCTTTTTCATAGATTTTTGTTTCATTAGGCATGATGTGCATAGGCTGAGATAAATTTATATACTTTCTTGCGTAATATTTTTGTATTTTTTTTTAGTTCCTGAACCATTCTATGGCGACCACCATGTCCAATAGCTAAATGAGTTTCATGGATAATATCAAAAAAATCCTCATTTGCCACAACATATTTAAAATCTTGTTCATTTGGTTTTATCAGGGTAATTAATTTTTCAACGCCGCCTATGGAACATACATCATAACGTTTTACGCCAGGTCCTAATTGGCAAAAATTTTTGATCGCGCGAGCGAGCGATGCGATGATCGCGTCGTCCATATTGCGCGATCATCGCGCTTGGGTCCTAATTGCAGTGTTTTTTCACGAACGATTCGTGTTGTGAATTTACTTTTTTGATTGTGTCGATCAGTGGCAAAATGACACGCGACAAACGCCTTCGTCAAATGTTGTGTGAGAACGTTTACATTAAATATTTTACTTTGATTAAAAAGCGAAACTTAAAGCTTCTCATTCCTTATCTACGGCCACCCGGTTTTTATACAGTGGGGACCACTTATTCCACACAGTGGGCCGTTTCTGCACTTCATTTATTAATTATTGTTCTATTAATATATGGTTGGACATATTAATAATAAAATTATTTTAAATAGCACAAACGTACGCTCGCGCGACTAAAATCAAACTGGTTTGAAAAACAAACAAACGGGATCACGCGATGCGACGTGCGAGCGCGCGATCATCTACGATTTGGCCACATGCGTTTCGCTATATATGTTTGTTTTTCCATCGTGTCGCTCGCTCGCTCGCGCGATCAAAAATTTTCGCCAATTAGGACCCGGCCTTATACGCCGATATTGTTGACAAGTTTTGGAGGTTGTATTTTTAGCCTGTTTAACACATTCAACTGTTTTCTTATATTCATCATTTTCATCAGCTTAAATAAGCGGTATTGGCACTTTTTGTAACTGCAATTTTCAAAAATTCTTCATTAAAACGCGTTTTAAAGTTGTTTACACTTTCAATACCACCAGCCATGTTGACAGATGATGCTACACTGAATCAATAAAACGTTCTATATGGTTGCTTTTGGATAATTCATTCGCGTTGTAACCTGTCTACGCTGGATAATACGCGAAACTAAGACACATTCAGGTTTTATCCTCGGCATCTGGCTAATTCGCGAATTAGCCGACTAAATCGCGAATTAGCTAATTTCTCGTATTAACCATAACATATATAAATATTGCCACCGTTATCTTTTCACTTCACTCTAAGGTGAAATAATATCTCCCAAAGGCGATCAAGCAAAAATATGTGAAAGTAATTAACAGGACTACATGGTAAACAAACGGGAGCAGCTGGGAATTATATACCTTGGGTTGAAACTGTTTTTTTGCGATGTTTGGCCGAAATGTGACCTAGCGGAAAATGTGTAACACAAAAGTTATATAATAAAAAATCTCAAACTTTCATATAAGGCATTTTTCAATATAACCATAAATTTTCCAAGAAAATGGCAGAAAACCGATTCTTCGTTTTTTTATTTCATAAAAATAACTCTATTTACATGAAATTTTGTGAAAGTATACCTTTTTTTCATTGAATACACCTGATTTTACTGGGATCTGGGAAACAAGTAGTTTCCGAGGTATTCACATTTAAAAAAATACATCTTCCACGGAAAACTTTTTTTTTTCGATTTAAATACTTTGCCCTGGCTCATTTTAACCGTTGAAATATCTACTTTAAAATGGTATGATGTTTTTTACACCACTTAAAATTGCTTCAATACGACATGATGAACTATGGTTTAAGTCCTCGAGGTGCAAGTTGCAGAGGCAAATAAATATAAATTCAGGCTATACAGTTTCCCCTGAAAACTGTATCTTCCAAGAGTGCGATGAAAAATTCTTAAATAGGGTCTTTGGGCTATGCATTTGACAATAGGAAGCAAAAGGAAGGTCCGATTGAGAGATTTAACACTTTTTCGGATCTTTAAAAAGGTAATGTCGAGAGATATGAGGCTTTTTCACAGGGAAAATCGGATCGTTTTTATGTGTTGTTCTCTACCTAAAAATTATTCCGAAAATGCCGTGCAATTATCAGAAATTGCCCTTTTTTTATCGAACGGCAGCTATGTTATTTTGGCTTGGGGTTCTGGGATCGGAAATTTTAAAGCTTTCCCCGAGTCTTCGGCACCCCCGGAAAATTAAGAAATAAGAAAAACAGGCAATTTTCAAGAGTGGTTCTGGGAATTTCCATCGATTTCACTTATTTTCCCAATTTTAACTGGTTTCAAGAAAAATAAACCATCACATATATGTACCATTTAGAGAAGACATTTCAACGGTTAAAATGAGCCCTACAAAATATTTAAATAGAAAAAACACCAATAAAGTTTTCCGTTGAAGATTTTTTTTTTTCGAAAACTGTGAATAGGGTTTCCACTCCCGATATTTAGTACCGGGATTGTCCCGGGATTTTATCCAAAATATGTGGTTCCGGGATTTTCCTCATGGTCCCGAAACCTTAAAAGTCCCAAATTTTTTTATTACATCATGAACACGCAACCACTGAATGGCCAACCGTGTGGTCGTGTGGCATGATTAACAGTATCCATATATATAGTTCTTTAATTCATACATAAAATTGTGGAATTATTACAATTTTTAGATTTTAAACTGAAATAAGAATACTTACTTGTATACTACGTATACTGAAACAGACTTAAATACTTCGAAAGGATCAATATAAATCCAAATGAAATTGGCAACTTAGCCCCAAGGAAAATACTAAGCTTCGTCAAAAGCCTAGGTGACCTTGGAATTTATTAGAGCAGGGTCATTCACAAAAGATCTAATTAGGTCGCAGTGAAGAAAGGCCGTAAGGGCAAAAAAAAGGACCCCTAAGAAATCTACAGTCTACAATCTACGTATACTGTCATAAATTTAAATTAGTTGAAGTTGGATTTGTGTGTTGTGTTTTTTTAAGTCATCTCAGTTTTAGTTTATTTTGTGTTTGTTATGTACTACCGACATTATGTTGAAAAATGCCTTATAGGAAAGTTTTCTATTTATTTAATATCTACCACTTTTGTGTAGGGCATTTTCCTCTAGGAGGTCACGTTTAATTTTTGTTTTTTCTCTTTGTTATAGCCTTAACTAAATTTTCTGGCTGGTTCTTGCCTGTAATAATTTTATTTTTTCCAAAATGTATTGGCACTAGCCTAATAAGTTCATGTTTTTAATCACCTTATTTTGGTTTGAAGTACTCGGTATTAAATTATATACATACAGTGACCGGCAGAACAGACACAACAAATGTTTTTTTTATTTTGCGCTTACAAAAAAACTGACTATGGGGCATGTCTTGAAACTAAAATAGGGCCTGAAAACTTCATGCAAATATCGCGGTAGGTGTATGAGAGGGTGCCAAAAACGCGTCACAAAAGTAAATTACCCTTATTTTGTGTCGTAGAGAAAAATGGTATAACCGAAGACTGCTTACAATGAAAAAGTGTACATAAATACAAAATCATGGCCTTCTATTAAAATATTTTAAATTTTTTATCATTAGTTTTCGGTTAAAAACTAAAAAATCGGGCCTAAGTGATTGATTTAATTTAGAAAACCATACCAAACACATTCTGGAGACTTTTATGTGTAAAAAGCCATTCATAAAATTTGTTTCACGTAGCACAACAAAAAAATTGCTTGTTCAACATGTTCTCTTGTTGCATCCGTTCTGTCGGTAAAATGAGTTACCTTAGATGTATACTTATTTTGACGTACATATTGGTATGTATAACTTTTCAATTACAATTTACATACATACTTATATATATCGTATTATTAACCGGAAGCACAGAATAAATAGCTTTTGCAACAGAAGCCTCTTTACGGACATGTGTCAAAAATAAGCGAGTCTCCATTTCAATTTAGAGAAAGACAGGTAGTAGTTTAAGCTTAAATTTGGTTCTAATACAATCTCTTTGCTATGTAGATTAACGTAAAATCAAATAAAATGCACATTATTCATGTCCTTAGAAGATATTTCGCTAAAAAGCGAGTCTCCTTTTGACACATGTCGCTAAGGAATTGTCTGTATTACTCGTTAGTCTGTGCCGGAAGTCTAAACGTTAAGTATCAGTCATTTAGGAAATGAAGGGATAAATAAATAATTATATACTCTGTTAATATATTTTAATGTAATTTAATTCTTTAGTATCTGTCATATCCTCTTATTACTCTCCTTGTTTTATATTTATTCATGCTAATATCTGATTCAAAGTAAAACGGATGCTTTTCAGAAATAGGATTCACTCATATATACGGTATCGGCCAAAAGGAAAGAAAAGAAACAAACAATTTATTGATTATTTACACATATCGATTTATAATATTTTGGATTTTTAATTTTGATTTTTGGGGGACAAAAGTAAAGGAACACTTGAGTTTAGTCTCATTTATTATGTTACTAGAGTTGGTAGTACCAAAATTTCGTGGTTCTGAGAACAATGCAGTTTTACTAACATGTCTAAAGGGAAAAGTTGGTCAGAAGACATGAGAAAATCAATTATTATCGAAAAATTTCGATCTGGAGAAAAAGATTGAAATTGCAAGACAATTAAAATTAAACTGCTGTGTTATCACAAACAAACTGCAATGTACAATCAAGCAGACGGACTCTGACTGCCGGATGGAAAAACAAGAGAAAACAATACAATTACGCGGCGTGGAAAATTAATTAAGCATGTTTACATAAGCGAAAAATTAGGCGGCTAGTGTAAAACTAAATTTCGGAAAAGCAATAGCGCATGCGGCCAGACTAGACAAGCGGATAGTTTCGGCAAAGTTATCAAGGGACTAGCTGAGAGGCGTTGGTCCCGGTCGCACACCCAGCAATTTCCTAACATACTTTCTATGGAGGTTCAATAGGACTACCTGGAAGGCATTGGCGTTGGTTTTCTACAGACTTTTTCGAGCAGAATATTTTTATGTACAGGGTGTTCCCGTATATTTTGAGCCACCCCTAGTGCCTTTATTTTTCTAGTTAGAAAAAATTACTTAAATGAAAGTTGTACGTTTTTTTCTGAACCGCTAGGATCTGTTACTAGATAAAACAAATGAGCGTCGCAAATTTATGAAAAAATATAAAAATTACTTTTTTAATGGAACACCCTGTACATTTGTGGATTTTTGAATTGCACGCATTTTTCCGATTCCAACAATATAAATATGTTATATGTTTGCTCTAAGCATACGCATGATATTCCAAATTGTAGATAAATACGATTTTTTCATCTTAGACAAGAGCATTGCTGTAAATCCATTATTTTTGGGACAATACACCTTGGTACCCTACAACTTTCATTTAAGTAATTTTTTTCTAACTCGAAAAATAAAGGCTCTAGCGGTAGGTCAAAATATATGGGAACACCCTGTACTGGTCGTAAAGGCAAATTTAATGTAGTTTTCCTGGGCATTCAACCAAAATAAATCAAAACAACAACAATTCTCTGTTGTGTTTATTTTTTATTTACGTACGTTTCGGCATCTAACATGCCATTTTCAGAATACACATTAAAACGGTGTTAAAATATTTTTTAAAAAACGTCACATTGCCTAAAAACAAAATAAAGTCAGAAAAGGGCAAGAAATAACCAAAACCAATGTAACCATATATTTCTTAGTAAAAATAAATAGTAAAAGAAAGGTTTACAATTGAAAAATGTAATGAAGTGGCTTGCTCAAAGTCCTGATCTTAACCCTATTGAGAACCGCCGGGATCATATTGATAGGAAAATAAGAGAAGAAAACGATGGCAAATATGAATCTAAAGAAGAACAATTAGAAGCTCTCATGAGAGCATGGACTAATGTTTCGCAAGAATATATTGATAAATTAATATCCTCTCTATCTAGAAGATGCGCAGAAGTTATAAAAAATAATGGATATCCAACTCGTTGTCATAATTAAATTTTAAAAATTGTTTCTTTACTTATGTCCGCCCAAATATTAATAAAAAAATGCAAATGCTAACCGTGTTGCTTTTTATTATTATATTACTATATTTTATAACCTTATCACATATAAAATTGCTTTCCAAAGTTTAATAAAAAAATACAATTTAAATAAAATTAACAGAATGATATATCCAAAGTTTCTTTACTTATGGCCGGTACTGTATAAATCCCTGCTAATGTCATTAATTTGTTTTGTTGAAAAACCCCTCGACAACTATCCCTAGTACCCATTTTGAAGATGATCCGCATTGCTCTTTTCTGAATTTTAAAAACTTCAGGAACCATAACTGACTGACCCCAAAAAAGAATACAATATTAATAGTGAGAGTTTACAAAACACTTGGCCTGTCGCGCCACATTTAGCCGGAAGTTATTTAAATATCAATTCTCTTTGATAATTAAGATTATCGTGTAGGAGTTGGCTATTTTCACTGCAACACGGTTAAGGTCTGTCCTACTTTGCATGACACCCCTGTCAGACCAACGCCAAGAAATGTTTTTAATCGGAAACCATTGCCATTGGGAAAAGAAACACACATGGGATATCAAATAGAAATAGTCTAAAGTACTCGACAGGGCGAAATTTACCACTGAGAACCGACTTTCTTGCTTGGGATATGAAATCATATGATTTTTTCAATATTGTAGCTCATTGGCATTACAAAGCATGCAGAAAAGGCTTAGAAGTTTATTGTTGCTGGTCTGTTGCTCATCAATATTTAAATTTGAATAACTTCCAACTAAATGCGGCATGACAGACTGAGTGTTTTATTGGTAACATTTTACATCGAGGGTTTTAATGATATAAATGATCAGTTCCTTTGTGGTAGGAATTTGTATTAATTAAAAGTAATGTCTTTTGCAGGAAAATGTTAAATGGCAGTTTATTTGTAGGGTGGATAAAGGGGATACTTCCAAAAACAGTACTAATGGTAGAAGAAGAAGCATGGAATGCGTACCCATATACCAAAACTCGATATACCTGTCCATTTGTCGAAAAGTTTTCCCTCGAAATTGAAACGTATTATTTTTCTGACAATGGCCACCAGGAAAATGTCTTTAAGTTATCAGGAAGTGATTTACGCAACAGAATTGTGGGTATGTGTTGATAAGTCAGTCGAAATCGTGTAGCTTTTTTATTCAACATCTACAACAATGCTTCTCTGTTTTAGACTTTATTGATATTGTTAAGGATCAGTTGTACGGAGCTGATTATGTCAAAGAAGAAGATCCTCTTTGGTACAAATCAGAAAAGTCTGGAAGAGGTCCTCTAACTGAAGACTGGCTAGAAGATTACTGGGATGAAGTAAAGGATAAACAGCAACCGCTTGCTAATGGAAAAGCATTGATGTGTGCCTATAAACTTTGCCGTGTTGAATTCAGATACTGGGGCATGCAGACAAAAATCGAGAAATTTATTCACGACATAGGTTAGAAAAAATATTGAAAGAAATATTTACATAATAAATGTCTACAGATCAGCAAAAAACATAATCATTAGGATAAGTAGTGTTTAGAATAATTTTGAGTTCGCTTAACCTAAACTCCTGGACAAAATTAACGCAATATCATAAATTTGCCACTTATTTGATGCTAATTTTTTTCTGAATGTTTGATCCGATTTGAATGATTTTTTTGCATTGTAGGTTGGTTCCTCGACAATGTCATAGTTTTCGCTGTTTATGATAAAAAGTTCATTTTCGATTTATACCGGGTGTAATAAAAATGTTATGTTTTTTTTTTCCGAAAATTCGTATCACCCTGTGGAGTATACTAGCAACCGAAACATATGGCAGTTGACATTAGACGGTAGGTAGATCTTTCTCCGACATTTTCTTTTTTTGTTTACTTCATTATCTCTCACACCGTTTTATAGCGTAACATGTTTTTATAGACTTTATTATCCAACACATTCATTGTTAAATGTTTTCAAGTAGGTTATGGACCTTTTCTGACATTTCAAGCGATGTGTCTACAGATGATGTGTTTTAAAATTACAAAGGTCAAATAAAATTCGCTATACTGATAAAAACTGTTTGGAAACTGCTTATTAAACATTCGTTTCGTATGCCCGCCGTTGCCCGACGAGTATTTTAGTCTTGAAAAATGAACGGACCAAAAAATTTATCGGCAAAAGAAGCAGTAAGAGCCTTAACTTTGGTGGATGAGGGCTATTCGATGTGTCATGTTGCTAATGTGATAGGAAGACATCGTTCGACTATAAGTTGTATGGTTGAACGATTTAACGAGACAGGATCTTACACTCTAAGGTCAGGACAAGGGCGAAAAAGATGTACCGATCCAAGGGATGAGCGTTTATTAGGCAAAC
The DNA here is from genome assembly GCA_963920635.1 of Pseudeuparius sepicola. Classification (NCBI taxonomy): domain Eukaryota; kingdom Metazoa; phylum Arthropoda; class Insecta; order Coleoptera; family Anthribidae; genus Pseudeuparius; species Pseudeuparius sepicola. The sequence continues at coordinate 25,321,551 of OY987302.1, read as the reverse complement.
TGCTCTAAGAAACAGGAATATTACTAGTACTAGGCTAAAAACTGAGCTTAGAACTGCTTGCCATCATACAATATTGTCTCGAACAATCAGAAGACGGTTAAATGCGGCTGGTTTAATTTAAACAACAAGACCGGCAAAGAAACAATTACTTACCAGAGAGCACAGAGTTGCAAGATTATGTTTTGCCAGAAATTATCAATATTGGACTGTTAATGATTGGAAGACGGTTTTATTTTCTGATGAAACCAGAGTTTTTTATGCAGGATAATGCTCGACCACACGTGGCTAGACAAGTTATAGACTACATGAAATCTGTAGTTATTCCGTCGATGAAATGGCCACCTCACAGTCCCGATTTAAATCCCATAGAGCATCTATGGGATGCTCTTAAAAGAAAGGTTCGAAATCGCAATCCCGTACCGGTTAACCACAATCAATTGGTGGATGCAGTAATTGCAGAAGGGGAGGATATTACCCAAGATATAATTAAAAATTTAATTTCCAGTATGCCAAGGCATATGAATGTAGTGAGTGGAGTAGAGGTGGGCATACACTCTATTAACATTATAAATCCATATTTTATTGTTTTTGATTTTTGTTCTTTTCATGTTTCACTAGTTTAAAAAAAATTGTGTTTAATAAACTCACATGTAATCTTAATATTGTAATTACTTTACTAAATAAAGTAACTCGTTAATTTTGTTTTCATTTATCACAGCGAGCAGAAATTATACAGTTACACAGATAACAAATAATGTATTCGATATTGACACATCACTTGAAATGTCAGAAAAGGTCCATAGCCTATACCCCGATTACTATAAGAAGTCCCGATTTTGTCAGATGACATTCTCCACAAAATCCCTAGGAGTTTTCTGTTAACCATGGGTATAATATTGTCCAATTAATGACGTCACTAATTGATTTATAATGTGAAAAGTTACCCAAGTGATACGAAAAAAAGAACATAATAAAATAAAAACCCTATTGCAATCACGATTATAACGCTATAAATAAAAATAACTATGACTACAACTCATTTTAATAATAATTTCAAACGTAATGGAAACACTTTTCATTTTGGTATTTTGATATAATCAACTGCTTTTGGCAGCGTCTATGTGCGGTCTCAGGCAAATTTAGCTTCGGTGTGTCAAAGTGACAGTGAAGGTTTTCCAGATCGTTCAAACTGGTTCAAACTTCGGCAGTGAAAATATTCGCGGGTTTTCTACGCTTCGTGAGTTTTACCGTTATCTGTGTTGTTCTTGTTCTTGTTACTTTTCGTGTTATTAGTAGTTATTCATTGTGCAAATGGGCTCGTTACTGGCCTGAACGTATGACCCGGTTGCATTTTCTACTGCATTGATGCCAACTTAGGATATCGAAATTACCAATTGACAGTCCCAGTAAGGACTTCTTAAAATAATTTGACTATACTGAAAACATTTAACAATGGATGTGTTGAATAATAAAGTCTATAAAAACATGTTACTCTATAAAACGGTGTATCTCCTTTAATAACAGATAATGAAGTAAACTAAAAAAGAAAATGTTGGCGAAAGATGGACCTACCGTCTAATGTTAACTGCTATATGTTTCGGTTGCTAGTATAGTCCACAGGGTGATACGAATTTTCGGAAAAAACATAACATTTTTATTACATCCGGTATGAATGGAAAATGAACTTTTTATCATAAACAGCGAAAACTATGACATTGTCAAGGAACCAACCTACAATGCAAAAAAAATCATTCAAATCGGATCATAAATTCAGAAAAAAAATAGCATCAAATAGGTGGCAAATTTATTATGTTGCGTTAATTTTGTCCAGGAGTTTATTTACCTATAATTTACACATCGGTAATTGATGATGTTTCGACAAAAAAGCTTAAGTGCCAAGAAATCAATTTTGAGATTTCAATTTTTAGATTTTTTGATATTCTGAAACTGAACAGGTGCATCAAACTTCCAAAAATAATAGTTATAATCTACACTCCTCTTCGATTAAAGGGGATCCTAAAATATGGACCTTCATTAAAAATCTTAAAACTTCCTGTAGCTTTTGATAAGCTTTTTATTTTGATGCTCCATCCTTCCTATTTTAGTTTTTTTTACAAACTTTTGGAAGTCTACCTTTTCTACACAGGGTGGTTTGCATTAATGTTTTTTTTGTCTTTTTGGTTTGATGTATGAGATCCACCTAACGTACACATTCACATAATTTCACTCTGTATGTTAGCAGGACTCTATTTAAATTTTTGGCATCGCAGATATTTTTGGATATACATTTTTTAAGAAAATTATGTAATAGTTGGCCTGGGTTGACTCTTAATCAGGTAGTCCGCGGAAACAATGACAGCATCAACACCTAAATTTGAATAAACGTATATAAATTCAGTCAATAGGTATGAAAGAAAAAAATGCTTTGTTCGGAAAAGGTTAGAGAAGTAGTAAGTAATTTATTCACCACAATAAAATTAGTACAGTAAAATTATCAATTTATATGACTAGTTCGGAGCTGATTATGAGATTAATGAAAGATGAAATTTAGCAGGATGGTAAACCACAGTCCTCTAGCTACACACCTGAGTTTGCGACCTCGGGAGAGTGACACTCGAGGGGTGGGGAAGGGGATGAAATAAACTATGCAATGCTGCTGTTTCTCAGGGATAGCATCATTTGTGTGGGTAGGGGGAGGAAAAATCTAGGTGTAGAACACAAAATTTTGCATATCCGGGGCCCCTCAATTGTTTGTTTTCGACCAGGTGCCTGAGATAGAACACGCCAAAGTTGGGATTGGTATGAAATTTAGAGGAAAAATCAAATTGCATTGTGAAAAACTGAGAGATGGCTTACATGAATGTGTCCAAAGAATTAGTTTACTTAATGCCAATGTTTTATGAGTAAATTGATATATTTTTTAAAAGCCGCGCTACAAAGCGTGAATGTACTATCTGCGCATAAACTGAGCGATTATGTAAATTCCTTTATATTAAATACTGTTATTAAGTTCATTTCCACTCATTCCCCTACGGTTGAGACAGTATTCATTGTTGAAGACGACGTAGATTTACTCGTTTTGTTAACTGCTATGTTGAAATTTCTGATGAGGAGCAGAAACTCTATTCCAGTCAGAGCTGGCAATATAATATACAAATAAGTAGATTTCAAAACTATACAGGGTGTTGTATTAAAAAATAGTTTTACCTATCTCTTCTAGGTCAAAAAATAAAAAAGTTAAGGGGGAGGTAAAAAATAACTACAAACACCCCCACATACTTTGTTGTTGGTGGTAACTAACAATTTAGAACACTTAATTAACTTATTTTTTGTATACCATAATTTTACAATAAACATAACTCAATCCCCATTTCAAAATTTAAAAAATCTTGTTAGCCCATGTTACACTTATCCAAGGATACACCGTAGATTGGTCATTAGTCTATCCAATATTTCTGTCTAGCAGGTATATTGGTTAGCTGTACTGAAACGGGTAACACATGCAGCTGTCGGGCCTTGCATTACCGTCCCCATACATTAACCTAGGTTGAGTAATATCTGCAAGAGATGCGAATGTGAACATTCGTCTGCAAAAACATAGTGCCATTCTTGTAAGTTCATATGCTACCCAATTTTGTTACTACTTATTGTGACTGTACTTCCCATTACTTTGTTAGTTATGTGATGGTTCTTCAGTTTGTCAATGTTCTTTTTCCAAGCATCACCTGATATTAAATTAATAATTTAAGAAATAATATTTTTGAAATAAACTAAAGTCTATCCAAGTTACAGCGCCAGTAGATGTAAACAAAGTCACATGACCGCATTGCGATCGATTACCAGGGTCTGACTAATATGAGATTCCCGTGGCTTGTAATTCTGAACTAATTCTTTTAGAAGTTCTAAAAATTGTGTTTTTACCTTTTGTGGATCTTTGTAAACTTCCTTAAATTAAGTAGCAAAATAAATTTACAGAATATACTGCTCGCGATCCGATCTAAAATATGCAGGAAACTCGACTAAGGGAAGAGCCGGCTCTGCATTCTGCTCGCCGCGTAAACACTTGACATTTTATGACGGCCCCACCAATAAGAGAATAGGTCATGTGGTGGCCAATGGTTTGATCCACTGCCTCTGTAACTTGTTAGGAATCTGTATGCCTCGATATTTCTATAAGGAAGCAAAATTTAATGTTCGATGTTATTTGTACCAAAGCCACAAATTAAAGTTACTTTAATTCATAAAAATATATCTATTTTTTATTTACATTTTGGTGTTGTGAAGTCGTTCCGTTGCACAACTGGGAGATTGACATTGATCGATTCAATTGTTTGGATGTAAATAGTCATAAGATGGACATCTTTGTCCCATTGTTTAACAACCACATAATTTGATTTTAAATGTAAGTAATTTGATGTACTTTTATACAGTATGAAAAATTGATGTTTTTTTCTAATTGTAGTTTTTGATGATCTGAAGGGGCAAAAGAAATTGTTTCTACGAAATCGGTAATCAACAAATGAAAAATTTTTATATGAAAATAAAAGACTCAACAAATTCTTTTACTCTCCTTCATAGCACTAACTTCTTATAATGGACATTTCCGTTAATTATTTGTTACTTCCCTTCGAGTTAAACCCGTCTGCCAATTAGAGAGCTTAAATAGGTAATTCATTATTTAAAAACAATTAATGCAATAAAAAAAACGCTCGCGGGTAGCAAATGCAGGGCAGTAGGGCGAAAGTGCATGAAAAATGGCAAAATAATAATTGATTGATGCCAGTCTAGTGTTCATGTGGACAAATGGCCTAGTAAGTAAATGCATCGAAAGCTTAACTGCAGATGGTTTTGAGTGGACAAATGGCCTAGTAAGTAAATGCATCGAAAGCTTAACTGCAGATGGTTTTGAGTGGTATGTATGTTGTATTGATTCCGGAAGGTTTATGTAAGATCTACCACCGTTTCCCATCTCTACCTTGTTTATATTAACTTCCAAACTTAAGATTCTGTGAAGAGTCCAACCGGACTCCTGTTGTTCAAAGGACTCAATGGCAGCTAAAATTTTTTCAATGATGTTGCTCTCAAACCATTGTTTTAACTGTGTTCCTTGATCGATTATTTCATTGTTTGTATTAAAATACTTATTATCAAGTATCTCTTGATCTCCAGACATTTTAATAAATTCCAAAAAGTATTGATGACCATCTGAAAATTATAACAAACTTTATAAAGGTCATAATAACCACGAAAAAACGATAGGCAGGTGGTTTAGGTATATACATAATCTAATTTTTTTTTGCAAAATGTTTGTGTTAAGTATTAGAAAACAATCTATGCCCGGCTGCCAAAAAAATATTAGATTTCCTTGACGAAACCTTATTAGAAAATACAGTTGGCAGACGGTTAAGACTATTAGGGGCTTCCGGCAGACAAAAAATGGCTTTCAAAAAATTCGTTGTGAAAAATGATTAATGCCTGTCTGCTATTTTAATATTGCAATATACATGCTATTTTAAAACTTTTATTTTATTGGCAGACAGGTTTTTCATGTAGAAGAATAATTAAAGATCAAAAGAATTGTGAGAAAGTTCTATATATAAAAAAACCATTGATGTCCAACTGACTTACTTCATTGGCAGATAGATATAGTATGTGCAACAATAAAATTACAAACTACAGGATGGTTCTAAATTATGGTGCCCACGAAATATTACAGGTAGAAAATGTTATTTTAAATAAAAAGTTTCCTATCAACATGGGCCTGAAAATGCATAATAAAAATAAATAAAATAAAATTCTACAATTTGAAATACATAATTATTTATTAGGTATGTGAATATACATAATAATAATAATAATAATAATAATTCTCACCCTCACAATACTCCAAACTAGGAGTACCCCAGAAGCAACCACATGCTTGTGCGGGGGAGGGGGGCAATTACTATTACTTTGTCTTCGTTGCCATTTGCGGCTAGGGCCAACTTTTTTCCCGATAGAACTAGGATAGCATTTGCTCAAGTACTACGGAAAACCCTAGAAAACCGTAGTAATCCCAGTGAGTGTAGGACAATTAGTAAATCACACGGATAAAGCTATTTAGGAGCAATCCCGTGAACCCACATTTGTCCAGCGACATATGCATGCGCCTGCCTCGAACCAAGGTTGTTCGAAGGCAGAAAAACATGCAGTCTAAAAAGTCAGCGCCGGTACGAGCGACGCCACCGCGGCCCCGCTTTTAAATAACAAAAATCCAAAGAAAATATAATTTAAAAAATGACTGGTCGTAGGCTTCATAGATGGCCCCTTCAAGACAGCAGTCAACATAAGGTTTTATTGTTACACAAATTTCGCATTATTTCTTTATTGCTAATTATTATTGTTGTACATGTATTAACCGTCTGCCAATAAAGGGAACATATTGAAATAGCATGTTTATTGCATTGTTAACATGGCGGACAGACATATTAATCGATTTTTATATGAAAAAATTGTACATTATTTTTTCTGTATTAGTTTGTTATATTTGCAAAAATTTTGCAAAAAAATAAATAATTATTATATTACGGTTTTTCGTGGTGATTGTGATCTTTACAAGCTTTGTTATCATTGGCGGACGGTCAATAGTAATTTTTTGTGACTGTTTTTTTTTACATCCTGTTGGAAGCCCTGATGTAAGTACCGCTCAAAACCGTCTGCCGTTAAGCTTCCGATGCATTTACTTACTAGGACATTTGTCCACATGAATGGCAGCCGGGCATCAATCGATTATTTTGTCCAATTTTTTAAGCACTTTCACCCTAAAGACCTGCATTTGCTACCTGTGGGACATTTTTTTATGGCACTGATTATTGTGGAAGAGATAGGATAGAAAGAACTGGCTATTTTACAAAAAAGGTACTATTATACAAGGTTTTTTTTATGATTATGGGATGTTATTAGAAGACAAACTAGTTATTTTGAATTTAAAAGGTTGATAAGTTTTGGTTTTGGTTTCAATAAATAGTCTAGCCTTAGAGTAAATACTTTAAAAGCCAAAGAAATCAGTCTGCTCCACCATCACTCAAGTGAAGTTTCAAATTCTGAAAATACTATTCAATAACCTGAAAGATATCACCATTACCTAAAAAAATATGCATATTAGCACAGAATAAATAGCTTTGCAACAGAAGCCTCCTTACGGACACGTGTCAAAAATAAGCGAGTCTCCATTTCAATTTACAGAAAGACAGACAGTATATTAAGCATAAATTTGGTTCTAATGCAATCTCTTTGTTATGTAGATTAACGTAAAATCAAATAAAATGCACATTATTCATGTCTTTAGAAGGTATTTCGCTAAAAAGCGAGTCTCCTTTTGACACATGTATCTAAGGAATTGTCTGTATTACTCGTTAGTCTGTGATATTAGTAAATAGGTACACCAAGACCTTCAATAATTTTCATTTTTTTTAATATCTAATTTCTTTTATTGTACTTGTTATTTCTATTGGAAATAATATAATATAATTCATAATCACCTTTTTAATTTCACCTTAGTCTAGGCATCACCTCAATCACCATGTTGGGGATGATTATTATGATTATTTATTTTGTTTATTTTTAACCCTTGAGACTTGTCTGTTTTTTCTTTCTCTAGTAGCTATTTTTGAAAATTCTGTGTAAGGTTTGTTTTCTAGTGCCCCCATTTATTCAGCTGTATATTTTGAGGGAGAAATACTAAACGTTCTACCAAAAATTAATTGTGCCATTGTTGACAATGGTTGTGTTTGGCCTGGATCGACACTATATTACCTGTGTATAGCGCTGTTTCAAGCAATCGCTACTGGCGCCACACGACGAAAAAATTCGCCAGGGTGGATTAATGCTTGTTTGTTATGTTCCTTTAGTTTGAAAAGCTTACATGGCATACATTCGTAGATTTTATTAAGAAAAGGTAGTCTAAAAAGCAAGCAAGAGTATTTTTGTACCTTTTGGTTTGAAATGAAGTCCATGGCTAGTTGTAGTGTAAGTATAGAACGCATTAGATTGTTCAGTTTCTTATATAGTGGACCATTGGGCATCGAGGCTATAAACAAAATTTTCTATTTTCATTCTTGCATATGTTAGAAAATACTGTTCCAAAATATAATATCCAGAATTCTAGCTTCTTCAACTGGTTGAACAGATTATTCCTTAATTACAAAATATTTTTTTCTTCTGCAATTCTGTGCATACGATTTTCTTCATGAGCATGTAAATTTCATGTTATCACAAACTAATCTACCTGTATTAAAAGCTCTGTTAATATGACAAAAACTGACAAAATGTTGAATGCAAAGAGAATTCGTGACCGTAAAAAGGACGGAAATAGTAATAAAGCTGGATATTTAAAATATGGGACATTCAAAACATCAGAAACTTACATATCTATAACCACAGAATACTCCTGTTATATCCTATAATAAGTCGCCTTTTTTTTTGTTGAGTAGCTCCACACCAGGTTTGGCACATTGTATTATGAAACAGCACCCCAGCATTCAAACGAATATGAATAAAAACTTTGTACATGTACTCCACGAAAATATGCAACCTTTCCTAAAACGTGTAAAGTGGTGCAGATTTTGAGACGAAAAGGTTACGTAACTTCAGGAAAAATACATAAGATCCAATTTTAGCACAAATCGAATGCCATATTTTTTTAGCACGCTCAAAAAAGTATGCTTCATTTCAGGTCAATGTCTCTAAGACTGTAGGTAACATTTTTGCAATTTTGACATAATTTTTTGAAAACAATATTGTAGGTGTTTTAGCATAGAAGAATCTACTACGACAAGAAGGCCAATCCTTATGAGCGCACTTAAAACGCGTTGCGTGAATAAAGTGACGTAGTGTTTGCAACATAGTAGGCCAAACCAATCGATAATCGAAGCTCCGTTGCCGTTCTCCCGACGGCCGGAGCAAGCGATTTTGGATGGATAACATTTTTTGAGATTTTGTGAACCACTGCGGGGTTCGTCGGCAGAGGCGCAGTCGAGGCTGGCGTACCTCAGGAGTACGAAAAACTACTTTTTATTTATGGAATCGCGGTGCGTGTGACTTGTAATATTTTCTGTTGGGGAATATTATCTTGTAATAATAAGAAATTTAGTATGGCTTAACAGAAACAAAAAAAAATATTTCATTCCTATTAGTTACATCACATTTCGGTTTTAGAAACAAAAAAAAACATTGAATTTATTTCAATTAAAAAATATACCTGCAGGGTGTTCAGATTTGATCGGAACACCCCTGGAAAATTGTGATGCGCTGCACGATTTTGAAGGGTGTGAGATGCTATTAGGGATTTTTTTATCGGAAATCTGGGGACATAGCTCTAGTCAGCACGCCCTGAAACCCCAATATCCCAAGTTTTATTAATTTACTTCGCCGACTAACATTTTTACAAGGCCTTAAAAAATTGGAAATATTATTTTTTTTATTTTCAATTAAAAATCAGGAATCCTTTGAAAATATTTCAAAATAGGGTACACCTAATCTAAACCAAAGTTTACAGTCTAAACATCCCAAAAATGTCCCACTAATAAAGAAAACAGAAAAAGAACACCATCACACCGTTTTAAAATAATACCTAAATATTGCATATTTTCTGTGATCTGCGAAGAATATGCCATACTCGATTTGTGATATTGTCAGCCTTTTTAGGACCCCAAGCAAATAAAAAAGACTTTTCCCTCAAGCGTGAGGATATTATATCAACAAATTTGGAAGAATATGCCATATTAAAGTATTATTTTAAAACGGTAAGATGGTGTTTGTTTTCCGCTTTCTTTATTAGTCGGACATTTTTCGGACATTTTGATTAAGTCTATCCGATTTTCAAATATTTACAAAGCACTCCTGATTTTTAATTAAAAAAATCCCAACTATAAGGTACTATAGAAATGTTAGTTGGTGAGGTAAATTCATAAAACTTGGGATAGTTGAGTTTCAGGGAGTGCTTGCCAGATTTTCTATAGAAAATCGCTATAATAGCATCTTTTAACAGATAATATCGAAGAAATCACACTTAGACAATGTGGCATATTTAGGCATTATTTTAAAAAGATAAAACGATGTTCTTTGCCGACTTCTTCAAAAAGGCACTTTTCTAAAAAAAGTGGGAAAATACCAAAAAATCAAAGTAGGCCTAGACTTTTCAAATTTCGCAAACCTACTCAGTTTTTCATTCTGAACAAGTTTCCTTAATAACGTTTCGCCGTAAAACCTACAAAGGGAGCAATTCACTGATGATTTCCAAGGCATATCTACGTGATTTTTCGAAACTAAAATTATGCCACAAATTAGTTTCAAACCAAGCAGGGCTGATCCCAGAAGTTCAAATTTCAACTAGATTTTTTTTATTTATCTACACCTTATGTGAAGTCAATCCGGGGACACACTGTATATACAGGGTGTCCCAGTTGTAAATCATAATTTGAAATAAACGTCAAAAAAATTTATTTTGAGCGAAAACGTTCATGTATAGGTACATGGGTCCGGAAACGCTTAATAAAAAAGATACAGGGCGTTAAGACTTATTTTTTAAAATGGTTTTTTTAATAATATCTCAATAACAACAAATTATATAAACTTAAAATTTGGTACACAGTATACGGATACAAAGTGCTATAAAATGAAGCTACCATTGTTTTGTTCATCATAACCAGTGGCGTATGGGAAGGTACGACACGCCCCCTTTTCAAAAATAATTTCTGCGCACATAGTTTTTTGGTGAAGCATTTTTACATTGTCTGTTCATTTTTCCATAAGAAAACACCATTTGTCAATTTGCCCTAAAACTACTGGATTTTGAGCAAACAAAATAAATTCAAGTTGCTGCTTGGAAAAAGTGACAACTTTGGGAATGGATTTATTAAGCATTGTTTTGAGCTTTTGATGCAAAAACTCAGTTGCCAACATTTGAAGTGAACAGAAATTTAGTTATTAATTTAGAATCTCTTCTGGAATATTAAGGAAAGTAAGCAATTTTTTTCATTAATTTTTTTAATTTCTAGATATCCTTCAAATCGCGGCAATCGATTGACTGCATCAAAGCGTGTAGTTTAAGAATATCACACAATATAGAGGGTACCTATGTCTATTTTAAAAAACAGAGGTTCATTCTATATTTCGGAAACGCTCAATTGTTTTTTTTTCTAATTTGCCCTGAGATGAGCAGAAAACTTGCTACAACTTTTGTATGAAACATTTTTTTGTAAGTTGAAAAATGAAAAAATTAGAGGGGAGAAATCTTGTTTGGATTACCCCGTACGAGACTAGCAAAATTAAACGACTTTTCAACAACAAATAAAATAAATATAATTACTAATATAAAAGGAAACTAAAACAAAAAACAACAAAATATTTATTTCCAAACAAAAATAATTCTGATTCAAAACATTTTGTAGGAAAGATTAGTAGGTTTGTGACCTTATTTGTGTCTTATTAATTTTTAAAAATTTTAATCTTTTGGTAATGCTTTTTTTCCTACATACAGGGTGAGTTTTTTTTTATGATCAGTATGGGGATCTCGGAAAGTATCGGAGATAGAAGAAATGTTAAATGGGGAAACATTTGCAGTTGTGTGGGCCCAATTTAAAGCATCTTGTGGATTTTTTAAAAAAGTCATGGCTTACTAGATATTTAGCTGCCATTTTCGAGATACGACACAAACTTAGTTATTTCCATATAGCCCGGGAGCCAGTGACAGATTTGTTCGACCAAAATCCTCTCCGGCGATAATTCGTAAAATACATCCAGTTATGTTATGAAGCATCGTGATCGTCAGCTGGGGTACCAGTGGTGGTTTGGATAATGGCACCCTCCCATACAAGTAAAAAATATGTATTTTTAATAACTTCCTCCCGGCTGAAAATTTGTCAGATAATAGTAAATATAATAATTAAAGGAGAAAAATGGACAGCTGGCTGAAAGGTGGTGGACTATACGTCAGCTGCTCAAACGAACATGAAAAAAGAAAAACTGTTTTCAGTGATTTCCTCTCGGTGGAAAATTTGTCAGTTGGTACACTTATTAGAGGTTTGTTTAAATTGGGGAAAAGTTGCGGAGTTTATTGCCGAGTAACATGGTAAAAAAAATTTGGTTGGCCCTTCTCGTTTAGAAAATAATGCGAAAAAAACTGAAAATTGCAGTTTTCATTTTTATTTTTTTTTAAACGAAAACGAAGGGGCTTGACATTTCTAAGTTAAATATTATGAAGGCACTTTTTTACAAAGAATCTAAATGTGTCCTCGCATTTTTTTGCCACCTCCCTGGACAAAGATATGACGATCAACTTTTATTTTTCTTATTGTCGCCATATTAGATTTTTGCAGCATTAGATTGAGCATTCAAAACTGCAATTCTCTCCCCATTTAACCTTTGTTCTAGCTCTGCTAGTTTCCGAGATCCCGATAGTGGTCATCGAAAAAAACTCACCCTGTATATTTTTGAGAATACCTAGTATTATTTTTGGTATACCTACATAATAATTTTTGCTATTACCTCGTAGGTAATTACAAGAGACGGAAAACCCTAGAAATGCAAGATTTTTGAAATTTTTATAACCTGAAAGAAATGTTATATTCTGCAGACGGGCGGCCACACATCTAGAAACGCCACTGCATCGGAAACCAAAAATCAGTGGCGTAGCTTCAAATTTTGGGCCCCCCCGCCGAAATTAAATCTGGCCCCCCTCAAATTGGAAAATAAAGAAAAACATACATGGAGGTGAAACTATCACAAACTTTTATTTCTTAGTAAATAAAAACAAAAAAGTTTTTCAAACAAAAAATATATCTACAGGGTGTCCAACTTTGAAACTAAGTTTTTCAAACAAAAAATATATCTACAGGGTGTCCAACTTTAAAACTGTACAAATTCGTAAAATCTTCATTTTTAAGATAATCAAAAAATTTTTTGCTTGAAAGGCCTTCAAAAGTCGCTTCTTTTGACCTCTTTACCATTTTAAAATGAAAATCCAGGGCGTGCTGCGATTTTTTTTATACGTTCGATTTTCACAAAAACCATTTAGCGATTTTTTATTTAAAATCTGATCACACAGCGTTAATCAAAACACCCCAAAACCCCCATATACCAAATTTTATCAAAAATATACAGGAAGGATGTCAAATTTTAGGAAAAATAAGAATTTTAAAGGCATCTGCCTGGTCAAGTGTGCCATGGAATCCCCTCAAAACAGTCGAATGGTCAACAGGACCACTGAAAGTGTTGTGCAGAGGTCCATTACAAAATATACTGGGTGTTATTTTCTATGCCATCTCAAAGTATTGAATTTTTGTACCTTTATACGGGTCGAAAATCGAGTATCTTAAAACTGCTCCAGACACTATAAACGAAGTAAGTCAAAAAAATACAGAAGCCTGCCAGTCGGGGTAAGTCCATATCAGCTAGGGTGTGCCACATTCCATAACAGGAAACCCACAGAAAATTAATCATCTTAGACGATAATGATTTTGTTGAGAAAGGTCCAATAATTTAAATTGTTTTTATTTGTTAGTTGGCATTTTGTTCAGAAATAAATTACTTTTGTGTTTATTAATATTTTTTCAATGATTCCAGAGCATTCTCAATCCGTATAAAGTTTTTTAAAATTTCAGCATTTTGATATGGCTCAGAGAAAAATACCTTGTATATATTAGTATTAAATCTTTGCACACCAACATTTTGAGTGGTCCTGTTGACTATTCAACCGTTTTAAAGGGATTTCATATTTTCAATTGCTATTTTGCTCAACTTTGACACCCTGCAGAATGAAACACCCTGTATATTTTTTGTTCAAATTTGGTATATGGGGTTTTGTGGTGTTATGATTAACCGTGTGGTCTCAGGATTTAAATAAAAAAAAATTGCTAAATTTTGTATATGGGGGTTTTGTGGTGTTATGATTAACCCTGTGGTCTCAGGTTTTAATTAAAAAAATCTAAAAGGTTTTCGTGAAAATCGGGTGTATAAAAATATCGTAGCCATCCCTGAATTTGCATGATAATGATATCAGTCTTTAGTGCAGGAGACGTCGATGAACTTTAATTAGTTCGCTTTTATCCATTGCTGCAGCTTCTTCAGCTAATAGAAAGTAATCCTAAATGATTTATTATGTCTTGGGAACAACAATTTCAAAAATAGTTTTTTTATTGATTTTAATTTAGAGAACGACCGTTCTGAAGAAGCAAAAGTTACAGGAAGGGTTAAAAATATAATATCAAAACAGAACAGAACACGGAGTATACATCCGGTCGAGGTCGAGGGGAGACCGTCGAGGATTCGAGGGGGCCTGGCTCGAGCCGCGGGCCCCCTTGACGGCAGGGCCCCCCCGCGACCGCAGGGTTTCGCGGAATGGTAGCTACGCCACTGCCAAAAATATGCTATATGTGCGGCAGCCGGCGAGCGGCCGCGGCCGCCGCCGCCGCCGCTGCCGTAACGTTGGGCCTGACTTCGCCCGAGTCGGTGTCGATGGGGCCTCACTAGGAAAGCGAGGCCCCATTTCAGGGGTCAAAAATTTAACATGTAAATGGTTTTCTTGTCGTAGTAGATTCTTCTATGGTTTTAGGAAACAACTAAGCCTACAGTACGTCACAACTCGAGTTCTTGTCTGGCTCGTGAATATATGACCGATATCCGTCGTATAGTTATAAGTAAGACAAGGACGGGAGTTGTGGCGTAGGGCCGAACATTCGCTGAACAAACTGTAGGTCAATCTAGGTAGGCGCTTATGTATTTCAAAAATATCTGAAATTTATTTACCTATATTTTTGTTTTGAGTTGCTTTAAGCAAAGCGCCTTTTCTGTAACAATACAAAAAAATATTATGAAAAGTTGTTCAGAATATAGAATTTGATTTTTGTGGGCCAAAGGTTGGCAACAATTCCACACTTCGGGGAATTGTTTAGCTCCAAAAGTCAGCTGATCGCCTGGTTAACTGCTTCAAATTTAAATTATTTATTAATTGTAAAAATGCACAAAGTACTCAGCGACATGTCAAATGTTACACCGCTGTAAAAATCATGCTTAAATCTACAATATAACGTAGTAGAAAAGTATTACAATTCAAAATTATTATCTGGATATCAATACAACCTACAATTCTTAAATTCCTCAATAGGAAAGCTGCGTGATTTTGAAATGTAGTCTTAATTCGTGCTGCTAATAACACTGAGCCCTGGAAAATGCGTAATTTTTAAATGTTATGTTTATTTCAACCGAAAAATAATTTTGAATCAAATCCGAATTTCCCCGCCATTTTGGAATTTGACTTTAAAAAAAGCTCATTTCAAATTATAGTATTGTATTAATCAGGTTTTCAGGTACTTTTTATTTTTACTGTTATTTCCCCAGATCGACATTACCAGATCTAGTTATTTGGGACAATAATTAGATTCAACTCTAGTTTAGTTTGATAAAACCTTGAGATTATTAATAATGAAACTGTTGAAACATTCCAATATTTAAATTTGGCATCCCGTTTGTCAATCACAATGTATAATAAAAATCTAGCAAAATAAATTTAAGAAAGAATGTTTCTTCTGTTATTAAATCCTGCAATACACTGATTCTCTCTTTTGACATCTGTATGTAAACATATAACCTTTTTACTAGTATGCCGGCAGTTTCCGGCAACCACAACTATAACATATTAGTGTTAGGAAGATAATTTTGATTCTAAAATATAGGACAATCTGTAATGAAAATAAAATACTGTTGTTAAGTAAATGCAGGTAAATACTATTACTTTAAGTTAGGATTCAGATAAGCAAGTAACCAAATCTTTTACGACTCCTGTTAATAATAATTAGATATTTCTTATTTAACCTCCAAATGTAACAGCTGCAAGTTTTTGACAAGACTGTTCCATACAGCACAAAAATAATCGTTTGATAAAATACGGACAACTTGTATGCCGTCAAAATTGGTTTGTTTCCGAAGAATAGTTTAAAAATTTCAATTTTATTTATAATTTATTAATTCACAGAGGCAATTTTTGAAAAATTAATGCTATCTGTAGCAATATTTTAAGCCATATTTGCAACTTCCCTATTCATCAAAGTTCTTGCAATGCTAATGAATTTAGAATTTTTAAATATAATAATAACAATTCTTACCCTCACAATACACCAAACTAGAAGTATCCTAGAAGCAACCAGTTGCATGTGTTGGTGGCAATTACTATTATTTAGGCTTTATTACCATTTGGAGCCAGTGAGTGTAGGGCAATTAGCAAACCACACACATAAAGCTATTAAGGAGCAGTACCGTTCTTGACTATCAGCGGTGTTTTTCTAAAGACGTGTTGCATACTCTGCTCGAATCGAACCAAAGTCGATCAAAGGCAGAAAAACATGCAGTCTGAAGAGTTTGCAAAGCATATTAATATTAATATTTGACTGGCCACCTAACTTTTATTATTTAAATTGTTCGCATTTGTGAAATGTTTTGAAAGCCTTTGTCATTCCAACAGTGATTGTAAAAATTTAAAGATAGCTATTACAGTTTTGAGTAGTAAAATATATGAAATACAGGTAATCACGTTTTATATTTAGTACCCAATGGTAAGATCTCAATAAAATACAACTGCTTTGCACTATACATTTTTTTATACAGAACCTTCATTTCCCAGTTACCCGGTGCCAAAGTTTTTCAAAAATATTAGATTTTATCTTTTTTTAACCAGTTCATATAATTTAATGAAATGTGGCAGACGTGATAACTGCATGAGCAAGAGATTATAGTTGTTTTCAAGCTTTTACACCTGTCGTTAATAAGAAACCGGGCTTCCGGGATGTTCCGCTGTGGTCGGTGTTGATTGTTATCAAATGTTTCGCTGGTCATAACAACCAGCCTCTTCAGTGGTCTTTCACGTTCAATCGCAACTGAGGAGCTAGAGATTTGTTAATGTCGATTTTCTAACCTGACCAGTGGCGATGTATATGCATTTAGACGAATAATTTGCTAAGAAAAAAAGTTAAGACAGAAAACTACTCTTGACATTTTCTCATATTTGCTACAGTTTCAGGACAATTTTTTAAAATATATTTCACAAGTTCTTCATTATAAACAGAAACTTAACAGATTAACAATAATAATTACAACAAAAAGATATTAAAAATAAAGAAAAAATAATATATTTTTTAAAAACTTTGACTCTCTTTGTCTTGGAAATAAAGGCTTTCTGCAAAAAAGTGTATACTGCAAAACAGTTTTGTTTTGTCAACATCTTGCAAAAAAACTGAAATCACTCTCCCTACTATACATATTTATATGGTTTCTATATTCTCGATTTTTTTCTTTTCAATTAAACAAAATGAAGACATTCATTCTAGCTCTCAGGAAGACAATGGTTAGGGCCCACAGACAAGCTTGGGCATGGCAAGACGAGTGGCATGGCTTGACAATGGAGGATATAAGAGAAATTGAGAGACAAACTCAACTAGCACTGAAAAGGAAGATGGGCCAAGAAGACGAGGATGAATGTAAGTACCACATTATAGTATTTAAGGTTTTGTTAGTAACTTATAAAACCTTTTTCCAATAAAGTTTTTGAAAAGTTTTGCTTATTAAAATAATTAGATTATGAAAAAAAGTTGCTTTAAAATTAAAGTTGCCATAAAATTTTAAAATATTAAAAGCACTGAAGCACTTAGAAGCCCTTCATGTCATACAACATAGGAATGATATAAAACTCGATTTTGAATACAACTACGAAATCTGAGGTGACGGAAGCTAAAAATCGGATGTGTTCATGTCCCAGAAAAATAAAATATAGTTTAAAGGCTTATGGGACAAATGATTTTCGGTAACCGACAGAGTGAACCAGCATCCGATATCTAATGGATTGCATAACAGAAAAATTTTGCTAATAAAGGATTGAAGGTAAGTGTTGTATTCAGGAGGGCCCATAATCAGAGAATAATGACACTAATGACCCGACCGAAAAGTCTTGACATGGTACCCAAGAAAATTAGAAGACGTGAAAGTCACTCAGGATATTACATAATATCAGTTTAAACTAAACAGTAAACTACCCAAATTTTTGTTATGTCTGCCCTTGTTGATGGCAAGTGGAAAAAGGGTGGTTCACAAGTTATTTTTATTTATTATTACATATTTATTTATTATTATTAACAATAGTAATTTTAAAAATAGTTTAATAAAAAAAAATGATCACTCAGTTTTGTGACAAACACTGCACCTCCTCACCACTATGTTATAACAATCCTAGGTTTGCTATACTTGGGTCTGTCCAATAAAATCCTGTTACCTTCGTTAAATATACAAGATTTATTTATCACAAATTTGAGACTCACAATTTTGATTTGACAACTTTTAAAAGACAACTATAAATAATTAAATCAACTTTAGCATGAAGTTAAATTTTAGTTACAAATTGCAAGTTAAATTTTTGTTAAAAATTGGTTTGAGAACAAATAAAAAGATTAAATGGGCTTTACAATTAAACTGACTGTTCAGCTTCTATTATGATTCACTCTGAATCTTAAGTTTGAACTGC
The DNA here is from genome assembly GCA_963920635.1 of Pseudeuparius sepicola. Classification (NCBI taxonomy): domain Eukaryota; kingdom Metazoa; phylum Arthropoda; class Insecta; order Coleoptera; family Anthribidae; genus Pseudeuparius; species Pseudeuparius sepicola. Next base: position 25,303,007 of record OY987302.1, on the reverse strand, counting down.
GTCTTCAGTCGCTTACGCTCAAACGAGGCTCGTAGTAATGTGGGGCGTGGCTAGGGCTTCCTCCGGTCCTTGTCTGCGCGAATAGGCGTTGCAGATGTCGTGGCTAGCAAATTTCTCAGGGGTTGCGCCGAAGTAGAGCTGACCAGGAGTCAACACCTATGCCAACGCAACTCCTCTCGATGTCTACGCAGCTCTCGTTACGTTGTTTGTCGACAGCGGGCTGTGGTTATAGCGTCCTCAACGATGGTGTTGCAAGCGTGAACAGATCAGAAAGAAAGTAGCATTAGACAAGGTCTAAGCCTTTTACAGAAATTTATAAACCAATAGGTTACTAAAGTTGTTAAATATTGACAAATAATGATAAAAATTAAACGTTTAGAACTATACTAAACTAAGGGGAACTATGCATAGTTTTTTAAATTTTATAGATAATATTATTGAACTGACCGGAATGGCAAAGTGCTTAATATTTATTAAGAAGAAAAATTTGAGAATGCTCCAGCCCGAATTCTTGAAATTTAAGAAATTTTAAAACTTATTTAAGGCGAAAAGTTTATTTGAGACTTGAACGGTAAAATAGAGAAACTAAGAAAGCTGATAAACTAAAGGCAATACGAATTTATTAGGAAAGTGAAAATATCGGTGTCAGATTTATTTGAGTGGCCCGGTACCACAGAATCGAGACCTAACTCGAAAAATAAGAAAGTAACGTGTGACTAATGTGACCAAAACTTGAAAATATTCGACAAGATAACAGCCGCAGGATGGTGGGTATTCAAAAAAAGGACAATGCTATGTTTTTAAGTTAAAGATGGCCGGGGCCTTGGACGAAATGAGTCCTCCAAAAAAAATAGCACGTCTAAAAAAAAACGCCACAGGTGAGTAGTAAAGTTGCTGAACCAAGCAAAAATCAAAAGAAATTACTCACCTGTGGGGTCTTCCAGGAGAAACAGCCACCACCTGCTTGCTGTGTCCCGCGATTCCTCAGCTACGCAGCCAAAAAGGAAACGCCTCGGGCAAGCGTCGCTGCCTCACGACGCCGTGGACATAGAAAACAGAAAAACCCAAAAATATTAGTCACATGAAGTCAATCCCCGATATTAAGATACAAAACCACTCAAATAAATCACCGATGGCAAAAATTTAACTAGATAAAAGCCGAAAATGCCAAAAATTTGGCGGGAAATGGGCAGACGCCTCCACGCGACTCGACACCAACCAAGACGGGAGCAAACTCTTCTCAGGTCGGACCCTGCCCGCCGATCGCTGGCAGGACCTACGTCATCCGACCAATCAGGTTTTAGCAAGACACGCATTTAATCAACTAAACAGTATTTATGTTCAAATTATGCATCAACAGAACCGAAAAATCGAGTAATTCATAATACAGATCTTTAACTACATACCTGCTGAAATGTAAACACACACTTGAATTTTCGCATTTTGAATATGCCAGGGTTCGAGGCTAGGCGAAAGTACACGGCCATTTCCGTATATGGCGCGCGAAAACTTGAATTATTTGAAATTTTAAAATTTGAAAAAGTGGTAATAAAATTGAATACAATGTTATAAATGAATTGAAACTGTACGAAGAATAAATTAGTTATTAAGTATGTGATATTATGAGATATATGTTCGAAAATAATGACTTTATGTTAATAACAAAATATAAAAAACGAGTAACGGATTTTGAAATGGAAAAATCCGTTACACAGTCAGGCCACAGTTGACTCACATAAATCTCTAAAATTCTTCCAATAATCACTACTTGCAGTAAATTGAGTAAACACAACCACCGCTTTATCAATCTTACATCGTACATCGTTTGCTTGTGCGCACGCAGCCCAGTTAGAGAAGAATTATGCTATATTAAAGCCATAATTGGTTTAATTAATATTTTACTTTTGATGTACTCAAAGTTATTAACAATAATTTATCTCGTGTTGTTACGAAGGCCTTTACAACATCATTGTACAGGGTGATTCATTTTTTATTCGGGAAACTTCGTCAATGGATTAAGCACGTCAAAATATGAAAAAAAGTTAATACAAACATATGCTGGAAAACTTATCGTTTTTGAGATACAGGATGTGTAAATTTCAAGAAAAAAATTCGTTTATTTTTTATAACTTTCGATTCGTTGGATAGATTTTAACCAAATTTGGTACACATCACTTCCATTATGGTTTTCGAATTTCATGAGAATTTCAAGCTGCTCAGGCCACCAGTGGCGGATTTATGGGGGTTCACTTGCATATAAATTAAGAAAAAAGAATAGTACTGTCCTAAAAAATGGAAATTTTAGGCAGCCATTAGAAAGACGATTGAATTTTCTACAAAAAGTGTCCCTTGGTATTTTTAATAATCTGTTATAGTTTAGCCGCAAATTTAATTTTTAGTCTGCGTGATCCATACTAGCTTTAAATTTGTATTTTACCTAATGTAACAGGCTAGTGTCATTTTTACAATTATAAAAAGTTAGCCACATACACATTTTACCCTGTACTGTCATTTGAAAGGGCTTCAACTATTTGTGTCCTTATTCTTATCCAGTGCAGGGGGTGGCCGCCTTAAATCGGCCCGGCACGTCGGCCACAGTGGGCCCGTTTTGCCCCCACGGCCAGCGTCACACGGCGGCCAGCAAGCCGGCCCTCTTAATGAAGGCCCGCAGCTCACCCACCCCAACACCATACACATCCTCTGCGCTCAGCTTGGCTGAGCTGAAGGACTCGAATCTCACCCTGTCAAGTGCAAGGCATTCAGTGACCAAGTGGTGCAGTGTCACCTCATCCTCCAGATACCATCTGCACTCAGACTCTCCTCCCACCCCTATAAGGTGCAGGTGGCGAGCCAGGCAGCAGTGCCCAGTGAGGACCCTCACCACTCCCCTCAACTCTGTCCTAGGCAGACGCAGCATCTCTCTAGACAGGACCGACGACGGCCCATGAATCATGAGCCTAGTCTGCCTCATCCCCGGAGCCCTGCACCACTCCTCGACGAACCTGCCATGCAGCCATTCGTCCAGGGCTCCAATTGCGACCCATGGTGCAATCCCCAATATTGGTTCTGGCCCCACCGGTCTTCTCATGGATCCCTCTCTAGTCAGTAGGTCCGCAGTCTCATTCCCCGCTATGCCCGCGTGACCGGGCACCCACGATAAAACGACCCTGTTCCCTTAGGCTACCAATCTGAGCAAACTCGTTCTACAGTCCTCCACCAATGGGGACCAAGTACGGTTAGCTCCCAGCGCCAGTAACGCCGCTTTGCTGTCAGAGCAGAAGATCAGCTTCCGGCCCCTGATTCTGAGCCTGAGCGATTCCTCTGCTCCCATCATGAAACACGGTGGTGTGCTCCCCGAGGGAGGTTGTCAGCCTCCTGGCCAGTCCCTGACAAAAGGCCATTCCCCATTTTGGATCCGTCTGTATACCAGACGAGCCCGCCTTGGGTGTCACTATTCTCTTCTGCCTACCCCTCCCTGTCTGGAAAGACAAAGTGAAGTCGGCCGTGGAAGCCGATGGAAGGAGTCTGCACATCCCTTCTCATTTCCAGGATGGGCACCTCCTCCCTCAGCTCTGGCCACAGCTGCCGGTGCCCGTGGACCGAGCCACCAGCGACCCAAAGGTTGAGACCCTCTAATCTGAGGGCCGCCTTGGCCGCCTCGTACTCCACTACCCCGCCCAACGGAGGCAGCCCCACCAGGATTTCTAAGGCCCGGGTGGGCGTGGTCCTCAGGGCGCCCGTGATGCACAGGCAGGCAAGGCGCTGTATTTTGTCCAATTCCGTCCGTGGTCTAGTCCTGCGAGTGTCGGGCCACCACGTGATGGCCCATGAGAAATCATGGGAACAATCATCGCCCTGTAAATCCAGAGCATGATCCCAGGACTCAATCCCCATGAGGTTCCAACGGCTCTGCGACACGCCCAGAGTGCGTTGCATGCCTTCTTGGTCCTCATGAGGATATGCTCCTCAAAGGTCAGTCTGGAGTCCAGCCAGACCCCCAGATATTTAACCCTCTTCCTATCCTCAAGGTGAACCCCGCACAGCTCTATCCGAGGAACCGTGTCCACCCTTCTCTTCTCGGTGAATAACACCAATTCAACCTTATTTGGGTTGACACTTAATCCGTTCATTTCTCACCAGCACGAGAACCTCTCCAATGCTCCATTAAGGAGCTCTTCTAGAAGCCCTACATCGGTACCCTGAACTAAGATCACTATGTCGTCTGCGTACACTTGTACGTAGACCCTCCGCTCCTCCTCCAGGATTCGCAGTAGCCCATCAACCACCATGCACCAAAGAAGGGGGGACAAAACCCCCATCTGAGGACAGCCTCTCGATGCGTTGACGGTCACTTGTTCCCTGCACAGCTCGGCCTCGACCGCCCTGCCAGTGAGCATGGATCGGATCCACCTTACCAAGGCCTCCCCGACCCCCACGCCCTCCACGGCCGATCGAGTCCACTGCTGTGTTGTCGAAGGCCCCCTCTATGTTTAGAAAGACCCCCACCGAGAGTGATCCCCCAGCTCCAGTCCCTCGTCCAGCCTTGCGGTAAGACGGTGCAGGGCCGAATCCACGGACCTGCCCATCTTGTACACATGCTGGGTGGGACACAGAGGGACATTGAGAGCAAGCTGCTCCCTATATGTGTCATACTTCAACTTATGCTGAGAATTTTCACTAATCAAGAATATGCTCATATTCATTATGTTTACGGTTTCTGTGAGGGAAATGCCGAAGAAGCTGCTCGTAAATACGAAAGACGTTTTCCAGACAGAGGACTTCCTGACGCTCAAGTATTTGTAAGTACACACCAATGGTTTTGCAATTTTGGATTAATAATAATACCGGAATAATAATGATCGGAGCAGAATGAGAAGAAATGTGTGAGTACTATGTCTGTTCGATGAAAATAGACAAATTAGTACTCACTCAGCGTTGAGACAACTTCATTTGTCCCAATCGAAAGTGTGGCATACATAATGCGCAGATGGGAGGAAGGCTTTCCATTACCAAACTGATTTATTTAAGAAAATATTGTGGACAGACGAGGCTACATTTACAAGAAATGGAGTTGTAAACTCCCAATTTGCATGTCTGGACACACGAAATTCGACCAAGAGGGTTTCAGGACGAATTTAAACTAAATGTTTGGGCTGGTTTAATAAACAATAAAGTTTGTGGTCTGCACATTTAGCCTGAGGGGCTAAATGCAAGCAACTTCTGTGAATTTTTAAATACAGATCTTAATAATTATGCAAGATGTACCGTTAGATTTACGTTGCGAAGGATGTATACAGTTGGATGGAGCTCCACTACATTATGGAAGAGTGGTAAGGGAATGGCTCGATATGAACTGTTCTGAACGTTTTTTTTTCTTGAAATTTAAACATTCTGTATATCGAAAACGATAATTTTTGCAGCATATGTGTATATAAACTTTTTTTTATATTGCGACGATCTTAATCCATTGACGAAGTTTCCGGAATACTAACTGAATCACCCTGTGTAAGCTATAAAGAGCCATTTTAAGGTAAAACTGTTTTACTGACAACTCCGCTATGTTCTGTACTATCGGGTATTACCCTGCAACCTGTTTATGGCAGCAGAACAATTGTAAATAATAAGATCTACGGATTCTGATAGCTTTGATTATGACACATATCCTGTTTTGCCCCAATCTATGGGTTTCCACGAAACAGTTATCTCGGTCAGTAGACAAAAAACAAATAACAAAAGTGTAGCATTTTTATTTCTCAATATTTCCAAACTTATAAAATGCTCCATTTCTACTCTACCTTTTATTACGTTGTGATTATCCCTTATTACTTCCTCACTACCCCGTACATCAGTTCCCAAAATATAATCGGATCCTTACCTATGCAACCAACAATACACCTGATAATAAGTTCAATTTTCAAATAAGGCGTGCTCACTTAGCGAATGACGTGTCCATGGCTTGACATTTTCAGTAGGCAATGGCCATCGTTTGTTTGTTTATTGATTTTTTTTTAAAGAAGCGTCCCATGCGACGATACCGAATCCGGCAAAAGCCCAAAAATATTAGATTCCCGGAGTGGATTTGTTTGAATCTAACAGTAAACCAATCTCTGAAGAAATACTGAAGGGTGCCGCGATTTCCGTAGACGATTTGATCTGATTTCTGTTGTCATTCCTGCGTAAGATTCTTTGTACCATCCTTACTGGTTGTGTTATCTTTTCGGCCTTATTAATACCATAAGGGTAAGTTACTCTTTCAAAAATACTTGGAATATGTTCTACAACAGTTTCTTAAGCCGGATTTATAAACTTATACGTTTGACGTTGCCGTTTGAAGTTCGACGTTTCCGTTTGACGTTGCCTCAGCTTTGTTTCCAAAGTCGTTTATAAACTTTTTCCATTCGGTTTAGAATGTTCTGTACGTCTGCGTGGTATCAACGCCACAAAGATAAACCATAACAACAACAATCATTGTCATCGGAGCGACGTCGTTCGATTTTATAATATTCTGATTTAGCAACTCTGAATCCATTCTGTTTACCACCATGTAGCGTTATTTTGGATAATTAATATTTAAATATTACACAAAATCAATACAGATGATCAGCTGATACACTGGGAAACCATGTGACCTCACACGTGACCCTTAAAAAGGCACTTCATTGGCCGGAACTGCAACGGCAAACGGAGCAAGATAAAAGTTGGTTATCCCCGACGGAACGTCAAACGGCAAACAGCAACGGAATTTGAGTTTATAAATACTAATATCAAATCTTCGATGTCCAACTTTCGAACGTCAAACGGCAACGTCAAACTGCAAACGGCAACGTCAAACGTCAAAGTTTATAAATCAGGCTTTATTGTATTTTAGCATCCTTGACTAAACACCACATATCATGTATATTATGGAGTATATCCTATCAAAGGGAAACCCTCGTGCAAATGAGGTGAGTAGTAGCAAGATTAATGCGATTTTCACAACCTACAATTAATGTTCTTTTTAGGTTTTTTTTTCTTTTACCTGCTCTATCTTTTTGATTGAGCACAACATCCTTCTACGAGGTCGTTCATTGTACTACTATACCTTTTCAACTTCAAATTGGGAATAATCAATTTCAAATTGGGAATAAACAACTTCAAATTGAGAATAGTCAACTTCAAATTGGGATTAATCAATTTCAAATTGGGAATAGACAACTTCAAATTGGGAATAGTCAATATCAAATTGAGAATAAACAATTTCAAATTGGGAATATTCAATATTAAATTGAAAATCAATAACTTCATGAAATAAACACACTTATCAACAATTGTTAACTAAAGTTTATAATATTAAGCAAAATTTCGACTGCCTGGTAAGGTTCAAAAAGACTTGGCCAGAAATCATTTATCGCAAACTAAAGTTAGCTTATAGAATTTAGAAAGTATAAGTAGTGCAAAATAACATAAATAACAAATTAACTGTAGCGAGTTGCACCAGATTTATAGGAAATATACAGAGATACATATACCAGAAATATTAAATGATAGACAAGGATTAAATATAAGTGTGCAACATATGGGAATTTTTTTTATTAATTGCACAACCAAAATACAGACATTGCCGAAAGTTGATGCATGTTAAATAATCATATTAGGTGCACTTAGAAAGGTTGCAAGTTAAACAGCATACAGGGTAGGTCAAAAAATATAAAAATTTTACAAGAGTAAAGTACCCTTATTTCAAAAAATTCAGCAAAAGGTTATTAAGAAAAGTGGTTTAGAATTAAAAGCTATGTCTAAATACCAAAACATAGCCACCTAAGAAAAACATTTTTGACAATAATTAATTTCCAGTTTCTTAATAAACAATTAAAATATAAATTTTGCACCTTAAATGAGAGTTTTTTAATATGCACATTATCATTAATGATGTTTTAACTTGTTCCGAAGAATTTTTGCGAAATTTTAAAGTTTTGTTTAATATCGTTGCAACAAACATGAAGTTTGTGATTTTCTAAAAAATTAAAAATCTAAGTAAATTTTAAAAATATTCTTGAATTTGAACAAAGTTATGCGAAATTGATTTAATTTTGATTGATTTATGAAATTGTCTAGGGTGAATATTAAGACAACTTTTTTTTAGAAAATTATAGATGTTTTTCAAAAAAATATATTTTTTTCTTCTTAGGAGGCCATGTTTCGGTATTTAGGCTTTTAACTTTTAATTCTATATAGACAACTTTTCTCAATAACATTTTGCTAAATTTTCTGAAATAAGGGTACTTTACTCTTGTACAACTTTTGTATTTTTTTTACCTACCCTGTACGCTGTTTGACTTGCAACCATTCTAAGTGCGCCTAGTATAATTATCGAACATGTACCAACTTTCGGGAGTATTTGTATTTTCGTTGTGCCAATTAATATGATATTTTAAATTCAATAATTAGGCACATATTGTGTGTTTATTTAGATATAAGTAACTAAAATACTGTTTAATATGAAGTTGTTGATTTTCAATTTAATATTGAATATTCCCAATTTGAAATTGTTTATTCCCAATTTGATATTGACTATTCCCAATTTGAAGTTGTCTATTCCCAATTTGAAATTGATTAATCCCAATTTGAAGTTGACTATTCTCAATTTGAAGTTGTTTATTCCCAATTTGAAATTGATTATTCCCAATTTGAAGTTGAAAAGGTATAGAGTTCCTGCCTATACTCAAGAATTTTGCCTACGACAAGTTATCGTTAATGTTGTTACTGCACGACATCGTAAGAATTTGCGTTCGGATACCTACCTGCTGTTTTGAACACGTACTTTCAAGTTTGACACCAACTACACAGAAGGTGCTCGAGAATACTCGCATCCATCGTTTTCGAATATTCAACCACCGCTGGAGTTAAAGGCCAGTCCCATCCATTTCCTTTTTATCAATTCACGTAATATGTTATTTCTAAACGATACGGTAACTAATTTATTTTCAATTTAATTAAAGCTCTATAACATTTATATAAATACTGCTGGAATGTAAGTATCACTTTATATATATACGATTGCGATATATGAAAAGAAACTAGGAAAAGTTCATGAACTTCGCCGCAGTATCTAATTAATTTTGATATAAAGAGATACAATAGTCAGGTATAACTACTTTTTTAATAACGATATTTATAAAGAGAATACATAGTTCTACAGTGGTTAATTAATAGTGTGAGTACAAGTAAGGTATCTTGCTAATGTTATATCATATACAGACATTCTGTTCCCATGTATAACGACATAACCTGTCAGTAATAAAGTGAGTGTTTGTGCAAAAGTCTATAGGTCTAGAGTGACTGTTTATTTATACCTACACCTGAGTAAACAATATTTATTTTATGCTTTTTTTAGTTTGAAGCTAACAAACTAAGTGGCGCCCTACTACTTTTAAAATAACAGGATAACGTCTACTTTAGCCTAACCCAATTACGAGAAGCTTCCTTATCCACGCCCATATTGCTCTCCAGGCGAACAGCTGCCGTATGCCTTAAGGACAGTGTGTTTTAAATACGCTGCAAAAGTCTCCGTGGCTCTCATCATCGAGAAAAAGGTTACCATAAGGGGAGCTTTGTCTGGTTTCTTTTTAGATTTTTGTAAGAATATTACCTCAGTTCTCCCACCCTATAAAGAAAATTGAATGTAACTGATTTAATTTTGTGCCAGTACCGATTTCCAATTGGTTAAGGTATGGCGCGCACCTTTGTTTTAGATGTTAGTTGGTCGAGCGGTACCTTTAAAGGTGGTCCATAAGTTAATTTATTTTTGGTGTGGGCCTAAGAATTAACGGAAACAACAGGGGAATTTTAATACATATATTAAAAAAGTAAATGGTACGCCTATGGCGTATAAAATATACAGGTTACAATTACACAGTAAAATGAATTGAGGATGCACAAACGTGAACAAAATGAATTATTAAAATATTCCTAAGTAAATATTACAGAAAAGAATCGATAATAAAAGGTTTAGCGCAAAATAATTATCTTTAAATTTTAGTAACTGGTTTCAAACCTAAGTGGCGAACAATACTAGCTTATAGCATAAACTAATAACAAAACCTGCGGAAATAGTACGTGAATTTAGCTCAAATGATTCCAAGAAATAATACCAAAATTATTGGCACACAAGTTAATTAGCCTGATCACACAAACGATAATAAAAACATGTAAATTCTTAAAAATGATTCGAAATTGATAATAGAGACACACAATTATTAAAATAACTTGAAATTGGCACAAAAACGTATTTAAAAATACCCAAAATTTAGCGTAAAATAATCAGAACTGTAACGTGACACTGCTTTAAAATATGACAAAATATAACAATCCTTTAAGACACCTCAAATAAACACCAATAGTATTCAAAATAAAATAAAATCAATTAAATTCAGTAACTCGAAATAGAAAGGCAACTCAGTCGACAAAACCCAACAAAACAAAATTTAGTCGATTACGCTGTGGTCAGTTCAACGGGCAGCATACTGTACTGAGGCTCTGGTGCTGGATCTATGGCAGGCAAGGCGGCAGACTCTAGTTGACTTCTCGGGCAGTACTTCGCCCAACCATTGGTGGTCGGAGACTTCTTCTCATTGCTGGTTCGGCATCGGACACTCGCTGGTCTCTCGGGCAGGACTTAGCCCTACAAGTGATGTTCGGCGACTTCCCCGACTCTTGGTAGAAACCCCCCTTTTATAGCAGCTACGTTCTTTGTTCTCGCCTCGATTCCAGGATTTGCACGTGTGCTTTTGTGGGCGGATTGAATGTATAACAACATGTTTTTAGCGTAAGTTTTTCCAAGAATACTAATAACCGTAGCGAACTTTTCTGGCGTTTTGATAATTACAAGATGTAAACAACATGGTTTTTCGTTTAACTTAATGTTCCTAGTTTCCGGTGGTTTGACTCATAACCCGATGATTCCTCGCTGAAGAATTTCAAGGCTTTAGCTAACATTGCCTCGTGTTATTTGGTAAAATAAAAATGAGAATTTTGGTTGGTATATACGGGGTACCTCATTGGTATCTACGGGGCATCACAAAGGCAACCTTCTATTTATTTATTTTATTGGTAAATAAAAATTGCTTACCACTACTGATATTGGGCTGACCTTATTTAAACAGATGTTTGATTTAGTGTGCCATTGCCCTACCTACCAGCAAGATGCCAGGGGATCTGTGGTGTCACTGTCATATTGGTTTTCGTATTTTGATTTTCTTTTCTTTCACTTCTTTCTTGGGGTGGCCAGTCTTTTCTATTGCTATCACTATCGCTACTATCTTCATTTAACCTGGACAGAGAGGTTTGCACAGTTCTGTTTGAATTGAATTTAGTATACGCATTTTCGACTGATTTTTCGATATTTTCTTTTGCAGCTGCATTAACTTGCTTCATTTTGGTTAGCATTTTGGCTGCATAGTTCCTCTACATATATCTAGCCCTTCTACCCCTAATAGTAAGGTGTTTCTGTAGTTCCATGTTGCTACCAAACATGAAGAACAATTGGGTTTCCTTGTTGCGTTGTATTTCTGTAGGCCATTAAAGCAAACAGTAGCCACTGATTCTATGAATTGTTATGTTTATGCTTCTAATATACAATTTCCTTAGAGGTGGTAAGACGTTGTTGCCAACTTTTTCCTTTCATATTTTTTTTGTTCTTTGATATCTAATAAATGACTGTAACCATTCTGTAATTCATATTTTATACATCCCAAACATGCCATAAATTGAACTCAGGTATAGTGCCTAAGAGGCGCTACCTTAACATATAATAGCGAGTCCACAATCTCAATGCCGATAGATCCCGGTCAATTGTTTCAGGACGAATTTAAGTGGTTTCTTATTGATTATGTCATTCTAAGGCGTCGTCCGGGACATAAATCTCAGTGCCGTTAGATCCCGGTCAACTGCTTTAGGATGACTTGGTGGGGTTTCTCGTTGATTAAGTCGTCCTAAAGTAATTGGCCGGGGCGTAGAAATCAGGCTCAAAATCTCGGCATTAGATCACTCAACGCTTTCACAGAGTATAAATGCAGAATTGGACTGGCAGGTATTATATAAATATGAAACTGGAATGGGAAACTTAATCTAAAATAACTCCTACCTAGATTTTATAACCCGGCCACTATAATTACTGAACAGAAGAGTTATTCTTTATCAAAATTGCATTTGTGTTCCAGGTGTTACTGCTCTAAATTGTGGTTTCTGCCTCCTTTGTAGGTATAAGTAATTTATGATGGATTAAGCGACCTGCTGGACACTTTTAGCTGAACTTTGTGGTCACACAGTTCTCTGATTATCATCATATTTTGCATATTTAACCCAATATAGTTGATTTGGGGTCAATTGAAAGCACAAAAAAAATTGGTTTTGATTTTTTCCCAAAAACAGTTGAATGTTGAAATATGAATTTTGGGATTACATTACCAGCAAATGGGAAGACACTTTACGGCAGGGTTACTTTTTGCACCCTATGCATTCTAAGGGTAGAAATCCAAATCACATTCATCTTTTTTACAGAACATTTTTGTAAGTTAGTTGATTTCAAAAGAACAATTCTTGTTCTGTGGTCCAATTAATTTAGAAAAGTTTTTACTGTTTTATTTTTTCATTAACTTAATAGTTTGTCTGAAAAAAATTACAGAATTTGAAATTTTTGCAACCATTGGAGACAATGGAAATGATAACACCATATACGAGTATGAAACATAATTAACACAATATATGAGTTGGTAGTAAGAATAAACATAATTTTTCAACTTATTATATTGTATATCACTACTGTTTACGATTTACATCATGACATTCGCCGACGCGTCACCGCGACACCGATGTCTTTTGGCCTTTAACAAAAACTGCTAACTCGACTCCCATAAATACAAACATAAACATTTCCAATGTTAATAAAATTACTTTTTGTTCCGTAAATACGGTTTTGGACACTCACTACTACATAAAAACATAGTAGGCGGGTGTAATTTTTGCCGCTTTTGTATTTTACTGGTTATGAGTGCGGTAATGAATACTTTTTCCTATATTCAAAGAAATTTAAATAAAAGTATCTGTCTACTATGTTTTATGTAATGATGAGTGTCAAAAACTGTATTTAAATAAAAAATGAACAAAAAAGTAATTTTATTTTTCCAGGCAAGCTATTAAGTTTATGAAAAAATAACAACAGTAAAAAAGTTTATAAATTAATTGGAATACAGAACAAGAATTTTTTTAAAATAAACTGACAAAAAAGTTCTGTAAAAAGAAGAATAGGTGTTTCGGGTTTCTACCCTTAGGATGCATAGGAAAAAAATTGAAACCAAATTTTTTGTTCTCTAAAGGCTACAATAAAGACCATCTTAAAGCCACCTGTAGAACACTTTGTCCAAATATTTGTTATTGTTGACTTTTTTTAATTTGTTGACCACCCCATATACAATGTGTCCACGGCAAAGCGGTATTATAGATGTATATGACAATTTTTTGCATTACAAACACAATTTTTTGTATTCTGCTCTTGCTTCACCCAAAAACTATTTTTAGAATCTTGGACTTTAAAAAATTTATAGAGGGCGCAGCTTAAAAATAAAAGAGGTACCAGCTTAAAAATAAAAATCGCATCAGGTAAAGTGCCTTTTCTTTGCGAAATATTGAAAAATTTTATTAGAAAAACTTGCTCAGAATTAAAAAATATGACGTATCAAATTACAGAACTAAAGAATTTTTTATTTATATATATTTTTAAAAGTTATAGTTCTGTAATTTGAACAATCGTCATATTTTTTTAATTTTGAGCAAGTTTTTCTAATAAAATTTTTCAATATTTCGCACAGAAAAGGCATTTTACCTGATGCGATATTTATTTTTAAGCTGCTACCAACGCTCTCTATAAATTTTTTAAAGTCCAAGATACTAAAAATAGTTTTTGGGTGAAGCCAGAGCAGAATACAAAAAATTGTGTTTGTAATGCAAAAAACATTGTCATATACACCTATAATACCGCTTTGCCACACATTGTATTTAAAGCAACGTTTTTATTTCATGATCTAATTATTTTGACAAGATTTTGACAAGATTTATTTGGCTTCGGTATTTATCTCAGATCACATGTTTTGCTCTGTATCATTCAGTGTTTTAAGTGGAAGTAAGGGATTGGGTAGGTAAATCTTGATCATTCTGGTACCAAAAGCAGGCTCATCTAAACAAACTTGATTTCGTCACAACTTTTTGACCGGGACAGAGAAGTGCGATTGATTAGAGGGTTTGTGAGGTTATATTTTTTATGAAAAGTCATTGAAAGTTCACAACACTGTTAACTCTACACTGTCCACTGGGAAATTTGTAGCAGCCTTAAGAATACTTCCTTTCGAGCTTTAAGCACTTACAAATTCAGCCTTTGTCCATTGCAAGATTTAATTAGTACATCTTGTTAACATGAGGTAAGTTCTGTGATAATAATTAGTGAAGAATATGACAAGGTAATCAAAGATTTGTTAAATAGATTACATTTAAAATTGATGAGTTTTTTCTTCTGGATCACAGTTATTCTGATCTAAATGCTATTGCCTATTCTTACAGTACAGTACATATATTTAACTAAAAAGAAATAGTCACAAAAGCAGCAATGCTGATTTTAATTCAGGGTTATAAAGTTTGTTACTACAACTTTAAGTTTAAAACACTAATATGTCGTCACAATAATTAGATTGCATCACACTCACCAGTTGAAATGTTCTGATTGAATTGAGTTTCACTGACAGATCCGATTTTGATAACGGAATGATCAAGATTTCTCCTAGCTCCACTTGTAATTATTCAGTCAAATTAAACAAGAAAAGGGAGTGAACGTTGCATCAAATCAGGCATTTTTGCTTTTTTGGTATGGTATTTATGATAAAAGAAGAATGTTAAATCCAAGTTTTCGACCTCGGCAGATGATCGGGTCATTGTCACAAAGCAAGAAAATCTTGGCATTTTTTACCTTCTTCAATTTTGTCGATTTTGACCCAGAAGGACTAGTTTTCGTCAAAGAACATTGTAATTATTTTTGAATTAGATTAAATTTGCCACCATTTGTGACCTAAACGGTTACTGTAAGTCCAATAGTTTCGGAGATACAGCTTTTCAAAATTTGTCCAATTTTTGAAGTTACACAATTTTTAGCAAAATTTCACCATTCAAGGCTCTAAAGGCCTAATATTTTATATTTATTTTAATGAAATTTTGCCGTTTTTGATGAACCTTGTTGGTCCCATCGTCTTCTGAGATGTTTTCTGAGAGTTTTCAAGATTATCCTAGATTGTCACCCACAATTCTTCGTTTAGTTCATCTTCATCTGGCAGGTTTCAAATTGTTTCCCAACTATCCCACAATATCCTATGATTGTTATTAAACCAATTCTAAAAGAAGAAGTAGGAAATAGACAAAAAATTAAAGAATCTGCATTTATTCTAGGAAATACGGGCAACTGTGTTGCTGAATGTTCAGTGGAATTCAGTAAAATATTATTGCCACTTATTCAAAGAGAAGTTAGTATAGATAATTAGATAAAACACAGGGTACAATATCAGGCAGGTGGCTAGGCTATTGTTTCTGTTGTCCTGACATTTTAACCTGAAATTTATTAATCTGTCACTTCACTTTGACGTGACATGATCTTTGAGAAAGGAGGAAGATTTATCCTCCGAAAGCTCAGAAAACAAATTTGTTGAAGTTATTTTTTGAGTTACACGTTTAAAGTTTCGTTCATTTAGTGTTAAGAATTTATGAATTTTCGAGGCAACTTGAAAAAGTTGTCTTTCAATCAGTTTGGTGGCGAAAAACCCAATTAAAAATTAAATGGATCTGTTTGCGCCACAAATAAATTTTAGAAAATAAGTTTTGGTTTCCTTTATCAAAACGCAAATATTTTTGAAAACTAATATTTGTTGTAAAATCTGTTTTATTTAAGTGGATGAAGATGATTATATGAACAGTGGTTCACAGAAAGAAAATTCAGGAAAAGCTTTAGCTGCAACACTGGGCAGCATAGAGGTATCCGACAGTCCATTGTTAAGGAAAAGTACAAAAATTCCTACAATACAAACAGGCACAGGTTCCGATACTGATCTAACCCCAGAAGAGGAAGTAACTGTGCATTTGAAGTATGGTGTATATTTTGTGATGAAAAATACAAATATATATTATTCTTATAGGAGAGACGATAAATGGCCACAATCTCGAAATTTACATTCACCAAGTTCCTCATCAATAAAAAGTTTTGAGCTACAAGTAGGCAATTGGAGGATTGAGAGTTTAGGCAGAGATTCAAATTCTGGATCTGATGAAGAATTTTTTGATTGTGAAGGTACAGTCGAAACATAAACATTACAAATACCAACTAGAAAACACAAAAAGTGGCATGTGTAGAAAGTTGAACTAGCTATATATTATTTTCAGACTCAACATCTCTAGCCAAATGGAGTTCCCTTGATTTACTCACTGAGGAAGAAGTGGATAATTCATCCCCCACACTAAAATCAAATGATGGTAAATGTTTTTAAAAATAGATGTAGCTCTTGTCTTTTGCAATATTCTAGTTTTGTTATAGAAGACAGCATATTTTCACCTTCATTCCTTCAAAGAGTTGCCAGTGAAAGGGGGAACAGAAAATCACTACAAAGAGTGAACGTAAATTCTATGGATAATTCTAGACCTGGCTCTCCCACAGGGTCCCAAATGAATTTACCATGCAACACTACAGTATTAATATTAGTTCTTCATGCTGGTAGTGTATTAGGTACGAACACTGTAATATGTTAGACTATATTTAATTTGAGACTTTTAGATGCAAACGTTGATATTGCCGCTAAAAAATCTGACGTTACAACATTTAAAGGGGCTTTCGAGTCTGTTATGAGACAACATTATCCCTCATTAATAGGTCATATTGCAGTTAGACTGGTTTCTTGTCCTTCAGTTTGTACAGATAGTTTAGGTATTTTGTCTAGGTACGTTAGGTTCACTAACTTTTCAGTATTTGTAGCAGATCTTTTGTAGTCTCAGCCCTTATAGCTTTGATGTATCCCCATCTTGTGTGGATGTACCTCAGGTAACACATGATTCGATACCAATTGGTGCAATTCCAATCTTATCCACATCACATTCTGAATATCCTGATGCTGTTTCGCGGACAATCAATGCTGCAAATTCTGTGTACCAAGGTAACAGTATACCCCGAACATTATTTTTAGCATTCCCATTACCATTATCAAATTTGCAGAATTTCTTAAATCAGATGAAGGGCAAGGGTTTGCTGGCCAAGTGTGTTTTGTTGCAGATTCTTTAGGGTCAATATTGGCATATGATGCCTTGTGCAGATCAAATAAATTTGCTTCACGACATGGGAGTGAAAACAGTATATTAGATGATCACAAAGGTACATTAAAATTACAGACTAAGGCCCAATTTAATAATCAAATTAAACTATTCTTTAAAATTAAGGGATATTTTGTAACAATTAATTGAAACATTGTTTAAATATTGTTGCCAAAGTTCCTTTAATTTTAATGGATACAGTTGTATTGTGAAATTGGCCTTTAGAGTCCTGTATTATAGAATTTTGTTTTCAGATGATCCACCAGTTAATGAAAATACTAGTCACTTGGCAGCTCCTTCAACTAGAAGAAGATCCTCTTCAGTAAGTGAGCAATCAGGTCAAGTTAAATTGGAATTTGAAGTTTCTGATTTTTATATGTTTGGAAGTCCTTTAGCCTTGGTGCTAGCTTATAGAAAGATGTCTACTCAAGATGAGAAACAAAGTATAACTAAAAACAAAACCATAATTTATTACCAAAATAATGATAATAATTTTAGGTAATATTGCCCGTCCAGCATGTCTTCAAGTTTACAACATGTTCCATCCAACAGACCCTGTAGCTGCAAGACTGGAACCTTTATTGTCTGCAAGATTTTCTATACTGGCTCCTGTAAATGTACCACGATATGTGAAATATCCGTTAGGGAATGGCCAACCATACCACTTGCGTAAGTTAACAATTTCAGTCAAATACCGCTTATGAAAAAACATAATTAATTTTCAATGATTCATTACTTTTTATATAAGGTATGTCATTTCTTTTTAATATGAAATAAATTTAAATGATATCAAACTGATGCTATGATACACAATATACAATTTTGATTTCGACTTCAAATAATTATAAAATTATTTCGTCATTTTAGTATACTTTCTATCTAAATCAACCCATAAAGCCCAAGCCTACATACTGTTAGTCAGTCTGATTAATGAACTATTGCAATATCCCATTCTGCCTCATCGAGTTTCAAACGATTATGTCGAAGGGAAGGAAGGTGATTTCACTCAGTTCTTATTTTCCTAAATTTCTCTATAAACGGCTAAAACAAAAAAATTGAATAAAAGGTGTGATTGTTATCTAGTATTAAGAATCCAGAGCCGCATGCCATTTTAAAATTCGTCCCACATTTGTTCACCTAGTGTCTGATTTAGGAATCTAGAAGTGCCAACCCTTGACACACCAGGGTATCAATGACTTAGTGAAACCCTCCTCCTTCAATAACTATTAGAGTTATTTGTTTTGTTTATTTGTCATTTTTCATATCACTTAATTTACACGTCCATGTAATAACATTTCTCTTCCCCTAGCTCTGTAAGTGTTAATGTTAGCCCCTCAAGCCTCCCTGATAGTATAAAAGTAAAGGTATGGGGACGGAACATTGAAATAATTGTGCGGAATTCTATGCAAAATGAGCCACGCTTTGACCTTCACTTTTTCAATTTTTACCGATTATTATAGTGGACTTACAGATTAGTCGAGCCTTGGAAAGATTTTTTTGTGATTTCAAGGTCGATAATTACAGTGACAGCTCTGATGACTAAAGTCCATCAAATTCTCCAAGCATTTAACTTTTGTTTCAATATAATTGAATCACTTGTTTGAGAAACCCGATAAGTCCCATAAACATAGTTCTGAGAAAATGGCAAAAAACTATCTAACTATTTTCATCTGTAAGTTTTTGGAAGTTTAGTTATTAGTAAATGTTAATGTAACTTATTTAAACAGTTTTTCACAGTTAAGTGAAAAAATTTAATAGGAAAGTTAACAAAAAATGAATTTGAAAAGTAATTATTTTTATTTTATTAAAAAAATATAATCAAACTAGTAATACACAAATAAGAAACAACATATTATAAAACTTCTGGCTCCAATTCACCATCTACGGTTGGCCATAAAAAGATTTCTTGATAGAAACTTTTAATTTCTTCATTATCAGGTAGATAACTTGCAAACTTTTTAATATTAACCATTTTTTTATTCTTAATAGGTACTTTAATATTAGGGTAGGCTGGTTCTGAACAAAGTACATTGGGTCTAGGATGTTTTGTGCCAATTGGAAACGAATATTTTTTAACTCCATCTATGTAGTCAGATGCTGTAACAGTGCCTTTAAAGTTGTCGTCATAAGAAAACTGCATGAAAGTCGATATGTTGAATGGATGTCTTTCATTTCTTACAGGGGCTGTACTCTAGCAATTTCTTTTATAGTATCTAGGCCACCAAGACTTAAAATCTTTGATGATGCTGTTATCATCCTCTATGAGATGCACAGTAAACTTATTTTTTTGACTAGCCAATATAAAAAGTTCGGTGTATTGTTTAAGTGTATAAACTCTGTCATTTTTTTAAGGGATCTCTTTACTACTCCGAAGTCCCTGTCACAGGGCAGGAATGAATGACCACGTATTGGGAAATACTGGTTAACTGTTTTAAACTGTCCTATTTCTGTTAACGAAGCAAACACTCTCACAGTTGTGTGATTTTTATTTTGCCCAGGACATCCATCCATGAACACATGCAGATGTTTAACTTCTGGCGGAACATAAGTTTCTATGTAATTTGCAATAAATGAGCAAACCTCATTGGGACCTTTCTTCCTCATACCTTCGTGGTAAATGTAAAAATATGCCTTACCCGTTTTAACATCATGAATGTCGAAAACTGAAACTTTAAGTTGATGTAGGTAGAAAGTTTCTTGAACTGGAATCTGGGGCAAAAATATGTTTTGCATATAGTCGACAGCTATTATTGCAACACTGGGGTCATCTTGGTAAAGTTCTTTCAGTGTATTCATTTTTGAATGAAACTTTTTTGCACGTCTGAGGTGGACAGTTTTTTCAGCTACAGCCACTCGTTTAGCATTGTCATTTAACTCTTTAGATTTTATTTTTACTGCTAGTTCCTCACATGTACAGCAAGTGTCGACCTGGGGTCTTCCAAAACTTAAACTGAACCTTTCTTTGAAAACCTTGTAATATAATGAATACTTTACTTTAGTGTTGGGATACTTGGATAAAAACAAACCGTGCATTTTCTTGATATCAAGTTTCTCGCTTAGATACTTATAATCTCTATTGCTGTAGTGGGCTTCTTTAATGGGAAATGATACAATATGAGAAACCATCAGATCAATAAGGCCAACTGGTTTGGAGTTCCCTGGATTATTTTTTCCGCGTAGGTCTTGGGGCGATTTTCCAGCGGATAAAAGCAAACACAATCGACGAACACGATCTTTACCAATAGAATGAAGACTGAGAAACGCATTTTTGCATACAAGAAGCTGCCCTGCACTGTAGTTAACTTTATACTTATAGGCACTTTTGTGAGGCTTTGGTTTGTTCACATTGTCTTTAGGACGCTTTCGCTGAACCGGAACTGCTAATATTAACGCTTGAAGATAAGCATCCTGCTCATTTTTGGAACCAAAACTGTAAAATTTATTAAAGATTTCTTGCTTTGCCTCCTCAGATGTCTTTTCTAAACATCTACTGCGACAACAACTAAAAAAGAAAACCTCCTTTAATATTACTACTGTCAGTTTTTAGGTTAAGTTTACTTACTTGAAGTTTAATCCTATTTCCTTTTGAGGAACAACTTTTCCCTTATAATTTACGTATTCATCACCTTTGATTCTTGCCTTTTTGATCCTTTCACACTGCCATATTACACTTTTAACGCCTTTTTTACGCTTTTTTTGGTTATTATCTGCATCCATTGTAAGCAAACTCTAGAGCTCAAAAAATAATGGTCTAAAGAGTCCACAGCTAGAAATTTGTTTCAGAAACCCGACAAATCCTGGACATGTGGGGTTTTAAAAGTAAACACAATATTCAATTCCAGCTATCATACAGGGGAGTGCATGGATTTGTTTGGTTTATAAAGCAAACGATGCGCCTTGTTATTAAAAACGGATTTTTAGTCAAATGTCAAAATTCCACTTTGGTGGATTTATCGGGTTTCTCAAACAAGTGATTCAATTAATTACCAACCTAAAAACTAAATGAAAAATGTATGTATGGTTCTAGCTTCACGTAGATACAAATGTTGATTTTGCATTGCTTAAACTGTGAAAATATAATACTGGGCTTGGTAAAGCTAAAATATTCTAACTGGCTGTGGCCCACACACCTATGTTGACCACTAAACATGTTTGTTGTGATCTCAGAAGCATCTTATTGGGCAACATAGGCATGCGAGTTGATCCTGCACAGCCAGCTAGATGATTTTAGCTATAGCACCTAGAGTGACGAGTATGGGCAAAATTGAAACTATGAGGGGTCAAAGAGAAGTTCACTTGGCAAAGGAATAACATAAAACATTTAATATTTGGTTATTTGTTTGTGCGGTATTATGTAAATTCTGAAATTTATAACTCTTTTTTATGAAGATCCTAGTTAACCAATGTGTGACGGACTCATAAGGATATAAAAACAATATTGGATATCAGCGACAGATGGCGTCTAAAATTAAAGTTGCCTAGTCATTGCCAATTAATTTTCTTGTATCAAAATGTATCTAAAAGTAGCTGGAGAACTTTATATTTTACACAATCTGTCCCCTGTATCTATTGTACTTATTACAAGCAGTACTCATTAGTTGGACTAGTATTTCACAATATGAATAAACGATAAACACAATATTTTTTACGTTGTTTGATGCCCATTTTGATACCCTCGATTTTTGACCCATATAAAGTTTCAAAAAGTTCAGCATTATGAGTTGTCACAGAGAAGAACACCTTGCATATTTTTTATCGGATCTTTGCATATCAACACTTTGAGTGGTCCTGTTGACCATCCAACTGTTTAGAAGTAATTACATGGCACACTTGACTTACCAGATGCCTTAAATTTTTTTAAATTTTGCTCAACTTTGACACCCTGCAGAATGTAACTCCCTGTATATCTTTTATTATGTGAGGGTTTGGTGTGTCCTGATTAACGCTGTGGTGTCAGATTCTAAATAAGAAAATGCCTTATACGGTTTTTCGAAAAACACACCCCTTTAAAAAATTGCATTAGACCGTTCGACGACATATCTATAAAAAAATTTGCCCCATTCAATTTCCTCAACCTACTTCCATTTCCAGGGGTGTTAACATGAAAAACCGGACACACTGTATAAGCTTTGTTTCCGTTTTTATGTATCCTCTCATTCCATTTTGTCACTTTTTGGAATCCTGAATGATTATGAACTGTCCAAATCAGTCCCAGTTTCTTGTAGAACCCATTCAAAATTTATAGTTCAGCATCTGTGCAATTTATCAGTTTTGAACAACTGACTTTGATAGGTTAGCCATTTTGTTTGGAGGACAACCAGAACTTTAAAATACATGTGAAATCGGTAGTTTGCATAGTTCTAAGGTAAATTAAAGCCTTATTAGGAACTTTAAAACCCAAGAGAATTCATATTCCCATAGAAAAATAATCAATTTACTGGTAGGTATTATAAAGGACCTTCAAAAGTTTGGGGCTTTGATGTAATATGGAATAAAAAATTTTAGTGTGTTGCATTGGTTGAGACTTGTGCAGTTTTTCTATTTTCCACTCTGTAAAATGGAAAGTAGTGACAAGCCCCTTGATGTTAAGTGTAGATATGAAGGCAAATCGAAGTTGTTGACGGTATCAATCCATAGGTGCTTAAAACGACAAATTTTGACAACTTCGACCTTCTAGTGTTTATCTCTTACATTTTACAATTCTGGATAGTGCAGAATGTTGGTGTGAAACGCGTAAACCCAAATGCTTATGTTGTCATTGAAAGCGTATGATTGCCATTAAATTTATAATAAATGAAGCCATTAGCAATTCTACTTCTTAATTTTTATTGTTGTGAGGTAATAACATTATCAAGGTACCTTTATAATAGTGCTTTACTATTTTAAACCAACTAAATGGCACTTCAACCTTAGGAGGGCCAGTGCTAACATGTCTTATTATTGTCATTTTCAGTTGTCACTTGCCATAGTTGTTATCGAGCTTCCACGAACGACGTTAATATGAAACGGGGCTTCCACAATGTTCTGGTGTGGTCATTGTCGGCTCTTACTAAACATTTCATCGTAGCCAGCATCTTCATTGGTTTATTGCAATGTGCTTGATCTTAACTGATGACCATATAAATTTTTACTTATGTTACACCCTCAGTTTTAGATACGTCCCCTTATGTTCATTTGTATTCGATCGATATTGCATGTCTTTTAACCTGAATGTGAGTGCTTTCTCAAGGACTGTGATGGTTCAATTGTGATATTAGGAATCCAGTCAGTTATCTTTATCTGCTAAATCTGCTGGTGCACCTAAAAACTATAACTTTAAGTAATTTTCTCAATTTATCATATATTAAACTCTACCACTTATAAAATGTCTGGAACAATTTCGTCCATATTTTAAGTGGCTTTCACTCAGAGAACCTCATCTACTTTAATCTACATTTCAGGCCGCTCTTTTGGGAGAAAATTAAGCTTTTCTTGTGTTCTTAAGGGCTGCAGGTATCCGATAAAAAGGTACATTGTCCCCCTTTCCACTGCACAAAAGGACTGCACCTTCAGATTTATTTGAAGCTGAGGTGTTACACTTAAATATTAACTGATGAAACTAACGCACATTCAATTATTTACATCAAGAAAACAATAAAAAAAACAAAGGATTATATAGCAATTTCTCGTGTTTGTCGTCCAGCAAACATGGCCACCGATTTGTGAGGTCATATGAGAATGGTCGATAATGCCAATAAATTCTTCGTGTTTTTTTTGTTCGCATGTCACAGAATTTTTTGGCGTAAGATGAAGGGGTGTTGCAAGCTTTGATTTCTGCAGCAGAAGTGCTGCTTCACAGCTTCACACTCCAAAAGATAATAGCCAGAGAGATTTTGAGGAATATGTTAAGATCCCACAAGTAACACAAAAAAATATGCTCTTTGTTTTTATATTCATAATAGCAACATAGAGAAAGGAAATGAAAAAGAAGGCCAACAAAATAACCACAAAACACAAATATATAATCGAACGTGGTTCCACTTTCTGCAACTGTCCGGGATTGCGTAATTAGTTCTGCGCAAGTACTGAACTGTTCTAAATTGGGACGTTAAAAATAAAAACAGAAACAAAACTACAGCTCGCCACTGCCCGGGACACAAGAATACCTAGGGATTTCCTAAATCTCTAATTTCATGTAACAAGGCTACCAACGCAAATGGCCCGCTTCGTCCAATTGCCACTCTCACCCCCCCCCCCCCCCTTCCCTGTCCTGTCACTAAATGCCCCAACCTCCTCTTCTTAATAACCTTGGTGTCCATCACCTAAAACCCCTCTAGGTTTGTAACTATTTTCCTTTTTCAGTGATTTTATAAAAAGAAAGTTAGCGGCTGGTAATATCATACCAACATCCAACTTCTAATGGATATGCCGGAGTTTTCATATTTGAATCGTTCGAGAAGGTAGACTACGGTTATGTTTCCCCTTATTAGGTTCATCAAGGCAGCCATAACCTTCCCAAACGAATCAAACCGAAATGGTAGCGGTTATAATAGTGTAACTTATACTTGAAGGTGGGAAACCAACCAGTAGCGCCACCTAGTATCAAGCTGATAGAACCAGAGCCGAAATTGTGATTTTATTGATCTTGGTTTCCACATTATAATATTATTAATAAATTAATAAAAACTACACAATGGTGGCAAATGTTGTAATAATCGGCATACTTTGATATTTCCATATATTTGACATTTTCCTTCCTTACAAAAAAGTTTGTTTAAAAAAGTTGTTTGCAATTAAAAAATATGTCCAAGTACAACATTTTTTATAATCTTGATTTTTGCATTTTCGAAAATGCAAAGAATGCAAAAAATCATAGGCTATTTATATTGAATTTAAATTGAATATATCCATGGAAATCCTAGGTACTGCTGCCAAATATCCCTAGAGTTTAATAAATTCTCCAATTATATTATCTGAATTGTGCTTAGAAATCCAATTTTCTTCATAAATTTGTAGTTGCCAAATATGGGTTCAAGTAAAACAAATTTTAGAATCTAACTAACATGTAGTCCTTAAAGGCATAAATATTTTACGATCCCACCTCTGTATGTATTTAACTATATTTCCCTATACCACAGACCAATAGTATCAGTAAAGGCTACCAGAAGTGTCAGCTGGTGTCAATAAACACACTATTCTCCAACGTACTGTTTGTAGATGAAAAACAGATTAGGTATGAGGCAAAGTGTAATCTAATATTTGATTTTCGAAAAAGCGCATTGTCTGTGGTGTATTAACTTGGGTCAATATTAAATGAATTTACTTTAATTTAAAATCTCTGGCAAATTGGAATAAACTAGATTAAGTGATTAAGTGAAAGCCCAATCTATATGAGGGAAGAAGCAAGAAACTATTTCCGCGATGAGCACTACCTAAAATTTTATAATATATTTCTGCACCCACACTTAAATTCTGCAAAAAGACAATAGCTTCCAGCAATATTCTATATGTATGTTTCCCTCAGCAGCCAGGTTTATTCCAACATCTTACAGAAACTAGGAAATGATAAATTAATAGAAAAAGAAAAACATACAGAATCACTAGACTTACACTTAACCCTAGATTATTCTGGTTAACGTATGGTGTGTCTTAGAGTTCCTGGATCCAGGAACCCTAGTGTGTCTATAATGTCTATAAAGGTTTTAAAATCTTGAATATAAAATAAAGTAATGAAAAATATTGAAATGTTGTAAATAATATATAAAATTAACCCAAAATTGCCTAATACCCTCACTTCCTTGAATGTCTTAACAATTTGTGCAATTTTAGTTGAAATTCTGCAGACTAACCCTCAAATGTTTAATGATCAAATTCAACCAAGACGACTATCTGAAATTTCTATTCAAAGTACTGTGTCTGGTCTTATCGAAACTATACCTCTTCACACTGTTAGTGCTTGTAAGTAATGTGACCCTGTACTAATTGTTGTTTCCATATTTCCCTTTTTGTGTATGTTTGCATGAAGTTTATGTGTCAAATTTTATTCTAGAACTAATTAATATTTGTTTTTTAGTACAACAAAAATGGTGGGGAGGCAAGAGAATGGATTATGCTATGTATTGTCCAGAAGGCCTCTCAAATTTCCCAACAAATGCTCTACCCCACTTATTTCATGCTAGTTACTGGGAAAGCTGTGATGTTATTGCCTTTATTTTAAGACAGATTGGAGGTATTGAAGTAGCTCCTATGTCTGGAGATGATAAAGAGCCTTGTTTCAAACCTGGTCAACCAAGAGAAAAGTGGATAAGAAAAAGAACATCTGTTAAACTTAAGGTAAAGCATTGAACCATTTTCTTATGAATATCCTTTAATTCATGGCATACTATAATATATTCAGTTAGAGATTATATTTGACAGATGCTATCAGGTCATTGTGTGACAAAACATCCATATTGCTATTAGTCTAATATAATCATGTTACCATCTTGCAATTAAATCATTTATTACCATTGTATATATCTACAGAACTGACACACATTGACTAATTAGTCTTCTTTAAGAACAAGTACCTACCTCGGAGCGCCACCATCTTGAGGGGTGCCAAGTTGTCGCCGTGCTGAAACTGTTTGTTATACCACCCCTCAGACTAAAGATAATATAGACGAAACTTCAAATACAAAACTTTGTGGCCAACATTTCTATGTTTACCAATACAAATCTTTGTTGTATTGCCACTTACTATACAGTGTGTCCACGGATAGAGTTCACATAAGGTGTAAATGACAAAAAAATTTCGAGTTGAAATTTGAGCTTCTTGGGATAAGCCCTGCTTGGTTTGAAACTAATTTGTGACGTAATTTTAGTTTCGAAAAATCACGTATGCCTTGGGACTTTTGAAAAAACTAATTTTCCACATCAGTAAAGTGCCCTTTCTGTAGGTTTTACGACAACATGTTATTAAGTTAACTTGTTCAGAATGAAGAACTGAGTAGGTTTGCGAAATTTCGAAAGTCTAGGCCTACTTTGATTTTTTGGCATTTTCCCCACTTTTCTTTAGAAAAGTGCACTTTGTGTAGCTTTCACATTAAAATGTTATTAAGAAAACTTGTTCAGAATGAAAAACTGAGTAGGTTTGCGAAATTTCGAAAGTCTAGGCCAACTTTGATTGTTTCTGCTAAAAAATTAAAATGCACAAAAATCAAAGGCTAGGCTTTTGAATTTTTTCACACCTATCCAGATTTTCACTGTGAACAAGTTTTCTTAATAACATTTTAATTTGATAGCTACACAAAGTGCACTTTTCTAAAGAAAAGTGGGGAAAATGCCAAAAAATCAAAGTAGGCCTAGACTTTCGAAATTTCGCAAACCTACTCAGTTCTTCATTCTGAACAAGTTAACTTAATAACATTTTGTCGTAAAACCTACAGAAAGGGCACTTTACTGATGTGGAAAATTAGTTTTTTCAAAATTCCCAAGGCATACGTGATTTTTCGAAACTAAAATTACGTCACAAATTAGTTTCAAACCAAGCAGGGCTTATCCCCAGAAGCTCAAATTTCAACTCGAATTTTTTTTGTCATTTACACCTTATGTGAACTCTATCTGTGGACACACTGTATACAGGGTGATTCAGTTCCGGTGCTCAACATGGGGATCTCGGAAACCGTAACAGATACGAAATCGGTCAAATGGAGGCAAACTTGCGCCTTTGGGTGCCTAACAATATGCTGTTGAGAAAGTTAAAATATTTTCATGGGTTGCTGAGATATTTAAGAAAAACTGAATTTTTGAAATTTAGATTTTATTTTTTTCTGGCGCTATTTGCGTTAATATTGAAAAATAAATTATACTTTTTCATTGCAACTTTTTCTGGACTACGTCATAGTATTTTTAGATTTTCGGGGCGACGTTTCGTTTTTGAGATCGAGGGATCATCTTCATTTTTTTAAATACGGACCTGGATTTTTTATTGCATATTTCGAAACGAATCATTGTCCTGAGTACAACAATGTATGACACATACATATTTTTTCTTGTTTTAGCTGCTAAAATGCACATTTACTAAGAAAAAAATTAATACGGTCCTGGACTATGCATTTTTTTCTCTTTTTTTTAAAGCTATTCCGATTATATCAGGTGATCATTATTTTAATACCTACTGGATTAATTATACTACATGTTTGTCATATTTTGAAATTTTTTTTATACTTTAGGTAAATAACAATAATTACTAACAATAGTGAGATACATTTTAGTATCAATGAAAAAGTATAATTTATTTTTCAATATTAACGCAAATGGCGCCAGAAAAAAATAAAATCTAAATTTCAAAAATTCGGTTTTTCTTAAATATCTCAGCAACCCATGAAAATATTGTAACTTTCTCAACGGCATATTGTTAGGCGCCCAAAGGCGCAAGTTTGCCTCCATTTGACCGACTTCGTATCTGTTACGGTTTCCGAGATCCCCATGTTGAGCACCGGAACTGAATCACCCTGTATAGAATTCATTGCAACATTTAAAAACATATTAGAATATAATGGAGAAGAAGACGTAGCTTCCCTACGTTGCAATTTTGATTACGTTACATAATAATGGGATATTTAAATAAAAATAAGTGGGTAAGATTATACTTTGTTTTATATATTTTGTGAAAAAACATAACGAAAAGTTGTAAATTGCGCTGAATCGCACAATTCGGCAATGCCGCTATCGCCTCCGCCACGTAGCCGGTGTTTGTTTAGCCATGTGCGATTGTTGTCGTGGCGTTTCAGATACAGTTTCGTGCGAATTCTTCCGTTTGTGTCGTTTTCTGTGATCGATAGATTGTTTATTAAGTTGAACTATACAAGAGACATTAAAAAGGGAATAGGTACATAAAGTGCTTTGTGTGTGGTATGAGTAATTTACAGAATCGCATAACCTTTCACAGGTAAGAGAAGTCAGTTACAATGAGTTCAGAGGCGTTGCACCTCCTAGGAAGGAAACTGCCCTACGCATTGTTGTAATTTCTTGTGATTTTTACATGAATTCCACCTCAGTATTGCCAGAGTTAAAAATTCATTCAAATTAATAAACCATAAATACCTAGGCCCCAATGATATAAATTTTCCTTGTTCTATTTATTTCTTTAACCATAAAAATATTTTTTGCATACGCCACTGGTGGGCTTAGTCCTATGCGTCACTCAAAAATATCTTTGAGATCGAGATTGATTTACACAAAAAATCAAGATTTTTGGGATTTTTTGCGATGCCAATGTCGTTCATCACGGCACCTCCTACAGGTTTTTTCTATATTACTACATCGCCTATGCATTTGCCAAAAATATATTTGAGATTAAGATTGATTTACACAAAAATAAGATTTTTGGGATATTTTTGCGACGCCACTGTCGTTTGTCACGGCACCCCCTACAAGGTTTTTTTTCTATATTACCACATCCCCTATGCATCTCCCAAAAATATCGTTGAGATTAAGATTGATTTACACAAAAATATTTTTTTCTTGAATTTTTGCAACGCCATTGTAGTTACTCACGGCACCGCCTACACTTTTTTTTATATTATCACATCCCCTATGCATCTTCCAAAAATATCGTTGAGATTAAGATTGATTTACACAAAAAATAAGATCTTTTTTCTTGGAATTTTTGCGACACCTCTGTTGTTACTCACGGCACCCTTACAATTTTTTTCTATGCCTACTTCTACATCCTCTATGTGTCCCGTAAAAATATCTTTGAAACTGACATTGATTTACACAAAAAGAAATCAGATCTTTTGTGATTTTTTGCTACACCATTGTCGTTTGTCACGGCACCCCATACAGATTTTTTCTATACTACTACATCCCCTATGCACCACTCGAAAATATCTTTGAGATTGAGATTGATTTACACAAAAAATCAAGATTTTCGTTTGTCACGGCACCTCCTACAGGTTTTTTCTATATTACTTCATCCCCTATGCGTCTCCCAAAAATATCCTTGAAATTAAGATTGATTTACACAAAAACAAGATTTTTGGGATTTTTTGCGACACCAATGTCTTTTGCCATGGCACCTCCTACAGGTTTTTTCTATATTACCACATCCCCTATGTGTCTCCCAAAAATTTCGTTGAGATTAAGATTGATTTTCACAAAAATAAGTTTTTTATTTCTTGGATTTTTTGCGTCGCCACTGTCGTTACTCATGGCACCCCCTACTGGTTTTTTTCTACATTACCACATCCCCTATGCATCTCCCAACAATATCATTGAGATTATGATTGATTTACACAAAAAAAAATTAGATTTTTCTTGGATGTTTTGCGACACCACTGTCGTTACTCATGGCAGTCAGGGCATCCCTACCGGTTTTGCTATACCTACTCCTACATCCCCTACGTGTCCCCTAAAAATATCTTTGAGACTGACATTGATTTACACAAAAAGGCATATTTTTTGTGATTTTTTGCAACGCCACTCTCGTTGTCACGGCGCCCCCTACAGATTTTTTATACTACTACATCCCCTATCATACATCTTCCAAAAATATTGTTGAGATTAAGATTGATTTACACAAAAATAAGATTTTTTTGTCTTGGATTTTTTGTGACGCTACTGTCGTTACTCACGGCCCCCCTACATTTTTCTTCCATATTTACTCCTACATTCCCTATGTGACCTCAAAAATATGTTTGATTGATCTACTAAAAAAAAAACAGATTTTTTGGGACAAGTACTGTCATTTTTACGGCACACCTACAAGTTTTTCTGTACCTAGTGTAATGTAATGTTTTCTTTTAAAATAACTTTTTGACGATCCCCCATATACATTAAATTTTATTTTAAGCTCAAAAATAACAGTTAGTGCACATTTCAATTGCACCACCCTTTACACCTTTTATATTGAACTTTTGTTTCTGGAGTAAAAAATAAAAATACGGAGTGAACTTTTCATGTGCTCCCAGTTTTTAGGCTTTTTATTTTCCCACTATAGTTTTTGTAGCGAGAACATATTTAACATTTGACAGACATTTTTATTGTCGCATATTTACCTAGATTTTTCGATAAAATTACCAGTGTTTCAGATATTAAAAACCTGTTCGGTCCTAACTGTCGACTGGCGTCAAATTTCAAAAGCATGCTTTAAAACATAATGCCAAGACGCCTTCTGAAGGTAAAAACTCTTTAACTCTTTAACATTCGAAAACTCTTTAACGCTCATGTGTAGCTATCATTTTCATTGCTTTAACTACCTACACCTAAGCATTGAGTGAAATGATTTGAGTTTTGCGATTTGACACATGAAAATTTTTGACACTCTGTAAGGTGACATTTTCCTTTAATTTCCTGTGTACTTCATCACTTATACCTACTTTGTGTTACGTCCCATTTTTAGTAGGTACATATTAAGTTTTTCGCAAATAAATAATACCTAAGTACTAGGATCTTTAATTATTGTGGTTTATTGTTTATTGTAAATAAATACTTCTACCTCTGCAATCCACATCTCACTAGTCTAAAAGGGAAATTATATTTGCTGATTTAATCTCATCTACTGTGCCAAAGCTCACCTTTTAGCTTTCGATTATTATTAAATTTTGCCCATAACCGAGGGTTTTATCTGTGCACAAAACGTAAAGCTAACTATTTATTTCGGGGTGTGCACCAAGCTGCTCGGCTTAAAATCCTTTCATCCTCTCTAGTCTGTAGGGCTGGTTTAATCAGAAAACATAAGTTTGTCCCTGTACTGTATGGCATCAATTTTTTGAATATTGTCAAAAGAAGCCAACAGATATTAGGGCTACAAACATTAAGTAAGTAACTTCCATCCCTGTTTTGAACATTCACGGGCAATGTAATATTGTACGTGACTTGTCCTTTGTCCTATATCCTGTATGTAATCTTTGGACCAATAAATTTCATTTCATTTATAACAAGCATGCATCTCACAGGTGGAAAATTGTATGTCAATTGATAGATATTGTTTTGGTGAGATATTGAAAATTTGTTAAATCGCCTTAATGATGCCAAAATGCAATTAGATATTTCTTCACACTTTTAAAATGTGTTCTTTCAGCAGAATGAATGATTCCTATTAATGTTTTTCGTGTCAAATATTATATTACATATTGTGAAATTGTAAGGGTGCCTGCTATGAATTGTATTCTAGCTTTTACTTTTCAGAATGTAACTGCAAATCACAGAGCAAATGATGTTATTGTACGAGAGGCAGCAGCACAATCTGTAACAGCTCGTTTCATGTATGGACCTCTTGATATGATCACATTGGCTGGAGAAAAAGTTGATATTCATGTTATGAAGGATATTCCATCAGGAGAATGGATACAGTTAGCTACAGAAGTTACAGATAAGTCGGGCAGAATAGCCTACACTATTCCAGAGGAAAAGTCACTGGGATATGGACTCTACCCAATTAAGGTAATTATAAAAATGCTACATTACAATTTCTAGAATAATATATTTTTCTTCCATATAAAAAGCGATTCTTTTGTAGCTCATGGAAGAGACAAAAAAGTCATGTTACAGCTTTTAATGCAAAAAAGCCAGAAAAAATAACATAATTTTACGGTAGATTTTACCGTAAGTAAGACTATATCACGCTAGTGTGTAAAATAATCATGGCTGCTGAAAGTAGATCACTACGCTTTTCTCAAAAAAAAAAAACAAGTCAACATTTAACTACAATTTTTTATCTACTCTGGCAGAATACCTGACATTGCTTTCTTTGCCACTTCATTGAACACAAGTTTAAAAATTTACATACCCATAATTTTTTCATGCCACGACTGCCGTAGAAAAAATATATGAAACATTTGCGTAAACGTGTTTTTCGGCATTTGTGCTGTATTATGAACTCACACTGCTCATTCCAAAAAATTACGGACTCGTACATTTTTATGCATATGACTGCATAAATTTTTATTTTTTGACCTGATGCACATTTGCAAAATTACGTTTTTCTCAAAAAAATCAAATGGAATAACCTAAAGGACAGTGGAAAGAGCACAAAAAAGACTTTCCAATGATACAACATTGAATGTCTTGTTGTATTTTCTCTGCAAACTCTTATTCAAAAAGGACAATTAACAAAAATGCAGTTTTCTTAAATAAATCAAATAGAATGGCCCAAAATGTTGTATCTTTGGAAAGATATTTTTGTGCCCTTTTCACTGGTGCGTAGAAAATTGGGCAATTCTGTTAGATCTATTTTTTGAGAAAACCACATTTTCGTGAATTGCACTTTTTGGAACAAGAACTACCTATTAAGGTACAAAAAAAGAAAATTTCTTCAAAGCTAACCTATCGGTCTTTGGTCTCTAGTCTAATCCTAGTCTTTATTTTTAATGAAGTATGCTTTTAAAAGTATATAATCGGTTTCTTATCTTAGTCACAAAGTTTCCAGATAACGAAAAAACTTTTCATTTTCAGTCAATGTTGGCTTTAGCGTCATTAAAGCTTTGTATAAATTTTCAAGGTTTGGCGTTTTTTTGCCAGTTGACTCGAAGTGCTGAACTTCTCTTTTTATTAAGTTTCTGGTTATGTGTATGTGACCTTCACCTTCGGCATTACTAGAAGTAGCTGCTGTCTCGATAGCCCGTTTCAGTTGGAACTCAAAAGTTGTGGTATTAGGACCATGTTCATTATCTTGTGTTTGAGTTTGGACGTCATCTTCGACTTCAGCTGAATTTGAGCTGCTGAGAAATAATCTATTATAGAGTTCTTCTGTAAATTTGATCAAAGCCATTTTGTTGCAATTGCGTATAATTTTTTCATTATCATTCTGAAATGCCGTTGGGTTGTGAAGGTATCTGATTAAAGAAATCAGGTTAACATTTCGCCTATCATTAATCTTCTTCTTAAAATGTTCCAAAAACTTTGTGGCTAAATTGTTTTTCATCGATTATAATTTATTGATCAACACATATATTATTTCCTCTGATGTCAGGATTGTAGCATTATTTGTCGATAAAGCCTCAACAGACAACCTTACTGGATGTAAGATGCACAACAATGATTCCAGAACGCTGATATTATCACCATTCCACATTGAGGACACATTCAAATCAATCAATGACTTTTTTGATCGCATTTTTGAGTTTTAGGAATCTAACAACAAATTCAACTCATGGCCAAACTCTTCTTTTACATTTTTTTGCAGCGTGATATTTTTTAAAGGACTATTTCGAAATAGTTTGACCAAGGCCTGCGTTTCTTGTAAAACTTTGTCAATATTTTGAGTGTATTGCACATTGGTTGTTAAATCAGATTCCAACTCGTAGTCATCAATTGAAAGTTTATCACCATCACTTTCCTCTCCGGAAATGCTTGATTCTGAAGCTCGATTCATTTTCGTTGGTATACCAGTTTCACCACATCATCTTCGCTGGTTTCATTTTTATTACAAAAAGTGGCCAAAACAGATAAATGTATAGCACAATTTAGGCATAGGATCATCTCAGTTGGGCTTTCACGTCCAAATTTAACCATGGCTATGTTTATCTCGACGCATTCGATCCAATTGAGAGAGTTTTGAATTCACTGGAGCGGACTCGAATAGATGGCGTAAACCCTACAGATTAAAATTCAGTCAGATTTAAAATTTCAAGTCAAGCCGCTATTTCCAAACAGAAGTTGGCCAGAATGTGCACCAACCTACTGTGGAATAAGTATAATAAGATAATGTCCCTATAGAGAGTATTGAAAACCATAGGATTCAATACTGATGATGTAAATGCAGAATTATAAAAGATTTGACGTCACTCAATCGGATCCATTACAATCCGATCGAGTTGTCGCGAGATAAACGTAGTCCATGACATTGGGGCCATCACTAGTCACAGCTTCACAGCTACGATGTCTTGTTCAAAACCCAAACCAAATTCTTCCAAGTGATTTTCTATGATCTCCCTCTTCATTGAATTGAAGTATTAGCTTCATTACATCTCATTCTTGGGTAATTTAAATCCTTTTAGCTGAAGAGATTCACGTATAAAATCACTTCTAGTAATTTGCCAACTTGTGAGACCATCTTTTGCAGCTAAAATCAATAAAATTTTGCCGAGAAACTGCTTATGTTTTGGTTCAAATGTAAGAGTGCTTTGAAGTGATGATTTGCATTTCTTTGGTACTGACGGTTGCCCATCTTCAATACCACTGCCACAGCCGGCTGAAGTGGATGTCTTTGTTTCACTTTGTATTTTTATCGAAATCTTATGGATGTTCAAGATGTCTTACTAACCCGCTTGTATTTGAGCCTTTTACGGATATCCTTTTAGGACATTTAAGGCATTGCGCGGACGCTTCCTCTTTAATCTTAGAAAAATATTTCCACACTTTCGACCTCTCCAATATGGAACTGTTAACAAAACATTAAATGAGGTTAATTCTTGAGGTTATTTTAAAACTTAGGTACTTACTTTCCATATGTCTCTGTCGACTAAAATTATTGTCACTATTGTCACACCGGTCGCGCGTTGTACGACACCCACTCCTAATAACAATAAACACACACCCGCTCCGAAACACGCGCTCCTCCACCGGGGCCTGGCCTATAAGTGGGAGACTAAGACTAAAGATGACTAACTGAATGCAGCAATCGAACTATCGAACGTGCAGGTGCAGACTGCAGAGAGGCCCACGCGTGCGGCGCGCGGGAGGGGAGAGCTCAAGTACAATCAAGACAAGCGCCAATAGGTCCGGCATCAGTCCGGCGTCCGGCGGCAGGACCGGACTAGGCTTTTGTTAACAAGACGCGATTTCTCTACACTTTTTTCTCGTCTCGAGAAAGGCTAGATTCCCTGGGAATTCTCGCTTCGAAAAGTCTTGACCAGAAACCCTAATAGGTTAGAGTAATGCATCACTGTTATTTTTGAAATCTGTTTAATTGTGACTAGAATACCGGCTTAATTAATATATTAACTTACCTAGGACGCAAACACAAAGATCGACACAGCTCAGACCACCACTGAACATAAAACTCTGCCATGCAATTTGTTTGGGGCTGCCATCTAATGGAGAGAGATTACCACCACAATATTGTATAGATTGCTTAATTTGACTTTTTGCATTGTATAGGGTGAGGTTTCAATTTAAAACAACTGATGGCTTCTTAGATAAACCACTATCCGAAATTAGGAAACCATCCGAAATGAGGCGACTTTCCTCTACCATTTTTTAAGTGTTTGCCATCAACAAGTACCTGCTTCGAACGAATGAATGATGTTTTACAAATCATTCAGATTGCCTCTTCATATTATCTCTGTCAGAGGCTAGATCTCCACCTAAAATTTATAACACAAGCTACAAAATTGGCTAAGGTATTATTTTATGTTAGTGTAGCCAATGTGGCTCATACAGGGTGTTCGTAAAATGAAATAACGATTGACGATAAAATCATTTATATAAAAAATATTAAAATATTAAATAAATTTGGGATTTCACTACATTCTATTAGTCTTTCTTGGAAAAATATACTTAACATTTACTTACTATCGGAGGCATAATCCTCCATCCTTAATTAATTCTACTTTATTCAGCAAGATGAATGGTTCCAAATGTAAAATCCTGTTTTTCTCTAAATATTAAAAAAATAATTTTTTTGTCAAATTTGATTTTTTATGAACATGTGTGAGCTACACTGACTGTAATACCTATGTAAAATAATACATTAGACAAAGCTAATCGATTTGCAAAAAAAGATTACCAAAATATGCCTTGTGGTTTATAGAGGGAACAACGAAAAACCCAATTTTTTCTAATTTTAGTCCCAT
The DNA here is from genome assembly GCA_963920635.1 of Pseudeuparius sepicola. NCBI lineage: Eukaryota > Metazoa > Arthropoda > Insecta > Coleoptera > Anthribidae > Pseudeuparius > Pseudeuparius sepicola. The sequence continues at coordinate 25,265,880 of OY987302.1, read as the reverse complement.
TATAACCCCAAAGTATTGAAATTTTTTTACAAAGGGTTTTGAACTATGTACAATTTGATGGCACTATCAATTTTATTCTTAAAAAATGGCTAATATGGTTTTGTGATTTTTGGGTGTGTTCTTTTAATAACAGAATTTATAACCCAAAAGTAGAGCTGTTCGAGTACTATAGGTTATTTTTTAAATCAGCCAATGTTGAAAAATACTGAATTGTTTCAACTCAAAATAAAACACACTGTATAATCGTGAAAATGTTTCTACATTTTCTGCAAAATTTAGTGAGATGTCTATTTGAGGTATTGCCCAAGTCCCCTTTAACTAGTTTTTTCCTATCCAATATTTGTAGTAATCTATCCTTTTTTTTTCAGATGATCGTCAGGGGTGATCATACTTGTGTGGATTTTTTCCTAGCTGTTGTTCCTCCGAAAACCGAATGTGTCGTGTTCAGTATTGATGGTTCCTTTACAGCAAGTATGTCTGTGACTGGTCGAGATCCTAAAGTTAGAGCGGGGGCAGTCGATGTTGTCCGGTACCTAATCATTAGATGTATAGTGGAATATTTCTTCTCTTAAAGCTTCCTTTATCAAATATATATATATATAATTAATTTCTAGACACTGGCAAGAGTTGGGATATTTAATAATATACGTCACTGGAAGGCCGGACATGCAGCATCGTAGAGTAGTGTCGTGGTTATCTCAACATAACTTTCCTCATGGTTTAATTTCCTTTGCTGATGGTCTTTCAACTGATCCTTTGGGCCATAAGGCAGCGTACCTGAATAATTTAATACAGGTAACTATTAGCGAAACTGATTTATTTCACTAATGTTGTTTATGACCCAGTATAGACAATCAAACGAAGAAAGGTATCAAGTAATTTCATGATGTAAAATTTCATATTTTATTATAGTAGTGTTATTCTTTCGTGACGATCCTACTGATCTATCAGATCCAGTTTGTTTTACCCTTCCAGCTTCTCAAAATTTTGGGATCAGTTGGCTCAGCTTGTTGTTTTCTAACCTTCTCTTCATAGAAACAGATGAAAATGAAAAACGCTGATATTTTGTTGTTCTTTCAACTTCTGTAGATTGGTTCAGTCGGTCGAACATATATTTTCTATCAGTTCATTTTGAACGAGATCAGTAGATCAGTCCGAGAGAATACCACTAGTATCAAATACTTTTTCATTGAACAAATAATTTAGGAATAGTTTAAACATTATTCTTTAACACTTTGAGCTGATTTACCCTATTTTTATAAACAGTAATGAACAATTTCAATATTAATTTCACTTGACAGATAACAGATATGTTATAAATATGCGCCTGCTCCTCAGAGAAATAACCAAGGATAGAGGGAGCAAAAACATCAAAATGCACACGTTTGTAGTCAAAGTAAACAAACATTTACCTGTGATAGGTTATGTCCTGAGAAATATCAATTTGGCCACACACCACAAACTTTCTGTGTACCATTGTATATAAAAATAAGTCAGTAGATCCTAAATACTAATATATAAATTATAAATTAACAAAAAAACACTTGAAAACACGAAAAATACACACGTAAATAATCAGAGAGAATGACACACTCGGGTAAAGAACAAAAACAATGGAGAGAGATTGAATGCGGCGTCTGGTTGACGATTTTATTAAAGTTATAATTAGCATACTATAACTACAGCGCAATTTAGTTTTAGTTTAAAATTGTCACATTTGGTAGTTTAATGTTATGGAAGGTGAGTATGTGGCATCACTCAAAAAGGTGTTGACTCTATTTGTTTTTTGTTATTACTTCCTCTATCCTTAGTTATTTCTCTGAGCTATGCTCTAACACCAATCAAATACATGTTTTTACACTGAGAAAAAAAAACGGCAAAAATAAGTTTTTTAGTTGGATAACCACTTCCTATATGAAACCAAATATACTACCACTATGTTCAATTTCAGAATCATGGTGTTTTAGTTCACTCTGCTTATGGCAGTGCAAAAGATATTAGTGTTTATACAAGCATTGGGCTTAAACCTAAACAAATATTTATTGTCGGGAAGGTATCTAAAAAACAACATAACCAAGCCACTGTTTTAATGGATGGCTATGCCGCTCATTTAACTATGCTGATGGCACATGGTGGATCAAGACCTGCGCAAGGCAATGCAAGAATGGTCATACCAAGGGGATATTTTGGTCTACCTGGGCAATCTTTTATTCGAAGGAAAAGGTATGTCTACTTATAATTCAAATATGTAATTAAATTTATGTTGAGGCACGTTTTTATGAATTAAATATGCATGTTTTGCAAAGTTATTTTTATACAGTTATTAATATTTATTAACTAGATTTAGTTAATATATTGATTATTATAGTACTAAAATTAAGTTAGGTATTTTTTACTCGAAATGTTGATATTTACACAGACTAAAATTTCATTCAATGACAAAATATGTGGTTCATGTTTTTTAGTTTTTATTATTTCCACATATTCTTAGCCAAATTTCAAACTGAAACTCATAATACTAGTTGGATGTTAAATGAATAACAAGCATTAACGTGTAGTTGTCGATACAAACTTCATATTTTTATACTCTACAATTTTACACAAAGGTTACCAATCTATGATTTTTACTTTTAACGTGATGATAGGATTTTCAGCAAAAAAACACCAAGGAAAATCTACAAAGGTAATAATTAGATACTACTATTGATCATAATTGGCAAATATGATACATATTTATATAAATATAAGATATATAGAGATATGCATCATATAAAAAAATTGTTTTTGGGCTGTCCGTCATAAATGTATCTGATATACGGTGTCCTCCAAGAAGTTCATAAGGAAATTTTTGTTATTAATAATTTATATTGAAATTGAAAGCTAAGTTCATATAGTCGGGAATCACTGGATAATTAGATCTCACAATATTCCCGTGTAAAAAAAAATAATTTACCGTGAATTCGCAAAATTTTAATTCTGGCGAATGGGGAAATTGACTTTGGTTCAAGTTATGGTGAATTTCGCAAGTATAAAGCGCGAAATTCACGTCGGCGCATCCGCAAAATCTCCGATTTTCCTCCGATTTATTTTTTAAGTTAGGTTGTGGATGTTTGTTTATGTTTTTATGTTGGGGATATATTTTTGATATATTCAAAATTTTAAAACTTAAACTTCATAAAAACTAGCTCTATCATTCTATTATCTTTTAAATATACTGTTATGTACTGTCTGTTACATTCTTGTGCTTTACTAATATTATTTTATTATGTTATTAGCTTTAAGGGTCTTGTAAACCTATTGAAAACGTACTTCCACGATAACTCTTTACAGTTTTTAATGGAGAATGCTTATTATATGTTTTGATGAGAACATCAGTCAGATACTCGACCTTCTCATCTATGCTAAGCATCAGAAAAACATAATCCAAATTAGAACATGACAGGTCAGAGATAAAAGCTGCCTCTTCAAAGCTACTAAAATTTCTCACGGTTACAAAGCTTGGCCTTCTCCTATGAGCAGCCAATGTCAGGTGACATGATACAATTTTGTGATCCGAAATGTCATCCGCATCCAAAACTGAGGAATTGCTGATCAGTTCTGGCTGATTTTTAAAAACAAGATCCAGTAAGGAGGCTGTATTTGCCGTTACACTTGTTGGTGAGGTAACATTTGTGTAAAACCTAGTGTTTCAAAACATGGGGTAATAATGTTTTCAGGGCCAAGTAAGTTTATATTTAAGTCGCCCAAGACAACATCTTCAGAGCTGGTCAAAACAATTGGCAATAAGTTGTCCAACAGATTTACACATTCTATAGCACGTTGGGAAGGTGGTCGATACAAAATGCCGACAATCAGCTTGTGTTTATTTATAGCTACCTTTATCCAGAGACTCTCCAAACAGTCACCAAGATCAACCCCAAAATTTACACACTCTCTATCTCTACTCATAATTTTCTACACTAAGGGTAGGCGGCGCGCATTTGTTTGTATCGGAAGGACTCATCGGACGGATGGAACGAATACAAATTATTATTTGTCTTATTTTAAATGAGATAAAGCACATACAACCGTATTGGTCGCATCATAGAAACGGAAATCCGTCCAGGATAATTAAAAAAGATAAAATCCGTCATTCGCAAATTCGATCAAATGCGCGATAAGTAGGGACAGGAATCGGCTCGGAGAAGTCGCAACTCTTTTCTTCTACAACATTTTTGTAATAAGCACATGTTTAGTGGAGCTGCAAATTGCAGTGGATGATGGATTATTAATAACTTTAATGCAGCAATATAATGAAATTTATAAGTTAAAAAAATAAAGATTAGATATAGCAACCAACAGAGGCGGCATAATATTTGGGAAGAAAATATCAGAAAATTTTTCATGACTCATCCGAAAGTATTGAAAAAATTTTGCTTCATCACTTATCAAATCGTCAAATAAAATCTAAAATTCTCCATAGACTTTTCTATTAACATTTATATTATGGACCCAAATTCGTTTTTTTCTTTTCTTCTGCCTTTATTCTTCGTCTTCAAATGCACATGCAATTGCAAATATTTCTTCTTCGGTACTTTTCATTTTTAGATCTCAAAAACAAACGCGACAGAGAAATTTTTACTATATCCTGTCTCGCATTGCACTAAATGAAAATGCGGGAGCAAATTACGATTCGTCCGATGCGTCTGTTGCGACCGATACGTATTATTGCACGACTACCTTTACAAGATCACTCGGAATTACCGGGACGTTTCACTAACTGCAAAGATATCAAACTTTTCTAACCTAATTACTAATTACGTTTATAATGGCGTCCAAATCCGACATAAGCGACTGTACATTTAAATAACCCAACTTAAAAACCCTTTCTAATCTATTTGCCATAATCTATTATATTTTTAAGATTTTGAAAATATGTTTCATATACTGGACAACTTTTGTCTTTGGTGGAATGATTTACATCTAATTTAGTATTACGCTTTTGTTAAAGGTTGTACAGTTTATACATTTGTTAGAGTCAGCCTTACAATTTTCAAAACACTGAGTACAGATCAGAGATTCAGATTTGCAATTTCTTTCAAGATAACCAAAAGCACAACACCTACGACACTATATGATGTTTATATGATCCACAACACCACACCTTTTCCAACCAACATAAACAAACCCACTCTCGATCAGTTTCTTCCTGATGAGCGGGAACACTTCTAACACAAGATGCTGTTTTTTTTTGCATTTTCAATCTGGTGATAATTTCTTTGTTTGATTGAGCACTTTCGTCCGAATTGTGTAACGTAATTATATTCTGCAAAATCTTTGAATCATCGTTGTCATCCAATGATATGTTTCCTTTATCAGGATTCGAGGATTAAGCTTTACTGACTTGTGTACTTGATAGCCCACATTTAGTTTAGACTTTAGTGCTTGTTGAAGTTTTTCTAATTGATTTGAGTCGCCACAGTAGACAGCTGTACCATTTTTAGTTTTTCGTGTACCAAGTTCACCAGGGATGGCGTATTCCTTAATTAATCTAATCCTGGTTCAGCCTAGAGTCATTTGTTTCTACCAATACGACAGCTGATTCACTGTTTACGTTTTGTACTTTTTTCGCGGTAAAAAAGAATTACCGTGGATTTTTGCTTGGATGTTGCCAATCTTACCCTTAAATAAGGTAGTGGAACCAATTATCGACACCATAAGGCCAAGTGTCAACTTCACAATGCCGCTGCAAATTTTTAGAATGAATGAACATTATTATCAATTTCAATATGTTTTACTCTTTTATTAAACTGTTACTTGGTAATTTATGTTTGCTCTTGGTTATTCCGTTTTGAAGCAAATAAATTAAATTTCTGAAATATGCCTACTGACTCTATTATCAACAGGTAGCAAAGCAAGAAGTACCTAATATCGACTCCAACTGAACTAGTTATCGACACGAGTAAAAAACAATTATTTTTAACAAAATTTATTGAAAACATTTTAAAAATAAAAAATAATTTTTTCAATGGTATTAAAAATAAAAACATATTGCATTGATTTTTGATAACTTTAATATATATGTCTTCTAGCAGTCACATTAGTTAAAAGTATTGGGATCATAAACTACATAAAATCATTCTCTGTATATTTTTTAGTTCTGGCTCATACATTTTTCAGAACAGTTTCTGGACACATTTTTAAGACAGAGAAAGTTTGCTGTTTACTTTATTGTTTAATACAACCTGTGGCACACCGTGCAATTTAGCTGGTCTAACACATTTGAAATGAATGGCAGAATGGCATGTCAATTTTAGACCATTTTTTTTTGTTAGCATAATATTTTCTTGCTACTGAAAAGGTTTAAATCTTAGTTTTAGTTGAATTGTTCTTGTCTGAAATTAGAATAAAAAGGGTGTACCGATTATCGACAGTATCGGCCCGACTTTTCCCCTTAATATATCTTTTTCCCTGATAAAAAAATCCCTATGTCGATAATTGGTCAGTAAAAAATATATGGTTTTCACTATAGATTTGTCTAGGCATAAACAAAATTATCAATAAAATGTTTGGATTACTAACATAAGTTTGTTAATCCTTATGGATCCTATTATCAACACTTATGTCGATAATTGGGCCTAGTCAAAAATTTTCATGCACCAATTATTGACACCTTAATATTCTATTATTAATATCTATCATTTTATGAAGAAAATATCTCATTTTACATAATATTAATTAATTTTAAACATAAACCCACACTATAACTGTACTCCAGTATATCTGCTTACCTGTCTCTTAAGGTGGCGAGCAATGGCATGTACTTGAATTTACTTGACACGCACTGGTTATTTTTGAGGAATTTTGTTAATAATAACGAAATCATTATGCGCATGCACATTGTTTCATTTGAGCGGTAAAGGATGAAAGAACCATAAACATAAGTGAAATAAGGACTAATATTCATGAATATCTTATTTCATAATAAAAAAACGGTCAAAAGTGTGGATAAATAGGACACTGTCGATAATTGGTACCACTACCTTAGACTGTTTGATAAATTCATTTCATTTAATAGCTTTTCAAGCAGTGCTTTTTCGCGTTAGGTATAAGCATTCAATTTCCTTCTTGCACAGAGTTATTTCATTGATTTTGTCACCTGCTAAGCAATCTGAAGCCTGTCCCACATCTTTACACGTATCACAGTACCATACGAAATTATCACTTTTGGCTAAAAATTTAAGCAACTCGTCTTTGATCGATACACAATGATTATGAAAACGGTTTTCACAATTTTAACACATGATATACTTCTTATTCATGAGAAAGTTGTCAGAGCAACGCTTGCAAACACGTACCTACATCGCCCGCCATCTTGGCGATATACTTTACAGAAAACTGTACGACACGATTTTTTATTTAAAACCATCAACTAAAACATTATTTTAAACCTGGTCGGTTGTTATAATTTTTCGCTTCATAATGTATCAGCACCTCTAGATATCTTAATTTGTATAACTTCAGTTACTTACAAATTGTATCTTTTTGTACCATACTCGTATACTTCGTCAGATCTAATTAAAATCGACTCTTGATTACAATAAACAAATTGTTAGGTTTTGTAGATTAACTGGCATTTATCTCTGAGTCACCAATAGTGTTGACAGGAGAATACCTACCTGAATCTCACTAGAACTATTATTGCCAAACAAAAATACAATTTTGATGAAATTTCGCTTGTATTTGAACAACCAGGCACAAAAAAGTATTTTTCCGAATCATTTCCGACATGAAATGGAATGAATGTCGAAATTACAGTGAAAATAGTTCAAATCTATAAAAAATAAGCAGGATCTGATTTGTCCTTGCAGATTTATAGGTTAGGTCCTCACTCCTCACAGGTTTGACATTGAGGCGTGGCGTTGCCAAACATGGCGCCTGGCAGTAAATTTAGGTAAAAAAATCCAAGAAGTAGTTAAGTATATTGAACTTTAAAAATTAATTGCAGCAAGTATATCTCACCCAATACTATCCGATGGGCAAATAATTTTTTTTTGTATATTAGTCCATTGTTCACGAAAGCTTGCACGACCCTTAACACACAAATTAATATTATTTTTTAAAGTCTTCATCTTTATTAATTAAAATTTTTTACAACCCAACAACGTTCTTCTTATGTTATTCTAACCTGCTATTCTAGAATGTTCTTCTAACAAATTTTATACCAGGGTTATATGTTAGACCACCAATCATTTGGGATACAATTATATTTACATTAAATTTTCCAGTACCTACTAAATATGCATTCCAAACTAATAATAAATCAAAATATCATCAAATTATTTCAAGTATTTAATCAAAATTCGCCACTTTTTACGGCTAAAATTCAATAATTAAGATGAAAGGTAAATTGTTCCATAAAAAGTCCTGAATTTTAGTTAGATACATGAAATAGTTTAATATTTTGATTTATTAGTATGTTGGCATCAATTTATAATGGAAAATTTGACATAAATAAATGTATCCTGTTCTGTTTGAAGCTTTGAATAAAGAATCCCAGGAAAAAGTCAAAGCTCTATAGGCATTATAAAATATGTGAGACGGAAATCGCCCTGTGTAGAAGCCAAGTTTTGACACAATATTTTGATATCTGACACGGTGATGGGTGGTACTTGGATACACTAAATGTTTGAGGATAATAATCCAACAGTAAGTAATTTTGCAATTTAAATTAAATTTTGAGGTCATGCACCAAAGTGGCATAGGCGTTTGTGTAAGTACCTACTTCTACTTCTTTATAATTGGAAATTTAAAATTAGAATTGCTAATTGCTAAAAGTTTAGGAATCCATCATAATTGATGGATTCCTAAACTTAAAGACATAAACGCCTCTTATAATTTTTTGCCTGTATTGAAGATATTAATTTCACGAAAAATGAGGATTTCTGCCTCGATTAGTTTGTCGAAACAACTCAAAGGTGCGCGCCACTGTAAAAATGGAAACCCTTCCCGCCGCATGCAGAAACTATCCCGGTTGCGTGTAATCCCAAACATGCTCCTACCTGGGATTCTTTATTCAAAGGTTTGAAGGTAGCAAGCATAATAGAATTTTAAAGTGTTAATATAATTTTCTCTTGAAAAGACATGATTTTATCAATATTCAGTGATAATAGTTAATATAATGTTAAAGATCGTGATATAAAATAGATTTTACGAAGTTTCCAGTTTTTAAAAATTTCATATACAGGACGATTTTTTTAGGTCTACCACCGCCATTTTCTCGCTTATTTTACGCCCTACAAAAAAAGCGCAAGAAACAAAAATGTTGCAATTTTGGCCAGCTAAGTGGTGCTGCAAAAGAAATCTGAATCCATGGCCAATTTGTCGTGCAATATTAAAAAAAGGTATTCCATTGATAAGACAATGTGCAAAAATCTCAGATATACATTAGTTTAAATAACTTATGAATGTAGAAACATATAAAACATGAAAAAAATGAGATAGGTGAAACATGAGATAGGTGAAAAAGTAAACAGGTAAACCACAATCAAAATTCAGGCAAAAATTAGTTTTCTAAGTATCCTCTTGAAAGTTGAAAAGCCATGATGTAAAAAATCAAGTTCAGAGAACTGATTCGCTAGCCTACACATATTGTAGATAGGAGACCTTAACAATAAATTAGTGTTTGCTTTAGGCAGGTAAAACATGTGACTGGATCTTGTATTAGATGGAACATGAAAATTGAGGAAGGATAGCAGCTCGGCACTATCGGTTAGGCCCAACACCACCTTGAACAGAAACTGGAGCGCTAGAACCTTATGTCTGTCAATTAGAGCAGGGACCTCAAATCTCTCCAATAATTCCGCGTGAGGAGTACCTATCGGTGGATACACACCATCCAATCTTAAAGAGATAAACTTAAGAAATTTACTCATTATTCACTATTTATTCATTATAATATAGACACCAAACTATTGAACAATACTCAAGTTTTGAGCGGACAAAACCAAAATAGAGAGACTTTAAGGCATTTACATTGTTAAGGTCTGAACTAATTCTAAATATGAACCCAATGTTTTCATTGCAGATGTTGTAACATTTGCTATGTGACTATTAAAAGACAACTTGGGGTCAAAGTCAACACCAAGATCCCTAAATGAGAAAACCCGCTGAAGGTTAACGCCATTAATGTTGTATACTGATGCAGTGTAAGATTTCTTTGTCGTGAATGGCATGACTTTGCATTTATCAGAATTTAGAGGCAGTTTATTTCTGTTACACCATTCACATAATTTATTTAGATAAGCTTGAAGCTCCATACAGTGTTTGATTGATTTCACGAAATATTTTTAGATCATCAGCAAACATCAACACTCGACTTTCTATATTATCGATAATGTCATTGATGAATAGAGAGAACAATAACGGTGCCAAATTACTACCCTGGGGTGCACCACTGGCATCACAAAAGCTAGGAGATCTAAATCCATTGCATTCGACAAACAGAGACCTATTACTCAAGTATGATGATATCAGATCCAAAAGATTGTTATGAAAACCCATTGAGCAAAGGTTTTCCAAGAGAAGGGTGTGGTCCATACGATCAAATGCCTTTTAGAAATCAGTGTACACAGCATCGATCTGTGAGCGCTTGTCTAAAGCTAGACTGGTGAGTTGAGTGAAACTAATAAGATTTGTGGGGGTACTTCTAGTTTCATAGAAACCGTTTTGGGCTGGAGATATCAAGTGTTTGACCTGGGGAAAGATTTTATCATAAAGAACCATTTCAAAGACCTTAGATAAGCAGGAGCTCAAACAGATAGGCCTATAGTTTTCAATATTCCCTTTGTTACCTTTTTTAAATACTGGGCAAACCTTTGATTCTTTCCATGAATTCGGAAACACACAGGTCTGTAACGAAAGGTTAAAAATCCTTAATACGGGCGTCGCCAGCACCCCAGCACAATCCCTTAACAGGAAACTGGGGATACCGTCTGGTCCACTAGTTGACTTAGGCTTTAATTTTTTGAGAGCCCTGGTTACATCATCCTCAGAGAGTAGGTAATTGAAATATTCATATTGTTTAAAGGGCCCAAACCTGAAGCATTTGCATCGGAGGGTAACGTATAAACACCACTAAAGAAATCAGCAAAGGCTCTAACAATACTATTTGGTTCGCACAAGGTCTCTTGTTTGTATGTTACAATGCCAGGAATTCTTGAGGTGACGCGTTTCGACCTTACAAAGGCCGTGCCGTGCCGAGCATAACTATTAATAGCCGTGGAATGTTTATTTTAAGAGAGGGAGGAAAACTTTTATATCGAAAATTGATGGCACTGAGTAGCTTTAGCCATCCACGTAGTCGGATAGTTTCAGCAAATTACACAGGGTCTTCGGCTCTCTTGAGGCTATGAAAATATTTTTGTTTATTTCTTATTAAGCGATTTTCTTGCTTATTTTAGGCCGCACAGAAAATATGTAAGAAAACAAAATATGGCAATTTTGGTCAGCGATGTACTAAAAAAACTTTAAATCGACAAAAATTTTCAAGGTCTCAAGAGAGCCGAAGACCCTGTGTAATTTGCTGAAACTATCTGACTACGTGGATGGATAAAGCTTCTCAGTGCCATCAATTTTCAATATGAAAGTTTTCCTCTATCTCTTAAAATAAACCTTCAACGGCTATTAATAGTTTTGCTCAATTTGAGGTTTTTTTAATATTGCGCGACAAGTTGGCCATGGATGCCGATTTCTTTCGCAGCATCACTTAGCTGTCCAAAATTGCAACATTTTTGTTTCTTACGCTTTTTTTGTAGGGCGCAAAATAAGCGAGAAAATCGCGGTGGTAAACCTAAAAAATCATACTGTATATTATAAAATGAAAAAAAACTAACTGGAAGTGACATTCACTTTTGTTTTTTTAAATGGAACCCGTTGTATATTATTTAAGTTTTGGATTCTCCTCGATTCACTGAAACCAACGATGCCTCACAAGTGACATTTTGACTTGAGTGCGACAGGTGGTTTGTGGACGCATGCGGAGTGCCCTGTAGATAGAACACTTTGAGAGAAAACCTTTTTAAAACTTTTGAATATTTAACAAACCCCATCTTTAGCAATCTTATTTTTTAAATGTTATTTTTGACACAGCGAAAGTCAGGTGACCAAGTTTGAGTGGGTTGTTTTTTTTAATATTTTTTAAAGTGAAGGGTAACCTATAAGTTAAATATCAAAATAAATCATTAATTATGCAAAATTTATGGATGAGAGTGCATATCCAAATCTTGATATTTATTAAGAAATACTTGTACTTTTGTATAACGTATAAATAGAGTAAAATCAAACCCAAAATTTAAAATGTGTCCATAATAATCATAGTTTGGCAAAATCTTTATTTTTTTATTTAATTTAATTTTTGCACAAAATCTTTTTAGGTTTATTCCAAAACCTGTTATTTTCGAGAGGCAGTTTTATCAGAGAGAAGGTCGAAGGTCTCGTTTTGTTCTTTGCGGATCTTTTGTATCATCGTGGAAGGTTAATACAGGGTGTAACTTTGATAAGTACAGAAATTTTAAGGGCAGGTCGGGAAAAATGCACTTGTTACGCCTATGCAATTAAAATTTTTCTAAAGTGCATATTAATGTCAGAAATAATTTTTTTTAAAACGCTATTAAAACCCCTTTTTCCGACGCTACGGCCATGGGTCCTTGACCTTGCCGGGACCAGCTGGAACTGAGGCCGGTTCCGGCGGATCCCCCCCAATTCCGCCGTGCAGCGTTGTCAGACGTATAGCTCCTTCACAGTATTTCAGGAATAGTCTTTCAACTAGTTTTTGAACAAATCTTTAATGGTTCTTTTAGCGAATAGCATGCAAAAAAACTACCTTTCGGATGCCTGGATGATTTTCCTTGCGGGTGTCGTACTCCTTTCTTATGTTATCCAAAAATCCTCTCGAAAATCACAAGAAGCACTAGGTAACTGGTTGCCAGTCGAATCGCTTTTTCCGAGGCTTTTTCGCAGTATTTGAAGAATATTGACGCAACCATGTATCATTTGGTGTATGTGGAGATTAAATAAATAAATAAATAATTTTTGGACAACTCCTTAAAGGTTCTTTTAGCGAATAGCTCGACGAATAGCATGAAAAAGCCTACCTTTGAGATGCATCGATTATTTTTACTATTTTCTTGTGTTTAGATACTATCCAAAAATCTTCACAAAATCACATAAAGCACTAAGTACCTACCTAACTAGTGGCACTGTTTTTATACGATGGTCGCGAAGGTATAACACTTCATAGTCTCTTTTTACGGAAATACGAACAAAACACTTGTTTTTTTTTCACTGCACACTTAAAGCGGCGCGATGCCAAATATTAGGGACGTCTCGGTTTCCCTCAGCTGATTTATTCCAACGGGGACTCGACTAGGTGGATTGTACAATTAGATCCATACCGTATGCGTCTAATAAAACCCGAATTTTCGCGAACCCTTGAAGCTGCTTCTTTTATCCTCGCGCGTAATTGGGGTACCTAGTAGGAACCTATCTAGCACTGTTTTCATACGAAGGCCGCGAACGTTTAACACTGCATTTCTTAACGGAAATATGAAAAAATCACTTGTTATTTCACTGCAAATTCGTAGCGGCAATTGCAACAGGTTTGGACATCACTGCTGGTCCAAAAAAATGGCGAACGGATCTGGAAAAATGTGCAGAAGCAGGTTCAGTTCCGACGACAGTTCGTAAAACAAAGCAAAGTAACGGAACAATATCGGTTAGCGAGACGCGACGTTTGCATACGCGTCCACGTTTTGGAAACAGAATTGTTATACCACAGAATAGCCACACGTAAGGCATTCTGTATAATAATAAATTGCTTGTTGAAGCTGGCGCTCCCAAAAATTACAGGCGGACGCGGATCGATATCAATCAGCTGTTAAATCCCATAATAATCGGACGGACGATCTTCGACTAGCGCGTCGGCTACGGCGCGGCGGTACGGTGACGGCGCACAAGCTTTCCCCCATACCATTCAATACCACTATTCGGTGTTGCCGTTTATGCCGACATGTCCCCAAACTGACTTAAAGTCCCTTAAATCCGATTTTTGATTTTCGCGGATTTATACGGGGTTTCATTCGTTATAAGTTAATCTACTATCTCGTATAATTATTACGCACAAAAACGGGTAAATCCATGTAAAAATCCACTACACAATTAAATTTATACGGAATTAAATTACTAAATCAGGTAAATTTTCAGCACACTTGGCAACATAGTAGCGCCGCCCCGAGAGAAGTAGGGGCCGCGAGCCGCGATTGGCTAATATCGCGCACTAGTTATGAGTAGTGGGGATCACCTGTAGTGTCGATGTCAAGTGGCGCCCCGCGCTTGCGCTCCTCGCCCAGCTGTAATTTAGTAGGTCGGCCGGGCCGGGCGGCGTGGAAATGGAGCAAAATCGAGTGAATCAGTGCCAGTGAATTCATTCGTAATTGTAATTATTGCGCGATTCGGCGCGGCGTCGTTTTTGTGTGAAGTTGGCGTCGGACGCCAGCGCCCGACGCCAACGTCATATGCCCGCGCCTGGCGAATCTCGGCGAAGGAATGTCGGGCAGTAGTCAAGGGCACACAGAAGCTTAAATTCACCAGGAGGAGTCGCTGTTTTTCGGTTTTTGGGGACATTACGCGACATTTCGCCACCAAGTTTTTACGAAAAGTAAGAGGAATGGTAAGGAATTAACTTGAGAGAGTTCCGAAACGGCAAAGGGTTAAAAAATGCGGAAATGATAAGCACGCCAATTTGACAGTCTTCCCCAACTATTTTCGGAACCGAATAATTTTTTATTTACAACCATGTATGTAATATCGACATTTCTGACTTTTTAGAAGTTTGAAAGTGTCAATTTTTTGACTTTTACTTCCCGCCCTCCCGCCCGGGTGGAAAGTTTACTTTATCTCGAGACACCTCGGTGTGTAATATACTATTAAAAGTAGACAATAGACAGGACAACAACCCTGAGGGGGTTTAAAAGTGGCGCACCATCAGGCAAGGGTAGAAAAATATTAAAAACGATGAACAAATCGGGGCCGCGCGTTAAATTCACATCAAATGACAGTCTTCCCCCACTTTTTTCGGAAACGAATAATTTTTTAAAAGTAGATAATACATAGGACCACAACCCTGAGGGGGTTTAAAGGTGGCGCACTATCGGGCAAGGGTTGAAAAATATTAAAAACTATGAACAAATCGAAGCCGCGCGTTAAATTCACGTCAAATTACAGTCTTCCCCCACTTTTTTCGAGATGATAGGGCTACAGGCGAACACTCGCTAAAAAAAAGTAACGCGCCGCTGCTCTACGCTCTACCCTATGGGTGGTTGTGGAAATTTGCAATTTTTACAGATAATTTGTATTTTAAAACAAATACTTTATTCAGTTGATTGCCGATCAGAAATTTATTATCCCAAGGTGTCCCAAGAGATGGCTAATTATTAGTATAAAAAAATTGCGGCCTGAAAATCAGTTGTAAAATAGGTAGGTAGGTAGATACCTACTCCACAAAAGACTTGTCAAAAAATTATGAGTGTGAAATCAGCAATGAGTTTTCTAGCAATGACTTCTCCGAGCGGCGCTCGGATACATTTCTGCTGCCTAGGGACTTAAAATAACAGTAAAGTGATAAAAACTGACGTGTTTGTTAAATTATTGTGTGCGCCTGTGAAGAAAGCAATAAACAGTTCGTCACAGCAACCGACATCATAAAAAAACGTGGATACCTACCAGCAGTAATTTTCAAAGGTACCTAGGTACCTAATTCTGCAAGCAGATTTATTCCACTCTGATATGCGGCAACGTCGCGGTATTCCCCTTCCTAATCTAACGTTATTCCCCTCCATCTCCTAGGGAGAGGTTAGACCTCCCCTCTAAGCGCTTCTAGTGACGATCCAGCGGCGTGCATTGAGCACGGATAAAGATTGATTTGCCCCATTTTCTAAACATCGATTAAAAAAAATTTTTTTTTCATTTTTCGGTTTTATGAACGTCCCCGATTACGTGGTTAAAATTTCTGTACCTATCAAAGATACACCCTGTATAATAAATACCAGTTAAAACAGCTTTCCAAAAACATGAAAATGGAAATTCAGAAGAATGTTCATATGTAAAGGACGTAGACTAGAGAACATGAAAGAAAGGAAAATATACATTATCTCGGAACAATTAAAGAGGATTTTCTGCCAGCGCCCGGGGATATTTATATGCAGGGTGGTTTTTATAAGTGGCTCACTCAATATATCTCGGCTATTTTTGACAGAAAAAATTAGTGGCAGGTGCGATCGATAGCCCATCCAGGCGGCCTTCTTTTGTCATGATGAAAATTGTTGTCCATGGCCATCTATGAAAACTTTAGCCAAAAATCCGAAAAATTCAAAATTTTTAAACTGCTGTAACTTTTTTGTCGTTCGAAATATGGCAAAAAGTTTAACATGAAAATTGTTTGTAAGAACCGATAGAATTTATGTATGACATTAGTTTTCATGTGTGGATTACCGTAAAATTTGGACTCTCTTGGGCTCAAAAATTAAATTATCTGTAAAAATATTTAATTATGTGTGTTTTGTAAAGCAAAATATCCCATTCAATTTGAAGTGTCACACTTGCCTATTTGTTCTGTATGTACTTACTTAAAAAAATTAAGAAAAAATATTGGTAATCACCCGACCAGCAGTGCTACGATAATTTTTATCACAGACGAAAGATTATTACAGTGCCAACCATCCGGCGTGTCTTTTGAGGAGTCTAGGCATTTTGCGTTGTAGTGTAATAAGAAATAAGAGTAGGTACAGATCATACAAAATTTGAAGGCGGAGAATTCCTAGAATAGATTTGTAGGAAATCGTAAATATTAATACAGCTTTCAGTGGCGTGCTTGGAGAGTAATTGCACAGAAATAAATTACGAGTGATGAATTTTATTAAAAAGTAATTTAAATAATTATTAGCAATAAATAATATATTTATTATCTTACACAACTATTAAGTATAATAATTTACAACTACAATAGGCAATATTTGTCAATCTGATGCATATTCACTAACATCGTCATCGGAGGAGTCACTTTCGGAATTAGTAATAATTAGCTGTTCTGTGATTATGTCTATATTAATTTCATTTTATAAGTCTTCGGTTTTGATAACATAACACAGTATTTTCCAATTGTTGTTATGCTGCTGTGTGAAATGAGCCAGTGCAGATGGGTTTTCTGAATATTATTTACAAACTACTTCCTAGAATTCTCCGCCTTCAAATTTTGTATGATCTGTACCTAATAGTGGTATGGTGCCCACCTTTGGTTTAGATGTTAGTTGGTCGAGCGGTATGTATAAAGGTGGTCCATAAGTTAATTTATTTTTGGTGTGAGTTTAAGAATTAACGGAAACAATGGGGAATTTTAATACATATATTAAAAATTAAATGGTACGCCTATGGCATATAAAATATTACAGTTGCTGCGAATTACAGTAAAATAACTTGAGGATGCACAAACGTGAACAAAATGAACTATTATAATATGACTAAATAAATGTAACAGAAAAGAATCGACAATAAAGGGTTTGGCGCAAAATAATTATCTATAAATTTTAGTAACTGGTTTCAAACCTAGGTGGCGAACAATACTAACTTATAGCATAAACTGATATATAAAAACTATTGGCACACAAATTAGCTAACCCGATCACACAAATGATAATAAAAATATGTAATTTCTTAAAAACGATTCGAAATTGGCACAAAATCGCATTTAAAAATACCCAAAATTTAGCGTAAAATATTCAGAACTGTAACGACACTGTTTTAAAATAATATGACAAAATCTAACAATCCCTTTACGACACCCCACGTAAATACTTATAGCATTCAAAATAAAATAAAATCAAATAAATGAAAGAAAGGCAACTCAGTCGACAAAACCCAACAAAACAAAATTCCATCGCTAACTTTTTGGTCAGTTCAACAGATAGCATACTGTACTGAGGCCGGTTCTGGTGTTGGTACTATAGCAGGCGAGGCATCGGACTCAGGATGATGTCTCGGGCAGTAATTTGCCTTGCAACTCGGGATCTTCTACGGCTTCTTCTCATGGCTGGCTCGGCATCGGACGCTCGCTGGTTTCTCGGGCAGGACTTAGCCCTACAAGTGGTGGTATACGACGACTGTGTTCTCATTTGGGGGTAACCCCTTTTATATCAGATTGGCACATTGCTTTCGCCTTGATTCTCGGATGTGCAGGTGTTCGCTAGACGCTCGCAAGTTTGTCGGCGGATAGAATATTATAAACAAACATGGGTTTGGAGCATGTTTTTCGGGGAACCGTAATAACCCTGGGAGATTCCTCCGGGGGTTTCGGTACTTACTTAATATAAACAACATGGTTTTTCGATTAAATTTATGACCCGATATTCGGCGGCTTGAACCGTAACCCGTTGAATTTAAAAAGAGATATTTCAAGGACGTAGCTAACATTGTCTTGAGTTATTTGATAAAATAAAATAAGAAATTTGGTTGGTATCTACGGGGCACCTCAGTGGTTGTAAATGGATACCAGTAAAGAGGACAACAACCGTAAGAGCAAAAAAATGTGGGCTATTTTTGAGTGTTCCAAGGAAAAAAATCAAATTAAATATCAGGGAAAATGTATGTGTAAGAACTACGATAACTTATTCACGAAAACAAAAAAACACAGGGTTTCCCATTATATTTCCATAGATATTTGAAATTTTGGGTTTCCTAGTTAAATTTGTTGTTTTTTGGAACACAAAAGAAAGCTAATTTAACATCAAAATTAAAAAACGCTTGGGATATTATTAGGTAATAAGTGTTAAATAAATAAATATCTAGAATAGCAGCCAAGTACATGATTATAGGTATAGCTAGAGTAGAGTAAAAAAATAAAATAAATGAACTTATTATAATATTATAATACAGGATTATACATTTAAAAATTTAATTAGGAATCGTTTATCTATTACGTTATGTGTAAGTACACCACGTGTTGTCAAGACAGTAAACAAAATTACTTTGGCTGATTGTGCGAGTCTTAATAAAATACTTTAGATAACCAATAAAACCTTACCCGTATAGGATAATTACAGGGGTATTGAGGGAGGGGCGAAAAGTGAAAATATAGGTCCTACAGAGTGATTCATCAATCATGTGCACCTCCGTTTTCCATAAACGGTTGTAGATTTTTTTTTTGAGAATGTAGTTATTTTATTTCTAGCGTAGCACTGGTGAAATAAATTTATGACATTGAGCGTTGCTACGCCGTCAACTTTTTCCGCAAGAACATATTAATCATTTTGATTGTGCCATTTGAAAGCCTGTTTTATTTAAAGTATTTTTTCCAACTACAATTTTTTCTGTATAATCTATTTTTAGCCATAACGTGGATGCACGCCCTCTACGCCCTCTATCGGAACCTTTAGAATTAAAATCGAAATCTGGCCTATTTTGCGCTGTATTTCTCATATCCTAATACTTTCTTGTGAGCTACATTTCCAATTTATGTTTAAACAAAGGCAGGAACAACAGATTCGTTAAGCAGTGTCTGGTAAATATTTGGCGAATTCGCTGAGGTTGCTCACCCTTAAATGTTGAAGAATGTGCGGTGTTGTTTGTTGTGAAAAGTAGGTGTAAATACTAGGTGTTCACTGAGCATTTATTGTATTGTAATAGTAGGTACGGCATTTTATTATTTCACTTTTCGGATAATTGCTATGGCCTTACCTACCTGTTAAGTGTTATTAAATTGAAAATATTAAGTATTTTTAATTTATTTTCATAACAGACAATAATGTCTAGGAGTGTTGCATTTTTTTATTATTTAAAATAACAATTCTAGATTAGTTATTCGACATTCGATAAAGTGCATAAAAAGCACTTTGTTTTCAAATGCTGAAAGCCTACTATGCCTACTTTAATTTAGCGTCATAATCGATTATTTATTTTCATGGGTAACATGGGAGCATTTATGAGCAGGTCATTTTTAAAAATATCTTGTCATTTTTGTCCACTGACCGGCAATTTTGGAGCATTTATCATCATTTATACAGTGTTAACTATCACTTAGTACAAACAATTTCATGGCAGATAAAGAAAAATTAGACTTGCCAAAATAAATTTTCAAAAATTTTCTAACATTTGTCTTATGCCTAAAAATTTTTTTTTTTTCAAAGTGTGTAGAACCCCTCAAAAAACGCTGCCTATGGACGCCCGCGTGACGTGTCTTAAAATTTTGCCTATGTCAATGGTAGTGACAGGTAGTGAAATAGTGCAGCGTTGCCACGTCCATCAATTTACCCGAGGATTCACCACAAAATTTCGATTTCCTGTTGGAAACGATTACTTTCTAAGGAACATGCCTATGAAACACCTACCTTACTGACATTTCCAGGATTGAATATTCACATTGTCTAAATTTGTTGGGGACCTCTTATTTCCCTCCGCCATTCCTTTTGTTTGAAGCGAGGTACTCAGCCTGACAACCATGGAGGAGAATCCCCTCCGCCAGGAAAACGCCGAAGGGTAACCAAAAAACACAACTGCACTAGCACACACTGCACATGCAGAGAACTACAGTAGCTGTTCAAAGAGGCCGCCTTTAACCTCTATGCACAAATTCACTCGGTTAATTAAATTAGAAATGTTTGCATTTTTACTACAGGATCTTCTCTTCTACTTATTCTGGGCCAGGGCAAATAAGTGGGTCAATCAAAAAACATTACTTTGACCAAGCGAAGGTGCTTCGTAACTTAGCCGTTAAGTTTGCCTGGCCGATTCCACAAAGTACATAATCCTAAGGTACTTCTTTTTTCATCAATATCTCCAGTGGAAAAATGTTGGTCGCACGCCTAAAAACATGTTTCACTATATCAAATAGGTACCTACTTTCAAAACTAAATTAATTTTAGCCCTTCTAACCTGTAATGTTGGGGTCCTAGTACACTAGTAAAAAGCCTGGCGTTCAATTAGTTGCAAAATAACAAACGTCAAGTAAACATCGGCCCACGATACACAAACAATGTATCGTGCATGGGCCGAACTACGATGATTCACGCGTTCGCGTTACTCTGCCTTGTCGTGCAGGTTGCAGGCAACCAGACGAGCAACTAAAGGCGTAGAGATGCAAGAGATGCGACGTCGAAGAAAACTATGCATCGATTCGATACATACTTCGACATTATTTGTAATGCAAAGCGTTCAGTTCAATAACGCCGGCATTAAGAAATCACGGCATTCTTTTTATTTAGTTTAGATAAATCTTCAATAAATTTTATTAAAATTTTTTTTTTTACATGCAATCAACTAATCTAACATTGACATCGATATCGATAATTATTACGCACCACACCAACCTCTACTGTTTTGTGCGTTTGTGTCCAGTTTTTATGTCTGTCAGTCCGTCATCTCTACGAAATTTTTCGCGAGGCGACAAATGTGTATGTAGTAATTCCTTGGTGCTGCTATGTGAAAATGCAAAAACAAAAAACACCTAGAGATTCAGGATTACCTAGCCTCGGGACCGAGCTCAGGACTCGGGATTAATATCATGTTTTCCGTTTTCAAATTTCAAACTAAGGTAAGCTGAATCCAGGCGAACCTCGAGTACCGAAATCTAGCAGCGCTGCGGCTGTACAGATTCAAATCGATTGTTATTTATGTATTTTTTAAATTTGTTTTAGTAAAAAGGTATTTTCACCCTTACTAAATCAACGGCAAGACCGCGGAAAATCAATTACAGCTGTCAGTACGTTCCGAAGCCATATTGGATGACGTCATTAGAGGCGGTGATTTACAGGGAAAATAGGGGTTTTTACCCTTTTTTTAAGATCGTAAAAAAATCTAAAAATATTTTTCTATGTTTTCTTAAGCCACCCTGCGCACGTGGTAAAATTTTTTATACTAAGTGATAGTTAACCCTGTATAAATGTGGTCGGTTAGAGAATTAATGAGAATTTTTGGCCACTTATGAGCATTTATGGTGGTCAGTTAGAGAATTAATAATAATTTTTTGTCACTTATGAGCATTTATGGTCATTTATAAAAAAACCTTTCCTAACCTATAAAATTACAAAACCATTTCTAACCTACAATATTGTGAACATGAATTAGTTTTAGTTCCTACTTTGCAAAATGGTCAAACAAAGTTAAATTGTCTGGAATTACTTCAAGAAAAGAAGTGAAGTAACTTGTTTTGTTTTGAATCTGAATATTACACACACTGGCAAATTTAGAGGAACTATGAAAATATTTGCATTTTTCGGTTTATATTTGTTTGTTTTTTACCTTTAGGTAAACGCAAAATAAGCGCCAAATGTAGTGACAAATGCATGGCTGTCTAGACCTAGGTAGCACATAAAACAAATAAAAAAATCTTTAGTTTCGAACAATTTATCTCCCTTTCTTTAAATTTGCCTCTTGTTTATTTTATCTTATTAAACTTTTGTTATCCTTGATAGGTACTACTCACATGTTTTTTGTTATAAAAATGAACAAAATAAAATCAAAATATCTACGAAGAAGTATTTTTATTTTAACAATATTCAAATATTTTATTTACTGCTAACCTAACTAACTTACATCCTACATGTACAGACTGAGTCATTTTCGATGGTTTTATGGGGTATCTCCGTTATTTGTATAGATAGAAAAAAACAAGGTAGGTGTTCATGAGTTAATTTTTTGAGATATTTATGATCCTTAAAACAGATCTCTGATATCTCCAATACTTTAGGAGATACAGGGCGTTTTTGCAATTTTTTACAATTATCATAGCTCATTTGTTTTTAAACCTATATATTTAGTTGAAAACGCTTTATACACACTTTTTTACGTAGAATCCATTGGAGTAAACAGTTTTTCCATAAAATAGTTATTTATGTACCAAGGCACTGAAGTTGAATTATTAAGTTGAACTTCAGTGCCTTGGTAGGTAAAATAACTATTTTTTAGAAAAACTGTTTACTCCCATGGATTCTACGTAAAAAAGTGTGTATAAAGCGTATTCAACGAAATATATAGGTTTAAAAACAAATGAGCTATGATAATTGTAAAAAATAGCAGAAATTTCAAAAACGCCCTGTATCTCCTAAAGTATTGGAGATATCAGAGATCTGTTTTGAGCATCGTAAATATCTCAAAAAATTAACTCATGAACATCTACCTTGTTTTTTTCTATCTATACAAATAACGCAGATACCCCATAAAACCATCGAAAATGACTCAGTCTGTACCTACGTGTTGGGTTTTCTAAATCTCTCTTTAACTAGAAATGTTACATATTTTATATTTTTATACATATTTTTATTTTTGTTTTACCTTATCTCTTATCTTATACTTTTTTAATCAAAAACCATACATATGGGGTCTTGTTTTAAAGGTCTTTTCAAAAGTAATCGAACGGCGCCATTTTCAAAAATGACCATAAATGATCGAGGTCTCGGCAGTCATTTTTAAAAGTGACCTGCTCAAAATGATAAAGGCTCGGTCATTTGCCATCTATACAAATATTACAAATATTTTTTCTTAATTTCTTATAGCAAATACAGAACAAACTGGCAAGTGTAACATATCAAATTCAATTGAAATTTTGCTTTATACAAAATGCGGCAATAATTTTTTTTCAAAATTTCATCAATGGTTCTGTCTGACAGGATATGTGTAGCTTTTGTCTATGTATTGAGTAAAGCAAAAGTAAATGGTCACTGTTTTCAAAGTTAATTTATTTTTGCTGAAATAACCTATCACTATCTATCTCTGACAGTAATGGATTCTTTTACATTTAAGCACGATAAAGCAAGATGAGAATTAAAAAAATCAGCTTTGCGAGGTCGTGCCTCTTGTTAAATCCATTCAATTAATGTTTGCATAAATCGAAGTGCTTTATAAATGTCTAGAGTCTGAAGGAATTTTGGTGCTTTGCTCTTTCTTTTTGATTATAACATAATAGTTTTGTTATTGGTACAAGGTGATATTTTCATGAGATATATATTTCACACTCAAATTATAACAATATCTTTTAGGTATTAGATAATATAGTTAGCATTTTAACTTGTGCATGTTGTTGTTATGAATTGTTTCAGCCATGATGCAGGGGGCATATCATCTCCTGTGCGGAACAGTGGTTTTCTCAAAAGAAAGGTTTACCTTAGTCATGTATAATTCTGCTACTCAAATACTTATGATGGTAATTATTGAGTATTGCATAGTTGTATGCACACATGTAGAGCTGTAGTATTGTTGGCACAATTGTGATGTTTATGTGTCATTAAAACCATTACTTGAAGCTATTAGTTACATTTCAAATTGAACTTAAGTGTTGTGGATATTTTTTCTTATTTCTATTACTTAGGGCAAACAGGGTAGACAATAGGGTTATAAATATCAACATTAAGTCATGGTATATTTGGTCAAATCGATGTACTTTGACGTCCTCTATCCCCCATTAATGTTTTTCCTATTATTAATGAGACACCCTGTATAGAAAATCGTTCGATTCTAAGTAACTTTTGCTCTTGAGCCTTCATTATTTCAGAAAGGGAACCGTTTTCAAGATATTACTGGTAGAATAAAGGCATCATGAAATTGACACAATTTTAATAACTTCTTATACCTACATTTAGATCTACAGTGTGGTCCATTTGGAATGGAGACACGTCTGTAAAATTGTTATTTTTGCTCCGATTTTGAAAAACTTTTTTTTGTTAGATTGGTCTCTGAAAATATCATTCGACATACCTTCCAATTGTTTTGAAAACCAAACACCTGGCTAACTGCGACATTTTTTATACCCCCAATTCAAGAAATCATATTGGGCATTTTTTTATCAAAAATATTTACTAAAAAAAGTTGTTTAGAATGAACTAAAAATCCCAAATCTAAAGTTTTATCAAAATCAAAAAATAAAAAATTTCTGAAAAAAATAAATTGAAGGTTTAAAAATCACATTAAAAAATTAACTTTGCTAACCGTAAAAATTGATTAAAATGTGATTTTTGGACCTTCAATTTATTTTTTTCGGAAATTTTTTATTTTTTGATTTTGATAAAACTTTGGATTTGGGATTTTTGGTTCATTCTAAACAACTTTTTTTACTAAATTTTCTTGATAAAAAAATGCCTAATATGATTTCTTGAATTTTGGGGGTATAAAAAATGTCGCAGTTAGCCAGGTGTTTGGTTTTCAAAACAATTGGAAGGTGTGTCGAATGGTATTTTCAGAGACCTATCTAACAAAAAAGAGTTTTTTTAAAATCTGAGCAAAAATAACAATTTTACAGAGGTGTCTCCATTCCAAACGGGCCACACTGTATTAGTAAATGGTAAATTTTAAGTTTTCGCAATGCAAAACTTAATATTGGCATTGGCATTTTTTCAGTTACCAAGGTAACTAACAAATACTAATACACATACACAGGGTGTCCCAGAGTCCAAATGAATCCTGTATGTAGGGAACACCACTAGGATGACCTGGAACCTATCTAGGGTCATCTGACTTGACTGTAGAAGTTATTTGAACATTTATGATTTTCGAGAAACTTTGAACTTCTCTGACTCAACTAAAGTTTTTGGGGGTATGTAATTTTTTTATGTTTGATGATGGTGCAATTTTGCAACAAAAATCAAGATTCAAAGCAAAATTTTAGGTAGTCCTATCCAGGTGTACATTAGTTTAAGGATTAATCTACAGCAAAAACTAAATATACAGTGTCTACCTTAAAAGTTTGTTAAATGGTCGTTAGTGTTGATGGTAAAAATTGGTTAACTGAAATTGAGTAAAATTTGATGGTTTATGAAAAATAATAACATTATTTATTATATCATATCGTCAAATATTGTGCCCCCACCGAAATAGTATCGTGTGTCCCAAATTGAATGCTTGAATACAAAAATTAGCTGGGGTATCTAGAACTCTATTTTGAGTTATAACTTTTTTGTTTGTGAATATTTTCGATTTCGGTAAAACTTTTTTATTTATTTATTTTTAACCTAGAATTGGTTGGTGTAAAAAGATATACTATTTCATTTGGGGAAGCGGTTTTAGAAAAAAATTCTAAATTTCTCAAATTTGAACCCTAGGCATTTTTTTCTTTAAAACCGTTACCCCAACAAATTATCTTTCTCACCAATGGATTCTAGGAAAAAAATAAATAAAAACGTTTTTACTGAAAAAAGAAAAATGCGTCTTCTAAACTAATCAAAATACCAAGATGCGATTTGCGGCACTCAATTCAACTCTAAATAGAGCTCCCAGCTACTTTTTACCATCTCTTCGGGAATATGAAATCCCCAAAAATGTCCAATTTATGACACTCTGTACTATTTCAGTCTGGGGCAGAAAATTTGAAATAAATCATATAATAAATAATGCTGTGTTGTTATTTTTCATAGTCCCTCCCATTTTGCTCAATTTTAGATAACCTATTTTTTTCACTATTGCGTACTTTTCAACACCATTGAACAAACTTTTATGGTATACATTGTACATTTAGTGTTCAGCATACCCTTCTCCAAGTTTTTAGGCTAAACCTTGTAAGGTAGTTTGGGCCTTAGGATGTTATTCAGCCTCTTTTATCGTCTTCTGCTCAGGCGCCAGGAGTGGTGCGGTCCAGAATTTGTTGAGCCAGGGAAGTTTGCAGGGGGGTGAAATCAAATCAACAGTTTACCTTAATTATACCATATACAGGGTGTTATTTAAGTACGTAGCCAAACTTCAAGGGATGATTCTTTGAGTGATTTTAAGATGAAAAGTTTATATAAACATAGGTCCGTTATCGCTTCGTTTTCAAGATACAGGGTGTCAAACTTTTTAAAAAAAATCTTTTTTTTAACAACATCTTAATAATCCTTTAGCCGATTTTGCTAAAATCTGGCAGTGTTATTTACGATAAAGAGGGGTTAATTTAGCCCTAAGTAGATTCAAATTATTAAGTCCAGTGGCGTCCCGGGGGGCACCGTGACCAATATTTTTGAAAAAAAAAAATAAAAAATGTACGACACTGATTTTTTTAAAACTTTTATACGTTTTTCGCATTAAGGAACTAAGAATACAACTTTTTGGTCTCTTGAATTTTTTTCGTATCTGGCTTTGTTTTCCAGAGAAAAAATAAAAACCACTTTATTGTACGTCATTGCTTTTTTGTTGCATTGCTGCTTTCTCGAAAACGAAGCAAGATACGCACAAGATTCAAGAAACCAAAAAGTTGTATTTTTAGTTGCTTAATGCGAAAAAAATATAAAAGTTTTAAACAAGTCAGTGGCGCACATTTTCTTTTTCTCAAAAATATTGGTTAAGGGACGCCACTGGACTTGATAATAATTGTAATCTACTTTTATATTTTTTTCACATTAAGCAACTAAGAATACAACTTTTAGGTCTCTTGAATCATGTTCGTATCTTGCTTCGTTTTCGAGAAAGCAGCAGTGCTACAACAAAGCAATGACATGCAATAAAGTGATTTTTATTTTTTTCTCAAAAACTAACGAAGACACGAAAAAATTCAACAGACAAAAAAGTTGTATTCTTAGTTGCTTAATGTGAAAAAAATATAAAAGTCGATTACAATTATTATCAAGTCCAGTGGCGTCCCTTAATTAATATTTTTGAGAAAAAGAAAACGTGCGCCACTGACTTTTTTAAAACTTTCATATTTTTTTCGCATTAAGCAACCAAGAATACAACTTTTTTGTCTCATATAAAAGTTTTAAAAAAGTCAGTGGCGTACATTTTTTCTGCAAAAATATTGGTCACGGTGCCCCCTCGGGACGCCACTGGATTTAATAATTTGAATCTAGTAAGGGCTAAATTAACTCCTCTCTACCGTAAATAACACTGCCAGATTTCAGTAAAATCGGCTAAAGGATTATTAAGATGTTGATGAAAAAAGATTTTTTAAAAAAAGTTTGACACCCTGTATCTTGAAAACGAAGCGATAACGGACCTATATTTATATAAACTTTTCCTCTTAAAATCACTCAAAGAATCACCCCTTGAAGTTTGGCTACGTACTTAAATAACACCCCGTATTGTCCCAGACTATGTACAAGAAAGAAAATAAGTAACTAAATAATAAACAATTCTTAATAACTAGGCTGCTCCCTGCCTCCGGCAGACGGCACCGAATTCTAAGAAAGGTCAGTGCATATTAGAAAAGCATGCGGAGTTCACAAGGCCTAAATAATTAGAGTCAGCAGGCTGGGGAAGGCTAGAAGTATATGTCCTACAGGAACGGCACCGGTGACAGCTACAGAGGCAAGCCTAAAGTCTTATTAGCGAAGCAGATAATCGGTTCTGAATGGCTGGATAGAACAATCCGGCTAATCTATAACGGTGCTCTCCTAGCAGCGATCGGCTATTTGGCGGCATAGGGTAGCCCCGGCATAGATCTCCCGGTACTACCCGAGCAACGGTCATATTTATCAGCTCGGTGATGTGGTTGAGTGTAAGAGTAGCTCTGAGCTAAACTTCATCATTTGCGTGCCCTACTTTAAGTAGTTTCTGTACCATTTGGTAAATAATAAAGATGAGTTATTATTATTATTAAATAACTAATGGTTCTTTCCAACAGCGGTGAAGCGGATAGAAATTCGGCCTATATAAGGTGACAACCCGTCAAATAACTAATGGTGTCGGTCTCTCCTACCTGGTAGGCGAAAGACACCAGACGCAATGGCCGATCACTCTCTTCTGACCAGCGGACTAGGACCCGGCTGTTAGATATCGACACTCAGCTCCATCTATCGGCGGTTCGGGCGAACACATTTGAACTAGTGGCCGCCGGTTAGTTTCGTCCACGGTGTCCTCTATCGGCGGTTCGGGCGGACACTTTTGGACTAGTGCTTTGCGGTAAGATGTAATGTTTGCCGGCATGGACTTAGCGGTGAGAAGGCAAAATTTGGTAACTTCGTTACAACCTTGATATGACAACCAAACTTTCCAAAATGTTACTTTAAATCTCAAGTTTTGTTGCAAAATTGCAGGTTTATCAAAAATAAAAATAAGAATTACATATCTGGCAACAATTGTATATCAAAAATTTAAGTTAAGTCAGATAGCTGACACCATAGTATGCTTGGACCAAATTTCAACTCACTAATTTCTCCAGTTTTAACAAAATAGTGATCTTTCTGCGAAGTAAAAAATTTCTTCAAAATCATAAAAGTTCAAATAATTTCTAAACCATCAAACTTTGGATAACCCTACATAAGGTTCAAGGTCATCCTAATGATGTATCCTATCTACAGGATTCATTTGGAGTACTGACTCTGGAACACACTGTACAGAAATATTATAATAATTATTACAATTAGGTATACCAAGGATGAAATTTCTTTAAGTAAATTATTACGAAAACTACCTTTGTGACTATTGTAGGTTTCAATAATTAAGCCAAAAATAATTAATTTTTAATTAAAACAGATCTTTTGCATTTTGAGTACAGTACCTACTTTGGAAACATAATATTTGGGGGATTTTCCACTTTTGCGTCAATTTGAAATGAATTACTAAATGGTCAGTAACTTCATTAGTAAAATTAAAAAAATATTTTGTATAATGGTATAGTTAAATTAGCTGTGTTTGCTGAGCAATCCCAAACCAGTTCCGAACCAGTAACTTGTCATATTATTGGTGTTTTAGAATTTCTATGAGCTAATAACATTGTCAGTTACTAGTTCAGAACTGTTTGGGATCGCTCTGTGAACATAACTATTATATGTTATGTCAAAATTATTTGATATAAATCAAATCTGAAGCAATTTATATGTTTCATTAATCACACTTTTATAAGATCTTAAATATAGTTAAACCAAACCTAAGCCACTATACAAAATAAATAATTACAGCCATCATAATATTACTAAACTAACATTAATAATAAAATATCTAATACATTTAACTGAACCTTAAATCCATCATAGCCTTAAAATGATAGCCCCTAACCCATTAAAATCATACTTTGGTACACACGTTTTTTGTTGCTTTTTAGGTATATATTTATTTAGTCATATAGGCAGAAGGCCAATCTGATTAAAGAGTATTACTTTTTTGCTTGCTAAATAGATACTGTGCCAGGTGCTTATATAAACTGTAAGATTTATTTTTATAGTTTTTCAGAGATTTTAATTTTAAATGAAAATAAGGAAGGAGCAACTGAATTATCTGTGAGCACACTATAACGATCTACATATGTTCAAAATAAATATTGAAGATCCAAAAAATAATTTAAAGAACTTAAACTAATGGGATTGTTCACAATTCTTCAATAGTATATTATTCAATGAGTGGGTTATGACAGACATGACATGACAGAAATGACCATAATTCGCGAGCTTTTTCCACAACTTCTGACTGATTGCTTTGTTAGTATTGTCGAGCATCAGTTGCCGTTGTCCATAAAGGTATAGGCCAGTATTGTTAACGAAAATGTAATAGGAAGTGTTGAGTTATGAAAAATGAAGGATCATGATTGACCAAAAGGTGTGTGGTTATAATTCATAACTACATATACACTATGGGCCGAATTAAATTGAAATCCTTTTTAATCCGTAATATTTTTTTTATTTTCAAAGGTTTTTTTATCATTTTTGGATATGTTATGGCCTAAGTTATTTGAATCAAAAAGAACTATGCAAAGCAGGTCAATTTCAGTGGCGTACGGAAAAGGGGGTACTTTTTGAAACTAATGATCGGCCAAATGAAATAAAAATGTAAAAACGGGCAAAAAATATTTAAAAGGATTTTGAATATTGACCATTAAAAAACCAGGTCAATAGAAACAAAATTAAAATTGATAGTTTAATTTTTGTAAAACCATGTCTTGTGGGTGAAATTAAATTGGAACCTTTTTTAATGCTTAATATTTTTTTATCATTTTTGGATATGTTGTGGTCTAAGTTAAATATTATTAATACTGTAAATACTATTCAGTCCGTATCTGAACTATCTTCCCATAACCAGAAATCACTTGAATCTGTTATCACACTTTTTAAGGAATTTCTTCGAAAGACAAGCTACTAAAAATCAGGCGAATATCGTGTTTGTTTTGATGTTCGTAAATTAAACGAGATCAAGGTTAAGGACTCATATCCGTTACCATTAATTGACAATATTTTGAACAAATTGCGCGATGCCAAATATCTCACATCCATTGATTTATGTAAGGCCTTTTATCAAATACCCTTAGAGCAATCTTCACGTCCAAAAACTGCTTTTATAGTGCATGGACGAGGTATTTTCAATTTAAAGTAATGCCGTTTGGTGTCTCGAATTCTCCTCAAACTATGATGCATTTAATGAACCAGGTTATCTATCCGAGTCTTAAACCTTTTGCTTTTGTTTATTTAGATGACATTATTGTCGCCACCCGTGACTATTCAACTCATAACGTTTTAACAAAAAATTTTCACTGCTTAAAAGATGCCAAATTAACTGTCAACATGGACAAGTGTGAATTTTGTCGCCCTTCACTTACTTAGGTTTTTTGACCTAAGACAACCACTCAAATTTATATTTATATACACTATCGTAGATTCATTAAAAACTTTAACTCAATAGCTTTACCTACCACCGATTTTCTACATGGACGAAAGAAAGGTCAACCAATTAAATGGACAGTATCTGCAGAAAATGCTTTTAAAGAAGTAAAAAATGTCTTACTACCAGTCCGGTTTTAGCTGCTCCACAATTTAACGAACCGTTTATAATCCAAACCGATGCTAGTGATAGTGGTCTTGGTGCGGTGTTATACCAAAAATCTGATGGTATCGAACATCCCATAGCATACACAAGTTGTACTTTAAATAAATGTGAATGCAAATACACCATAATGGAAAAAGAATGCCTAGGAGTTATTTTTGGAATAGAAAAATTTCGCAGTTATGTTGAGGCATTGAATAAGGAATTCGTAAAGAAATATAAGTAAATAGCCGTTATGCGTAGCTTACAAATTACGCGTAAGTGCTAGGTGGCGAACAGGTAGGCCCTCTGTTACTGTATCTTGGAATTAGTCGACTCGTTTGAAATTGTGGCGACCGGAGCGTCATCTACTAGTCGTAAGAAAAACTATTAGTGCGGGCCACCACATTTAGCTAAAGTGGGGACCAACTGGAACAAGCCACCGAGTCTACGTTTCGCTAACAGATCGACAGATGGCCGCTCTGTCACATCCCCTTCAACGCGAGGAAGGGATAAATTATAGTTCCAACCAAACTCGTTGCTATAGCCTGGCGTGTGGCATATTATTGTTCTGGCAAAGTTTACAGAATTAAAATAGTTCTGTAAACTTTGGTTCTGGTTACTTCAGCTGATTTTACTGTTGTTGTCGTTTTGGTGGCTATTGTTTTCTTGTTGTGTTTTGTGTCTGATTAAGGTTTTGATCACAAAATATATGGTTTTTATTATCCATAGTAGCCTATCGCCGCTGTTGTTATATAAATTGCGACAGCAGCAAGCGTTCTAACACGTACATTTCCCGTGAAAGATGAAATTCGCTGTACCTACTTAAGCAGTGGATAATAAAATAGCGGAAACATAGCACTGACAAATTTAGAAGACTGTCAGTTGAAACAAATGATGTGCGAAAAACATTTTCGAAATAATTTTGTCAAAACCCTCCTTGGTCAAAAGGCAGCGTCCAGAGATTTTAAGTATGTCTGTGTAATTTGTTACTTGTTAAAGTACCTACTATTCCATTTTAATTATTTAATAATATTTTGTTACTTTAACACACGGTGAGTTTTTTTTTGATGATCAGTATGGGGATCTCGGAAACTAGCGGAGAGAGAAGGAAGGTCAGATGGGAAAAGAATTGCTGTTTTGTGGGCCCAATCATTGAATAAGGAATTCGGCCCAATTTAACGCGCCTTATGGATTTTTAAAAAAAGATATTTTGAAAAAACTAAATTTTGGCGTTTTATTGTAATCTGTCTAGATTCGTTGTCTCTGAATTTAGATAAAAAGTGTAAATACCAAACTTGGAGAGATTTGTGTCCCCATAATGCTGTTAACATGTCCTATACTTTCCGTGACAAGTGACAGCTGTCATTTTCGTGATATGACACAAACTTCTGTTTTTTAAAATGGGAACCATAGTTGTCCGTGTCCAACGATATAATACTCGATATGATTATTCAGAAAAGTAACGGAAATAAGTATAGTTTGCATTTAAAAACACAAGTTGTAGAAAATGGCTGCTGCCATGGAAATTATTACATGATATCCGCATTCGGGACACAATTCCCTTCAATTTTGGTATTAACACTATTTATTTAAAATCAGAAACAACGAATCTTGATGGATTGGCATAAATCTCCAAAAATTTCGTTTTTTTCTTCTAAATATCTAGTAACCTATGACTTTTTCAAAAATCCACAAGGCGCGTTAAATTGAAAAGAATTGCGGTTTTGTGGGCCCAATTTAACGCGCCTTGTAGATTTTTGAAAAAAGGCATGGCTTACTAGCTTACTACAAATTTGGAAAAAACACGAAATTTTGGAGATTTATTCCAATCCATCTAGATTCGTTGTTTCTGATTTTAGATAAAAAGCGTTAATACCAAAGTTGCGGAGGGAATTGTTTCCCCAATGCGGCCAGATTTAATCACCTCCCGACATGGGCGCCCATAGGGGGGCATGTGCCCCCCCTGGAGATTCTCAAAATCCCTTCGCGATATATTTTATATTATTATAGTTGAGCAAAAGATTATTTTCGTATCCTTCCAGGGTGTCCCGAAATTAGCCTGCCATAATTTACCAGCATGTTCTACGACCTAAAAAAATGAAAAAAGTTCCTATAAACATGGCCTTAAAAATTCCCCCTAATGCGGCTATAGCC
The DNA here is from genome assembly GCA_963920635.1 of Pseudeuparius sepicola. Classification (NCBI taxonomy): domain Eukaryota; kingdom Metazoa; phylum Arthropoda; class Insecta; order Coleoptera; family Anthribidae; genus Pseudeuparius; species Pseudeuparius sepicola. Next base: position 25,232,013 of record OY987302.1, on the reverse strand, counting down.
CCAAAAAGGGGCAGTTTCACAAACGGTTTTTTTCCACATTTTTTTCAGAACGAACAAAGGTAACATTCTGAAATTTGGTATGTGATGTACCTGTGGCATTTGACATTTGCCGGGGTAGCGATAGTTAGATATTCGTCCTAAATGGGGGGTTAAGGGGTTAAAAATACCCTAAATATTTTGTGTATGCTTTTTCCCCGAATTTATTGTCATAAAAACATAAAATTTCAGTGCATTCTACGAAAAAATGGTGCTCTTGTTGAACTTTGATAGCGTGCACCGTTTTCGAGTAAAATTGTATTGAAATTTTTTTGCAGGGGGCCATGAAGATGTAATAGAAATTAGCCTGCTATATTTTACGAGCGTGTTCTGCGACCCAAAAAAATGAAAAAGGTCCTATAAACATGGCCTCAAAAGTGCCCCCTAAGAGGGCTATAGCTCCCGAAATGGACACTTTGGCAAACGGTTTTTCTAAATATTTCCAGAACGAGCAAAGATAAAATTCTGAAATTTGGTATGTGACATACCTGGGAGAATAAACCATGAAAAAAGCGCAGAAAAAATTTTGGGATATTTTTAACCCCTTGACCCCTCCTTATATGGGACGCCTATGATGAAGAATGTCAAACTCTCTCTACCTCGGTAAACGTCAAATCTTACAGATATATCACACACCAAATTTCATAATTTTATCTTTGTTCGTTCTGGAAATGTTTAGAAAAAACCGTTTGCCAAAGTGTCCATTTCGGGGGCTATAGCCCTCTTAGAGGACTTTTTTGAGGCCATGTTTATAGGAACTTTTTTCATTTTTTTGTATCAAAAAACGTGGTGGTAGATTATGGCAGGCTAATTTCTAATAGGCATTTTCATGGCACCCTGCAAAAAATTTTCAAAACGAGTTTACTCGAAAACGATGCATGCTATCGAAGTTCAACAAGAGCACCTTTTCTTCGTAGAATACCTTCAACTTTCATAATTTTGCAAGAAATCTGGAAAAAAGTATACAAAAAAAATTTGGGTAATTTTAACTTCAGACCCCCCCCCCCATTTGGGACGCCTATGATTAAGAATGTCTAACTATCGCTACCTCGGTAAATGTCAAATCTCACAGGAACATCACATACCAAATTTCAGAATTTTATCTTTGTTCGTTCTGGAAATATTTATAGAAACCCGTTTGTGAAACTGCCCCTTTCGGGGGCTATAGCCCCATTAGGGGGCATTAGGCCATGTTTATAGGAACTTTTTTAATTTTTTTAGGTGGTAGAACACGCTGGTAAATTATGGCAGGCTAATTTCGGGACACCCTGTATAAAACAAACCCCTGAAATATTTTATACAAAATTTAACTGGGCCGCAAACACATATAAACCAATAATAATTATCGAGTCAGAGCTAGGTAGTTCTAAAAAGAACAAGGTTAGATGAGATAATTTTGCCCCCCCTAAAATATTTACTATGGGCGCCCTTGCCTCCCGATGATGCTATAACATCTGGCTGCCCAAAAGACGATCCCCAGCGGTAGCTAGTTTATATCAGGTGCGTACGGGCTTGACGGACGCGATAAATATATTTAAAAAAAAAAACGTGGCTGCTTTCAAACGAGACGGCCTTTGATCTGGCAGCCAAAAACACGTCCCAAAAGAATATCTCCAGAGGTAGCTATAGTCAGAGGCGTACAGGCTGGTTGGACGCGATAAATATATTTTAAAAATCGTGGCTGCTTTCATAGGCGGCTTTTAAAGCTCGTGCGCTCCTGACATAAACTCGCTACCCCTGGAGATCTTCTTTTGGGCATTAAGTCCGTGTTTTCGTCCGCCAGATCAAACGCCATCACCGTTGAAAGCAGCCACGATTTTTAAAAATATATTTAAGACATATTCTCGGTCGCCCGATTCTAGACCGTTGCTTTTTAAAAATAATCAGTGGGTTACGACGTTGCCAAATCAAAAGTGTGGCTGAGAAAAGTGTGGCTCTTTTCACACCGATAGTTCATCCATCTATATCTTAAGAGCGAATACTCATCATCATTTATGACATATATATTTTCCTATATAAGGTATACCGGCAAAAGTTTCATTTTCGAAAAAATAAACATCAAAGTGCAAAATTGAAAGTTTCAAGGTCGCATATTTTCCAAACGCTTGAAAGAGACACATTACATGTATACATCATTGAAATTGTGACAATGATTAGATTTTAAATATCTAAAAATATACAGGGTGTTCTAATTAAAAAACATATATTTGGTTTGGCACCCCTTTCCTGAACACCCTGTACAAATCTGAATAAACGCTGAAAAAAGCTTTCTTTGGCTTCTTCAACTTTTATCTGAAGAGAAGCCCTGTACAGAGCGGGCCATCGGTGTCTGAGGCTCATTTTGTATGATAACCTTGAAAAAAAATGTGCATTTTCGAAAAGTGGCCGTAACTTTTTTCAGGATGAAAGTTTTGTTTTTCTGTAAAAACATTTCTAGAGCACTTTTTTACGTAGAATCCAATGCTGCTACTAAATTTTTTTAAGTCAATGGTTTAGAGTTACTGATAAAAAAAAATAACATTGAACAGCCTGTATATTTTTGCATTTTTTAATAGAGCAAAAAATTACCATTCCAAAAATATATATAACACTTAATGATTTACTTAAGTAGTTATCAATTACTAATAACTTTTATGAATTTTTTTCATCAGTATATTTTTGCATTTTTTTAATAGAGCAAAAAATTACCATTTCAAAAAGTATATAACTTTTAATGATTTACTTAAGTAGTTATCAATTACTAATAACTTTTATGATTTTTTTCATCAGTATATTTTGCATTTTTTAATAGAGCAAAAAATTACCATTCCAAAAAATATATACCTAACTCTTAACGATTTACTTAACTAGTTACATTGAATAAGGAATTCCTTATCCGAATACCTTAATCAATGGTAGTTATCAATTACTAATAACTTTTATGAATTTTTCATCAGTAACTCTTAAACCATTGACTTAAAAAAAATGTAGTAGCACATTGGATTCTACGTAAAAAAAGTGCTTCAGAAATGTTTTTACAGAAACACAAAATATTCAACCTGAAAAAGTTACGGCCACTTTTCAAAAACGCACATATTCAAAAAACGCCCTGTTACTCAAGAACGGTGACAGATATCGATTTGCGGTTTTCGCCATTAAGTTATTTATCATAAAAAGATGAGCCTCAGAGACCAATATCAGTTTTCGTTAAAAATAGAGGGCCCTATTTTTAACGGAGATAGGGTTTCCCTTTAAAATTGTCCAATTTGGCTCACCCTGTACATAGAGGTATAATATGGGAATACACCAGAGCAGATGTCTCATTTTGAGTCCGATTACGTATATTATGTCCTTACTTTTCAAATAATTGAATTAAAAATTAATTACACACTTGCGTATGTCTACGCCACTGAACAAATTCCTAAAATTATTTTTTACAAAAAGCCAGTAATTTGCATGGCAAAAAAAACGAATTTTCAGTTTTTAGTCAAACTTTTAGGCAAAATTATTTTACTCATAATTTTGGCGCCAAAAATTGATGCAAAATATTGCGACGAAACTGACAGATGAAAAAAATCTAAAGGCACTTTTTGTTCGAAATTGGATTCTCTACCTAAAAATTAAATATTTTTTTGTCAATCTCCTAAATTGTTTATCTAATTAAATTAGCGGTAGGTACCGATTACCCGTATCTCCACCACTGATGCATAAAGGACGCAATCGATCCAAGTATAGGTAGGTAGGTAGGTAGGTACTTTGTACCAAAATTAGGTTAAAATACCCTTTTCTGGTTTCGAAATTAATAAATAAAACAATCTATTTTTTAAAATTTTAACACCCTGTTGTAACGTGGAAATGAAGCCTTTCTGAAGAAAACGTTACACACACCAAACACCCCATTTATTTTCAAAAATACCTACTAGCACAAATTGTCAGGTCGGACGATAGAAATGGCTCACCCTGTATAATAACCTACATACATAGGTACACTTTTTTAATTGTTAACATTTATTAAGGTAATTCCTTATCCGATGGTATTAAGTATATTATATTATCGAGTACATAAGGTTATGTTTTCAACATGTCACACAAATCCTAAAAACCGACATTTACCTATTTATTGGCACTTTTTCGGACTTTCGTCCTCTCGCAACCATTGAACCATTCAGTTACTTTTGTTCTTCAAATATTTATTAAAATTAACTAGGTATTCCTTGACCCCAAAAACATAAAAAACGACATAGGTAGGTATCGCACCCTATATTCATCCCTTTACACCCCTCTCAATTTCCTCTCTTTAAATAAAAAAGTCGAAAACACTCTCTACTCTAACTCGCTACAAGAGTGATTTCGTTTGCTAAAAATTACTGTATAATGAAACGGCAGCGGCTGACCTTGAAATTATAAAGGGAAAATCGTCTTGGTTATTGATTATTCTGTTTGCCTTCAAATAAGAAATAAATACCTGCTATTCTTTGGCCTTGAACAGTATTTACAGAGGCAGTTCCATCTGTCGTTAGAAAGGTTGAACCTCCTTCCGCGCGCCATCTCTCCGTCGGAAGATTTAATAAGGAGACGGCAATCACTTTGGGTCTGTTTTATTTTAGTTATTTAATTGGACGCATTCAGTGCTTTATAGGCGCCACTTCCTGGGACCATAAATACGGGCGAGGGGGGTTAAGAGGGAATACATGGGCGGTCCTACAGTCAGTTACGGGTCTGTCCATTGATCTAAGATATCTTTCCGAATACCTTAATCAATGGTTGAGGGCATACATTTTACTGTAGAAACTGGCCATGCTTCTTTAATTTGGTTTAAAAAATTATCTAATCCTGCTGGTAGATTAGCCAGATGGCCTGTCAAAATATCCTAGTTTGATTTCACTATACGAGTAGTCCATAGAAAAGGTTCGACCCATGGTAGTTGCTGATGCTTTATCTTGTAGCACTTCTGAGTTAGCTGTTCTAAATGTCAGTTTCAGGCCCTTGTAAATGGTATCAATCTTTAATTAAAAAAGTTCAAGATAATCTGGATAAACATCCAACGTTTCAGGTTAAAGCCAATATTTTGTACAAACATATATTTTTTGAAACTTCGTTAGTTAGTAACTATCCCAAATGGAAAATTGTAGTGCCTACACTAAACCGTACAGAATACTTCGTGTCAAAAACGTTAGGCAGAGTTTTGGAACTTTATTATTGGACTGGCATATGTAATGACGTATATCGATAGAAGGTGTCCTGTTTGTGTGGTGAACAAAAGTCCAGACACAACTCGTGCTGGTTTGATGGGTTCTTACAAAAACATTAATTTTCCTTTTCAAATGATTTCGGCAGATTTACTAGGTCCATATTCTAGGCCAAAAAATGGTAATATTTTTGTTTGTTGTTGCGGATTGGTTTACCAAGTATGTATGTATATCTAAAGCTACTACTAAAGCTATAACTAAGTTTGTTGAAAATCAAGTATTTCTTGTATATGGCATACCAAAGATTTTCTGCTGTGACAATGCTCGTTATCACGCTCAGGTGAATCACATTGAACGAGTGAACTGAGTTATAGTCACTGCTTTAAGATCTTTATCCACGAAAATCAAAAACATGGGACGTAGATATTTTTAAAATTGACAATTTATTTTATGTTGTTGCAATGTATTTTTTGTTCCATTTGTTTCTCTCAAATGTTTTAAAAAATATAAAACTGTACTAACTTTCCAGTTTCGGTTAGGAATCCTTTTAATTAGTTTCTTAGCCCCATAATTCATAGACTGACTTAAAGATTTTATAAAATCTGTATCTTCGTTTGTAATTACAGCCATATTTATAATTATTTGATTTATTTCCAAACGTCAGTGTCATGCAAGCTAAGGAACAATAATTGTTTCATGGCTACTTGATAAAAATGTAAAATTTTAACTGTGTGCTTTTTAATATTAGATATTGTTTTATTAATTTAAGTTTAAGTTTAACTGAGTTTAAATAAGTCTATTTCAGTGGCGTACGTATTATTACCCATTTTTACATTTTTATTTTATTTGGCTGATTTTTGCAACAACATAAAATACATTGGTTTTGAAAGATACCCTCTTTTCCGCCGCCACTGAAATTGACCCGCTTTGCATAGTTCTTTTTGATTCAAATAACTTAGACCGCAACATATCCAAAAATGATAAAAAAACTTTTAAAATAAAATAATATTAAGCATTAAAAAGGTTCCGATTTAATTTCACCCACAAGACATGGTTTTGCAAAAATTAAATTATCAATTTTAATTTTGTTCCTATTGATCTGGTTTTTTAATGGTCAATATTCCAAACCCTTTCAAATCTTTTTTGCCCATTTTTACATTTTTATTTCGTTTAGCTGATCATTGCAAAGACCTGAAATACATTGGTTTCGAAAAATACACCCTTTTCCTTACGCCACTGAAATTGACCCTCTTTGCATAGTTCTTTTTGATTCAATAACATATCCAAAAATGATTAAAAAACCTTTGAAAATAAAAAATATGACGCATTAAAAAGGGTTCCATATTAATTTGGCCAACAGTGTAATGATGATCTCATGTTTGTTACTTGTTGTTGACTTACAGATATATTGAATTATGTAAACAATCCCACATCAACTAAGTTTGTTTGTTTCAGAGGTTGTTGAATGAATCAGTAGGTAGTTTCAGACTCGCTCAGTCTACTGTAATAGGGTACTTGACCATTTTTTGAAACTAGCTTGAAGAAATTCAGTTGAACTAGGTTATAATGAACATCTAAGGGACCGTGAAATTGGTTCGTAATACACGAGCTTTTGTTATAAAAGACTGACAAAAAGATCTTGTTAATTGGATGGGTCTTTCAAATTCATTCATTATAACCGAGTGTTTGTTATATCCTGTAGCCGTTATAGCCAAGTTCAACTGCAATTGTTTGTCACATGAGTACCAAAATCGCTTGATTTTTTTTTTAGCTTTGCTTTAATAGGTTTTACCGTTTTATTGTTTAAACACCAGCAGCTTAATTTAAATGTTATGTATACGATCTCCAATCCCTTTCCATCTAAAAAATTTTGTGCAGGGTTACCTTACAATAACAAAGGTGGCAGTAATACATATAACCTACTGTATGGAAAATAGTTCATTTGTCCCATGGTATAAAGGGTGATACACTTTTAGCATGTACACCATTAGTAACTGCTAAATTTGAAGAGGTACAGAATGGGTTAAATTAGAAAAATGTTCCGCATTTCGATGCTTTTAAGATGCTTCAAAGAAATCGAAGATAGTTCAAGTGGGTTTTATTTAATATCTTTTACAATAAATATGGAAACAAAATTTTGATGCCCACTAGAGCTTCATGATTCTATAACCAACTTTTGGTTTTCTTTTGGGCATCATATTGGATTTTTATGCTATTAGATAGCAAAAAATGACGATTTCAACCATGTACCTTAAGTGGTAAAGCTCTTAAACTATGAACTAAACTCCTGGACAAAATTAACGCAACATCATAAATGTGGCACTTATTTGATACTATTTTTTTTTTGAATTTATGATCCGATTTGAATGATTTTTTTTGCATTGTACGTTGGTTCCTTGACAGTGTCATAGTTTTCGCTGTTTATGATAAAAAGTTCATTTTCGATTTATACCGGGTGTAACAACAATGTTATGTTTTTTTCCGAAAATTCGTATCACCCTGTGGAGTATACTAGCAACCGAAGCATATAGCAGTTGACATTAGACGGGAGGTCCATCTTTCTTCAACATTTTTTTTTTGGTTTACTTCATTATGTCTGTTATTAAAGGAAATGCACTGTTTTATATCGTAACATGTTTTTATAGACTTTATTATTCAACACAGTCATTGTTGAATGTTTTCAAGTAGGCTATGGAACTTTTCTGACATTTCAAGCGATGTGTCAACAGATGTTGTGTTTAAAAGTTACAAAGGTCAAATAAAATTCACCATACCGATAAAAACTGTTCGAAAACTGCTTATTAAACGTTCGTTTCATATGCCCAGTTGCCCGACGAGTATTTTAAAATTGAAAAATGAATCGACCAAAAAATTTATTGGCAGAAGAAGCAGTAAGAGCTTTAACTTTGGTGGATGAAGGCTATTCGATGTGTCATGTTGCTAATGTGATAGGAAGACATCGTTCGACTATAAGTCGTATGGTTGAACGATTTAACGAGACAGGATCTTACTCTTGAAGGTCAGGCCAAGGGCGAAACCGATGTACCGATCCAAGGGATGAGCGTTTTATTAGGCAAACTGCTCTAAGAAACAGGAATATCACTAGTACTAGGCTAAAAAGTGAGCTTAGAACTGCTCGCCATCATACAATATCGTCTCGAACAATCAGAAGACGTTTAAATGAGGCTGGTAAACGACAGAATAGTCGGGCAACTGGGCATATGAAACGAACGTTTAATAAGCAGTTTTTATCGGTATGGCGAATTTTATTTGACCTTTGTAACTTTAAAACACAACATCTGTTGACACATCGGTTGAAATGTCAGAAAAGTTCCATAGCCTACTTGAAAACATTCAACAATGAGTGTGTTGAATAATAAAGTCTATAAAAACATGTTACGATATAAAACAGTGTATCTCCTTTAATAACAGAGATAATGAAGTAAATCAAAAAAGAAAATGTTGAAGAAAGGTGGACCTACCGTCTAATGTCAACTGCTATATGTTTCAGTTGCTAGTATACTCCACAGGGTGATACGAATTTTCGGAAAAAAACAACATTTTTGTTACACCCGGTATAAATCGAAAATGAACTTTTTATCATAAACAGCGAAAACTATGACATTGTCAAGGAACCAATTTACAATGCAAAAAAAATCATTCAAATCGGATCATAAATTCAGAAAAAAAATAGCATCAAATAAGTGGCACATTTATGATGGTGCGTTAATTTTGTCCAGGAGTTTATTTTCAGTTTTTTTTTTCAGGACATTTCAGGAACCACTTGAATTATCTTCGATTTATTAACCTTAAACAGCCTCGAAATGCACAACTTTTTTCCTAATTTAACCCACTCTGTACCTCTTCAAATTTATAAGTTACCAACGGTGTACATGCTAAAAGTGAACACCTTGTATACTAACTTCTTAACTTCAATATGCATTTGCCACATTATGGTTATGTTTAAGTCAATGGGGCCAGAAGTGTTTTCAACAAGCGGTTAAAATCTGTTTTTCAACATTAAATTTAAATTATAGTAAAACTGCCTGCATTGACTGATGTATTTATGAGACTTCTCATGGCTATAGCTTCAGGTCCTGAAAAACAGGTGGCGGTGATGGCTAACAATGTATTTTGCATTGTATTTTGTCTCCAGAAAGCCCATGCTGATCCAAAAAATGCCAGAGGTGACAGCTGTGAGCGTAGGGTGGGCCGAAATTTTTTTTTCCAGGATAATAATTTGAGGTGCCTAGTTGAGCTCAAAGTTAGAAAAATTATGGAAAATATCATAATCTCAAAAAATATGATTTATCATGAATTTTTCCTCCACTTAGCTGTGTTGCTAAAAAAATAGTAGTAATAAACTCAAAAAATCATCAAAAAATATTCAACTGTGAGGTATTTGGAGCACCAACAGAACTTAAGTGCAACATACTTCCTACTTATAGCCATGTTATAAGGGCATATATGTGGCACAAACAATTAATAAAAGACCAGAACAATGGGAAAGACCCGAGTGTAGGTGAAGTATCTAAAAAAGTTATATTTGTATTGAAAAACATTTGGCAAAATGCTTCTTTAAGTAAGTGTAAGTGAACAAGAAATATCTCGTTTGATTAAAGACTAAGTCGGGAAGTTCAGGAATTTGAAAAAAAAATTACTAAATCTGTACATAATAAAAAGTGTTTAGAGAAGCTAGAAAAATTCAGACAATCAAGTGAAAAACTTTTTGATATTTCGATCTGCAAGTGTAAAGATTTTAACTCATGCAAATGCAAAAACAAAGTCCCTAGAATAGAACAAGATTTGTAAAGGACCAAAGAACAGAAAGAAAATGTTAATTGGAAATGTTGACATTAAATTGACGAAGGTATTGCAAAAACGCATGCAAAGAAAAGCCAAAGCAAAAAAAGAACTAAAGGACCAACGGAGCCTAGATCAACTAGAGCAATTAGAGTATGTAGCGAAAGATAATGTTATAGATACAACTTTCTCCCCGGTGAAGGAAAGTGATTTTCTGCCTGAAAGCTCGTCAACAAGTGAGTTTGATTTTCAAATAGATGGTCCTTCAACTTTGAAAGCAGCAGACTTTCAAGGAGTGGATTTCAGAAATTTAGTAGAGGCTTGCGATCGGACTGGAGTTTCCGATATATCTGCTTCTCTTCTACCAGTAAATTGAGGAGAGAACGAAAAAGACGAAGAACGGAACTGAGAAATGAATCGAGGAACAATTTGAAAATTACAGGGATCTACTTTGATGGTAGGAAGGACAGAACATTGCTGACAGAGAAAAAAGGAAGCACTTATCATAAGAGATACATATTGGAAGAACATATTGTTATAATTGCAGAACCCGGATCTATTTATTTGGGGCATGTCACTCCTACCTTAGGAAGTGCCAGAAACATCAAATCAAGTATTTTAGATTTCTTAAGAGACAGTTTGGGATCTGTTGAAGAAATTCTTGCGGTTGGCTGTGACGGAACCATTGTAAACACAGGCTTCAAGAATAGAGTTGTTAAGCAATTGGAAGTCTCAATTGGACACTCGTTACAATGGCTGATTTGCCTGCTGCACACCAATGAACTTCCACTTTGCCATTTGATTGAGAAAATGGATGGTAAAACTAATGATCCAAAAGAATTCTCAGGACCGATTGGAAAGCTTCTTCCAACATGTCAACCTTCCAATAGTCAAATTAAAAAAAATTATGGTGAACTACCAGAATGCGAACTAAGTGACTCCAGTACCGATCAAGTTTATTTGTATGAAATGTGTTCCGCAATCGCAAAAGGTGATATATCCTCAAATTTATCCAATCGTAATTCTGGAAAAATTGGACACGCAAGATGGCTGACAACGGCTAATAGAATTTTGAGACTGTATGTAGCTACAGAACAACCTTCGAACGAATTGAAAACATTAACCGAATCTATATTGACAGTATATGCTCCTGTTTGGTTTGATATTAAAATCAAATCATGGTGTACCGAAGGATCCAAACATTTATTCTCTCTGATAAGGAGATCCAGATCTCTACCAAGTGCAATTAAAGAAGTGATTGATCCAGTCATCCAAAGGAATGCATTTTTCGCTCATCCAGAAAATATTCTGTTAGCAATGATTAGAGATGATCGAAAGCATATAAGGGAACTTGGGCTAAGAAGGATTCTCAAATGTAGAGCAACGGGCCTTAAGAATGGCAACATCTGAGAATTCAAAATCCCTAAACTCAATTTTGAGGCTCAAGATTACACCGAATTGATAAACTGGCAGTCACTTAGCATAACAGAACCATCACTTACAAAAGCAATATCCCATGATACCTTGCAAGAGATGATTGTGACAGCACCTGGAAGACATTGAAATTCTGAAATAGCCTTGTCACTCACAAGCCGTCGAACGATGCATCAGAACAGTCACCGCTACTTTAGTAAGCGGAACAGAAGCAAGAGATGGCTTGATTCGAACTTCTCGGATTGCCTCCAGAAAAATAAATTCCGAAAACTGAGACAAAACAGCAATTTTTGAAGGCTTTAGAGCAATAAACTAGCATTTTCGGCTGGTGGGAGAAAGGTAGCGAACGTGGTGAGTTCTGGGATATTTCAGTCATGAACACTCTATTTTTATTCAGTGAAATAAGCGAGGAGCTGCATTTTTCCATTCATATGCCAATAGTATCCTATGTGGAAAACCCGAGTCGATATAGGCACCTGAAGATGTCGTTTGCTAGAGCCGAAACTTTGCATGAATGATCAACAACAGTAATGACAACTTTGTAGCACCCAGTCTAACTGAGATCTCATACTTCATTTTTTCCCTATATACAGTGTGGCCCGTTTGGAATGGAGACATCTGTAAAATTTTTATTTTTCATCCGATTTTAGCCGTTTTTTTCTTCTAAAGATAGCTCATAAAAAGCTCTTTTTAATTTGGCGCAAAATGTCAGGTCTTAATCTCAATTTACAAGGCCTACTAAGAATTTTTTCTAGTAAAAAAGACGAAAATCATTTAGCGATTTTTTTATTTAAAATCTGACACCACAGCATTAATCAGGACACCCTGAAACCCATGTATACTAAATTTGAACAAAAAATATACATGGAGTTCTATTCTGCTGTGTGTGAAAGATGAGCAAAATAGGAATTTTAAAGGCATCTGGAGATTCAAGTGTGCCATGGAATCACGTCAAAACAGATGAATTATCAACAGGACTACTCAAAATGTTGGTGTGCAAAGATTCAATACAAAAATGTACAGGGGCTTTTTCTATGGGCCATCTCAAAATTCTGCATTTTTTTATTAAACTTTATACTGGTCAGGAGTGCTCTGGAATCATTGAAAAAATATTAATAAACATAAAAGTAATTTATTTCTTTACAAAACGCCAACCAACAAAATAAAAACAATTTAAATTGTTGGACCTTTATCAATAAAGTTACTGTCTAAGATGATACATTTTCTGTTTTGGCACACCAGCCGCCTTAACTCATATGGAGTTACTGACTCTCAGGCTTCTGAATTTTTAGACTTAGTTCGTTTATAGTATCTGGGGCGGTTTTGATATACTCGATTTTTGACCCCAAAAAATTAATTATTTTGAGATGGCACATGGCACAGAGAAAGACACCCTTTATATTTTTTATTGGACACCAACACTTTTAGTGGTCCTGTTGACCATTCAACTGTTTTAAGGAGATTCCATGGCACACTTGGCTTGCCAGATGCCTTTAAAATTCCTATTTTGTTCAACTTTGGCAGCCTGCAGAATGGATCTCCCTGTACATTTTTTGTTCAAATTTGATACATGGGGGTTTTAGGGTGCCCTGATTGACACTGAGGTCTAAAAAGCGCTAAATGATTTTCATCATTTTTTACTAGAAAAAAAATTCGTAGTAGACTTTGAAAATTGAGATTAAGATCTGAAATTTTGCACCAAAGTAATAGTTTTATGTGACCTATCTTTAGAAAAAAAATGGCTAAAATCGGATGAAAAATAAAAATTGTACAGAGGTATCTCCATTCCAAACGGGCCACACTGTAGATCGGCCCACCCTAGTGACCAGTCTTTATTAATTCGTCAGCCAACCCTGATTGCTTTTGCAGTTTCAATTATTAGAACAAAGGCATTCCACAATGCGGGTATAAGGACTTTTTATTCCTTATTAAATTTCATTAACAAGAAAACATTGTCAAGTACACTATTGAACCCACATTCATACTATTACACATGCCCATCATGAAAATACCTTGTCTAGTATACTTTCTGTGAAGTGTTACGCAGTATCACAGAGAATTATTAAGTGAGAAAGTGGCCATCCATTGGAGATACACTGCCTGCATCAAGGATCTTACAACTTACAATTTTTTTTTATTATACAGGGCGTTTTTTTATAAGTGTAAAACATTTCAGAGGACGGTTTCTCGTGTATTTTTAAGATAAAAAGTTCATATAAACATGGGCCAGAAAGGCCTCCATTTTTTGAGATACAGGGTGTTAATTAAATACTGACATGAATTCAAAAATTCAGAGCCATGTGAGAGGCAATATTTGCAGAATTTCTATGCTACTTTAGTTTTCTCAAATGTTTTTACTGTCCTTTCTATTACTCAGGTATATTTTAAATTATTTAAAACCCCTTTTAAATTTTAAATAGGTACTTCCATTTCTGAATTTGCAACGAAATAAATTGGTGTTATCATCAGGAAACGATTTTGCAATGTGACCATAGTCTGTGTAATCTGTGTCAAAACTAATTTTAGGTCCCGCTTTTGGAGTTACGATAAAATCATTCATTTTGAAATTGCACAAAACACATTTTTTCATCGATTATAGCCATTGTTTATGGAAGCCAATGTGTGATATGAGAGCAATATTTGATTCAAGCAACAGATAACGGTAAAAATTAAAGTGGCCCAGTCATTGCCTATTAATTTTCTTATGTTAAAATCTACTAAAACTTTAAATTTTTGCCAAATCTGTTCCTTTTGTCTACTGTATTTCTGTCAGATCCTTATGTAAGTGTCAAGCATTGCCTAACTAGACTATCTATAACAGAGCTATAGCATTACAGACTTTTGACACAATCCTTATATCGTACATATCTTGACACAAAGGTTTTAATAGTGTTGTTTCTTAAATGAAATGATACCTATATATTTTTTAATCTGTACTTTTTTAAGAAGATTTCTCAGATGAAATTGGGCTTTCTTACTTTTATTAGTACTTCACAGAAAGTATATTGTATTCATTAAACAATTATGAAATTAATGATGAATTATTTTAAACAGTAGGTCTGCCAAAAGAGCTACATCCTATCCAATGGCATCTGAAATGGCTCCAGTACTTCAAATGGAAAGATCAATGAGCAGCAGAAGATACCAGTTGCCGAAACCATTACTATCCTTATCCAATGCAAATAATCCTGTATAAAAGTATTAATAATATTATAATCTATTTTCAGTTGTGAAATTTACCCTTGAAGCAATGGATTTTTGATGTGTGCCATAGCTAGGGTCTTAAGTAACTTTCATTTCAAAGAAAGGCAACCAAAGGGCCACTGCTACAAGTTCCAACTGTACTGTAGGTATCGACTTTCTATATTCCATATATCAAGTTAGTTGTGATATTTATATGGGATGTTCCTCCTAAAACAGTTTTTTCCATAGCTAGTTAAAGTAAAAAGGGGTAAGTGTGACTATCTGTTGTTACTTTAGGCAAAGATGTATAATACACAGAGACCAGACATCATGTGAGTATGTCAAATGTCTCACGATTTTTGAGTCAATGCACAGAATCCCGAGAAACCCTGTATGGAAAGTGTGAAAGAGTTTATGTGATGTGGAAATGGGTGCCGACTTAGAACATCTACTCGGTACTGGTACTAAATGGAGGCAATTATTAATTTATTTGAAAAGTCAGCATTTCTGTTATCTAGGTTTTATACATGTTTGCTTTAGGAAAAGATGTATACGACCTAAATACATATAGCCTGGGCATTTCGGGGTGAGAGATTTATTATTATCAATTTATTTGGAGAGTTGGTGTTTTTGAACACACCTTTACTTTAGGTAAGGAAATGTGGGTAAAATATTTGTGTTTATTAACACATATTTATGTAAAGTGAAGTTTGCTAGAATGTAGCAGATTCTAACTTAGCCTGTTACTAGCAGCTTTTGGGTAAACAAAAATATTTACTTTTGGATGCTTTACATAATGTATCAACAAAATTCGATGATGCTGCAAAGGTGTGCCATGCGTTTTGTAATCAAAGTGTGGAAAATTTGTCTCTCAGTTTTCTCGTTTCGTTCAGAAATTCCAGATATGTTTCTTATAAATATTTGGAATTGGATTAAACATTCTATTAAAGATTTGTTTTTAGCAGACATGGATTGCGTTGTTTAAATTTTGAGAAATTTTATCCCACTCTTGCCACTGAATTTTTTTTTAAATTTGCAAATAATAACCGACAGATAGTGACAGATTTAGATGCCCCATCTTTGCATAAAGCCTCGAAGAGGGTTGAAAAGTACAACGATGTTGAGTAATTTGAAGGGAAATTTAAGAGTGGCCCCTGGGGATAACATGGAAAATGCGATTTTCCTAAATATGGAAAAATCGGTCAAAATGTCGATTTTTCCTTTCAAGATTATGCCCCTATTTCAACCCTTTAGCCACCTGTAACACTCAAGCCTTTGGTTTTGCGAAGCCAGGTTGTATTAATTAATCATTTTTAGTGAACACGGCTTGCATAAAATATTGGCAACAACCACCTTTTATTTCTGTTAAGGAAAATCGAATTTTCCATATGTTATCCCCAGGGACCACTCGTCAATTTCCCTTCATTCTACTCAACATCGATGTACTTTTCAACCCTCTTCGAGGCTTGTATGCGAAAATGGGGCACCTAAATCTGTCACTATCTGACGGTCTAATATGAATGATTCTATTGAGATACCTTCTAATAAACATTATTTGCTCTCTTTTGAAAATGCTTGCATTTTACCAGGTTTCTCACTAGAAAGATACCAAAAGATTTCAATGTTCAGGGGTGTTATTCAGGTTCTTGTATACAATGATTACAAATAGCACTTGCTTAAGTATAAGCATTATTTTTTAGTTGCAATAGCAAAATTTAATTTAATTTAGGTTTGAAATGTAAAAAACTATTTCTGCATATCAGATCAACCGAAAAAATATATAAGCCTTTACTATTTTCCACCCAGTTTAAAATTAAAAATATAACTGTGATCAAACGTAAAACAGAGCCGTTTCATTAACAAAAAAAAATTGTGTGCAGTTGGATATTTATATTACATTGTGTTTAACTTTAATTCATATAAGGTGTAGTATGCTCTTGCCTACTGCCATCTAAAATATCTGATCATATTTTGGGGATTTGCCACTAAAATCATACGTATTTTCATTCTCCAAAAAAGACTTCTCAGACTCTAAGAGCCCAGTAGACACATGTAGACCTCTTATTTATTGAACACAAAGTTGCATTTTTATATATGAGTGAACTATTTCTGAAGTTAAATGACTCAAATTTTGACACGATTACGACAAAGTCTCCATATCCTCCAGAAGAGTTTCAATTTCACTACATTCACCAAAACTCCTAGATATAAAGCAAAGTTGTATAATCTTTTGCC
This sequence comes from Pseudeuparius sepicola, assembly GCA_963920635.1. Classification (NCBI taxonomy): domain Eukaryota; kingdom Metazoa; phylum Arthropoda; class Insecta; order Coleoptera; family Anthribidae; genus Pseudeuparius; species Pseudeuparius sepicola. Next base: position 25,215,154 of record OY987302.1, on the reverse strand, counting down.
AAATTATATCATACAAACTGAAAATTAAACAAATTTAAAAATAATTTCTGTCAGCATACTGTTTTTAGTATGCCCTAAATGAATATTTTCACTAGTACTTATTGGCCAACTTATGTGATTATATTTGTTATATTTTACATTTTATTTCTTCTATTTATAGTGTATATCACAAACGATGATCCCTGCATCACAATGGTCGACAATGGAAATCACATTGTCGACCATTGTGACGCAGGGATCATCATTCGTGATATGTATTATACATAGATACACCTAAATTTATGTAGGTCACTTGTGTATAAATAAAAAAATAAGTACATTATGACATGCTCAATGGCATGCATATGATTAACGGGGGAATAAAATTTATCTATCTACCCATTTATCTATCATCATGTAAAGTATAAGGGAATTACAGTAATTGATTGATTGCATGTGGCCCAATCTGTATTTTAAGTGCTAATGTGATTTGCAGTAAAGTCAGATATTATCATTAAGAATTACAAAACAATAGCATACACAATACTGGACCACTTGAAATATAAAAATTGAACTTAACCTGAGCGGTAGCACTTGACCCGTTTTAGTTTACATTTTGATTTTGGAAAAGTTTCGAATAAATGAAGCAACTGTAAATTATAAAATAAAGAATGTAACCGTTTAAGGTATCCATTTGAAACTTATTTTTATAAACCCTTGTTTTAGGTTGAATATTCTGTATATGTAGGTGCCAGACTTTAGTGAATAAGAGTAATTTTAAATTTTAACTTTATTTTTGATAAAAAATGTGCAATATTGATAATCAACTAAGAATAGTAAACGCTATTGATTATTTTAATCTTGTTTTTGGAAAGGCATAGTAGACATACAGGGTGTTTACTTTTAGTGTGTACACTTCTAAATTTGGAGACATACAAAGTGGATTAAATTAGAAAAGAGTTGCTGATTTCGAGGCTCTTTAAGATCCTTCAAAGAAATCAAAGCTAGTTCAAGTCGTACGTGAAATATCCTGAAAAAACTCAAATTGGTAACACTAATGTTTACATAGATGCATATGAGCTCTCACCAGCAAATTTCCATGCCCGCTCGATCCCATGATTTTTATTCCATTAGAGAGAGCAAAAAATTACGATTACTGTAATAGCCCATGTTGAGTTATGTAACTAAGAATTCATTGTGTGTGCATATTTATTGTAGAATATATAAATAAAAAATTCACAGATTTCGCAATCCTTGCAACCATCGGAGATTAGAAAAAAATTACTTCATATCTCCAAATTTAGCAGTTACCATCGTTACCAACGGAAGGCCAAAGTAAACACCAATATATTAGAATTATTTTCTTGGCTGTGAAATAAATTCACTAATCTGATGTTTATGTTATCAATGTTACTTGAGTGTGTTGATATTACACCTCTTATTTATGTTAATATTGGTATTTACAGTGAACATAAACACGTACTGTTAGTATTATTGTTCTAATAAACATGTATATAAAATGTTCATAAATACTTTTATCTTATAATTATTTTACTTTTGTAGTGTCTGTATGTAGTAGATACAGAAATTTCATAGAACTAGTGTCATGTTTCACACCTGTTTTAAATGCAAAATTGTTCTTTTAATGTCATTTATTCTTATAAAAATGGTACCTGTAATGAAAATAGTGATTTTCTTTTATATCCCAATAATACTTCTGCAATGTCATAGTTCAACACAAAACGAGCACACAGACTAACCATCAAACAAAACTAATCTATCGAAATATTCCGAGGAGTTCGAGGATTTTGGCACTAAATAACCTGAAATAGACGTTTCTTTTTTTTAATTTTCGTGTTATGAATGTCGTGAGAGTTGTGTAAAGAGTATATTGGAATAATAACACAACAAATCAGTACAGTCCGCACCCTCTAGCTTTTGAAAGTGCTGCCACCATATTTCTTGTATACAATATTCATGAGCTCGGGCGTGTTTTGTTACCAACCGCGCCCGCGCCTCCTTCCTGGTACCACTGAAGTTATTTTTAGACTGACTCTCGAACCCAAACAACATACAGAACCTTTGGATTATCTTATATTGAACACTTTGTGCTCAAATTTGGAGTGTTTCTAGGTAAGGTTTTAGCTTTGTGAAATATCCACCCGGTTTTAATTTGTGTGTAATTTGTCATTTCTAGTTTGCCGGTCGTGTTTTGAGACTGCCATTTTGTCTCCTTTAACACTGTTGCTGTGAATCTCTCTGTGATATCAATAAAACACCGTTTCTGAAGCACCTGAGTTGCACTGATGACTCTTAAGCAACCCAAAAGAACTCCCGAGAAGAGAGTTTCATCGCAGTCTGAAATTAGTTCTCTGCAGGAGAAACCTGAAAAATCTAGCGAAAAATTACCTTAAGTTTTTCCGAGAAAATTTATAAATTCGTTATTTTGCAATTGCACAAGCTCAATACAAAAACTGGGCATTTTTTTTAACAAGGCCCGAATGGACGGGCTCAAAATGCTCAACACATGCACACTCGGAGTGTCATCAAAAATGCAAAAGTGCTGAAGCGTTAACTTGAATATATCTGTCAGGAGTGGCTGCCTCGATCATACACATACACATATCCTTCTTGCCTAACCTAGCTGTGTCGACGGACCTGAAATTCAATGTACAGACCCAGAAAACACAGTGCCTTTACCAAATCCATGAATTTTGCCTGATTTCACAACCTTATGGCTTTTTTATTTCTGTATTTTCTTAATTTAAAATTTACAGTCTGTAACTAATTTTATGTGCAAGGATTTGTATTGACTATTTTTTCAAGTAACTATTTTGATTTTATACTGCAGCACTCTTTTAAGGTTTACTTTCTCCAGTAAATTTAATTCCAATTCAAAAGTTTTCTAATTGCTTAATTATGCTTCAGTAATAAAATGAACTTTTGTTGTTGTTTGATTATTAAGTTATAAACATTTATCCCCCACTATCAGCTGTACTGTATTGATAGTTGCCTCTAATTTAAGAAAGGAGCAGACGTGTGGCAGCAGGACAGAACATATAGCAGCCATATATACATATCTACTATTGCTATTAATTAGTACAGTCCCTGACAAAAATCGCGAATACAGTTATGTAGACCACTTGCATATTGCTCAGTTCGTGTTCAATTTTAAAAACCGTCCCAAAATGGTTCTCTTACTGTCATTGGTCTAAAATAAGAGTTCTGGGGATTTTAATTTACTAATGACAGTACGAGAATCGTTTTGGGACAGTTCTTAAAATTGAACGCGAACAGAGCTAATTAGTGCTCTATTGACTTTCAGATTGTTTTGCTGGTATTAGTTATTTTTGTTATTATTGTTGTTACTTCTCGTTATCATTATTGTTATTAGTGAGTTTCGTTTCTTGTTTTGTTATAATTTCCTTTATGGTGAAGGTGATTATAAAGAATGTGATTTAATTAGAATATTATTAATAATGCCAAAAATGACAAAAATCGCGAATACAGTTATGTAGACCACTTGCATATTGCTCAGTTCGTGTTCAATTTTAAAAACCGTCCCAAAATGGTTCTCGTACTGTCATTGGTCTAAAATAAGAGTTCTGAGGATTTTAATTTACTAATGACAGTACGAGAATCGTTTTGGGACAGTTCTTAAAATTGAACGCGAACAGAGCTAATTAGTGCTCTATTGACTTTCAGATTGTTTTGCTGGTATTAGTTATTTTTGTTACTATTATTGTTGTTACTTCTCGTTATCATTATTGTTATTAGTGAGTTTCGTTTCTTGTTGTGTTATAATTTCCATTATGGTGAAGGTGATTATAAAGAATGTGATTTAATTAGAATATTATTAATAATGCACAATAAGATGGAATCGGAATTGGTAATAAAGATATATTCTTCGGAGAAAATACAGTTTTTCATACATAACCATTTTATAAGATCTTACAGAACCTGTAAAAGATGAAAACGAGTGGTATTAATTAAGTTATTATAGGTGCGAACAGGAAACTAGGTAGGTATATTTTCAGGTTTTAGATACCTTTTAAGTAACAGGGTATAGGGTAAATATGCCAGTAGTCGACCACTTAAGACCACTTTTAAAAATAATGTGTTAAAAAACACATTGTTGGCAATTTATTTTAGTGCAATTTTTCATTTGTGAAGAACACACAATTAATTTTTCATTAATATTAACAAAATATGCATTAAAACTGTCTTTGAAGTAAGAAAAAATACAACAGTAAAATTTGTTCATTTTACCAGTAGTCTCCCACCAGAAATCTAAAGTCTACAATAAAGCGTCCTAAGTCCGACCGGGTTAGGTTCAGGTTCACGTTCAGTCTCTACCCCTTCATCATAGAGTGTAAACCAGAGATACTGAGGAGGTGAGAATGAGTGTCAAACATGCGTGAACTTCCTAATCCAGAATCCGCCATATTATACAGAGATCAGAGGCGTCCGCGATTTTCTTATAGGGTGTATGGAGAATTTAAATTTACAAAAACTTACGAGAAACTCCTTCGCGCTTTCGATTACGATTACCTAGGGGATATTAACTTTAATCAAACTTTACAAGAATAAAATTAACACAAAAATGTATATTAGTTATAATATATAAATATGAAAGATAAATATACTTTTAGGTACAATAGTGGCAGAGAAAATCCTTATCGCTAATGATATCGTAATACAATCCAACAAATTCCGTGCACATGAGATGATACCATCTTGGGCACTTATCACAGCCAATATTTTTGAGATCATTATCTTCGGTATCGCTGTCTAGATTTACATCACACGCTGCACATTTCTGTTTTTCTTCTGGTTGATCATTACTCTTTGTCTTAGTTACACTTTTCCTTATTATCTTCTTACACATTTCCTTATTTTCAGTAGTTTTCTTATCTTTCTTTTTATTTCCACATTTTGCTCTATTTTCTTTTTCAATTTTTTTAATTCTGTAAAATTCCGAAGAGATTGCAGAGGGCAATGCTTCCTTTTGCGTAGTTCTTCGCGAGGATGAAATCGGAGATGACCACCAAAGATGTTTTTCAATCCCACTCCTACTTGAAACTGGAGGTGTACTATCACAAGTTTTCTTTTCAATTTCTGCATCAATCTCGTTAATATGCTTTAACGGTTCATTGGTACAACTGATGCTGTTTTCTGCAGTTTAGTGGTTGCTGACTTTAATTTCTCCTTCGTGACTTTCACATTGCTTGCTTCCCGTCCTATATCTGCCTCATTGCTTCCTGCTTTCCGGCCTGTTCCTGCCTCTTCAGTTCTCCCATTTTCATCTACTTTGCTTATTATTGTCTCTTCTGCCTGCATTATTTTATGAATCTGCTCCTTTGTTGATTCTTGTTCTTCTTCTGTCTCAACTGCAGTTATACCATCCATGTTATTGCTTATTGCTTCTTGCTATGTCTCTCTGTGCGACGTAATTTCGTCTATGGCATTTAATAAAAAATCATTATCCTCTAGTAGTGGAAGAGTTGGAAGATTTTCAGAAGTAATTGTAAGGTCAGGGTTAAAGTTATTTAAAGGAAGCAGAAATCCATTATCTTGCACCTCAAAAGTCTCAAATGTCTCTGTCGGCTCTATTGATGCTGAAGACGTTGTAGATATTGATGAAGACAAGTTGATTTGATCTTCATAAATATTTTTTAAAGAGTTTATGATCGAGTCTGTGTCAAAGCCCCTCTGTAACATTTTATCTTTAACTTTGCCAAGAATATTTTCGACACATTGGATATCGTCTATAGATATTTTTGTTTTAGCTACATTATTTTGTGCTTCATGTTCTTCAAGGATATTTTGTAAACACTTTGAATAATCTATAGTATCAGCGTTAAGTGGACACAAACCGCATCGGCGAAATCCATTTCGGATTGATTGCGGTAAATTTTCCATTATCAGAACATCTGCCAATAGTGGACAAAATGTTGTTTTGTTAGTACAGTTAGTGTTTTCCGGTTTAGACTGCCACCTTCTAACCGTTTTTTTCCATTCATTTTTCAGCGCTTTGAACACACTTACATCAGCTGGTTGCATTATGTGAGTGGTGTTGGATGGCAGGGCATATAAAACGATCTGGTTTTCATCACACCACTTGCTGAGTTCATAAGATAAATGAGATTTATGCCCGTCGACGAAAAAAATTACAGGTTTCGGAATACCTTGGTCATCGAGCCACTTATTTAAACCATTAGCGACATATTCAAAAAATACGTCGCTTTTCATCCATCCTGTGTCAGAGCGACCCAGATACCAAGATGGCGGCATCGAATTAATGACAGAAACTGGTGGTCGTATGTAAGGAAAAACAACAAGGGGGCAGGCAGTTCCTCCAGCTGCCGAAAACACCAACAATACTGTGATGGTTTCCTTTTCGTTTCCCTTCTTTATTTCATACACGTTCCGACATCCTTTTGGAGCTGGTACCTTTCCACTCCTTGGGCACATTTGAAAGCAGGTTTCGTCCCCGTTTAAAATTCTTCTAGGGTCTTCGAAAATGTCTTCCAAATGGTTTTCTTTTAGATAGGATTGTAGCTCCGAAAACCACTTCTTTATATATTCCTTTGTAATACCCGGGACTTCGTCAGTGCTTCTGGTTCCCTCAAACTCAAATCTGGGTGACGTCGTAAAAATGACTGATACAATTTTTCCCCAGGACGATCATCTTTAAAAGGAGTATCCCTTTTTTCTTTTCTAATAATTTTTTGTACTGCATTTAGAAGATCTTTTTTTGTGGAAAACCAGTTGTGGCTAAATGTTTCAACCAAACAACTAATGTTTTCTCCTCTTCTGCAGATAATACCGTCGGGGGTCCCATTTTTCGTTCTTGAATTGTCACCCTTCCATGAATCCTGTCTAATAATGTCGTTTTTGGAACACCAAAATTTTTTGAAGCTTGTCGAACGGACATTCCATTATTCTTTATTTCTTCCAGAACATTTTTCAATGCTTCCTCAGAGTATTTAAATAATTCCCTTTTACTAACTTTTTCTGAGGCCATTTTTTCAAAAAAAAAATTATAATAAGATAGTAAAACAACAATTTTTTTTATTAAAAATGGGCCTTTTCACTAAATTTGGAAAACCACAATTATGGATTCTATAGTCCAAAGCACGAAAGAAAACGTTTCTAAAGAATGCGGGCAGCGTTGCGAGATTTCCTATACGAGTTATTTATCGGCGAATACAAGTTTTATCATATTGAAGCCGAATTTCTGAACTCTGTTATACCGAAAAAATAAAGCTCGCATCACGGGACCACTTACCCATTTTTGTTTATCATTTATTTTTAACGCGGTGTGATAAAACACCTATTATATTTTTTCAACATCGTCGCGTCTACCATCGCCTTTGAAATACGGCAACACAGCACTTCTACCAAGCAGTCGTCTGACAAAAGCAGTTAGCCAACGCGTTTTGTGCCTGTTTCTATAGTATGTAAAGTTAACTGCGTATTTGGTCTACCACACAGACCTCAGTTTTTAGGCCGCTGGCAAGTTTTTTCTGCCGGCTCAGAGAGCTCAGTGGCGTTTCGTATGTTCGGGAGTTAACGAGTGCAAAATGAGTAAACAGGGAAGAACGTTGCATTCTCAAGCACGAGAAATAATTGCCAATGTTACAAGGGTTTTCCTTCCTCCATAGTCTAAGGCAACACCGTTAATAATAATATTAACAATAAATTAAATAACAATTATATGAAAATTAAGTCAGTGAGTTACACAAAATTGGGCTACGCCCCTGAACTGTGACTAATTCTATAATATTTGCGAGTTCTTCACCCTTACGTTGCACGCATTCTGCCGTAAGGAGGACTATACACTACATGTTATGCATTTCTTCCAAATTTTAATTATCCATAATTACGTCACGGATCCCTGGAGTCCGCCATATTGAGAATTTAAATTGGTAGTAGGTACTTATACCGTACTTTCACCGTTTTAGTATACATAGGGCGGAGCCGCTGTGTATTCGGCTAGGTTCGTCAGTCGTTGGTGGGGGGCGGGGCGTGTTTTTTGCTCGCAAAACTCGACTGATAAGCGGTGCGGGACTACTGTGTACTCCCCCCGCCAACGACTGACAAACCTAGCTGTACTCACATCGACGCGCGGCCTATTCCCCTATGTCTACCAAAACGGTGAAAGTACGGTATAGAACATTACTGTAGGACACAAAACAATATAAATTCATTACCAACCTAATGATTTTATGGGGTTCGTTTGATTAAATGGATTATCCTGATTTAAATTCCTAATTTAAAGTGTATTTTATTTAGCATTTAACCAGGTAGTAACATAATGTTACTTTTGCAGAGAGGGAGACGTTAGGGATTTGTGACGTTATTTCAGGGGGAAATTTTAAGTCTGCGGTTTGGTTTCTCGCTTGTAGGAAATACGATATGTACATAAAATCAATTACTTAACGATTGTTTATAGAAATGAGCGAAAAAGTTAATTATTTCTTTTGTGAAAAGGCCCATTGAACCATGGTCGGTTTCAGGTAACTAAAATCCAGTAGTCGACCTACCCATAAAGCTCAACATTTTGGGCGGTCGAATACTGGATAGGAGCAAATTGCTAATAAAGTCTGTTGATCAGTCAAATTCTGCATGTTGAAATGAGCAAATAAATCGAAATTCGATCGTATTGACGAATTTTTATATATTCGAGTGGTCGACCATCCCCGGTCGACTACCGTTTTTTTCCAAAAAAAATTATCCAGTAGTCAACCACCCCAAAAATATTAACTAAAACCGAAATTATACAGTAAAAAAATGCTGAATTATTTAATTTCAATATTATATTAACATATAAAACAATCACTTATCAAAAACTGTTGCATTATAAGACGGAACGCACTATTTCCCGCTACTAGGTATTCAAGCAAATGTCAAATTTTACTTACCGTTATCAGACGATGCGACCACAGGCGTGAATTGTCAAAAGTCACTAATTCACTGTTGCCAAATTGTAAATTTGGTGATCAATTTTAGGAAGAAGAAGAACGGGCGAATATTGGAATAAATAAAACGCAAGCCTGTTCTAAGAGCTCGACTTATTATTTCGTTTATTAAAAAAAAACGGTCGACAACTGGGGGGGTGGTCGAATTTAGGCACATTTACCCTATTATACAATAACTCTATTAAAGTTGAATCGGGAAAACAAGAAAAAATTTAAAATATTAAAATATAGTGTCCACCATAAATAAGGACAGAAATGTAAATTTCTATTATTTTAATATCTTTTAAAATTGTAGAAATAGAAACTTTGCGGAGAATTTCTGTCCTAATTCTGAACTTTACATTCCGCGCCACTCAGAAGAGGGTTGACAACTGAGAACAGTAACCAAGAATGGTTAATAAAGAAGAAAGTGTTAGACCTTTGTTAAATTAGCGAAAATTGTGACTCTTGGCTTCTCTTCAAGTAAACTAAAAGGAAACTAGGCAAAAAGAAATTGTGTAGGCATACCTACATATTGCAATAAATAGTAGGTAGGTAGGTACTTGCAATTTTAAACACATGTGAATACCATGTATTTTGAATTGTTGAAAAGGTAATGACGTAACTTACGTAACTAACACAAATATGTGATTTTTTGAAAATTTGAACATTTCCAAAATTTTGCGGAAAATTTGTTGAAAATTTTTCGATTTTTATTTTTTGTGTACGAGGAAGGTTCAAAAATATGAAAGTGGCTCAAGAGTAAATTACACCTATTTTCAAATTTTAAAAAAAATGGTATTAAGAAGGGTTGATTAGAATTAAGAGAAGCTATCAAATCCAGAATGATAGCAGGATACTATGATTTTTTTACGTGTTAATTCTTTCCCCCTCTGCTCTGTATACTATAACGAAAACTGCAGAGGAGACTTATTATCGGATACCATAAAACTTTACTGGCTTTACTACTACTGAATTTACTAAGTTGGATTTCCCTTATTTAGCTAATTAGAAATTTGCATTAATCGAAATTAGTGCTGAAAAATCGTCATATTCTGTGTACCCTTTCAATACAAAATCAACAAATTTTATTTAAATATTAATTTGAACACAAACAGGTAAGGTGTCTATAGAAAATCAATGCACCGAAGCATTGAGTGAATCCTTCCATCAACGACCCAAATAATATAAAATATAAATATACAGTGCCAGCCAAAAAGTTGGAACCATATGGGAATTTCTTTTATTTTTGGGCTAAGATGAAACTACTCTTTGGCGATCATCTCTGCTTCCAAAAAGATTCGAAATGAGATCATTAAACGCCATGACACCTGTCAAAATTGACATTTAATTAAATAAATGGCCAAAATATGCTTTATTTGTGATTTTATCGAAAAAAGTTATTTGAAAAAGTTTCTTGGAATTTTATTTTACCCCTGTGTGCAAACTTTCAGACAAAAATTCTGACTGATAAATTTTTGATCATTTGAAAAAATATAAAAACTAATAAATTTCATTTTTTTGGTGTGCCATAATTTGATTTTAGAATTGTTGGCCTATCATCCAACGTGATATTTTTTAGTCATGGGCCCTTTTCGGGTCGTAATCGGCTAGTTTCAAGAAAAACTCAACTAACAAGGTGCAATTTTTATATTTTTTTCAGAAAATCAAAAATTTATCATTGTCAGAATTTTTGTCTGAAAATTGGCACATAGGGGTAAAACAAAATTCCAAGCAACTTTTTATATAATAATAATATATAGGTAATAATAATAATCACCCTCACAATACTCCAAACTAGGACCCAGAAGCAACCACATGCTTGTGCGGGGAAGGGGGTCAATTATGGTGCTCACCTTTGTTTTAGATGTTAGTTGGTCGAGCGGTATGTATAAGGTGGTCCATAAGTTAATTTATTTTTGGTGCGAGTCTAAGGATTAACGGAAACAACGGGGAATTTTAATACATATATATTAAAAAGTAAATGGTACGCCTATGGCGTATAAAATATTACAGTTACGAATACAGAAAAATGACTTGAGGATGCACAAACGTGAACAAAATGAACTATTATAATATGACTAAATAAATATAACAGAAAATAATCGACGATAAAGGGTTAAGCGCAAAATAATTATCTATAAATTTTAGTAACTGGTTTCAAACCTAGGTGGCGAACAATACTAGCTTATAGCATAAACTGATAACCAAACCTGCAGAAATAGTACGTGAATGGAGCTCAAAATATTCCAAGACAAAATTATTGGCACACAAATTAGTTAGCCTGATCACACAAATGATAATAAACATATGTAAATTCCTAAAAATGACTCGAAATTGGCACAAAATCGCATTTAAAAATACCCAAAATTTAGCGTAAAATATTCAGAACTGTAACGACACTGTTCTAAAATAATATGACAAAATATAACCATCCTTTAAAAATAAACGACACACTAATAGCATTCTAAATAAAATAAAATCAAATAAATGAATTAACTGGAAAGAGAAAGGCAACTCAGTCGACTAAACCCAACAAAACAAAATTCAATCGCTTACTTTTTGGTCAGTTCAACGGGCAGCAACTGTACTAAGGCCGGTTCTGGTGTTGATTCTATAGCAGGCTAGGCGGCAGACACTGAATGATGTCTCGGGCAGTACTTCGCCCTGCAACTCAGGATCTTCTACGGCTTCTCCTCATGGCTGGCACGGCATCGGACGCTCGCTGGTTTCTCGGGCAGAACTTCGCCCTACAAGTGGTGGTCGGCGACGACTGGCATTGCTTTGGGAGTAACCCCCTTTTATATCAGCTTGGGACATTGTTTTCGCCTTGATTCTCGGATGTGCAGGTATTCGCGAGACGCTCGCGTATTTGTCGGCGGAAAGGACATATAAACAAACACGTTTTCGGAGCATGTTTTTCGGATGTGAATAATAATAAAATTCTCACCCTCACAATACTCCAAACTAGGAGTACCCCAGAAGCAACCACATGCTTGTGCTGGGGAGGGGGACAATTACTATTATTTTGTCTTCGTTGCCATTTGCGGCTAGGGCCGAAAACCGTAGTAATCCCAGTAGGACAATAATTAGTAAATCACACGGATAAAGCTATTTAGGAGCAATACTGGAATACAATTACTGGAAATTAGACCTATTAAAATTATATAACTTAAAAACGGTAAACCCTCTTCACGGCTGGATTCTACTCAAAAAATTGCACCAAATATGTTTTTAGAGAAACTAAAAATATTCGCATATAAAAAAGTTACGAAACTGAAGGTAGGTATAGAAGAAGCAGCCCTCTGAACAACCCACAAACGCCTTAAAACTTTTTTATCACTTATTAAATATTTATCTTCATCTATTTCAAATAAATTAGTACCTTTTTGGGGTTAGAATTAGGCCCACAACCTACAACACCACAAAAATTTGATAGTGGAGAGAGATAGAAGCACAATAAAACAGCTCTAAAGCTCGGTATTTACCAGTTATAAAATGTCATATTGATGACGTCACAAAGGGATTGTTGATGTGAAATTCTATTATCGTTTACAACCAAAACCACTAAAAAACCATTGGTAAATAGGTACCATTTGTTACCAGTAACTATCGGTCATTAGCTTGAATTCGGCTTACGTGTACATATAAGAGGTTTGGGGATATTTTTTAATACATACATTTCAGCAAATTACACGTAAAAAGTGTCTTAAGGAGGAAAAACTTGGAGTGCCTAAATCACACTTGCGAGATTTCTTGGAGTGGCAGGGAGGCAGCCGAGTCCTTCCCCTATTTCGTCTACAGGATAGAGAAGATGCGATTTGAACATTGAGCCTGAAATCTAACCCTGTCAGGGCACATTGTAATTAGGTGATAGACTCCGCACAAAATCTTATGAGTGGTGACCTTACTGAGCAATTAAAACTAGGTACGATAATCTTGAGACATTATAGCAAGGCTAAAAATATTGGACATATGCGTGTGCACATTAATAACAAAAGCATATGTACCATCATTATGTAGTCTATGAGGTGTGGTCTGTGTGGTCTCAGCCTCCAGGCACCATCTGCACTCATGCCACTCCCCCCCACTACCATGAGATGCAAGTGGTGATCCAGGCAGTGCCCACTGGGGACTATTGCCAATCCCCTTAGTTTTGCAATTGCAGCAGCTCCCTTGATAAAACAGTGAAAGCCCACAAATCACGAGCTTTGTCTGCCGCATCTCTGGAGCCCACCGCCGCTCTAACGAATTTCCCACATATCCATTCATCCTGGGCTCCAATAGGAACCCTTGGCCCATTCCATAAAAGTTGTTTCGGCCTTGGTTTGTTCATGATTCCTCCTTAGCTAGAAGATCCATGCAGTGGTAACACGTGACAATTTCACATGGGGAAGCAGAATTTTTAAGTAGGAAAAGAATACTTGGTCAAAAAAATATGTATTTGGCTCGGCATTTTTATACACTTGCTCCCTTCAGAAGCAAGTCAAACTACCTATAGCTCAGGTGGTAGGTATTAAGACTCAATGTACAGCATGTACGTGATGATTCGATATTTTGACCCATAAAATGGCTTTTTTCGATCTGTAGCGAGCAACACACATAATTTTAAACTTTTGGTCAATACAAATTTTAATCTAAGTAATTACTCACATTTTGAGACAAAAATTATTTAAAAATATTTATGACAATGCCCGTCATTAGGCTTTTTGCGTAAATGCTAATAACGGCCATTGTGATAAATATTTTTAAATAATTTTTGTCTCAAAATGTGAGTAATTACTTAGATTACAATTTGTATTGACCAAAAGTTTAAAATTAATCGTGTTGCTCGCTACAGATCGGAAAATGCCATTTTATGGGTCAAAATGTTGAATCACCAGTGGTGATTCACCACGCATGTGCCGTACATTGAGTCTTAATTATACCATTATACCCTCCGATCAAATATGATTTGATCGGAGATTATACCAAATAGATAGGGGTTTTACAAAGCATTTTTTGCCCGGCAAAACCACCGAGGTGTAATAAAAATAAAAGTAGACATCACTTGTAAATAAATGGCAATGCGCATGTGTGGCTAGAAAGGGTACGACATATTTAGTTTAACTCTTGGTATTCACACCCTAAGTTAGGTAAAAGCGGTCGTCAGTATTACATATTTGTATTTTATAAAAGTATTACAACTGAATATGTATGTCAAGATTAGTGTTTTGTGGACCCAGAAGTTTTCTCTATATTTGAGCTTAATTAGAAAAATGGTTAGGTGCTTTTGTTTTGAATATTTTAAGGTTGTGCTTTTCACACAAATGTGATATTGCTTAAGCCAGTGTCACACTAGGCACTGTCCACTATTTGACACACAAATATTGAACGTGTTTCTAATTGTGGACAAGCTTTTTTTAACTTAGGTCAAATAATGTAGGGTGTAATTATTTTCAGAGGACAAGCTTCCTTACAGGTAAGTCGATCAATCTTTTAATTAAATTTCTTTCTAGCAAAATGACAAGGAAGTACCAATCAAAAACTGTACCTACATGTTACATATGCACAGAACACATTAAAAATGTTGTGAAAACTATTAGAAAACTTAATTGTAAAAAGGTATGTTACATTTAATAAGTAGGGACGTTTGTAACATTGCAAACTATTTGAACTGTATGTATTTCTGTCATCCATCCACCTTGGTTCGAATCAGAGGTGGAGCACATGCATTCATGTCTTTTTAGAAAAACACCACTTATGGCCAAGGGCACTGGGCAAAATGTAGATTGAAGGCATTTCTCCTTAATAGCTTTATTTGTGTGATGTTACGTGTTTTCTTTTTTTTTACTTGGTCGTAAGTAATGGGCATTAGCTCGCGACTAGCCTCAGGCGAGAAGGTGTGAGTTGATTAGGATTTTAAATCAAAATTAAAATGTACAATAGGAGTTGCAAAAAAACTGGTTAAACACATAAGAAGCGAATTTACGATTGAAATAAAAATCAACGTTCATAGATAAATGATTAGAATATATTTTAACTTCAATTTTCAAGCGTAAAGTAGGCAAACAGATTAAAAGCTAGATATACAGTGACCGGCAGAAAGTTGGACACAAATGGATAACTTTTTTATTATTAATTTCTCAGAAAATTTTATTATTGATAAAAGTTGGTGCATCATTTCAAACTCAAAGCGCATATACCAAAATTTAAATATCTCTTTTTGGATATGAGGTAGATTCAAAAATGTCAAAATAGCTCAAGAGTAAACTACCCTTATTTTTGAAAATACGGTAAAAAAAGTTACTTACAAAAGTTGTTTGGAATCAAAAGTGGATGTCAGATTTAAAGTCACAGCCACCTAGTAAAAAAAAAAGAAATTTAACTTTTTTGTATTTTTTTCGATCACCCTGTGTATTACAAAAAAAAAAACAAAATACCGCAAGCGCAACTTATCGTGGGATAACACATGAATTTGCTACTTAACTTTAATTTTGTTCGATTAGCAGCTAGAAATTTAAATTAATCGAAATCAGAGGTTAAAAATATTAAATTTTTGTGTCCATTGAATGAAATAAGTAGTTTTTTTGGCAAATTTTAATAATAAGTAATTTAAATGAAAACAGTAACTAAAAATAAATTTACCAAAAAATTTGTTCAACTCTGTTTGCCTTTGGGACAGCAGCATTTTAGGATTCTCAATAGCGGAGAGGACATTATCCATTTCATTATATTCGTTACCTGTTACATTTTTTCTATGTGGTACTTGGCATTTATTTTGCACTGAACCGAACTGCTTAAAACTCCTAAGAATGTTTGCCACAGTTGAGTAGTTGATGTTTTTGTCTGGATGTCGTTCATTGAAAATATCTGATGTTTCTCGACAAGTATGATAATTATCACCGCGTATTAAAACAATTTCAACTTTATCTTGAACACTAAGTGCAGGCATAGTTGCAGAATGACAATAACGGAGTTTGACATGTAAAATAATTCTTCGCCGACAATTATTGTTTTCAAAGCCAACTTTGCAAGAGTTATTATTGGCCATAGCATGGATTATCCTATTAATCTCGTATTTTGTTCGATAGGTACCTCTAAGCAAATTTATTTTTAGTTACTGTTTTCATTTAAATTACTTATTATTAAAATTTGCCAAAAAAACTACTTATTTTATTCAATGGACACAAAAATTTAATATTTTTAAACTCTGATTTCGATTAATTTAATTTTCTAGCTGCTAATCGAACAAAATTAAAGTTAAGTAACAAATTCATGTGTTATCCGATGATAAGTTGCGCTTGCGGTATTTGGTTTTTTTGTAATACACAGGGTGATCGAAAAAAATACAAAAAAGTTAAATTTCTTTTTTTTTTGACTAGGTGGCTGTGACTTTAAATCTGACATCCACTTTTGATTCCAAACAACTTTTGTAAGTAACTTTTTACCGTATTTTAAAAAATAAGGGTACTTTACTCTTGAGCTATTTTGACATTTTTGAATCTACCTCGTATCCAAAAAGAGATATTTAAATTTTGGTGCGTCTTGAGTTTGAAATGATGCACCAACTTTTATCAAGAATAAAATTTTCTGAAAAATTAATAATAATAAAGTTTTCCATTTGTGTCCAACTTTCTGCCGGTCACTGTATATTAAACATAGGTACCTTTTTATTAGCGCTCTCGAGAGTAGAGAAGAAGCTCAGCTATCTTAAAATTAACATAAACCAGCTGATAATCTTTAGACTTATACCTTGATATAAAAGACTATTTACGGATTTAAAAAAAATGGGCACACCTAATAGAGGTATATGATATTGGCTCGGGCGTTAAAATTGAGCAAACCACAGAAAATCAGAAGAATCTTGAACTGGAATATGTATCCACAGCCGCGACGGTCCAACCCTCTAGCCACCAATGAAGCATCTGCAGCAAAGCCGACCCAGCAGTTGGTGGCTTCATGTAGGCTTCTAGGTGCCGAGCTCTGGAGTGGTCACCTGGGGTACCTCACAGTCTTAGGTGGTTTGGTGATTTGCCAATGCTCGAGCCAGTTCCCCGCAAGTTTCGTCCCGTACCCACAAGTAAAACTTCGTACCAAAACGTCTAAAAATTGCATTCAGCCATATAGGGAAAAGCTAATCTATTTGTCAGCCACTTTAAGAAACCCCAAAACTTACCTCTAGCTATTTGCTCGGCAAAACAATAGAGACGTTTCCTCAAAACAACACAACCGGGATAGACTTTACACAAGGGCACCTAAAACAACCATAATAGGCCTTATAGGCACGATGTTCTGACTTGAACAAAAAAGATATAAGTAAAAAGGAAATGCGATTCACCTCCAACTATGCAAAATTGCCCCAAACATAGTGAAGACGCCAAGAAAATGTTCGCTTGCTGCAGGATTCGATCTCATCTTACTGAGATTTCTGAGATGGTGCAACCATAAATTAACCAACCACTAATTCACTACCTCTTCGGGTTGTTTAAATGCCCAATCCGCAAAAATGTGAAAAATTGCTACAGCATTCAAACCTGACCTGCTTGCTATCGACGGGGAACCCTCACTGATTCCGCGACGTTGGTACCGGATTGTTTTTTTGTTTCCGTTTAGGTTCACCGAAAAAAAAGATCTATCTATATACCGGCTGGAACTTCTCGGATCGCGCTAGTCTTTGAGAACAACATGACAGTGATTTACTAATTGTCCTACACTCACTGGGATTACTATGGTTTTCTAGGGTTTTCCGTAGTACTTGAACGAATGCTATCCTAGTTCTATCAGGAAAAGTCAGCCCCAGACGCAAATGGCAACGAAGACAAAATAATAGTAATTGCCCCCTTCCCCCTCACAAGATTCAGTTGCTTCTGGAGTACTCCTAGTTTGGAGTATTGTGAGGGTGAGAATTATTATTATTACTCATGCATTTGACATCCCCAACTTAATGTTGGAAAAGGGGAGAGTATGAGTGCCTTAGGTTTACGAGGTGCAAACACATTTGTTATCAGAAAATGGTATAAGTACAAAAATCTTAATTATTTAATAAAGAAAAATTTGTCTGTGATGATGGAAATCTAGTGTACAATTGTGGTGAGACAGGTTTTTCCCTCGATCCAAAAGATATAAGACTGATAGCTCCAAAAGGGCAAAAACGGGTATTGAAAAATATATCTGGTTCAGGGAAGAAAAACACAACAGTATTGGCTTGGGCAATGCTGGGGGACTTATGTTTGGCAAACATAGATACCAAAAAATGAATATACCAGCACCACTTATACAGCACAAAAAAGGAGAATAATTGTTCCCAAAATATTTCAAAGATTTTTTTGGCCATTCGTTAAATATTGTTGTTTGATGGCCCAGCTGTTCATATCAGCTACAAATTTTCGAAAGCAAAATTTCCAGCAAATGTAACACATTATATACATTATCTTAGATAAAAGTGTTTTTAAACCGATGAAAAGTGCTTGGAATAATAATAATAATAATAATTCTCACCCTCACAATACTCCAAACTAGGAGTACCCCAGAAGCAACCACATGCTTGTGCTGGGGAAGGGGGCAATTACTATTATTTTGTCTTCTTTGCCATTTACGGCTAGGACCGACTTTTTTCCTGATAGAACTAGGATAGCATTCGCTCAAGTACTACGGAAAACCCTAGAAAACCGTAGTAATCCCAGTGAGTGTAGGACAATTAGTAAATCACACGGATAAAGCTATTTAGGAGCAATACCGTGAACCCACATTTGTCCAGCGCTCTTGGCCATAGCGGTGTTTTTCTTTAAAGACATGTGCATGCCTCTGCCTCGACATCGGTTCGAACCAAGGTCGATCAAAGGCAGAAAAACATGCAGTCTAAAAAGTCAGCGCCGGTACGAGTGACGCCACCGCGGCATGAAATGCTTAAATTTAACAGAGAATTCCTAGAAAGAATTTTACCAAATGAAGAATTTTCTAATTTTATTAAGAGAATATGGCAACATTCTTTTGTCCTGATCAACTAGTTTCTGGTTTTAATTCAACAGGAATTTTTCCAGTCAATAGTCGATTTTTCCAAGTTTCCAGAAGCCACCTACGAAACATTTTCCTCCTAAGAAATATTTTTATTTTCTTTTGAAAAACATTGATAATTTTCATTTTTTTATTAATATTCACCCTAAACACTTCATAAATTAATCGAAATTGAATCAATTTCGCATAACTTTGTTCAAATTCAAGCATATTTGTAAAATTACCTTAGATTTTTAATTTTTTAGGGAATCACAAACTTCATGTTTGTTGCAATGATATTAAACAAAACTTTACAATTTCGCAAAAATATTCTTCTGAACATATGTGTAACATATTATGTGTATATTAAAAACTCTCATTTAAAGTGCAAAATTTTATTTTGCTTTAAATTCTAAACAACTTTTCTTAATAACATTTTGCTGAATTTTCCGAAGTAAGGGTACTTTACTCTTGTACAATTTTTATATTTTTTAACCTACCCTGTATGCTGTTTGACTTGCAACCATTCTAAGTGCGCCTAATATGATTATCGAACATGCATCAACTTTCGGCAATATCTGTATTTTGGTTTGCAATTAATAAAAAAAAACATATGTTGCACACTTAAATGACGACATTGTATAGGGGGAAAATGGTATGTTTCTGGGAAAATAATATCGATGACGTCACAGCGGCCATTTTCCCAAACACCAAAAAAGCTAATTTTCGGTCATAATTGGACCTTAGTATGTCCCATTTACGAACCCCTTTTTGAAATTTTATTTTGAGTTTTCGTGTTCCCGCAGTAGGCCTGGGACATCGAGTTTCGTTCACCCTGTACATAATTATTAGTCATGTGCTGTTGTATAACATCACAAAATGATAGAGAAAATCAGAATAACATGTTACAAATACCTATGGTGGTTCTGCCTCCAGCCACCCCATGTCATATTGCTTACACAAGTCTGTACAGTTAAGGAGACATTTTCTTCGGGTTATTATATACTACGACTTCATAAATCAATCAAAAAATGGTAAAATTAGGTAAGTATAATGAAATTCAAAGTATAAAATATCACACTTGTTATCATCAGTCACAATTATTATTATTATTATTATTTTGACATCCAACATTCTTGATAATGAGTTTAGTATTTCTCTTTTTGTAATAAAATTTCTTCCTTCAAATTTAACACTTCTTCAATCAATTCTTTATTGTTATCTTGAAGCTGCTGAATGGTGGACTTATAAAACTCTTCTTTCATGTTCCACTCTCTTAGCAATGTCAGGGCTATTTCACTTGAACTGTTAGTGCCTAAAAATAATATATTTAATAATTCATAAAAATTTATTCAAATAGAAAAGAGCTATAGAATAACTAGCGAGGAATACTGCACATGATTACTAGAGACTCCGGGCAAAAAAATTGGAAAAAGTGCATACAAATATTAAACAAAAAGTGAAACATTTGTCAAAAAAACATCAAATAAGCAAATTAAGCAAAAAATACATTTTTTAAAATTATGTCAATATACCTACCTAATAAAAGTTGAAATAAGCAATAAAAAAAGCATAAAATATAAAAAAGAAAAAACCATAAAAAAGCTATCACAATATACAGGGTAAGTCAGATTTTTATAGCAGGACTTTAACATTGGATAGAAAATGACATTTTAAAAGGAAAATTCCAAATCAATACAGGTCCTTAAACCCTTCATTTTCAAGATTTGACGCATAGTAAACAGGGACAAACTATTTTTTTCCAAATTAAGTAACATCAATCTCTCATAACTATGCCACTGTCAGCCTCAGAAGACTAGTATCTTACCATAATTGGCACTCCATTTTAGGCCTAGCAACTACCAAGTTTAACTTCGATTTATTCATTTACAGAAAAGTTATTCAAAATTTTCCATATTTTCTGGAAATTTCAACATCCTGTATCTCAAAAATGAATCCCCTAAGGAACTATGTCCATATGAACTTTTTTTCTTAATATAACACCCTCTATTGGATTTTCGGATTGTATGTTTCTTTCCAATTCCAGCCATAAATACATGTTCGATTCAACCATTTAGAAAATATGCGATTTTTTTGTATAGGAAGAAATGACACAAATGATCACTAGCATTCGCCTTTAAAATGTGGGTGAACTTTAGCTTGTTTTAAATTTAATGTAATATTTTTTGGAATATATTAATATATTATTATTAATATTAACATTAATTAATATATATTTGGAAAACGGGGAAAAAAAGCATATTTTAAAGGCATTTGTCATTTGTAGCATATATATTTTCCAAGATATTTTCCTTTATAAGGTATGCCTGCGGCAAATATTTCCTTTTCGAAATAATGGTCATCGAAAAAAATTTAAAGGTTGAAGGCCTCATAAGCATTTTCCAAAAGGTTGAAGCAAACATATGAATATTATATATACATGGTGTCCCATTTATGCTTAAAAATGTGAGTTTGTTGTACAACATTTTTCTCTTAGACGCTTCTTGACTGAAGTGAAGAAGTGGAAAATTCCATTTATGCTTCAAAAATGTGAGTTTGTTGCACAACATTTTTCTCTTAGACGCTTCTTGACTGAAATACAGGGTGTTGAAGTTCTTTTTTGTAATTGAATTATGGCTATATATCCCAAAATAATCAAGCTGCAAAACTGAAATTTGGCACTGCCCTTCTTCGGGATGGAGAATAAGCTGAAAATGTCAATTTATACTAGAAATTGATTCTGCGTATCTCACAGAGGGTGGTACTTGTGCTATTTTTGGATCATGCTTTTACTGGATACTTTTTTGGGGTAAATTTTTTGGTCTTACTTTGTTATAATTTTAGTGTATCTTTTCATTCTGCAACAAAAGGGTACTCTTGTTTCATAACGATAAAATCAACGGTTTACACTTTTAAAATATGCTCCTTATTACCTCACAATATGCAACTTTTCCTACTTGTTTCTTGCAATACGTGTACATATTTTTTAAGAGTGGTTACCCCTCACAAAAAGTGCTTAAAAGCATAAAAATATTAAACAAAAAGTGTTTAAAAAACATACAATTTCCCAAAAAAAGCACCAAAAAAGCAAATTGAGTAATTTTTTTTTCTACAAATTATGTAAATATACGTAAAAAATTCAAATAAGCACGAAGGGAAAAAAGCATAAAACCTCAAAAAAGCATAAAAACAGCTATCACATAATACTTAGTTTTGCGTGATTCGTACAGAAATTAAAGATCTTGTGGTTGCGTATAAAATTCAGCAATAAGCATAATGCTTAAAATCCTGTCTTTAATGATCACATATTATATGGTATACTTCTTGTTTCCTACTAATTTTTTATAAACTTTATGTTATATGTTATTCCTGGGATGAAAGCAACTTATACTTATAACAAAACTTTGACACGCCACTTAACCACTGGTTGATGCAATAACTGAGTTCAAAGATTGTTATCATATGCAGGATGTAAAGGCATTTAAGAATTTAAGGGGTCTATTATGCCCAAAGAAAAAAATGGATGAGCCTCGTCTGAGGCAGACAAGGTTCATCAGCTGTCTTGTCTAAAGAGCAGCTGAGTCTGCCCAGAAGAGAGTTGAAAGGATTGGTGAGGAGCCTCACTGGGAACTGCTGTCTGACTTGGCTCCTGCATCTCATACCGGTGTGAAGATAGCCACCGTTTTCAGCCAGCCACCAATATACTAGGCGATCCAAACTTAAAAATAAAAATCGCTGTAAAAAGTTTATTCTTTGGTTGCCGGCCCCCATATTGGGCAGAAATGACTAGAAACACGTTCCGGACAAGATAGTGGCATCTGAACAATTTGCCACCCCCAGCCTTCCTCCCCACACCCCCAAACAGGAAAGTGAAATGTAAAAACTTTGTTTTTTGGTCGCTGGCGCTAATATTCGGCACGGGTGACTATACAACAGTTCCGGACGAGTTACTGCCGCCCCTATAATTTGCCACCCTCTGGGTCACCCCCCACACACCCCTATGCGAGGAAACTGGCCGTAAAAACTTTGTTTTTTGGTCGCTGGCGCCAACATTCGGCACGGGTGACTAGACAACAGTTCCGGATGAGTTACTGCCGCCCCTATAATTTGCCACCCTCTGGGTCACCCCCACACACACCCCTATTTGAGGAAAGTGGCCGTAAAAACTTTGTTTTTTGGTCGCTGGCTCTAATATTCGGCACAAGTGACTATATGACCGTTCCGGACGAGACAGTGTCACCCCTATAATTTGCCACCCTCTGGGTCACCCCCCACACACCCCTATTCGAGGAAAGTGGCCGTAAAAACTTTGGGGCTGCACTAACTCGTCCGGAACGGTACTCTAGTCACTTGTGCCGAATGTTGGCGCCAGCGACCAAAAAACAAAGTTTTTACGGCCAGTTTCCTCGCATAGGGGTGTGTGGGGGGTGACCCAGAGGGTGGCAAATTATAGGGGCGGCAGTAACTCGTCCGGAACTGTTGTATAGTCACCCGTGCCGAATATTAGCGCCAGCGACCAAAAAACAAAGTTTTTACATTTCACTTTCCTGTTTGGGGGTGTGGGGAGGAAGGCTGGGGGTGGCAAATTGTTCAGATGCCACTATCTTGTCCGGAACGTGTTTCTAGTCATTTCTGCCCAATATGGGGGCCGGCAACCAAAGAATAAACTTTTTACAGCGATTTTTATTTTTAAGTTTGGATCGCCTAGTATATTGGTGGCTGGCTGAAAACGGTGGCTGTCTTCACACCGGTGCATCTCATTAGCGTAGGGGAGGAGCAGGAATGCAGATGGTGCCTAGAGGTAGGTAGGTAGGTAGGTAGGTAGGTAGGTAGGGGACCACACCTAGGCGTGGTGGGGGGGGGGCAAAGTAGTGACAATGAATCTTAGGGCAAAGTAGGCGGGAGCCTTTGGCTCCCTGTAGGGACATCCATTCCTTTAAGGCCTAGGAGGAGTCACGAAAACTAAGAGCATCTCAAACAAACAACAAATTGATTTACAGATCTAAATGAATATGGGTGATGGAAAACAAGAGGAAATACCCGAGGCAGGTAATAATCCTGAAAGCCCCGGTACCTGACGCATGTTCCATGGATTATGGGGGGGGGGGGGCAAATTGCTCGAAACTACTCAGATTAGAGAACAGGAAGGTAAGGAAAAATACATGAAGAGTCTGGTTCTAAACCTGTTTATAAAAAAACTAGTCCGGTCAAGTTAGCTAAAAAAATAGGGGTAAGATTACATTAATTCGCATAGAGATGAATCTTAGTTTGATTGTTTATATCATCAATATAAAAGAAATGTCAAAAGTCCCCATCGATCCCGCATGTGCAAAAAAAGTTATTCAAGGTCAAAGTTCGCAAAAATGGGTTTTTGCATTTTTCAGCCAAACGGAAAGTTTTATCATAAAAAATATGACAGACACAAATTGTAGAGCATGCCATTATCTACAAAAATTGTCCTTACATATAGATATCGTGATTCAAAAGTTAAAGTAGTTGCAATTTCCATAATATACACGAGTACGCTGCCTATATACATCACTGGACACGTAATACAATTAAAAATATTGGTCTGTGTAAATTATACCTACACGTAGTACAATTCTGAGAAGTCTTTTTTGTATAAACTATATCTTTTTAAGGCTTCATAGAGTTACATGGTGTTAAAGTTTTAAAAAATATGTGGACTTTATCGAATATTTAAGTCATATTTGGTACACGTTATAACGGCATCGGTTAGCATAAAACCTGTTAATATCAAACATCTTGAATAACCATTGGATGAGAAGTGGATAATTAGTACAATTATTGTTCTCAAAAAAAAATTAATCGCCTTGTATAGTAATAAAATAAAATTGATGGCATTTTTTTTGTAGATTTTAATTGTAAACAAAAATGCCCTCTTGGTATTTTTTCGCTTTTTCGTATGTGTTATAGTTTAATGGCAAATTTGATTTGTTTGTATAATTTTAGGGTATTTCTGAAAAATTAACTACGAAATTAGCTCCATAAGTAAGACTCAAAGTAAAAAAATGTGCTTCCTACTTTAAAACAGGTAACTTCTTCCAAAAAACTTATCTATTTAAGACTACTTTTGAAGATACAGGATCTAAAACATTTAGGGAAAGTAAAATTAATTTTACGCTCTTAAAAAGGTAAACCTTGAATGGGTAAGTTAATTGGAAAAATTTACTTTATTTAAAGTAAGAAACACATTTTTTCTATTTTGAGTCTTGCTTAGGGAGCAAATTTTTTAATTAATTCTTAAGAAATATCCTGAATTAATACAAAAAAATCAAATTTGCCATGAAACTGCGACATATTCAAAAAAATGCCAAGGGGACATTTTTGTCTACAATTAAAATCTACATAGAAAATTCAATACATTTCATTACTTATACAAGGTGATTCTTTTTTTTTTTTTCTAAAAACAATTGTACTAATTACTCACTTCTCTGCCACTGGTTGTTAAAGACGATATTAACAGGTTTTAATCGAATTGCGATATCTCAAAAACGGTGATTCTTATAAAAAAAAAATGTAAAAAAATTTTGTTAGACAATTGTACGCTCTACAATTTTTGTCTGATGTATTTTTATGATAAAACTTACCGTTTGGCTAAAAAATGCATAAACCCATTTTTGAAAACTTTGACCCTGAATAACTTTTTTTGCACATGCAGGGATGGAGCCTTTTGACATTTCTTTTATATTGATGATATAAACAATCAAACTAAGATTCAGCTCTACGTGAATTAATGTAACCATGTCTATTTTGACCTGTTCAGATCGCCAATAGCGAAACAAAGGAGCCGGAGAAGAGGAAATGCCAGGAAAAAGGAAGAGAAATTCTTTGTATTCGCTTAGTGTTACCTCTCAGCGAGATTATTTTTACTCAAAGCTTGTCAAAAATTCCGATCGCCATGCCCTCAATACCCGTAATAACCACATCTTCTCTATTCCTAAACATCACACGAAGCAATTTGAAAAATCGTTTGCTTATTAGTAAACGATTTTTCAATGCTATAAAAACGTTCAATGCCCTTCCTCGACACTTTAGATCTGTGTCTAACCCAAGCGCCTGTGACAAGTTGATTAAAAAAATGTCGAATCTAACAGATTGTTCTAAGTTTAGGTTTTTTCTTTTCTTTTTTCTCTTAACGCCTGACTTGTTAGATATTTGGTATTTACAAGTACTGCTTATTTATTTATTTATTTTCTTTTGGTGGTCACATATAGCAGCTTTTAGTTGGATGTCACCACCGTCCTTCAATTTAAATTGTAATTTTGGAAAGCAAACAATAAAGGCTATTTATTATTATTATTTGGAGAAATGGACAGGACACTACCGGGGAAAGCAAAAGGAAGGAAAATATCCGAGAGTGATATTACGTTGGGGGAAGCCTTAGAGTCAACGGAGGTGCTGGTTAAAATATTAGAGAAATTGGTAGTGGAATACATCAACAGGAAACGGGAAATAAAAAAAAACGTGCAAGTCCGCATGCATAACTTGAAAAGGGCAATGCTTGACTATAGGGCAGAGGTACAAGAGAACATAAATCAAGATCATTCTACGCAAAAAAGCAAACAGCAGAAGTGAGATGCCAAACGCTTTTACCAACAGTTTCTAGTCGAGAGGCATAGCCGACCTCTGACCAACATGCCACGGTGGAGGATTAAAGAATATAGATAGTGACTTTTTGCTGGTGGCGAGCAAGGAATGAGAGTAGGAGTTGTATAAAAAGACCGAGAGGGTGATTATAAACCCAGTAAGTAAATCCGAAAAGGATAGGGGCACTGTGGCATGGGTACATGAGGGGGATCCTAATATGAAAACCCTACCGGCGAATATGTGAAAAGAAAAATACCCAGACCTGGAAAACCTTAGCGGTAAATTTGGCCAATTGATTGTGACCTCAAAGGTTACAAACGACAAAATGGAAGTCATCTGCAACAAGGGAAAGAGACAAAAAAAAAGGACAACTTCGGAAAGCGAATTTTTTTTTTATTTCTTAAATTTTTATTTCATATAAGCTTCTTGAATTGAGCGAAACCTCGGGTGAAACATAAATATATCTACTATAATTCTGCAATGACACTTCAATAGGCCAAACTAATATTGAAGCACAAAGACGTAAATAAAAAGACTGATCAATGTAAGAAAATAATTAGTTTATTCAAACACCCTGATTTTTAAAACGTTTTTCATCTCTTCTGTAAAATTTACTTTTCTGTAGTTATGCCCTTCTGTTATCATACCCTTCTTCTCTTTAGATTAGATTAAAAGTTTCTCTGAATTAGTTTTTCGTTTGAAAACATGTGCCGAATATGGTGGCAGTGTGTTTAAGAAAATCATATGTTTAAAACTTGTGGATTATTAATCTGGAATAATTTAATTTGTATTAGGTAATTTTAATGATTTTAAATAAATCAAAGTAGACCGATATTTTCGAAAATTTGTACTATAATAGTATTATTATATACTATTATGGACTTCCCTTTAATTTTGGACAACTTTTCCTGATAACTTTTCCCCATATCTTCACAATAAGGCAGTTTACATCATTTTGCGTTTTTTAAATTTTTTGAACACCCCATACAAGAAATAGATAAGAGTAGATTATCCTTAACTAACATTGACTTTTACTATTTGTCACTTACCTATGTATTTTCCAAATTGTTCCTTTAATTTTTCGTTTTCTTGCAGCAATCTTTTTGCATTTCGTTCCAATTCATTCTGTTTCACAAGGTAGTATCTCTTAGTTTTCTCTAATTCATTCCTAAAGTTAGATTCTTTCTTTAAAAAATCTTTCTTTCCGCTGTTGAGTATATTAATCTCAAGCTGCAAATTTGCAATTTGTTCTTTGTGCCTTTTAAGATTCTCTTTATAGTCCTCTATTTTTTGCTGAAATAAATATCACATTTAAGTAGATTGTCAGTCCTATGAGATAAAACAATTTTAGCTGTGAGTTTAGGAAGAAAACTATAAATATAAGGCATACAAGGCTTTTTTTAGTTTCTGGAAAGCTAAGTTTAAATTACATAAAGAAGGTTCTCATGGCTACGTGTGCATGCTTTGCAAAGAATGGAAGAAAATGTTTTAAAACAAATGATAACAAATTCTTTAGTACGCTGTTGAAAATGTATTACCTCAGCTTTGCATCTTACACTCTGTATCTTACTTAAAGGCTAGTACCCTTGTTTCTGTAAACCCTATTTAGCCACAACTTGTGACAGTGTCATATGGATATGAGAGCGACACAGTGACAGATGACATCAAAACTTAAAGTGGGCCAGTCATTGCCTACTATTTTTTTTGTTGTACTAAAGTAAAAAACACCTAAAGTCTATCCAAGTTACAGAGTCAGTGGATCAAAACATTGGCCACCACGTGACTTATTCTCTTATTGGTCTGGCCGTGATAAAATGTCAAGTGTTCACGCGGCGAGCAGAATGCAGGGCCGGCTCTTCCCTCAGTCGAGTTTCCTGCATATTTTAGATCGGATCGCGAGCAGTATATTCTGTAAATTTATTTTGCTACTTAATTTAAAGAAATTTATAAAGATCCACGAAAGGTAAAAACACAATTTTTAGAACTTCTAAAAGATATAGTTCAGAATTACAAGCCACTGGGAATCTCATATTAGTCAAACCCTGGTAATCGATCGCAATGCGGTCATGTGACTTTGTTTATATCTACTGCCGCTGTAACTTGGATAGACTTTAGTTGTACAATATTACTTTTCTACTCCCTCAAATGATTGAGCATTATGTCGTGTGATATGATTTCCAAAATACATCCTCTGTATCTATTGTTTCTGTCATATCCTTATGATAATGTCATACATTGGCTAACTAGGATATCCATAAACAAAGCTAATACCAATATGGATATTATCACAGAATAAATAGCTTTGCAACAGAAGCCTCCTTACGGACATGTGTCAAAAATAAGCGAGTCTCCATTTCAATTTACAGAAAAACAGACAGTATTTTAAGCATACACTTGGTTCTAATACAATCTGTTTGCTATGCAGATTAACGTAAAATCGAATAAAATGCATATTATTCATATCTTTAGAAGATATTTCGCTAAAAAGCGAGTCTCCTTTTGACACATGTCGCTAAGGAATTGTCTGTATTACTCGTTAGTCTGTGATATTATGTAGAGTTTAGGGCTTTCTCTGATTTTGGAAGACTACAGTGGAAGCAGGTTATCTGCCTTTTAGTATAGCTGGTGCCAATGCACGCTTATAACAAATATAATCTTCTGCTAATGGAAAGTGCAGTCTCATTGTTGAAAACAATATTTCTATTGATCAAAATTACTTATGAACTGTGACCTGACTCCCTATTTTGATGACATTTCGTAAGAAATTTTTATGTAATGTTTTTATGTAATGTTTTAATGTGTGTATCTTGTATTTGTGATGCAATTTACAGATTGCTCTATTTTATTTTATCCTACTGATCTGACTGACCTGTGTAAACCATGTTGTATGGTGTTTAGCATGAATAAAGTAATTGATTTTTTTAAAGAAGAATTTTCCTTGTTTGTTTATTGTTAGGTAACTCCTGTAAGAATTTGTTTATTTCGTCCCTCAAAAATGTTCGACCTTAGATTTTTCTGGTAACGATTTCTTCATAGCTTCATTTGCCTATTTATTTTTTTGTATATTCATTGGAATAAGTCTTCTTCGTAATCAGAACTTTCTTGCATGTTCAGTCTTAAAACCATCGTATAGGTCATATGAACAATATTTTTTTATTTTGAAAAACAGTGGCAATTATTGAGTCGCAGTCCAAAACCATTCATAAAATTTGTGACACAAGTCAACAATGTCTCTGGACATCATATTAGCAGTTAGATTATCTTTGCATATAAATTTTGAAACTAATCCATTGTATTTAATTAAATGCATTTAAATAAACATATTTACATAACAATCTCAATAATTTGTGTAATTTCTTCAAGTTTGTCTTCATTTAGTTCCTGTTAGTACCGTGTTCTGATAGATAATAATAATAAATACTAATGTCTTTGAACATTTTATGATAGGCTAGACATTTAGTATGGCTACGATTTTGCAATTGAAACGAAATATAGAAACTACAAAGTTATAATGCAGTTTGTTCTGAATATTTTAAAGATTATTTTGAACCAGTGTCCAAAAATCCAAATTGAAAGGCAAGTAAACAAGTATTTTTCATTTATTTTCAATTTTTTTTTTGCTGAAAATATAATAATGGATAAGAAATTAGTTTTTCTTTGCTCATATATTAAATGAAGATTTTTGGTATGAGCTACTGCTTCAGCCTGTCGTTTAATGCATAATTTAAAAACGGGAAAGGTTGAAAGTGATGGGGTGTTCAATTTTATGGATGGGTATTTCCTCTTCTTCCAAATAAAAAAATGCGTGATTCTTTCCATAATATAGTGGGTAGTACGAGTGGTTGAGAATGTTTTTTAAATTGTCACAAAATGACTATGTGTGGATATTATATAATTATTATCTTACATATAGATCATTGCTTTGTGAATCCTTTAACCTTTTTTCAATGTTAACATCTTTTATCTGAGTAATGGTTTTTCGATACAAGTGAATTAATGATCTGGCGTTATTTACAACTTGCTTAAATATCTTTGTCGATGGTTCTCCCAGATTTATAGGAGGAATGCCTACAGAATCGAATTCCTGAAACAAAAGTAAGTGTAGGTATAGTCTGCCAACTGATAGAAATATTATTACATATTTTTTACATTACATCATATTAAAATGTCTTACTAATAACTATACAAAGCTCTCCAAGCAGTCGGTAATAATGGTCCTTGATCTGAGGTGTGGTGCCTCTATTCTAAAATATCGTGGGGTTATGCACAAGTACTAAAGAATGGGTGTTATGTGAGTGCAACATTCAGTACAGTATTCAGAATTGAATCTTGTCTTGGGCTAACACAAATTTAAATTTGCAATGACTAGTCGAGACCGGAAAGAAGATTGTATTGGACAACATTTGATAAAAAGTGTTGAATATAGGTACAAATTATAAGGATTGCTTAAGATTTTTTAAAATTACTCAAACCAATCCCTGCGGCATTGGATAAATTACAACAAGAAGATGCATTTCTACCACAAGCAGTTTTGGAATGAAAAAAAAAAAAAAATGTTATAAGTTGCGTTTGAGATTTGAAGATGAGACAAATATTGAACAAATAAGAAATTTTAAAAAGAGGTAAGTACCAACAACCTTGACTTAATTTTTT
Source organism: Pseudeuparius sepicola (assembly GCA_963920635.1). NCBI lineage: Eukaryota > Metazoa > Arthropoda > Insecta > Coleoptera > Anthribidae > Pseudeuparius > Pseudeuparius sepicola. Next base: position 25,183,973 of record OY987302.1, on the reverse strand, counting down.
TGGCATATGTGTTGAATTCTACTAGAATAGAAGCAAAACAGTGAATTTCGTACAGCTATAAAATGGGTAGAGCGAGTACACTTTACTGCTGAATACGACACACTGCATACAGCCTCTATTTACAGTTTTACGACGCCTGTTGTGGAAATACAGAAAATATAGTCTATTTATGCTGCGACAGTTTAGCTTCTGCTGTGGTAAGATGCACTCCAAGGTGAAGCAGTGATATCAAGCTAATGAGAGCATTTCTCAAATTTAAACGAATGCAGGTATACTTTTGATAGTCAGTTGAATGAAACAGCATAAAAAAAGTCTAATTGGCTTCATAAAAGGATATAGGCCCTAAGCAGTTTTCAAAAATATAGTCGTACATATATACAGGCTAACATAATATTTCGCTTTTAAGGTTTTTTTAAGGTTGTCGTCAAACATAATGAAATGGTTAATGCACATTTAATATTGTCAAAAGGGTTATAAGATGCCATAGTGGTAATAATTATTTTTTATGCAAGTATCGAGGCAAGTATATCCTATCTGTGGAATTATGGCATGGCTATGAATTGCATTTCGCCGCAAAAGTGGCCAGCCATCGAACAGTGTAACATATTGGTGATATTATATTAGTGAGTGCATGCAGTCACTTATTTTTACTGCAGTATGCATGTTCCCTGTCTCATTCATCTCTTTCTACTATGAACACCAGCTTGGTTTCAATAGTTAAACAACGTGTTTTGTCTCCTATTTCATTGCCGAGGCGCCTGTTCTCGAGTTACCCTGGTAAAATCAATTGCAATTAAAGTGTTTCAATTGAAACTTGAACTATGCTTCTCGCTATTTTTTCAACAGAAAATATTTTTTGATTTTTTTAATTTTGAGGCTATTTTAAAATTTTATAAAATTTTTAACTAGGTAGTTCATTTTGGAGTTACTTCACAGATGTGCTCCAAGGACTCAACATTACAGTTTTTTACAATTTTTGTAGAAGTCAAAGGTGACACTGTAGTTTTTAATTAATTGAGACCCCTGGTTTCTCTTTAGACACTTCATATTAAGAGATATGAACTTCATACAGGCTAGTATAAAATGCTTGGACACAACATAATTGAGTAAAATTTGCTATGTCCACTAGGGGGCACCCTCGACAGTCACCTGACTTGACCTGACTTTGGTTTTTAACAGAACACCTTTTGATTTTTTTAATTTACATTCTTATGGAAAGACAACAACAACAACAAGTCATTGATGCTCAAACCAAGAAACCATGAACAAGTTGAGTGGTTAATAACCTGCTGATCAAAGCTCCATTATTGAGACAACACTCAAACGCGAGAACATTGGTTTTTGCAAAGTTAAACTTCAGCAGGTTAGAATCACACCAACCCTTCACCTTCAGAATGTTCTCAGCGATGTCAGCATTAAGCCTAACAGAGTCGTGCCATCAACATATATTGTAGGAAGTGGCTATTTATACGTCCGACGTATATAAAAGTCGCTATACATCTTACGCTCCCATTGGTGGATTGAGTCACATGACACATAACCTTATTTCTACCGTCCGAGGGATGATGAATTGGCTTGTTTACTAAGTCGATTGGATGATGTCCGAGATTATTCACTTATCTTGTCTCATATTTTACATTGCATATGCCCTCCTTTTTCGGCGATGGGCACTACGGTATGAAAAATGAAGTGGTAATTATTTCCAATGGTATAACCCACCCCCGGATTTCTTGAAATTTTGGCTAATCCCCGATATTCGGCGCTGCGCCGAAATTTCAAGAAAATCGGGGGTGGGTTATAACGTCGAATGTCGGGCAAAAATAGGGGGTACCTAGCCAAAATTTCAACAAAATCGGAGGTGGGTTACACCATTGAAAATGATTACCACTTCTTTTTTCGTAAGACAGCACACATCGCTGCAGATTGCCACAATATGGTGCCAATGCCCCCTTCTTTTTTCATACGGCAGCGCCTATCCCCCAAAAAGGAGGGCATACGCTCCTCATTGCAAAGATGCTTGAGAAAAATGCACTTCCGACGGCTTCCGACGTATCACTTCGGACGTGTACGGAGTTAAATGTACTTCCAAAGAAGTCACGTGACTCAACTCGCCAATGAGAGTGCAAGACATATACCGACTTTTATATACGTCGGACGTATAAAATAGCCACTGCCTATATTGTAAATGCACCCTTAACATCAACAAAAGCCAAATCATTAACATAAAGGAAAAACAAGACTGGACCAAGGACTGACCTTTGGGAATCCCACACCGTATGTCTGTGTCATGCGAAATTGTGCCATTCACTGAAACAGCCTGGCGATGCTCGGAAAGAAACGAGCCGAACCCATCAAGAGACATACCCCTAAAACCATAACACTCAAGCTTTCTCAGCAATATGTCATGGAAAATAGGGGGGTTGCCAAAATTTCAAGAAAATCGGGGGTGGGTTACACCATTGGAAATAATTACTCCTTTTTTTTATACCGCAACACCCATCGCCGAAAAAGGAGGGCATACACGCTCCTTATTGCAACAAAGCTTGAGAAAAATGCATTTTCGATGGATCTAAATCAGTTTACTTCGGATGTGTATGGAGCTAAAGAAGTCATAGTCATGTGACTCAACTCGGCAATGAGAGCGCAAGACGCATACCGACTTTGATATACGTCGGACGTGTAAATAGCCACTTCCTACATTATATCATATGCTATAGGTACCCAAAATCATGAAAATTTAAAACTAAGGTATTTTGGTATTGCTTTAAATTATCATACCTTGGATAAGATAATTAAAGTTTCTTTAAAATTGTGGAACATAGGATTAACTGGTGTTGGCAATGTATATTTGCTTTCGATTTCTGTAAGGGCTTTTTGAACCTCTTCCAAGACAATGGAATCATCTACAGCTGCCGATGTTGAAGACATTTTCTTTTCCCACAGAACAGGTTGTCCTTTCCTTTTCAATTTTTCTCTTAAATTGAAAGAATACCACTATTATCTGAATGTAGATAAGTTATTAAATCCACAAACTTCAAATCTGCTATATGTTCTTCGAGGCACGGATGAAACGATGGTGGCAAAGAGAATAAATAAGATTATGGTCCTAAATCTCAGACCAGAATTCTAGCTTATAATAATTAGTATATGCTCTGTAATTAGTTTGAAAAGTAACCAAACAGTTCCAGGGGGGTTGCCAACAGAAAAAGTGAGGTTAGATTTCGTATTTTTTTAAGTTACATAGCATAAAATATTTATAACATTTTATTTTACCTGGCAAAAATTTAGTAAAAACATTTCTGTCTTCCTTTTAGTCATAAGATCTTATAAGCATATTATGCACTGGATTATTATTTTCCCCAAGGTTTTCATAACCTATAAAACAATATTTATGATTCAAATCGTCGATGGAATTTAAATTAATACACAAATGTTTGTACTAAATTTTTGCCAGGTTATAAATACTAAATATGTTGATTTTAAAAAAATACGTTTTATATTTTTCTATAAAAATACTAAATCTAACCTCACTTTTTCTGTTGGCAACCCCCCCTTGTTTAGTGGGTTTGGGGGTTAGTTGATTGAGAAAGGGAAAGATATAAATCCTCCATCGACGGTTTGTTCTAACAGCAGTTCTGAAATGTCCGTGAAGTGAGCTCCTAACTAGGAAATGGCCAAGAACGGTAGACGCACAGGATTGCTCGATCTCGTAAGCGTAATGTTCGCCAGTCGGCAGATGGGTGTGACGTCAGCGCTAGACTAACGGTGTTATTTGTACATCAGCGGTGCGGGTTTTGACGCGGGTTTTGACTGTGTTTTCTTTATGTTATGTAACCTGTTTTTAGTTTTCAATCTATTATTGAATATTTATACTAAATTAGTACCATCTTGCTTAGTATTAAAAACGTAAAAACTAATATATTTTGTCAAATTATCTCTCTAATATCGAATGTTTTGTGCCATTATAGGTACTTATATTTTATCATTTTAAATACACTTTACCCTATACTTTATTTTTATTATTTATTTAGAATACATTACGACAGGAACGAGGTGTGCTGTTTATGGTTGTAATACAACTTACGCTTAAAAAAAAGCAGGCGAAAATATTATGTTCCATACCTTCCCCAAGTCAAAAGATATGGTTTCACAAACGATTAGGAGAGCATGGGTGGCAAGATGTAAAAGAATGGACATTTTCAACCCTAACAACAGTCATATTTGTTCTCGTCATTTTACGGAAAATGACTATGAAAGAGATTTACAGAGTGAACTGCTAGGTAGAAGAGTTTAACCTTTCCATCTTCATCCAAAGCTTCTTTAACTACAGATTAAATATGGCAAGAAGAGTAGTTGAAAATGCATTTGGCATTTTAGCCAAACGATTTAGAGTTTTTTTGACTAAAATTAATTTGAATGTGGAAAAAGTGCAAACCTAGAAGAGCTTGATAAAGACTAAGTATATATTTCAATTTGGACTTTCTTACCAAACATGCTCACCAAGACATGCTTGCGTTGCTGCCCAAGAGGAGTTTTGTGATTATTTCGTGAATAAAACATATTGTAACATTTCACACACTTTTTATCTAAGTATATTATCTTTAAAACTATGTACTCTCCTCTTTCTCGTCTAATGCCTCAAACAAAACTAGTATCAAAATATAACCTTCCTTGTGTTCAAATTTTCAATGTTAGTACTCCTGAAGTTCACGCAAAACTTGACGGAAAATAGGACATGCTCTAATCCGTGAAGTAACTTCACCACTTTTAATAAAAATGCCATGGAAACAATGGCTCTGTAATCACGTAATTTGGCGGGAGGGGCAGAGTGGCCAATCTTAAACCCTCCCTAATCTGTGAAGAAATTGTCAATGTAAAACAGGCATCACAGAGTGTGTACCAGTACAGGTGCAATAAAACCAAATGTCAAGTCCTATAAGCGCCTTTTATCGAACCTTTTGTGAAACATAATTTTCATAGTGTTTATTAAGAGTATTATACTCGTAATAAATTGAAACTAAAATTTGGCATACATTATTTTTAATATTAATTTATAAAATAATATCGCAAAAGATTAGTATCATACTTACCGTCTTTCAAACGTTCAAAGTACTTTGTATAATAATAATATTTTATATTTGCCTCTGCCAGAGGCCTCGGCAACTAAATTCCACATGAGTCATAAAAAGTTGAACTTCAGTGCCTTGGTACATAAATAACTATTTTCGAAATTTTCTTCTATGCAATTATTCCATATATTGGCAATTTTATAAATTAATTCCTTAGTCTTGATACATTCTAAATAAAGTTCTCTGTACTCTTAAGTGTATAAAAATCAAAGGATTGGCAAAAGTAGCTCAAAAACACAGAACATCCACAGAAAACCCACCCTTTCTATATTTTAAACGGTAGCTCCCGGCGCGCTTAGCAGATAGCAGTCTAGCGGTGACGTCACGCCGGCGGAGAGATTTGCCCGATCGAGCAATCCTGTGCGTCTACCGTTCTTGCGAAATGGCTCCAAAAATTGTACAGTGGACCAATAATTAAACACTGCTTTTCAGGAGCTCGCTCATTTCTTCCCGATTTTCTTAAGCTTTGTATAGACCCTATTTTGGGGCCGTAGATTATGAAAATCGCAGAAATATTTGGGAGAAATGCGTATTTTTCAAGATAGCTACATCACTTGAATCGGTTTATACGTCATAGATTACCAGAACAACGTCAATTTGTTGACTCGGTGCTAAAAGTGCATTAAAAGTGGCTAAAAGTGCAGTTTTCCTTGTTATTGCGAGCTATTGACCTCTGGAAATAAATATGTCATGTGCTGTACGTTGTTGCAGTAGCAATTCTAAAGTGGACAAAAAGAAATTCACAGGAATTACATTTCACAGGTAATGTAAACAATTGACAGAGCCGTATCAATATAATTTATAATATCCACTTTGGTACTTTATGAAAAGAAAAATATTCCATTTATAACTACTCTAGGTATGTATTTGACTGACTGACTGACTAAACCCAGCTTTTGATTTCGTCGTTGTTAGTTTTCGTTTTTTACATTTTTTATAATTTTACTACGAATACTGTTTAATCAGACCCTGGCGTGTCAGCCCTATTGATCACTGACTTAGCCACACCCCCTGAACCCGTTTGCTATATGCGACAAAGTAATGTTATAGGGCATCCCCCCATACTACCTCAATTCGTCGGAGCCCACGGTGCGCGAGGCATACTACGATAAAGTCGTTGGCCCCGGCTCGTTAGTGGTGGCGCCTCTGGTGGGCGGCGGCACCATTTATAAACTAATATAGGCGGCACATGTATGAAAACTACAGCACACGCACGCTTTGTTTAGAAAGATCAACGAGAACGTCCCATCCTTGTCTATCCTTCTTATTATAGTCTATCACAGTCTTGATATTGTTGATAACGTTTGAAAAGTTTGTGCTGTATTAAATAGTTATTTACATTGCGAGATGCATAAGAATAGGCGCACTTTTTTGGCCGAGGAGGTTGTTTAACGCCCGATATTGCCTCGGGTCTTAAAACTCTCTCTGAGGCTAGACCTTACGCATAGAGCAACGTGTATTACATTTTTCCTGCTACTGACAATTTTATATTAGGTAGGTAAGTACTTTGAATTTAAATACACTATAGAGTAGATTGTGAGTAATGATCTTCATAATAACCATTGTCCAATTATTACTAAAAATGATAATCTGTTTAAATATAAGAAGTAGAATGCAGTGATAATTAAAAAAAATTCTTGTGCGATTAAACCCGGAACCTACGAATTACTAGTCCCGTGGCCTCACCGTTCAGTTAAAGTGCTAGTTAAATTTAAACTTTTAGGCGGTTCTTATTTTTGACCTACATCAGATCCCTCTGGAAATAGGTCGCCGAACTGTTTATTTTAACGTTAAATTTCCTTTCTTCCTTCTCTAATTCTGTGTAGCTGTCACTCCTGTCACTGCCTTTCGATCAGAGATATATGGAGATATCTCTGCTTCCGATCGATCGAGCGGTGTGACGTCACAATCGTTCCAGGGCTTTTCGTGTCGTTTCAAATGAATAGCTTGGGGTCACAACTTTAATTATTTATTGCAAATTAAATATTGGGATTTGAGGGCTGATATTTGGTACCTATGTGATCTTTCTATAGATAGGCAAATATATTAAAGAAATAAAAAAAATGTTCAAGTTCCCCATTATTTTTTACTATGGATCCAGAAGAATAGAAATATTTGTGTACCACTTGATAATACTGAAGGGGATAAAAATGTGGTATGAGTATGACCCTTGTTTATAAACAAGGGTATGACACAAGTCACACGTGCACTGCACGCCACTTTATTCCATCAACAATAAATTAAGGTTCTGATTTTTATGGGATGAGAATGGATAATGGTCCTAGTTACCCAATCCAATAATGTTCTGTGATTTCGCCTGAGGATTTCATCCTAATTTTATATTATGTGACTAGGTATTTATTTATTATAGTTCATATTTGGCTGCATAAGTGCATATAAATATATTTAATAAAAAAAAGTTCAAATACTTCAGTATTTTGTCTGTGCTTAAATTTGAAAATTCTAGGAAAAGCCGAATCCTATTTCTTGGTAAGAAGGTAACATCAGAGAAAGGACATAGCCTTCGGAGGCAGCCTTGTTTATGGAATCCCTAGTAATTAGCCAATGTGTGACAGAAGTCGAAAGGATATGAGAGCAATATTGGATACAAGCAACAGATTAAAAATTGGAAGTGGCTATTTATACGTCCGACGTATATGAAAGTTCGTATACGTCTTGCACTCTGATTGGCGAGTTGAGTCACGTGACTTCTTTGGACGGACATTTAGCTCCATACACGTCCGAATCCGAAGTAGACTAATTTAGATACGTCGGAAGTGCATTTTTCTTAAGCATCGTTGCAATAACGAGCGCGTATGCCCTCCTTTTTCGGCAATGGGCGCTGCGATATGAAAAAAGAAGTGGTAATTATTTTCAATGATGTAACCCACCCCCGATTTTCTTGAAATTTTGGCCCTATTTTCGTCCGACATTCTGCGCTCGCCAAATGGTTAAGCCCGATTTATGAACTTTGATGTTTGACGTTTCCGTTTGACGTTTGAAAGTTGGACATCAAAGATTATTATTTCTAAACTCAAATTCCGTCAGGGATAACAACGGAGCTCCTGGAGGTCCGTTGGGACACAGACACAGAATATTATCAGCATATAAGTTGTTTTATATGCTCTGATACACTGATACTATTCTGCACAGAGAAATTCCTTTGTCTATGCTATTCTGTAGTTTGGATAACCAACATATAATTTTGACTATACGACGGATATCGGTCGTATATTCACGAGCCAGACAAGGACAGGAGTTGTGACGTAGGGCCGAACATTCGCTGAACAAACTATATTTAGATACATTGGAAGCCGTCGGTAGTGCATTTTTTTTAAGCATCTTTGCAATAAGGAGCGTATGCTCTCCTTTTTGGGGGATAGGCGCTGCCGTATGAAAAAAGAAGGGGGCATTCAAACCATATGGTGGCAGTCGGCAGCAATGTGCGCTTCCTTATGAAAAAAAGCCGCGCTGAATGTCAGAAGGTAGCCAAAATTTCAAGAAAATCGGGGGTGGGTTACACCATTGGAAATAATTACCACTTCATTTTTCATACCGCAGCACCCATCGCCGACAAAGAAGGGCATACGCAATATAAAATATGAGACAAGATAGGTCTGAATAATGTCGGATATCATCCAATCTTCTCAGTAAACAAGCCGATTCATCATCCCTCAGATGGTAGAAATAAGGTTATGTGTGACGTGACTCAATCCACCAAGGGAGCGTAAGACGTATAGCGACTTTTATATACGTCGGACGTATAAATAGCCACTTCCTTACTTCCTTGGCTAAACTAGAGTATCCATATTCCATAAACAGTGATAGTAGTTTCTACAAGAGTCCATAATACGTTGTCCACATTGTCATAGGCAGTGCTGAATGCTCAATTGTTCTAGGGAGATGTAGACATTTGGTCATTGTTTACCACAGTGAATTATGGCATAGCGCATAGCTACAAAAGAAAAATACTAATGTGTTATTCAAGACAATTAGCAAATTCCACATTATTAAATGATGCGCAAACTACGATACCTAAATCACATTAATTAAATAATTCAATTTCACAGCATTGACGTCTAAAAAGTGTAAAAGAAACACACCACTCTTTGGCAAATGCATGGATTTATCATCATCGTCTAATACAGCATAATCCTCCCCTTAGAAAAATAATTATTAAATAAAATTTTCCATACATTCCAAATACAAAAAAAACTTTTTTAAAAACAAGCTTTTATTTAAGCCATGTACCAAAACAAATAAAATAAGTTCAGAGTTTCGAGTTTCGTTAAGATAATTCAATGCCAAATTGCGACAAGTTTTTGTAAATCAAAAAGCTTGTCGCACGAATTGTAAATAAAATACATACTTTGGCAAGTAGGTACTTATCGACCAATCACTGTTCAATAAAATTAATTGGTAACTACCTACTTTTATTAATATCTCACGAGACAAGTTTTTTGATTTACCAAAACTTGTTGCAATTTGGCATTGAATTCTCTTGACGAAAACCTAAACTTATTTTATTCGTTTTAGTACATGGCTTAAATAAAAGCTTGTTTTTATTTTGTGCTTTTTAGTACAGGGTGGCCCATCCAAGCGGAAAAAGTGTGCTACGTGGAGACAGGTTAACAAAAAATCGTCATTCAAAAAAATGAGGTTGTAGTAAAAATTAGGGGAATTCGAGGGTGTACCCTAATTTTGTATACGGGGGTCGGTAAAAAAGTTATCGCGAAAAAACATTTTTTGCAAAATAAAAAAATATTTTTTTACCTACACATCCGTTAGAGAACCTTTAAGTAGTATTCCCGAATATTCAGTTTTTTAATATAACTTCCGGTTATAGCGGAAATGAAAGTGGTTTTCTCTATTTTACAACTTACACATTTCTCTTAACCATCACAGGATTCCTTTTTTAATTCTGAATCCAACGATATATAATTTGACCTATTTATCTCCAACCGTTTCCGAGATATTTATCAGAGAAGCTCCATCAAAACTAGATACATGGTCTCATGGTCGGTGTCTGATGTTCGATCTGAGTA